>OZ012741.1:31469013-32069013 GCA_963859935.3 Lathyrus sativus | reverse complement strand
CAATATTAAAAGATCTCTGCAAACAAATACACATACATATAACATGTTAGTATAATTAATTTAAAGATGTAACCGTCAACATAATTAAAAATAATCAAATATCATACCTGTATCTCGCTCCAAATTTTGTCTTTAGCCGATTGTACCGAAGGAATTCTCCAATTATCACAAGTAATCGAAATTTGCGAACGTACAAGTGCTCTAATGTAACTTGTCAGCATCGCACCGTTAGGCTCAACTAATTGATCTCTTTCATTCAAATGCACATCATACTTTACACCCTTATCTCTCGCACGGATGATTTTTTTCATAATCGTTATTCCTCTTTTGATATCGCCTTCCATGTTTTTTGTTGTTTCGTTTCCATCATGTGATGTTTCTTCATTGGTGGCCATAATACCTGTAATTCAGAAAAACCAAAGTATCAAATGAATGACATGTAAATATGTAAATAAAAAATATATACATAAAAAATGTATAAATAAGAAAAACATATACATAATTTTATTAAATGACATAATATGTAATTTTATTGCATGATATAAATATGTAATTTTATTGAATGAGACAATATGTAATTTTACGAGTACCTTTGTCACTAACATCTCTTTCTTTTCTTTGTTGGAATGTGGTTTACTTGTCTCTTAACAACACGGACGGATGGATTAATCCAAATTCCCTCGTTATGATCATTTCTAATATATGATTCGTCCGCTCTAATATTCTCATCTGGATCATCTATAATATAAGATTCCTTCTCAACATCAACATCCCCCTTGTCTCCAATGTTATCATCAATTACTTTGTTGGAAAAAAGAACTATAGACCATTTCATACTTGTCGGATCAGTGACATAGAACACTTGTTTAGCTTGCGTGGCTAGAATAAAAGGCTCATCTTTGTACCCCCACCTTATTAAGATCCACTTACAAAAATCCTGACTTATCCATTCGTATTATTATTTTCAACCCACTTGCATCCAAAGATAGGAATCTGAAACTTTTGATAATCAAACACCCAAATGCGCTCGATAACCCCAAAATACGACAGATTCACATATTTGGGGTTTAAGTCCTTCAAACTTGAAATATGCATTGCTTCGGCAAGCACAGTGACACCATTATTTTGCATTTACTATTATCATCTTGTTCTTTGGTATAAAATGTGTATCCATTAATTGCGTATGCGCTATAAGAAAACACATGCAAACTTGGACCATATGCTAAACATCTCAACCTTTCTGTTATTGAAGCGAGATCAGAATAAAACTTTGAAAAAATATGATCCTTGAACCATGTTATAAAACTTCGATTGTGCTCACGTACTATCCAATTTTCATTTCGATTCAGATTTAAACCTCAGAGAACGTCCTTCTGCATTTCAACATACGGCTCAACCTCAATGTCATTGTGCAGAACATACAAATGCACTTGCTCTCGTTCATGCCTTGAAATTGTCACAACTTTATTTCCAATTAACTGTTTACCTACTATTTTTTCAACAACATGAGATTTTGGGAGGCCAATGGATTGAACGTTGGGCAAATATTCAGTACAAAACTCAATAGCTTCTTCAACAATGTATGGTTCAACAATACATCCCTCTGGTCGACTTCGGTTTTTCACATACCCTTTCAATATTTTCATATAACGTTCAACAGGGTACATCCATCTCATATAAGCTGGTCCACACAATTGTGTCTCTTTCACAAGATGAACAACTAGATGTACCATTATGTCAAAAAATGATGGAGGAAAATACATTTCAAGCTCACACAAAGTAATAACTATTTCTTTTTGCAATGTTGGTAAGATCGCAGAATCGATCACCTTACTACAAATTGACCTGAAGAAAAAACAAAATTTAGTTATTGCGCTTCTCACTTTTTCTGGAAAAATAGAACGTATACCTATTGGTAGAAAGTGTTCCATTGTAACATGGCAATCATGTGTCTTTAAACTCTTTAACTTGAGGTCTTTCATAGAAACAAGTCTTCTAATATCTGAAGAGTATCCTTCTGGAACTTTAACTTCACTCAGAAACTTACACAATACCTTTTTTCCCTTTCTAGATAAAGTATAAGCAGCAGGTGGTAGATATGTGTGATTTCCTTTCTTCAAGGGTCCTAATTCATTTCTTATTCCCATTGCTACCAAGTCCTTTCTTGCTTCAGGGTCATCCTTAGACTTTCCTTGTATATTGAGTAACGTACCAATAACAATTTCAAATACATTTTTTTCAATATGCATAACATCAAGAAAATGTCATACATACAACGACTTCCAATACGACAAGTCAAACAAAATTGACCTCTTCTTCCACCCACGCGTGACAAGCGTATGAGCAAAAGGCTTGCCAAACTGAGTACTCATATCTTTCACCTTTTCAAAAATTTGTTCACCGGTTAATGTAGGCGGAGCTCTACCTTGTTCTGAATTTCCATTGAATACTTTTCTCCATCCACGGTAGTGATGATTAGAATTTAAGAATCTACGATGACCAAGAAAGACATTCTTCTGACCAATTCCAATCGCGTCCAATCTGTGTTTTCTTCACAGATAGGACACACACATTGACCTTTAATGCTATACCCCGATAGATTTCCGTATCCTGGAAAATCATTAATTGTGCCAAACAACATCGCCCTCAAATTGAAACTTTCTTTCCTATATCCATCATAAACCTCCAGACCGTTCTCCCACAAACTCTTTAAGTCTTCGATTAAAGGTGTCAGGTATACGTCTATGTCATTCCCTAGTTGTTTAGGGCCAGAAATTAACATAGATAACATCATGTACTTACGCTTCATACATAGCCATGGAGGTAGGTTATAAAGCATAATAATTACAGGGCATGTGGAATGTGAGATACTTTGTAGACCATGCAGATTCATTCCATCAGTCGATAATGCCAAGCGAAGGTGTCTAGCTTCTTTTCCAAAATCAGGATACTCATTATCAATTTTCATCCACTGTGGTGAATCTGCCGGATGTCGATACTTCCCATCTATAATTCGATCATCTGCATGCCAAGTCAAGTGTTTTGCATCTGTTTCACTATGAAACATGCGTCTAAATCTCGGAATTATAGGAAAATACCATAAGACTTTTGCCGGTGACAACTTTTTTTTATACCAAGATACACCGCATTTAGGACACTCGTTTAATGATGCATATTCATTTCGAAACAAAATGCAATCATTTGGACAAGCATGTATCTTATCATAGCTTATGCCAATAGAGCATAACATTTTTTTAGCCTCATAGGTTCGATTGGGAAGAACATTATCCTCTGGAAGCATCTCTTGTATTAGGGCTAACAACTCTGTGAAACTTTTATCCGACCATTCATTACCCGCCTTTAAGTTGTACAACTTTAATACCGCAGACAATCTTGTGAAAGTAGTATAACCTTTATACAACGGTTTCTCTGCATCGCTTACCAACCTCTCAAACATCTTGGGACAATCCTGAAGATCTTCTTCAAGTTCTTCTGCAATCTCTTCGACTCGATCACAATCATATGTATCTGTGTCATTGTCCTTTAAAGCATAGGTCGTATTATCCCCCGGTTCGACATTCTCGTTACTTATCTCACCATGTAATGTCCAACATGTATAACTTCGATCAATTCCATGTCTCATTAAATGAGATTCCAACTGAACTGCGTCAATCCGACCCCCATAACAGCAACCTAAGCAAGGACATGTGATCCTACTGGGGTCTTTGGCGTGTTCAACAGCAAACTTAACAAATTTTGATACCCCATTCTCGTACTCTTTTGACAATCGATTACAAGACATCCATTTTTTATCCATACTAAATAAGTAGGCTAAACTAGACTAAGAAAGATAAACAAAAACAGCGAATACCTGTGAAGAAATCACCAACTTCTAAGAAAGCTACATAGTAGGATTATTGGAAACGACCACAAACTTGCTCTTCAAAGGTAACCCCTATAACAGACAAAATATAAGTTTTATTAAAATCATATTAATAATTAACTGATTTTTAATTACAGAATTTTAAAATAAATATAAATAATAATAAAAAAAGCAATAAAAATTGAATTATATCCTTAAACTTAAAATGACACCCTTACTACTAGATAATCCACTTAAATTCTTAATGTCTTTATTGATTAAATTCAATTCTTTATGGTGTTTTAATATCTTCTTTTTTGGTATGATGTGCTAGCCAATAACTCTCTTTGTGACTATCCACCCTCAACCTTGCCAAGCATATACACCAAAATAAAATACAAATCATGTTTACTTCATCTCTCAAGCCATTAACATATAAAACCATAATAACATATCATATTCACCAAAAACTAAACATTGAGAAATCTTAACTAAACATATAAAAAGCTAACAAGCATATACACCAAAACAAAAATACAAATC
Organism: Lathyrus sativus; assembly: GCA_963859935.3. Taxonomy (NCBI): domain Eukaryota; kingdom Viridiplantae; phylum Streptophyta; class Magnoliopsida; order Fabales; family Fabaceae; genus Lathyrus; species Lathyrus sativus. Next base: position 32,064,608 of record OZ012741.1, on the reverse strand, counting down.
ATGTTCACTTCATCTCTCAAGATTTAAATATACACACTGCAAAACAGAGATTTAATATCAACAACATATACACCGAAAACACGAAATCACAGAGGTTTACATGGTGATGGTTTGATGACGGTTGAAATGAAGGTTTTAGGAATGGTTATGGAGAATGATTTCAAGAAGAAGATGTATTAGAAATTTCATTATAAAATTCTATAATTGTTCGAATATGATATCAGTTCAAATATTATCAGTATAAAAACAGAACGTGAGATAGTTATGGAATGGTTATGGAGAATGTTAAAAACAGAATATGATATCAGTTCAAATATTATCAGTTTAACTACAACATATTTACATTTGAGGTCAACCTAAAGCAGCTAAAAGTTTCAAACTCCAATAATGCATTCAACTATGAGAACAATAAAAATGGAAAATGAAAAACTTCAAATACCTTAAAATGGTGGAAATGCGCTGGTGGAGGACGAAGATGACCGTAAAAAATGGACGGACGACAGCGGAATGAGGTGACGACGGAATGACCGAAGGAAAGGCGACAGTCGGAGGTTGTCGGACGGAGGCACGGGGGACGAAATGCGTCGACGGTGAATAGAGCAACGTTCGCGAGTGGAAATAAGAAAGAAGGACACTGTTCTGATTCTGCGAAAATACTGGGATATTTTAAATTTATGCTACTTAAACCTATAGCAGCGCTTTTGCATGGCATTTAGCAGCGCTTTTAGAAAGCGCTGCTATGGGTCGGCCTTAGGACCCCCCTTTTGCAGTGCTTTCTTAGACCCCCCCCCCCCCCTCTTTAGCAGCGCTTTTTTAAAGCGCTTTCTTAGACCCCCCCCCCCCCCCTTTAGCAGCGCTTTTTTAACAAGCGTTGTCTTAGGTATGCTATTTTTTTCATTTTTTTTCATGACTCTTTAGCATCGATTTTTCAAAAAGCGCTGTCTTTTAGTGCGCTGCTAAAACTCATTTCTGGCGTAGTGTTTGATACCAAGAAAATTGGAAGGGATCTCTGCCACTTTACATGATAAAAAGTTAGAAGTTGCTTCAACAAAATTCCTATTGATATTGATAGCATAAGATTTACTCTTCCAAAGATTCACCCCAAGGACGAAACAAATTCAAAACTTTTGAGAATAGACTTCGCACTCCATAAATTATGCCATGTTCCTTCACATATAAGCAATGTATCATCTGCAAATTGAAGGATATCAAAAGACAAACCACTTAAGACTTTGAAAACAGAATATATTCCTAAATCTATAGCTTTCTTTACTAGACTAGTTAAAGCTTCAGTCACCAAAACAAAAATAAAGGGAGAGAGGAGATCACCCTGCCTCAATCCTTTCTCAACTTTAAACTCCATAGTAGGGCTACCATTCACTAAAATAGACATATAGCTAGAGAAAATACAGGCATCCATCCAACTGCACCATTTAACTCCAAAACCCATCTTCTTCAACAAGAATCTCAAAAAAATCCAACTGACTTTGTCATATGCTTTCTCAAAATCCACTTTGAGAAACATACAATTCTCCTCACTCCTAACAGCTACATCAATTAATTCATTAGAAACCAAAACCCTATCTAACATTTGTCTTCCAGGAATAAAAGTTGTCTGGTTAAGGGAAATAATACAGTTGAGGACTTTTTTCAATATAGAAGCCAAAAGTTTGGATAAAATCTTCTAAATACAACCTACCAAACAAAGAGGCCTATATTTATCAAGACCTACATGATTCTTATTCTTAGGAATCAGAGTAAGAAAAGAAGAAATGAAGAACTTAAAAAGGATGACATTAGAATGAAATTCATGAAAAATTTCCTAACACATCACTCTTTAGAATATCCCAACACCTCTTAATGAATTCCAGATTGAAACCATTTGGGCCATGGCTCTTATTCCTATCACAATCCCACACAATAACCTTAATTTCGACTCCTGTGAAAGCTTCCTCAATCAAAAGGATTGAGCAAGGGACAAAGATTTAAAAACAATACCATTCAATAAGGGTCTATAGCAATCAGGTTCCTTAAACATCTTTTCAAAATGTCTAAACACCTCCCCTTTAATGCTTTATACTGTCTCCACAATCCCAACACTAGAGTTAATAGAAATAATAGAGTTCTTCAAAATCCTACTCTTCAGACAAGAATGAATAAACTTGGTGTTAACATCTCCCTCACTCAACCACTTAACTCTAGATTTATGTCTAATTAAATTATCCTTAAGAGCTAACTTCTCCCACATAGCTTTAGTAGAAGCACCTCTATTATCTTAGTCGACACACCTAGTATGTCAAAGCTTTGGTTAAAGCTCTTGACACTTAGCATTGTCAACGTAGCTACTACCATTCTTTGTTGAGTTTCCGTTGGCTAAAATTTCTAGCCTAACAAAGTCTCACTATTGTAAAAATGACTTTTACCTTATTTGAAAAATTATTTTTATCTATATTGAATGATCAAAATAATGTAAGATGTTATGAAAGTGTGCTATTTTTCCCTCGAGTTTCTATCTGGAGAAAAATAAGAAATCATGTCACTTTTTCACTCGGTTGGTTTCTATTAACATAAAGGAAAAAACTGTTTCTCCACTTGGTTGGAATTATAACCGAGGTGAAAAATCTCACTTTTCCTCTCAAATGTTTTTTTTATCCAAAGTGATAGCTATTAAGGGAAGTAGTTCTGTATCGGTTGATAATTCCATGCGAGAAAAAATTACTTGTTTTTTTAAAATATTTTTTTAATTCAACAAAATTTTCATTTTAATTGGTATTTTTTTAAAATATAGCTTAAATTACATATTTTGTGAAACAGAATCAAATGAGACTTTTGTCAAACAAAACTATATATATCATATGTACCAAAATAACACACATTTTGTAAAACATTAACAACAATAAAATTAAACATTTAAACCTTCAATATCAACAAAAACATTAAACCTCCAATCTCAACAACAATAACGTTAAACATTTTACAACAACAACAACAAATCAATATAATAATTAAACATTCAATGTCAACAACAACAACATTAAACCTCTTACTTAACACAACAACAACGACGACCACAATTGACATAAATAAGTTACATATAGGAATAAAGTGATTATCTGCTTCAAGAATCAACAATGTCGACAACAGGGATAATATCCACACTCATATCCTCTTGATTGTAGCCTTGTCTACAAATTTTATTTTATATTATGATTAAAACACACTAAAAGCACAAGTTATTATTGATATAAATAAATTTAACAAATAATATCATTTACTTTATAGAAAATAAATTCAGGCTTTCTATTTCTAAAACCATGTAACATTTCACACTCTTCACAACTGTACATGTTGAAAAAAATTAAAAATTAATGAAAAAAATATTCAAATGTAAAGTGAATATTTTAATATTATAAATATATATTATAAAGTTACATAAAATATAAATTTACAAGCTAATTATATCTTTCATTTTTGAATCAATTTTATTCGACTCATTTAAATGATTTTTTATGTAAGTTTGGATCTCGCTTGATTGATATCATGAATGTTGAATATTGCAAGGGGTCCAAGAATCCATACACATCATATTTTTGTGTTTCTCTACTAAGACGATGCATGCACCAAACTGTTAAAATAAAAAGTCAAATATTGAAGTATGGCTTGTCATTTAAATTAATTGAGAACAATAAATATAAATTGACATCACCATAAAAATATACTTATGTGCACCAAAATTGTAGAATATATATTTCAAGCCACTGAGTATCATGCACAAGATCCATAATATGTTAGCGGAAAAATTTATCTATCGATTGTATGAAATTAGAACATCAATACTTACTTGTTAAAGTCATGATCCGGAATCTCGAAAAGATGAATGACCGGATCTTCCTCCGTATCTCACACTTCCGTTTACAACTCTCAATGGGCAAGTTATAGAGCCATCAGTTATGTTTCTGATTCTTATTGTGATTATAGAGGGGACCTAGCCATATAATATATATAACCCTAATCCCTACCCATTATAGGTCTAAGGTTAAAGCCCACACTTTTATCCACACTAGTTAGGTTTCAAATACCCAACCTTTAGTTATAAAGGAGATCACTTAACTAATAACGGGACTTATATATGCACTCCCATCATAATCACGATTAACTCGTTTTAAACTAAACAACAAATAATTGTAGCCCATAAAAAGTTAGATAAATCTAACATTCTCCCACTTGGACAAAATCAATCGTATGATTTTTATTTTAAAATACATTTTATTAGAAAGTTATTTTATAATACACCACCTCTTTTGGAGATTAAAAAGTTGACAATGCTCTAATTGTATTTCGATCAAATATGTCATATCTATGATCACACATGACAATCTTTGTATTAGATCTAGTTAAGGAACTACCGTCTCATTCTTGTCATGGAGGAATGAACAACTATCTTTCGTGCTTGCACCACTCAAATAAATTTTCTCATAAAAGTGTAATGAGTCTGTATTTGGTTGGATAATTAAATTCATCGATGTCAATCTTTGCATCATAAAAATAGTAGCAATAAACAACACATAATTTGAAGACCACAAACAATAGAAACACATGACACATATTTTTAAACAAAGAAACAAAAATAAAAGTTCCAAAATCAAGTTTATACATACCTAAATCACTTGCGTCACACTCACCCGCACAATATCTCGTTATGTTTCTAATCTTTCTTCAAGCCTCTGATCAACCAACTCGTCATCTAGTTTGTGGCGCCATTGTTCACTCCTTCAATTCTTTTTAGATGCCATATTTTCACAACCATATCTCCCCTCACACCTTTTCAAAAATAGAAACACGATTAACTTTATGTAAGAGAAACAAATTATATATGATTTTACAATACATTTCTGTAATAATTTTTAACAAAAGGGAAATTATTAATATTATATTATAATTGTAAAACAATTTATAATTTAAGACAATTTTTTTAACAACTTAGCTTATCATTTAGGTAGAAGAAGTGAAGCTATCACTATTAACGTCTAACATGCTAAAAATTCAGAGCAGCAACAAGTTGACTATCCAGTATTGTTTTTTTCTTTGATTACAATGTTCCACTTGAGTGTTCACATGTGAAGAATGTGTGACTCAGCCTTTGCCAAATTTAAGCTTTAAAACTAAATGTTATCATTATTATAATCCAAAATGGCCAAAAATATACTACAAAAAGATAAAATAAATACAGTAATGTCTATTATATATTGTCTTTACTTACTCACTTATTTTCTTCACATATAAGTGGGTCAACCAAAATACTAATGCTTTATATGTACACCTTATCTTCAGAATAATAGATTTGGCCCTGTTGTATAATTATTGCATAGTTAGTTGTTGTTATCTATGACGACTATGAACAACTTGTGCATCCACATGCTAAGAAAAGCTAGAACAATTTTGTTTCTTTTTTCTGAAAAAGTAGACTATAATTGATAAAAGTGAAATATTGCAAATAATAAAGACAATACAAATCAGTCAACTAGGATTTTGATTTGGTTTTGGAAGATAAAAAATGATTTTAGAAATGTATAATTGATTTTAGAATGATTTAAGATGTTTGATTTTTTAGAAATAGAATTGATTGTCTTAAGAATTCATTCTATTTGAAGCTATATTTTTTATCTTTTAAATTTAAATTTGATTTTTATATTAGTATTTGTTTTTTAGTTTATATATATTAAATTCAATTAATTATGCTAAACTAAATTATATTAAAATTAATTATATTAAATTCAATTCTGTTAAAGTAAGGAACATAGTTTTTGTTGGAGAGTCTCACTACTATAAGAAATGACTAATTTTATCTTTGTTGAAAACTAGTTTTTATCTCAATTAAATAATCAAAATACTGTATGATGTCATGAAAAGTGTGTTATTTTTCCCTCGAGTCAATGTTTCGGGTGACAAATTGTAAATCACGACACTTTTTCATTAGGTTGGATTATGTTAGCCGAGAGGAAAAATCTCACTTTTTCTCTTGGTTCGAATTAGAATCGAGGTGAAAAATCTCACTTTTTCTCTCGAATGATTTTTTTAATCTGAGGTGATAGCTTTTAGGGGAAGGAGTTTTGTATTTTTTCAGAGTTTCAACCGAGAAATTTTTTTTTTGTTTTTTTTAAATGTGTTTTTTTATTTCTACAAATTTTTTGTTTTAATTGATATTTTTTTAAAATAGAACTTAAATTATATATTTTGTGAAACAGAACCAAATAACACATTTGTCAAACAAAGTTATATATTATGTACTAAAATAACACACATTTTGTAGCTAAACTAAACTATACATTGTTTACACAAAAACTAAAATGACACACATGTATTTTTTTTACAACAAAATTAAAAGATACAAATGGTTAACCAACAAGGCAACAACATACAGAAATCAACGTGTTTGTGAATCAACAAACTCAAGGAAGCAAGTTACCCAATGTTAACATACATCATCTAAGTCTTTTTTTTGTGAATAGTGTTTGATCACTAAACACCTATAATTTGAACGAAATATAAAAACAATTAGGATAACGCAACAACAATAATAGCCTTACGCTTTTAATAACAACAACAACATTCAACCTTTAAATCATCAATCTTACTAATACTAACAATATTAAACCTTCAATATCAACAACAAAAACAACATTAAACCTTTTATTATCTAACAACAACAATATTAACTTTGATTACATTAATAGCAATAACATTAAACATTTAAACCTTCAATCTAAACAACCACAACAACAGCAACAACAACAACAACAACAACAACATTAAACCTCCAATCTCAATAACAACAATATTAAACATTTTACTAACACAACAATAACAACAACTAATCCATAAAATCGTTAAATTTAATGTCAACAACAACAATGGCACCAAATAACATAAATATGCTACATGTGTGAATAAAGTGATTATCTGCTTCATGAATCAACAATGCCAACAATAGAGATAATATTCAATATGTGTTTCATTACATAATATACACACTTGTATCCTCTTGATTGTAGCCTCGTCTACAAATAAATTTTATATAGTGATTAATACACACTAAAAGCATAAGTTATTATAGATATTAATAAACTTCACAAATAATACCAATTACTTTTTGGAAAATAAATCTAGGCTTTTTATTTCTAAAACCATGCAACATACTCATTCGCTTCACAACTCTACATGTTAAAAAAAATTAAAAACTAACACTACGCCAGAAGTGAGTTTTAGCAGCGCATACAAAGACAACGCTTTTTAAAAAAGCGCTGCTAAAGGGTGAGTAAAAAAAAGAAAAAAAATTGCCTACCAAAGACAGCGCTTTTAAAAAAGCGCTGCTAAAGGGGGACCCTAAGAAAGCGCTTTTTAAAAAGCGCTGCTAAAGGGGTACCCTAAGAAAGCGCTTTTAAAAAGCGTTGCTAAAGGGGGACCCTTAGAAAGCGCTGCTATATGGCATTGCTAAGGCACCCTATGAAAGCGCTTTTTAAAGCGCTGCTATAAGTATTAGTATTATAATTTTAAAATACCCTCCAAAATTTTAAGAGAAACAGAACAGTCGCCCAGTTTCTTTTCTTCTTTCTTTCTCTGGCGAACGAACGAACGTTGCCCTATAGTTTCCGTCATCCTCCGTCCGACCGTCTCCCTTTTCTGTTTGATTTCGCCGCCGTTCACCATCCGTTTTCGAGAGCATCCGTCCGTCTGCATTGCATTTCCACCATTGTTACGGTATGTGAAGTTTTACTATGGTTTTCTTGTTTATTTATCTTTTCACCATTGTTGGTATTTGAAGATATAAATGGTTTTTCTGTTCTGATGATATAGATGGTTTTGTGTTATTGAGATATTGAAGGTTTTGTGTTATTGTCTCTTTGTTGTTATTAAGATATTGAAGGTATATGTATATGGCATTGCTGAGTTATAGTGGTTATATGTATTGATCAAATTCTTTAAACGTTTGCTGAGTTAAGCATTTATGTGTTATTGTCTCTTTGTTGTTATTGAGATATTAAAGGTTTTGTGTTATTGAGATAATGAAGGTTTAATATAGTTGTTGCAATGCGAAAGTTTGTTGTTATTGAGGCATTGAAAGTTTAATATTATTGTTGTTGTTGTTTTTATTGAGTTATTGAAGGTTTAGTGAAGGTTTTTAGTGTTGTTTTGCATTGAAGGTTTGAGGAGATGCAAGTAAATTTGAGTTCAAGTATGATATTTGATATGATGTTAACACTAATGTTGTTGGGTTTGTGTAGATATGTTACATATACTATTGTTTTTGTTGTTGTTGTTAAAAGCCTAAACAACTCAAAATGTTTTATGTGTTATTGTTTTTCTATTGTTATTTTGGGATTGAGATTGATGTTGTTTTTATTTTGTTGCTATTTTGAACTTAGATGGATAATTCATCTAGCACCACTCATACAAATGAGTTTTCTTCTAATTTGAATATAACAAAAATATTAGATAATGATGGCTAAAAATATTAATGTAACTTGATAGAGCATATTTTTTTAATAGTCTGGAAATTCGTATTTTTTAAGAGAGTAGCCAACATGAATATGGTTTTATATGATATGGTTTTATATGTTATTATGGTTTTATATGTTGATGGTTTTATATGTTGATATGTTATTATGGATTTCTCAATGTTTATATGATATGTTATTATGGTTTTATATGTTTAGTTAGGATTTCTCAATGTTTAGTAAGGGTGTCATTTTGGTTTAAGGATTATCTAGTATTTTTAATATGATTTGTTTTGGTGGATTATCTAGTATTTTTGTTTTGCTTAATTATTAATATGGTTTTAATAAAATTTATATTTTGTCTGCTATAGGGGTTACCTGTGAAGAGCAAAGTTGTGATCGTTTCCAAGCATCCTACTGTGTAGCATTCTTAGAAGTTAGTGATTTCTTTACAGGTATTCTCTGTTTTGTTTAACTTTCACAGTTTAGTGTAGATTACTCAATTAGTATGGATAAAAAATGGATGTCTGGTAATCGATTGTCAAAAGAGTACGAGAATGGGGTATCGAAGTTCGTTAAGTTCACTGTTGAACACGCCAAAGACCCCAGTAAGATCACATGTCCTTGCTTAGGATGTTGTTATGGGCGTCGAGTTGACGCCGTTCAGTTAGAATCTCATTTAATGAGACATGGAATTGATCGAAGTTACACATGTTGGACATTACATGGTGAGATAAGTAACGAGAATGGTGAACCCTGGAATAATACGACATGTGCTTCAAAGGACAATGACAGGGATACATATGATTGTGATCGAGTCGAAGAGATTGCCGAAGCACTTGAAGAAGATCTTCAAGATTGTCTCAAGATGTTTGAGAGGTTGGTAAGCGATGCAGAGAAACCGTTGTATAAAGGTTGCACTACTTTCACAAGATTGTCGTCGGTATTAAAGTTGTACAATTTAAAGGCGGGTAATGGATGGTCAGATAAAAGTTTCACAGAGTTGTTAGCCCTACTTCAAGAGATGCTTCCGGAGGATAATGTTCTTCCCAATCGAACCTATGAAGCTAAAAAAATGTTATGCTCTATTGGCATGAGCTATGATAAGATACATGCTTATCCAAATGATTGCATTTTGTTTCGAAATGAATATGCATCATTAAACGAGTGTCCTAAATGCGGTGTATCTCGGTATAAGAAAAAATTGTCACCAACAAAAGTATTATGGTATTTTCCTATAATTCCGAGATTCAGACGCATGTTTCATAGTGAAACAGATACAAAACACCTGACTTGGCATGCAGATGATAGAATTGTAGATGGGAAGTATCGACATCCGGGAGATTCACCACAGTGGATGAAAATTGATAATGATTATCCCGATTTCGGAGAAGAAGCTAGAAACCTTCGCTTGGCATTATCGACTGATGGAATGAATCCGCATGGTCTGCAGAGTATCTCACATTCCACATGGCCTATAATTATTATGATTTATAACCTACCTCCATGGCTATGTATGAAGCGTAAGTACATGATGTTATCTATGTTAATTTCTGGCCCTAAACAACCAGGTAACGACATAGACGTATACCTGACACCTTTAATCGAAGACTTAAAGAGTTTGTGGGAGAACAATGTGGAGGTTTATGATGGATATAGGAAAGAAAGTTTCAATTTGAGGGCGATGTTGTTTGGCACAATTAATGATTCCCCAACATACGGAAATCTATGGGTGTATAGCATTAAAGGTCAATGTGCGTGTCCTATCTGTGAAGAAAACAAAGATTGGACGCGGTTGGAATTTGGTCAGAAGAATGTCTTTCTTGGTCATCGTAGATTCTTAAATTCTAATCATCACTACCGTGAGTGGAGAAAAGCATTCAATGGAGATTCAGAACAACGTAAAGCTCCACCTACATTGACCGGCGAACAAATTTTTGAAAAGGTGAAAGATGTGAGTACTAAGTTTGGCAAGCCTTTTGCTCATACGCTTGTCACACGTGGGTGGAAGAAGAGGTCAATTTTGTTTGAGTTCCCGTATTGGAAGTCGTTGTATGTAAGACATTTTCTTGATGTTATGCATATTGAAAAAAATGTATTTGAAAGTGTTATTGGTACGTTACTCAATATACAAGGAAAGTCTAAGGATGGCCTTAAAGAAAGAAAGGACTTGGTAGCAATGGGAATAAGAAATGAATTAGGACCCTTGAAGAAAGGAAACCGCACATATCTACCACCTGCTGCTTATACTTTATCTAGAAAGGAGAAAAAGATACTGTGTAAGTTTCTGAGTGAAGTTAAAGTTCCAGAAGGATACTCTTCAGATATTAGAAGACTTGTTTCTATGAAAGACCTCAAGTTAAAAAGTTTAAAGACACATGATTGCCATGTTATAATGGAACACTTTCTACCAATAGGTATACGTTCTATTTTGCCAGAAAAAGTGAGAGGCGCAATAACTAAATTGTGTTTTTTCTTTAGGTCAATCTGTAGTAAGGTGATAGATCCTGCGATCTTACCAACATTGCAAAGAGAAATAGTTATTACTTTGTGCGAGCTTGAAATGTATTTTCCTCCATCGTTTTTTGACATAATGGTACATCTAGTTGTTCATCTTGTGAAAGAGACACAACTGTGTGGACCTGCCTATATGAGATGGATGTACCCTGTTGAACGTTATATGAAAATATTGAAAGGGTATGTGAAAAACCGAAGTCGACCAGAGGGATGTATTGTTGAACGATACATTGTTGAAGAAGCTATTGAGTTTTGTACTGAATATTTGTCCAACGTTCAATCCATTGGCCTCCCAAAATCTCATGTTGTTGAAAAAATAGATGGTAAACAGTTAATTGGAAATAAAGTTGTGACAGTTTCAAGGGATGAACGGGAGGAAGTGCATTTGTATGTTCTGCACAATGACATTGAGGTTGAGCCGTATGTTAAAATGCACAAGGACGTTCTCCGAGGTTTAAATCTGAATAGAAATGAAAATTAGATAGTACGTGAGCACAATCGAAGTTTTATAACATGGTTCAAGGAGCATATTTTTTCAAAGTTTTATTCTGATCCCGCTTCAATAACAGAAAGGTTGAGATGTTTAGCATATGGTCCAAGTTTGCATGTGTTTTCTTATAGCGCATACGCAATTAATGGATACACATTTTATACCAAGGAACAAGATGATAAAAGTACAATGCAAAATAGTGGTGTCACCGTGCTTGCCAAAGCAATGCACATTTCCTCGTATTATGGGGTTATCGAGCGTATTTGGGTGTTTGATTATGAGAAGTTTCAGATTCCTATCTTTGGATGCAAGTGGGTTGAAAATAATAGTTGCATACGAATGGATAAATCAGCTTTTTTGAAAGTGGATCTTAATAAGGTAGGGTACAAAGATGAGCCTTTTATTCTAGCCACGCAAGCTAAACAAGTGTTCTATGTCACTGATCCGACAAGTACGAAATGGCCTATAGTTCTTTTTTCCAACAAAGTAATCGATGATAACATTGGAGAAAAGGGGGATGTTGATGTTGAGAATGAATCTTATATTATAGATGATCCAGATGAGAATATTAGAGCGGACGAATCATATATTAGAAATGATCATAACGAGGGAATTTGGATCAATCCATTTGTCCGTGTTGTTAAGAGACAAGTAAACCCCGTTAAAACGAAAAAAAGAAAGAGATGTTAAAGGTACTTGTAACATATTATTTCTTATTTATACCATGTTTTTCTTATTTACACATTTCTTATGTATATATTTGTTATTTACATATTTGCATGTCATTCATTTGATACTTTGGTTTTTCTGAATTACAGGTATATATATTATGGCCAGCAACGAGGAAACATCACATGATGGAAAACAAACAACAAAAGATGTGGAAGGCGATATTAAAAGAGGCATAACGATTATGAAAAAAATCATCCGTGCGAGAGATAAAGGAGTAAAGTATGATGTCCATTGGAATGAAAGAGATCAGTTAGTTGAGCCTAACGGTGCGTTGCTAACAAGTTACATCGGAGCACTTGTACGTTCGCAAGTTCCGATTACTTGCGATAATTGGAGAATTGTTTCATTACAACCGGCTAAAGATAAAATTTAGACCGAGATTCAGGTATGATATTTGATTATTTTTAATTATGTTGACAGTTACGTCTTTAAGTTAATTATACTAACATGTTATATGTATGTGTGTTTGTTTGCAGAGATCTTTTAAGATTGAAGATCGTAGGAGAAAATATTGTATTCAATTGGCCGGAAAACGCTTGAGGGGATTTAGAGCGTTTTTAACAAATAAGTTTCTAAAAGATTCTGAAGGAAACTTTGTTGACTCGGAGAGTCCAATGAAGTACGCAGATTTGATTTCGGAGGAAGAATGGGAGACGTTTGTTGCAAAGCGAAGAACAAAAGAATTTGAAGTAAGTACAACTTATCATGAACTATTTATAGTATATATACTTCTTCGACAAGAGTTCTGATAAACTTGTTTTTTCAGGTTGTTAGTGGCGTAAATCGTCAACGGGCATCAAATCCCACATATCCATAGAGAAAGGGGCGTTTGGGATATGCACGCTTAGAACAAAAAATAGTAAGTACATATAAATGCTTTAATATGATATATTTACAAAAAATAGTAAGTATATATAATAGGATATAATGCTTTATTATCCATCTTAATGCGTAGTTGGAAGAGGAGAAGAGTGATGCGACATCTCTTCCGGACCATGTTGTATGGAAGGCTGCCCGTGTGGGACGAGATGGAGTCGCTCAGGAAGAAGTTCAACAAGTCTTTGAACAATGTGTAAGTACAACGGTATCTTTGTCAGTAACTGATCAAAAGTGTATAATATATTTATATATATTTTTATCTATATTTCAGGAGACTCTATCCCAGACCATAACTCCTGCTGAGGATGATGATTGCAGGAGCTTACTGAGCCGGGTGTTGAATATTCCTGAGTATTCCGGGCGTGTGAGGGGTAAGGGATTTGGTGTCACTCCATCCAAACTGTATAAGCAGCCAAAGAAAAAAAATCCAACCAATAAAGAAGTGATGGATACTTTGGAGGAATTGAAAGCGCAGATCCGTGAATTACAAAAGGACAAGGAGAGATACATGTTGGAAAGACGCGCTCCAGAGGGTAAAGCTACTAGTCACAAAGATAGTATCGGTTGTCCGTAGAAGCTTCCAGAGGTAATTGTATATATTACATTGAAATTAATTTAGCACAGTTTACTTGATTGACACATTAACTGATCATTATTTGTTTAGGGCATTTCACTTTGCCGGCTATATTTATCATCACCGACTCATCGAATGGTTGGCAAGGGAAAGGTGCATAGCTTTCTGGGAGACTTACTTCACCATAAACCGCTCCCTTCTGGATTTTTGAAAGTATCTATTGATATTGTGTTAGAGGGGGGTGCTTTGTTGCCTATACCAGATGATATTTCAGGCGCAACAGTGGTGGGAGACGCAATAGGAGCATATGTGGCATGGCTGGCAAATCTCATTTGCATAGATGATGAGGTAGGTTGAACCTTTTAATACTCAAATGTTTTATGATCCAGACATGAAAGTTATTCTTACATTTACATTTTCTTATTTACATGATGATCATAGACTCCTAAAAAATCCAAATCAAAAGATGATAGAATTATTGTGCGGGATACCGATTCAGCTGCATCAAAGAAACATGTACTAGTACAGTTACATGATTATCTTGTTATACATTAATTACTGAACTTATATATGACTTTTAGGTTCATGATCAACAGTCGCAACAAGTCAGCAAGGGTAAGATGCCTGAAACTTCCAAGGTGCCCAGAAAAGCATTTGTTCCTCGATTTAGGATGTGCCTTGAAACATATGTGGGAACATCAGATGTGCCTTGAAACATATGCGGGAACATCAGATGTGCCTGAGGGTGGCATCCGTCAAATACATATGGACGGAGGTATTTTCGGTTTTGAATATCCCGAAACAATTGCTAAGGAGGATTTTGATCAGGTTTTCAACCATTCTGAATTGGGCGTCGGTGTTATGCATTGATATATCAGGTACTTCGATCCATTTTAATTAAATAATTGAACATTTTAAAATTTGCTCGTTTAACTGAATATTCTAATGTTGATTATGTTTTTTTAGGTTCTTGTATGACAAGTTGTTGGTCCCGAATGAATTGACTTCAGTATTCGCATTCTTATCTGCTAGCTGTGTCAACTCACGGTTAATAGACCAGACACCAGATACAGTCAAAGAGTACACAGTGCAGAGATTTATGGGCACAACTACGGAGAAGTTGTTCTTGTTGCCATATAATACTGGCCATGGGTTAGATTTTATTCTAAATTCATTTATTATAATTGTTCGATTTTTCCCTTTCTATATAACATTTTCGTCTAAACTGTTGTCTTGTTTTATAGTGGACATTGGTTGTTGGTCGCGATTAATCCGAGGAAAGAAATAGTGTATTATATAGATTCATTGGATGGCGATACAACAAAATATGAAAATCTGAGGAACATGGTTGATACGTAAGTGATGAGATATACTATTGTCTTTAATTATATATCTTTATTTATTATGTGACATTGTTCTAAATATGCGTTTATATTATGTTAGAGTTATACAAATATTCAGAGCACAAAGAGATGCAACGGTGCCAAAAAGCAAGGCTAACAACATCAACTGTATCAGAGTGGAGGTATATTTTCCCATGTTTGACTGTTATAGTGGTTCTACTTGATAAAACTATTTAAACTATATATCCTGATAAATGTTCGTTTGTTTTTTCCATTTACAGTGTCCTCGGCAGCGCAATGGTATTGACTGTGGATATTTTGTATTGCGCTTTATGAAGGAAATTATTCTTTCTGGTCAACTTGAGATTCCAGTCATGGTATGGATAAGTTCATTATATAAGTTATATGATTCATTTTGATAATTATCCGATACTTCATCTGAGTAATTAGTTTTAAAATTAAATCTTGCATGTTCTGTTATATTATGTAGTATTTTGATGAATTCAAGTGCGCTACTTACACGAAAGAAAAATTGGAAGAAATTAAAGAGGAATGGTGTCAATTTATTCTTGGGTTGAGAATTGTATGATGACCTCGGATTGGAAGAATTGTAATTATATGTAAATTGAATGTATTTGTGATGTTGTAATTCTGAGGATCGAATTTTATTGTAACATATTTAAGCAGGTTTATGTGTATTAAAATGTTTATAAATAAAGTGATGAGTTACAATGTATCCAAAGTTTTGAATTGTATATATAAGGCCAAAGTTTTGAATTGTATATTTAAGGCCAAAGTTTTGAATTGTATATATAAGGCCAAAGTGTTGAAATAAAGACCTGAATTATAAGCAGGTTTGTGTAATATAAGCAGGTTGTTGGTAAATATGCAAAACAGGGTGAATATTTAAAAAAAAAATTTAAAATCTGGGACATTAGACAACGCTTTTACAAAAAAGCGTTGCTAAAGGTCACAAACATAGCGCTACAAAAGCGCTGCTATAGGTTTGGAAGGGGGGGCGGGGTCTAAGACAGCGCTTCTAAAAAGCGCTGCTAAAGGGGGGGGGGGGGCTATGGCAGCGCTTTGTAAAAGCGCTGCTAAAGGTGGGCTCTAAGACAGCGCTTTGTGAAAGCGCTGCTAAAGGGGGGGATGGTTGGGGGGAATATACAGCGCTTATGAAAGCGCTGCTAAAGGGCTATAAAAGCGCTGCTAAAAGTGCTGCTGAAGGGAGCCTTTAGCAGCGCTTTTTCCATAAAAAAGCGCTGCCTTTACCTTTAGCAACGCCACTTTTGGCAGCGCTGCTAAAGGCCAAATAAAGCGTTGTTAAAGGTCTTTTTTGGCATAGTGTAATGAAAAATATTCAAAAGTAAAGTGAATATTTCGATATTATAACTATATATTCCTAAGTCACATAAAATATAAACTTACGCGCTAGTTACATCTTTCATTCTTGAATCAAGTTGTTCATCTAACGAACAAAGCATAATTATGTTATTCTCCTTAAGACAAATAATGATTAATTATCAATGATTATTGTATGAATACGAGAATAAGCAATAATAAGTACAAAATTAAATATTAAAAAAGAGAAAACACAAATTCATATATACTTACGAATGGATAAATAGTTTAGGTAATAAACTTTATTCGAATCATTTAAATGATTTTGTATGTAAGCTTGGATCTCACTTGATTAATGCCCTAAATATTGAATATTCTAGGGGGTCCAAGAATCCATACACATCATATTTATTGTGTTTCTCTACTAAGACAATGTATACACCCAATTGTTAAAACAAAAGTCAAATATTTAAGTGAGCCTTGTCATTTAAAGCAATTGAGAACAATAAATATAATCTGACATCACCATAAAAATATACTTACGTGCACCAAAATTGTATCATATATATTTCAAGCCTCTCAGCACTCCGCATAAGATCCCTAATACACCTCTTTTGAAGATTAAAAAGTTGATAATGCTATGTATTATGCTCTAATTGTATTTTGATGGAATTTTCATCTCTATGACCACACATGAAAATCTTTGTGTTGAATCTAGTTGAGGAAATGTCATCTTATTCTTGTCTTGGAGGGATGAACAACTACCTTTCGTGTTTATACCACTTAAAGAAAATTTCTCAGAAAAGTCTAATGAGTTTGAATTTGGTTGGATAATTAAACTCATCAATGTCAATCTTTGCATCATAAAAATAGTAGCAATACACAACACATAATTTTAAGGCCATAAACAACAGAAACATACGACACATACTCTTAAACAAACAAATAAAAATGGAAGTTTCAAAATCACATTTATACATTCCTAAATCATATCTTGGGTCACACCCACCCGTACAATATTTTGCTATATTTCTAGTCTTTCTTCAAGCCTCTAATCAACCAGCTCTTCACTCCTTGAAAGTGATTTGAACTAGTGTCTCAGGACAATGCCTTGTCCAATACCACAAACACACTTTCTCCTTTGTTCCAATGATTTATACTAATATGTAATAGTGTTTTTATGGAACAAATAAACCTTATTATATTTTTCAACCCATGAATTCAACAACACAAATAAAAGTTCATTACCAAATTCAAGGAATCCACGATTAATATTTTTGGAAAAATAATCTACTTAAATCTTCTCACCAACTGCACATGTAGCCTCTGATATTAACCCTCGTACTAATCATTGATGTGCTCTATTCATTTTCTCAGGCTTGATGATGGAGATGAGATACAATAAAGGGTTAATGAATCATCACCCAACTACAGTTGTCTCTATTTTTATTTTTCATTAATCATTATCTCCTCCAATTTTACATATCCTTCACAAGACAATATACATGGGTATATATTTTTATTCATCATTGTGGAACCTCTAGTATTTCTTATTCTTTTATTCTAAATAAGAAAACCCTCATTTGTAGACGGGGTGTTGGATGAATTGTAACACCATATATAATATCCATCTAGAAAATACATTATACAAGATATTAGTTTAGTACTAATACATTACAAGTGCCTAACAACATCATTATATACATGTCCATAAAATAAAACACAAAGTATTGCACATGACATATAATAGTTCCAAAAGAAAATAAAATCTATTTGAAATATCTTTATTGTACACAATCCACGGCGGAAGATTACAACAATCATAACCCTTTGAAATATTAATAGACAACTTCTCTTACATATAACCTGCAAACAATACCTAAAAAGCAACAATGATAATGGGGTGAGATGATGATCTCAGTGAGTTCCTCTGTCCTATGGGTCGATTCATCTCTACAGGGTTTCTAATTGATTCCTAACTCAAGTCTTCATCTTTTCGTTACTTCTGTATCACTTTCACAATGTAACTAAGACTTAAGTATCTAAGGGATATTCTCAATTTATGATAACATGTCACTTGAGTTCATATAACATAATAAATAACTATTTGAATTCACGAAACATCAATCATCGATCGCATCTACGTCTAGGGAAAGGCTCCATTCACGTGCACTCATATGATTCGACTTTTGTGTGGATATCAGGTTCTATATGGGACTTAAACCCACTTCAAGAACTGTTACTCGTATAGGGACTCGAACCTACTTTAAATATATTTCACCGTATGGGACTTGTTCCGGACTGGTCCAATGGCTAGGCATGACCCAATCCACTTCTGCTCCTAAAAAGAATCAATAGCCTAAGCCCTTCCAGTTAAGGGAAAATGGAAGCATTATCTCCTCTGCCTCTCTGCTGAGGAAGGCTGGCCAACTGACATCCATGATCAGCTGCCCCTCGTTACATTTCTGCCCATCATGCACGGTTCCACCATCCAAAAATAGTCACGACACCTGTGCCCACAACCACGCCCTTTCCTGCGTCAACTGCTAGTTCCGAGCACCTCTGCCCGTCTCAACGACTATTTTATGGCAATTACCTATTCTTTAGGAGCAAATATCTCGCCCCGAAAAAGGGACTAATGGCCAAGCGCTGGGGGAATTATAAAACCCTCTCATTTGAGAGGGTCAGGTATTCTAAATCATTCTAAATCATCCTAAGACATACTCTCTTTTTACTTGCATTCTCTTCTCCCAATTCTTACTTTAGCATCAGAGTGCCTTATAGGTACATCCCTCCTCATCTTTGAAACACAGCATCACAGATGAAGTCTCTGGCCCACTTCAGGTTCTGATCAGGACTCAAACCCACTTAGGTGTCGACCTCTCCCCTATGCTCCACCATGGTTGGGATTGAAACCCAATTGAGGCACGAATCATTAGTGCCACATCCCCATCTCTTATTTACATAAGTATCTCAAATGGGTGTGCACGACCAAGGGAAAACATATGAATACGTGATAGGTTCCATATCGTTGTGATTGGTCTCATCAATAACCAGGTGAACACATTCACTAATTCTTATGTTAATTCCACATGTTCCATACAAAGTAGATTGATTCATTAATCAAGCGAAACTTGTCCACAATACACACCAAGGTACCTTTGCTTCCAAGAATCACCACATCACTCATTTCCATAACCTAGATTATGTTTCTACGTCGTTAATCGGGTTATACTCCTAAGGTTTCCTCATACATCATAATAAGGTTCTAATCATATTATTACACAATCAACACAAACAATAATTCATAATATAGTTCATAACATAAACATAAGAGTTCATCCTTTCTCATCATGCATTACTAAATACATGCATGATTTTACTTCATATAAAGATAGAACATTGAATTAACATTCTAACGCATTCAACCTCATGTTGACTGGAGTTATGAATCCCGTTTTATACTAGAAACAAAGAGACAAGTCATAAACATACACGATAGTATAATACCATCAACCAAGTATTAAATGACATATAATTATAATTTTATCTCACCAGTGGTAGAGTATTAAACTAGCTTCCAAGGCTTATGACCGTGTCTCATTTCAAGTTAAGAAACTCAAAATACACTATTTTTAATACTGGTAAGTTTCTCATATCAGCAGATCATGCTATGTGAGCCTTTTGTGGATAAGTGAGCTTGACATGTCAGAATACTATAAATCTCACTTTTAAACCTATCTTCTTCAACCTCTAAACATCCAAATCATACCCAATCACATTAACAACACACATACAAACACGTTGACATAACTGGTTATGAACAAGAATGCAAATACAACAATGCAAACATTTATTAGTACTACCATTGTGTTGCAATCATTCCAAACACATTAACAGTTACTTATAATATTAAAAATTAACATATTGGTGGAATAACACATACACATCAAAATATGTGTGACAAAATCTCATTAAGTGATAACATGGTACAATTAGCAATGACACAAACTGCATGCACAACAAACATGTTGTAATAACATAGGTGATAATAATTATTGCGCGCAAAGTGCATAAACACGATATAAATGTTATCACTATGTAAAACATAATACATGATGTCACACTTAACAATTAACAACCTACATGACAAGTTTATCACATCACACTATGACACAAATTACTAGCACAAAGTGTGAACATGTAAACATTAGAACTTCATAAACACTTTCAATTTCATGTATATGTAGCACATAATGTACAATTCAATGCATCTGCACATATAACAAGAAACATAAACAAGCTATGATTAAGGAAAAGTGCATGATATACAATGACAACCACCAGATTATGATAGTTTTAAATGATACATCATAATAGTTTATAATGATAGTATTTTCACTACACATTATTGCAGACAATTTATAATTTAGACATATATGTTTAAATACACACATAACAATACCTTAGTTTACATGCTCATGCACTGCAC
The DNA here is from genome assembly GCA_963859935.3 of Lathyrus sativus. Classification (NCBI taxonomy): domain Eukaryota; kingdom Viridiplantae; phylum Streptophyta; class Magnoliopsida; order Fabales; family Fabaceae; genus Lathyrus; species Lathyrus sativus. Next base: position 32,043,745 of record OZ012741.1, on the reverse strand, counting down.
ACAACGTTTGTGAATAAGAAAATCATATAGATTGGTCTAATACATGTATCCAAGACCAAAACACCATGTTCACATTCCAAACCCCAAATAAACACGCCCATATCTTCTTACATGAATCAATTACTTACAATAAGATTTCATCCCATGATCACACAACATGAATATAACATCAATACAACATCAAATTCATGGATTAGCAATAACAACACAACAAGAAATCATGGGTTAATGACAACAGCACATGAAAGTATGGAAACCAACAAAGTCATGCATAAATCATGAAGTTCAAAACCCTAGTTCCTAATTTCATGAATTTCTCCCAAACAAAGTTAATATAACTAAGAACTCAACTTGATAGATGAAGATGATGAAGAAAGTTGGGATTATTTAATGGTGATGATTATGATTTCCCATGGTTCCTTCTTCTTTCCTTTTTTCTCTTCTTCTTTCTTCTTCCTCTTTTTCTTTTTCTCTTTCTCTTTTCTAGTTTTCGTCTCTTTCCTCTTGTTCTTATCCACCTCTTCTTTCTCTTACCACACACACACACACAAAAAAAAAATCATGACAAGGAAACCCAGACCCGCCCCAAAATTAACGGGGGAAACCTGGTTTAATTGGGTACGGATGCGGGTGCGGGTAAAACCCAATTTTTTTATTACGGGTGCGGGGGCGGGGGATGCTACTACCCACCCCTCACCCGGCTCCGGCCCCGCCTCGGTCTACTTTAATTTACTTTTATGCCTCATTTTAATTATTTTATTATACATTTATTAGATTTATTTTAATTTTTAGAAATGGTTTTACTAGAAAAACATGTTTATTAGTTATTTTACTCTTTAGAAACATGTTTATTATTAAAATGATTAAGTATTTAATTAAATAATTAATTATTATTGTTATGAAAAAATATTTATTTAAAAAATATAGTTTTGCGGGCGGGGGAGGGGCGGGTAACCCGTTCCCCATTGGGGGCGGGTCTGGGTGGTAGTTTTTTGCCCCCAACTGGGTGCGGGTGCGGGGGCGGGTCTGTTTCAGGGAGGCGGGTGCGGGTGCGGAGCTGCTTAAACCCACCCCGACACGCCCCATTTCCATGCCTACACACACACACACACACACACACATACAAACACACACACACACACACGCACGCGCACACACACACACACACACACACACACACACACACACACACACACACACACACACACACACACACACACACACACACACACACACACACACATAATGTAAATAAATGAGAGACAAAATATCTTAATTGGGATTTTTTTATAGTACTAATTTACCATTTAACTAGATTACCAAAATGTTCCTTCTTGTACTTATTAATAAAAGTTAGTCTTTTTAATAAGGATTGATCCTCACAAAGGTCAACCTATGTGAATCCTAATCCATTGGTTTGTACACCAGTGTTACTACTCAATCCACTTGTATTTAAATAAATGCACTTTAAATATAACATAATCAATATCCCCAATCTCCTCAATGACCCAAAATTACGGTCTATATATCATTATAAGATTCTTATCTTTGGAAGTAGAGAAGTACATGGATTCAACCTCAATCATAGGCATACTATTTTTCATTGTGCTCCGATCATCCTTTGATTTTGTATAGAAGCAAAACTTACTAATTTATTAAGAAGTCCAAGTTATTGCATTATACTTAGGCATATATGACATCTATTTAAGTGTCTCTGATGTACTTCCATCTTTAAAATCCTTCAATTAAACCTATTTATGAAACTCTTGTTATGCTCTGTCAGCAACGATTTTCACTCATCCTGGGGAATTTTTTCTTGATACGTATTTTATGAGAAGATAAGTAAAGGTTAACTTCATCAACATTATTTAATATATACAATTATGTTTGTAGAACTACATCTTAGTTCGTTGTCTTGACATTTAAATATCGAGTGCCTCTACTTTCATATCTTCCATCATTATGAGACTTAGAAATTCCTATAGAGCCTGCTCCTAGCAAATAGTTTGAATATTACTCAATAGTTTCTTTTGTAATGTAACTTTCACAATCAAAGCTTATGGATAATGATGATTCTTATTATACCCTTTAAAGTTCTTCCTGCATCGCTCTACTAGCACTACTAAAAATAAGACATTTGGTTAAATGATTTTACATCAGATTTTTAGATATATGATGTGAAAAATATTTGTTAAAGGATTTTACATCAGATTTATTAACAATATGATGTGAGAAATATTTGATTTAAAGATTTTACATCAGACATATATTTCCACTGATGTAAAAAATAACGCGGTGGCATTGTCGTAAATAATAAGAAATTTTGTTATAAAGGATTTTACATCGGGCCATTTATCCCAACCGATGTAAAAAGTTCTCAATAAAAAATAAATAAAATGGGAGAAACATTTTACATCGGGCCATGTACCCCATCTGATGTAAAAAATAATGCGGTGGCAGTGTCGTAAATAATAACAAATTTTGTTATAAAGGATTTTACATCGGGTTGTTTATCCCAACCGATGTAAAAGTCCTCAATAAATAAATAAATAAAATAGATTAAGATTTTATATCAGGCCAATTTGCCCAACTGATGTAATAAGATTCTAAATAAAAATTTAAATAAAATTGATTAAAAATTTTACATCAGGCCTATTTGCCCATCCGATGTAAAATGTTTCTTAAAATCCCAAAACCCTATCTGAAAACTTAAGATTCTCCAACTCCCAAAAATCTCTTATCATTCTTCTTCTTCGCTTCCACCGTCTTCGTCTCCATTTTTCTTCTTCGCTTCCACCATCATTGTTATTCTTCTTCCTCCGCCGCCACCGTCTACCATTCTTCTTCCTCCGCCGCCACCATCCGTCATTCTTCTTTTTTTTTTCGCCGCCACCCATCCCTTCGCCGAAGATGAGGTGAATCTCTTTTCCGTAAGTTTCTCATCGTATTTTCTCTAATTAATTATTTTCTCTATAGTTTCTCTATATTTATTCAAAATAGGATTGATACTCGTACATGTATATCATAGGACGTTCTTAATTAAAATAATAAATAAAAAATAAAAGATACTGGTGATGCTACTCATAATAAAAAATTTTATTATAAAAGATTTTACATCAGGCCGTTTACCCCAATCGATGTAAAAGTCCTCAATAAATAAATAAATAAAATAGATTAAGTCATTTTAATTAAAAAAATTTTAAGTGATTTATATTTAACTGATAATAATTGCATGATATTTTTATTTTGTAATATAAAAGGATTAAAACAAAAATTTCAATTCTTTAGTATATATCATCTAGATTATATTTTTTTTTAAATTCATATAAAATGTGATCACATGCATTAACTATGAAATTGTATAAAAAATACAGATATTATGAGATGCTTCTTCATATTAATAAAAAATATAGATTAAGTCATTTTACATCGGGTTGTTTATCCCAACCGATGTAAAAAGTTTTTCAATAAAAAAATAAATGGATTAAACGTTTTACATCGGGTCATTTTGCCCAACGGATGTAAAAAGTTTTTCAATAAAAAAATAAATGGATTAAACGTTTTATATCGGGTCATTTTGCCCAACTGATGTAATAAGTTTCTCAATAAAAAATTAAATAAGATTTATTAAACCTTTTACATCAGGCCAATTAGCCCAACTGATGTAATAAGATTCTAAATAAAAATTTAAATAAAATTGATTAAACCTTTTACATCAGGCCTATTTGCCAACCGATAAAAAATGTTTCTTAAAATCCCAAAACCCTATCTGAAAACTTAAGATTCTCCAACTCTCAAAAATCTCTTATCGTTCTTCTTTTTCGCTTCCCCGTCTCTGTCTCCATTTTTCTTCTTTTACGCTTCCACCATCATTGTTTTTCTTCTTCCTCTGCCGCCACCGTCTACCATTCTTCTTCCTCCGCCGCCACCGTCCGTCATTCTTCTTCTTTTTTTCCCGCCGCCACCAATCCTTTTGCGGAAGATGAGGTAAATCCCTTTTACGTAAGTTTCTCATCATATTTTCTCTAATTAATTATTTTCTCTCATCATATTTACATAATGTTGATGAATTAGTTAGCCATATACTGACACAAGAATACAAAAACCAAATATGTTCATCGTGAATACAAAAACCAAATATGTTTATCATGTACTGCTACTTATTTTTAATCCCCAATTTATAAAATACAAAAAATAAATATGTTTATTCAAAATAGGATTGATACTCGTACTCGTACATGTATATCATAGGTTTGATACTGAGACTCACATAAAGACAAACCTATAATATACATACAAACTAGGATTGACACTGGGACTCACATAGAGACAAACGAACATTTCAACTAGATCTGGGAGGAATAACATTTCATGCAGTAAAATTATTTTGGATCTTTCACATGTACATTAGTTATGTATATACATACAACTAGATTGACAATTTGTATTCTCTATTTTATTTCTCAATTATCAGGCCCCAATTGGAGCTCTGATACCAATTTGTTAGAACAGAACTGTAACAATTAATTTGGAATGAAAACTTAAATAGCCTAAGTACAACTGAAAAAATCTTAACATTTAGGAATCCACTACTACTCAGTTCTCCTACAATATAGACCTGACTTATTCAACTAAAGACTTGGTAAACTAAATTATTCAACTACAGACCTTAAAAAAATGAAAAGTTTATAGTCTTCTATTTTATAGACTCAGACTTACCTGTATGTTATTTTTTCACAATTATTAGAACTTCACTTTATTATTTTGATAGTGAAATTCAGACTTGTAATGAAATATTTATTATTAGAACTTCACTTTATTATTTTGGTAATGAAATTCAGACTATTTATCAAAATAGGTTCAGACTTCACTTTATTATTTTGTCATTTCTTCACAATTACTAAAAGTCTTTATAACTTCATTATAACTTCACTCTTATTTTGTCTTTAACTAGTGTTATATAATTGGAGTAATATTATGTAATTTTCCATCCTATACTAACAAATTTTAATTTTTAGATATATTTAAGAATTTACGAATTTAATTTATACATAGACTAGATACATCAACTTAAAATGATTTGTTTCCAATGCAGAATTTATAATATATATGAAATTCTTTAATTTATTTTCTTTTATATATATATATATATATATATATATATATATATATATATATATATATATATATATATATATATATATAAGACTATAAACTTCCAATAATAAATGAATATGATGCATGTTTATTTATTTAATTGAAGAAAAGTTGTTTGATGTAACAGGGTAGTAATAATAAAATGGAATTCTGGAATCTTTTTGTTGTTGCATTAATGCCTATTTTTAAGGTTCTGTTGATTACTGTTCTTGGTATTTTCCTTGCACTTGATCGTTTTCATATACTCAGTAACGAAACTTCAAGAAAAAACTTGAATACTGTAAGTTCATTGTTTTTTTATTTATAAAATATTTTATATTTCAAAAGCTCTATTAATATATGAAAAAAATTTCTTATATATATCATGAAGATAATGAAGAAGGGATATGGGAGAACTAGTAAGGTTTTTTTATAAGTTAATTCGACATTACTTTGATTTCTAGTTGTTTTTATTTTGTGCTTGATTTGATTTCTAATCATCTTTATTTTGTGTAAACAGGTACATGGCTGATTCAACCGAAAACCCTTCTTCATCTAGTAATCCTAGTAAAAGAAGAGTTAGAGGTCCCACTATGATGGCACAAATTGACAAAGTTCATCAAACGGGTGAAAGGATAAAGGTTGAGTTTGATCCAAGAACTTATGAATGTATCGGTGTTGGTAAAAATGCTTCTACTTTTAAGAGTTATGTAGCATCTCTTGCTCGTAAGAGATGTAGTATTTTAATAGATGAGTGGAAAGACATAAGTAAAGATATAAAAGATGCTATTTGGGTTGATGTTCAGGTATTTTAAATTCAAAACTTTATTATATTTTATAATCACATACTAACAACATATGCCATATACTAACAACAAATTCTTTATGTATATGTGTAGGCTCATTTCACTATTCTAGAATGTGATGATCCAAAGAAGGATCCGTTGAAGGATGAATGGATTAAATATGCGGGAGAGCGATGGAGAGGTTTTAAGACACAACTCACAAAAGAATATATTAGAAATCCCAAAGAAGGTTGCACTCCTGCATATGTCAAGTATAATTATATTAAAGAAGAAACATGGAAGGAGTTTCTGAAGTCTCGAGATACCCCTGAATTTAAGGTTAATAAGCATTATATTAATTTTTTCATGCATAAATTTTTTATTATGTTTAGCGATTAATAACTTTTTAAGTTTATAATAGGAGAAAAGTCAAAAGGGTATGGAAAGTGTGGCTAGAAATGTATACCCACACGTATTATCTCGTGGAGGGTATCGCTTGCTTGAGGAAAAAATGAAAAATGAAAGGAGATCATCGAGAGATGATTCTACAGTAGATGATAATGGTAGTCCATCTCCACCGTCACGCCATGAAGTATGGAAGAGAGCACGACAAAAGAAAGGGGGAGAATACACATCACATTCTACACAAGTTGTTGCTGAGAAGATTGTAAGTAAAATTTGGAAAATACTTCAAGTATCATTATAGTTGTGATTGATAAAAACTATTGAAAATAGTTTTGATTTTTGAATTTTGTAGGATTTTCTAGTTGAGGAAGCTGAAAAGGGTGTCTTTGTTTCGGATGGACCTAACGATATCTTAACAGTAGCCATTGGAACATCTGAGCATGGAGGTCGTGTTCGTGGTGTTGGAAAACACCATAAAATTAGCACTTTTTTTGGAAGGTCGTCTTCACGTCAAAGACAACATATGGATGTACAAGAACAACTAGCGCAATTTTCTTTGGAATTGGAAGCAAAGCTTAGAGCTGATTTTGAGCAAAAGTTGGTCGAAGAGCGTAAGGTGTTGCAACAATCTTTTATGGAGACACTTAGGTCTATGGGTCTCTCGCAAAGCACCGAAAATAAAAAATGCATTGAACAAATGGAAGTTGTCGATGGAAGCGGAAGAGGAAGTTGTTCAGCTGCAAAAGGAAGCACAAAAGAAGTGGAAGACGATGTTCAGAGATTGTTACTCATGGTTCTGAAAATGGGCGACACACACTTGGAATTAAAATTAAGTCATTGTGCAAGTGTCATTAATTTTTATATGTCAGCTAAGTGTATCAGAGAGTTATTGGTGGGTTTTCAATGGCTTGACGTGTCTATTCTGCAAGTTTGGTCCACGTAAGTACATTTTCTTTTTTTTATTACTGTTAATACATATTAATATGTTATATCTCTCATCACTTTGACTCTAATATTTACTTTAAAATTATTCAGGTATATTCATCGTGTATGTATTGATAATTCCACATCGGAAGTATATGGATTTATGGACCCTGCTAGGTGTGTGTATGTTGATAATATGCAAAAAAATGAAGCAGAGGTTAAAAAATACATACAAGATAAGTTACGTGACGAAAACAGAGTGTGTCACTTACTACCATTTATTCATGGGTAAGTTTGTATGAAATTGTGTTTTTTATTTTTTTATTTTTGATAACATAGATATTTGATGTGTTTTTTGTGTTTCCACGCACACGTACAGAGACCATTGGAAATTAATAGTCATTTGTCCAAGAGACAATATTGTGGTCGTCTTTTGTTCACTTCATCGGGAACTTAATCCAACCATGAAGAAAATTGTTACAAAGTAAGTTTATATTTTATGTGAATTTTGTTATAGTATATGTTATATCTCATATACATAAAATTTTACAAAAGTAATTTCATATTTTATGTTGCTCTATATGAATTTTTTTCTGAATTAGTGCTTTCGGGGTTTATCAAATGGCAAATGGAAATAGAAAAAAGGCTACATGGCTCCAACCCAAAGTAAGCGTCATGTAAATTATAATTTTATATTTAATTTTATCATAAGTATTCACTAACTGTGTCATTTATTTTAGACAAGGCGACAACATAACTCTATTGACTGTGGATACTATGTTATGAAAAATATGTTGGATATTGTCTCTGCCAACATAACCGAGTCTTGGTTGCAGGTAAATAAAAATAACTTTACTTTGTTATTTACTTTGCATTTGCAACTTAAGGTGAATTTTCAAAGAATGACTTTATATTGCTATTTACATATTGTAGGTATTTGATGATCCAACAGAATTAACACAAGATGATTTGTATGATTTGCGACTCCGTTGGGCAAAATGTTTCTTTGAGTTATATAAAAATTAAACTTTATATGGTGAGTTATATAGAATTTTCTATGTATACCTAATTTGAGTTTCTTGACTTTGGTATTGTCTGCTGATGTTTATTGTTATTATTATTTATTGTCAGCAAATGTGATTTTGGTGTTCTCTACCGAAGCTAGCTACAACGGATTTCTTGTGGATTGCATGTTGGTATTCAAGTGTGGTAAAGGACTTATAAATGGTTGAATATTGAAGAAAGAATATGTGTACTAGATTAGTACTTTTGTTCCTCAATTAGTACTTTTGTAAATCAATTTCTTGTGGATTGAACAGTTGTATGTATACTAGATTAGTACTTTTGTAAATCAATTTGTTCATGTTGAAGAATATGTGTATCCTAGCTATTTGGTGCAATGAAACTAAAAGGTTAGTTGAAAAAATATAAAAAATTGCATACCAAATAGGGACTAAAATTTGGTATGTGTGATGTTGGAAAAATATGAAAAATTAAGTACCAAAAAAATTACAGGGATTCCATATCGATTCGGATAAAAATTAGTCTAAATATTTAAGAAAAACAACCTACATTTAACATCGGGTGGGTGTGCTTAAAAACCGATGTAAAAACATAAATTTTGAAGACACGTAGCACACCTTTTACATCGGGTCAAAAAGGAAACCGATGTAAAAAAACATACCTATGACACCTTTTACATCGGGTCAAGAAGGCAACCGATGTAAAAAAACACACCTATGACACCTTTTACATCAGTTCTACTGACCAACCGATGTAAAAAATCACCTATGACACATTTTACATCGGTTCCGAATAACAACCGATGTAAAAAGTGCTTTTTTTTATAAAAAAAAATTAATAATAATATATTTCACATCAGTCTTAACTGTCAACTGATGTAGTAGATGTATTTTTTACATCGGTCTATGACCCGATGTAAAATGTCTTTGATTTACTACATCGCTTGGCTTTACATCGCACCCAGACCCGATGTAAAATGTGTTTTTGGCCCGATGTAAAAAGTCATTTCTGCACTAGTGTAGATACATCCATCTTAACTAAATTGAGACATAAAATCTAGGGGAAGTTTGTTTTATCTTTTAAAAAATGGATTTTTTCTTTGTATTTTTGAAAATGGATTATACAAAAAAAAATTTCAAAACATTACAAATTTTTTAAAATACTGAAGATTAAAACATAGTCAAAATCACAGTTTTTTCACAAAAAGTTGTATCTCTAAAATGATTTTTATGAAAAAAAACTATTTGAAATAGCTTCAAAATTAAGTGATTTTTTGAAATTTTGATGTCCAATTATTTTTTTAATGAAATGATGAAATATCTAAAATAACATTTTAAGAATAACTATTCAAACCAAATTTTCATTTGAAACATTTATAAAAAGTTTCTTTGTAAAGTTTTTTTACTCCAAAATATGTTACACTATAAAAATCATTTTTGAAAAAAGCCAAAACAAACGGCCCCCTAATCTCCCTAACTAGATGAATAACTAAGTGAAGCATAATGATTAAAAAAAATATGGAGGGAAATACATCTCCAATTGGCAGAAGACAATTTCAGCCTCATGTTCCAACTCATCTAAATTTTCTGGATCAATAACTTTATTACATATAGAATTGAATAATAAGCATTATCTAGTTATAGTTTTCCTTAAATTTTTTAACAAGATGCCACAAATAACTAATGCTAGAAGTTGTTGCATCAAGACATGAAAATCATAAAATTTTAAGCTAATTGATATGAGATGTTTTATTGATACAAGTTTCTTGACATTTGACGAGTAACCTTGAGAAACTTTAATACCATAAAAACACTTGAAAAAAAGTTTTTTTCTTTGTTACATGTGACATGTTGGGGGAAAATATGTTCTTTTACATATTTTTATGAGGCTAACTATTGTCGTATACCCATGTCAACCATACCTAGATAGGAATTCTTACCATATTTTATCTTGTCTTGAGTTGAGAAGTATTCCAATCATGACATCACATAGATTTTTTTCCACATGCATTGCATCAAGATAATATCTTACACCGAAGCTAGACCAATATGGAAAATAAAAAAACACGATCTCTTTTCCATTTATTTTTTCTCCACTGGCTCCTTTAGGTTCTTTCCAAAGACGAAATTAATATGTTGTTGTCATTGTTAAATTTCCTTCACCGATAAGGGCTTTGGAGATATATCAAACTCTTATTGTCCATTGAAATCCTTCTATAATCTATGATATGGATGATTGCATCTTAGAAATTTGTGATACCCAAGGTAAAGAATCTTTTTTTTCATTTTTAATTGGTAGAAGTATGTATAAACCTCAAATATAGGGCAAACATTTTGTCTCTTAAAGTTGTAGCCAAAGAAATCACAATATGCAGGAAGGTCAATGATTGTGTAAAACAACATGGCACACATCTTAAATTTTTCACCAGAATGCACATCATCAATATCAATGTCTTCCTTCCACAAAACTATTAACTCTTAAATCAATGTACTTAGATAAATATCTATGATGTTTCTAGGTTGTTTTGGACCTGAAATCCTCATAGATAACATCTTATATTTGCGTTTCATGCACAACGATCCGTTGTCGCGCACAGATCAAAAATGAATATTTTGAAAAATGGTAGTAACGGTAACGACAACTCGATTATCATTCTCACAAGGATTCTTGTAAAGTTATTAACCAACACATTAACATTTTATGGGGGTTTTGAAATTCGATTAAAAGAAAAATAGTGCAGATAAGCGATTATCAAAATAAACTAAAACGGTTAATCTGCTATTTTGGCTTCCCAACTTATCATCGACCCAAATAATTCCCAATTCCTAACTGAATTCTATCCCCTTTTCAATTATAATAACAATCAAACAAGCGCAATTGATATTATATGATACATGTTCCTAATTTCCGAATTAAGAAACAGGATGAGATATAACAACCGTGAATTAAACAAACACGAGAAACATATACGAATTAAGCAAACGCGATTAAACTATAAGAACATGCAACCATCAAAATAAACCAATAAACCCTAAGATAAATCGAATTAAGCAAACAAGATATCACATAGAAGGATTGAAAGGAAATAGATTTTATTGGAAATTAAAAGAACCTTAAAGTGTTGGCGGAAACCGATTACAGCATATTAATCCTTGGAATTAGTTCTCCATTCAATCGTACAAAAGAAAAAAAACTAAAATTGTGAATAGTGAAAAATCGTCTTCCATAGTAGCACGGCTGCTACTAGGTATAGAGAAGCACACAAAGTCTAGTTCTAACCCAACTGGGTCAAAAAACATAAAAAACCTGGCCCAAAACTTAATATTCCTAAAGGCAAAATTCGGGTTCTAACTTTAACGAATTATTCTAGCCTGCTACACTCCGAGTCAGCTTCTACATAAAACATGAAAGTTGTAGCTCTTTGTCTCATCTTCCAACGAATGGTAGAATGCATAAGTCTGATCCTCGTAGCTCCAGTTATGATCTGAACAATGGACATGTATCAAATAACCGCTAAAGCTAAAAATAAGCTGCGAAAATAGATTAACAGCAAACAAATAATTAATTATAAAAACATAATAAAACACTAAAATAAAAGAAACAAACTAAGAAAATGCCCAAGTACAAATGTAAGAGAATGTGCATTAAGATGCACTGATCAAATTCTCTCACACTTGAACTTTTGCACTCCGAGCAAAATAGTATCAAGACTCATGAAAAATAATAGCATTCGGATAATCATTCTAGGCCACAAACTCTTCTTCGGTCAAGATTGTATCAATAGGTACTAAATTTTCACATTAAGGATATCGTAAGAACACAAATCCGCAATTGTGCGATCATAAACCTCCCTCCTTTACAAACCAATCCGAATCATATTATTATGCTTAAGCCTAACTTACTCATCCTCCTTTTTGCTCTCTTTCATTCTAATGCAATCACATTAAACCCGTTATCTATTCACACACATGGTAAATAAGCCTGTTAGTGACTATGATCCATATCTTTTCAACAATTCAAAATTAACCAGTTTTTAAGGTTTCATAACTGTTAGTCTAAGTGACCAAGTGAGGATCACCTAACTTGAAAGGTGGATTCCTATTTGCATTAGCTTAATTACTTAGTGTGTGATTTTTAGATGGTGCTGACTGCTAGATAAACTACTTAAGAGCTATTAAAGGATGAGAACTCAAGGCTATATCATAACAAGTATTTAAATCAGTTTCCATCTTCGGGAGACTTAAGGTTGATATCGATCTTATGAACGTTTTCCAAGTCTCCACAATCTAACCTCAAATTAATATATAGCCTAAAAAGTTCAAAAGATGCATTGTGTTTCTAAGTATAAATTTTTTTTCACTTAAAGAAAAAACAAAAATGAAGGAAACAAAAAAAAATAATAAAACAAAAAAAATGGTTCCCTCCTCCACACTTAAAACATGCACTGTCCTTAGTGAAAGGACATAACTATTAAATAAGAGTATAAGAAAGGAAAAAATACACTCGATTAGTCAAGGAGGATAGGTGATGGCATAAACAACCTTTGCTAGTGAAGGCTCTTCTACAGGCTCTCCTTCTAAATTGGAGTTCTCATGGATCAACTTTAGGTAATGCTCACCATCCTTAAAAATTGGTATAGTTTCTTCGACCTTTATTCCAGGATCAAAGAATGATCTCGGATGAGTAAAAGTGAAGGGGCTGCCCAATGGATGGTATTGGTACAACATTGATGTCGAGAGCTTCAGTTGCATAAACATCTTCTTCATTGATAACTTCACCTGTAGGAACAATGTCAATGTCAACCTGCTGAGCGGCCTTAATCTCAAACAAAATAAAGGAAGAATCACATGAGTAAGTATTATCAAAAGTAGGCAATGGTGGAAAATCAGTTGAAAAGAAATCAGAATAAGTATCATCAACCGACTCAGAAAACACTCTGATGTGAAAAATAAAACGTTCTTCCACAAGATGTTTTATAGCATCAAAAAAGTTAAATTTAGCAATGATATCACCTAACTCCATGAACATTGTTCCATCATCAACATCAATTTTTGTTTTTGCTATTTTCATGAACGGTCTGTCTAAAATGATTGGTGATCTGCTTGAATTTGTTTCTCCAGCCATGTCCAGAATGTAAAAATCTGCAGGAAAAAGAAAATCATTAACTTAGACAAGCACATCTTCCACTACTCCAATAGGGCGAGTATTGCTACTGTTCTCCAGTTGGATGATTAAACATGTATGTCGCAAAGGGCCAAGATTAAGATTATTATAAACAGAAGTAGGCATAACATTAATTCCTACTCCTAAATCAATTATGCAATTTTCGAATTTACTATCCTCAATGGTACATGGAATAGAAAACGTTCCTGGATCCTTGCATTTTTGGGGCAACATGGCATGATTGAGGGCTGAAACATTAGCCTTTTCAGGTGCATGTTTAGGTTGAATGAGGGATGAAACATTTATTCCCATGTTCACTCTCTCATTTCCCTTCATTCTCCTCTTGTGTGTGCATAAATCTTTCAAAAGTATTGTATAATTTGGAACTTGCTTAATCACATCAAGAAGTGGAGTGTTCACTACCACTTTCTTGAATACATCCAGAATCTCTCTCTCTCTCTCTCTCTCTCTCTCTCTCTCTCTCTCTGTCTCCCTCTTCACTCTTTTTAGTTTTGGATACTCTGTTGGAAAGATACCTAAGGTACATACTCTTTTTATTTTGCCTCAAAAATGACAGAAGGTTCAGGTTCATGTTCACGTATGACCTCAACAACTTTCTCATTTTTTTCTAGGGTAGAATCTGCAACTTTTTTGGATCGTAAGGACATTACACCCATATTAGGACCTTTAGGATTTACCAGTGATTGGGAGGGTAGTTGGTTAGATCCTTGTACTTGTTGAATGTCATTAATTGAAGAAGCAAGCTGCCCTATCTGTGTCTGCAAGGTTTGGATACTGGAATCTGTCCGCTGCTGGAATTAGAGATTATTGGTAGCCATTTGCTTAACAATATCTCCTAATGAAGGTCCGGAAGCTGGGGAAGAAATGGTTGCAGCCTGTGGAGAGTTTTGTGGTGGTGGTAACGGTAACATCAACTGTTATTGGTTGGGCTGTTGATTTCCATATCGAAGGTTTGGATGGTTAGGGGAAGTAAAAATACCACATAACCTTTCTGTTTGGGCTGCTGCATGAGCCTTACCTACCACTACCAACTATTTCACTAATTAGGTTATCTCATTCATTCTATTTTCGAAGGCCTTGCTAGAAGAAGAAACATGAATCTCATTCACACCTTTTATTTGGACAAAATTGTTTCTTGTTGTGAACTTTTGGGAGTTAAGTGACATGTTCTCAATCAGGGCTTTGGCAGCAGCTGGAGTCTTATAAACAAGTGATCCACCACTAGCAGCATCTAAAATATTCCTATCCATTGGTTTTAATCCTTCATAGAAATACTGAATCAATAATTGCTCGGTGATTTGGTGTTGTGGCCAACTTGAAACTAATTGTTTGAATCTCCCTCAATATTAAGCCAATGATTCATTATCTAGCTGTCTAATACCGCAAATATCTTTTTGTATCGAGGCAGCTCTGGAGGCAGGAAAGTATCTCTCTAGGAATACCTTCTTCAAATTATTTCAAGCTGCAACCAAATTTGGCTCAAGATAATATAACTAATCTTTGGCCGCACCTTGTAGTGAAAACGGAAAGGCTCTCAGCTTGATGTGATCTTCTACAATTCCTTCAAGCTTCAGTGGAATAGAACAAAGGATCTGTAATTCTTTAAGATGCTCGTGTGGATCCTCACATATAAGACCATTAAATCTCGGCAACAAGTGTATTAATCCAGATTTTAATTCAAAAGGAACAGAAGGGTCAACATATTCAATAGACAAGCCATTATAATTAACATTAGGAGCAACAAGCTCTCTTAATGTTCTTTGGTCAGCCATGTTATTTTTGAAAGAAAATTTAGTATCATAATCAACAAGCAATGTGAGAATAAAGAATCAGAACCACAATTGTTAAGGATCAAAATAAAAAAAGCCAGAACAAGAAGACCTAGTAGTCAAGACTAACGCATCAACAAATGCGATAATGCCAACAATGTCCCTATATAGGCATAAACAAAATCAAAGAATAAAAATGATTAAAATAAATTCAGGAAAATCTATAAACACGAAATTTAATCTAATTAAGGAAAATAAGAACTTTGGGAATTTTTTAGGATTTTTCTGAAACTATAAAAACAGTAAAAAATTCATAAAAAATAGAAAAATGATGAATTTAGGATTTTTTTTGTCATCATCCACAATTTAGTTTCTAAATAGAGACTTTTGATCTCTGCTTTTTTTTCTAATGAATCGACCAAGAATCAGGAAAAATCTAAGACGATTTTCCTAAAACCCTATTTTTTTACTAGGTCTGACACGAGACGGGGCGTCCGAACGTGAAAATAGAAAAACAACAAAACGAAAGTTCAAAACACTCTAATCGACACCTATGACTCAACTAACAGTTAAAAACAAAAAGAATCCCCGACAACGGCGCCAATTTGATCTGTTGTTGCACACAGATAATAAATGAGTATTTTTGAAAAACAGTAGTAACGGTAACGACAACTCGAGTATCGTTCTCACAAGGATTCTGTAAAGTTATTAACCAACACAGTAACGATTCATAGGGGGTTTTGAATTTCTATTAAAATAAAAATAGTGCAAATAAGTGATTATCTAAATAAGCTAAAATGGTTAATCTGCTGTTTTGGTGTCCCAACTTATCATCGATCCAATTAATTCCCAATTCCTAACTAGATTCTATCCCCTTTTCGATTATAATAACAATCAAACAAGCGCAATTGATATTATATGATACATGTTCCTAATTTCCGAATAAAGCAAACAGGTGAGATATAGCAACTATGAATTAAGCAAACATGAGAAACATACGCGAATTAAGCAAACACGATTAAATTATAAGAACATGCAATCATCGAAATAAATCAACCAACCCTAAGATAACTAGAATTAAGAAAACAAGATTTCACAGAGAAATATCAAAAGGAAATAGATTTTACTGGAAATTTAAAGAACCTTAAAGTGTCGGCGAAAACCGACAGAAACCGATTACAACAGATTAATCTTTGGAGTTAGTTCTTCTTTCAATCGTACAAAAGCAAAACTAAAATTGTGAATAGTGAATAATTGTCTTCCACAGTAGCACGACTCCTACTAGGTATAGGAAGCACACAAAATCCAGTTCTAACTCAACTGGGTCAAAAAACATAAAAAATCTGGTCCAAAACTAAATATTCTTAAAGGCAGAATTCGGGTCCTGACTTAAACGAATTATTAATGCCTGCTACACTCAGAATCAGCTTCTACATAAAACATGAAAGTTGTATCTCTTTGTCTCACCTTTCCCACGAATGTTAGAACGCATAAATATGATTCTCGTAGCTCCAGCTATGATGCAAACTGTGGACAAGTATCAAATAATCGCTAAAGCTGAAAATAAGCTACGAAAATAGATTAACGGAAAACAAAGACTTAATTATAAAAACATAATAAAACACTAAAATAAACGAAATAGACTAAGAAAATACCTAAGTACAAACGTAAGAGAATATGCATTAAGATGCACTGATCAGACAACTATAGAGATCGATTTTTAATTATAAGAAGAACATGCCACGAAGTATATTTAGTACTCAGATTTCCAAATAGGTTCATTCCATCGGTGACAAGTCCAAGCCTAAGGTTTCTTAGCTCATGGCCAAAATCCGAAAACAACTAATCAATTTTATTCCATTGCAAAGGATTAACTACATGTAGAATATTTCCATCAAATTTTCTTTCATATGCATGTCATCTAATATTATTTGTGTTATTTACATTAACAAGTAATATCTTAAACCTTAGAATCATTTGTAGGTACCACATCACTTTAGAAGGAAGACTTGTTCTACATACTCCATCATCAGCAGCAACATTATTGTCCTTTAACTTGTAACACAACTCCGCACACTTTGGGAACTCATTTAGTTTTTCAAACTATTTCCTGTATAATACGCAATCATTAATACATGCATGTATTTTGATATAGTCCAAACGCCTTAGACACAATATATTATCTGTCTCATAATTACAGTTCGACAATGTGTTACCTTCTAGAAGCTTGTCTTAAAAAATTCAAGCAATTCAGTGAAACTTTTATCCATCCACCCATTTTTTTCCTTCAGGTTAAACAACCTTAGCACCTCATACAATCATGTAAAATTTTTGCACCCTAGATACAACAACTCTTTCTTGTCACTACATATAATATCATACACATGGGCTAACCTAAAAGAATTCTCTCCAATATTGTAGGTTATATCTTTTAGTCAACCAGTCATACCTACATCAACTTCATATCAATGCAAAACATTTGTACTTTTTTACTTCATTACTTCACATCCATGTCATATAATATTTACAAATTCCATCACATATGAATTATTGAATATTTCTTCCTTTCCATGTGTTTCATATTCCCACACAAAAAAAACAAAGACAATGAAAAATTCCATTATTTTTAGGAAGATTTCTTTCAGAAAATTGAAATGATTCAACCCTTTAATTCTCATACTCCGCATTTAATCTATTAGCTTTCATCCAACTATAGTTCATAACTATATACTATCTAATAATATAATCAACATCCTACAAAAATGATGTCTATTAAATTGATAAAACGTTTCTAAGTCACGTTGTAATACCAAAACATTTTTAAGTCACATTGTAATAAATATACACCTATATTAAATTAGACATACGCGGGCTAAGAAAATTGGCCAAATTATACATAATTTTAACAACTAAGATTCATCTAAAATTTCTCTACACCTTTAAGAGATATATCAATATTTGGATAAGTTAACACAACACCAACAACAGTATTAAAACACCAACAATAACAACCAAAACATTAAACCTTCAAACCTTAAATCTTAACAACAACAACGACAACAACAATATTAAAACTTCAATCTCAAGTTAGGGGTTAAAAACTCGACCGAACTGGCCTGTCAAATTGAGAACTAGAGGGCCACCATTCTGGTTTCGTTGCTGGATTAGGTAAGCAAGGCAACCAGTGAGAATCAGCCAGAACACACACCCTTAGACAAAACGACGCTATTTTGCTAATTCTTTTGAAAAAAAGAAAAATTAAAATATAAAAGAAAGCAAACGTTCACTTACGTAGTTCTCTAATTTCATTTGAGAGACTTAGATTGAGAAACCCTAGCCTTTTCACAGTATGTCACCGTTCATGTATGTTGTTTTCCGCCATTTACATATGCCATCCTCCACCATTCGCGTATATCGTTTGCCACCATCTTCCTTGCAAGTATGGGCTCTTCGCCGTCCAATGTCATTCACGAACCAGTAAGTCTTCTCACTATTAGTTCCATCTTTTTTATGGTTGTGCTTTTGAATCACATTGTAAAATACTTATATGATTCATTCAATATAACTTTTTCATTATTAATAAGTAAAAAGTAATAAAGCATGTGTAGTTCAGTTGTTTGGCAACAAAAATGGAATGAAGATTATGATTAACTAACTTGTCCAAGGTGAAAATAACTTCACACCTTCTCTAAGAATGCAAAATTTGAAAATCTAAAACAAAATTAAAATATGATTTTCAAACATAGTGTTTCTATTTGTTAATATGAATGGTGAAAGATCTATTTGTTATCCTTCAGTGATGTCCCTTGTTTACTCAATGCTAATTGTAGTTACTATATACGTAGGTTACATTATCACATTTTTTTCGTCTCAAACACATGAGGTTAAATAAGATTTTCAATCATCTTAGCCCTGTAAAATAGTGTTCAAATTTTGGAGTTTAGCTAATATTGGTGTTAGTCCCATCTTTTTATGATCGTGTTTTAGACCTAAATGCAAACCAAGTTAGGATTCTTACTTCTTAGCATCTTAATATCTAGTTAATTAAGCATTCAATTTATGTTTTTATGTTTTGACGAAGTTAGTTCTATACTTGTTTTATTTTAATTTCTATTTACAAACTAGGTTTAAATATTATAGTTATTCAATCGGAGACTTTAGGTTTTTCTCAATAATAAAACTCTAAGTGGGATTGCATTAAGACTTAATTATATTGTTAAAATTGAAAACATTAGTTGATTATTTATTGGGGTAAATATTATATGCTAACCTTTTATTCCTTTTAGTTCAGAGTTCTTATTACTAAATTAGTTAGATGACATCTTTTGAAGCACCACCATCATAATCACCATCATAAAAAACCTTTTTCAGCTCAAGGTTTAGTTCAAAAGAATGTAATGGGGAACAATGATATAGCTTAGGGACATTGTAAAATTGTTGGGGAAAATCTCTTGTCTATATCTACTATGGCAAAGTTTTTGTGGAGGTGGAATTCTTAGGGTAAAGTAACACTTGCATGGAGTAGTAGGGGATGTTGAATTTTGCAAGGACGTTCCTGCATAAATTCTTTTTTAGGTGAAAAAAATATTTAATGACCGGAGCAAAAAAAACAAAAAATTCATATGTGGTTGAAAGTGACTCATTTGCTGCAGAGAGGGTGAATTGCAAGTACAAACAAACTCATGAAATGGTGCATCTAAAAAAGGAAAGAATGATGTTCACTTTGATACTTTTTTTTTTTCCCTAGAACAACATCGGGCGCTCAACCTACTTTAAAAGTGTGATACAAAGTAAAAAAGAAAAGTGGTAGAAAAGTATGATATTGTAAAGTGTTTTATTGATGCATCTATTGCAGGATTTTTTACCCCACTACCCCCTTTTGAAAAAAAAAATACCATAATACCCCACTTTGAAATTTTTTTACCAATATACCCCCTTTTTGCTACGAGCTCGTCCATTCATTGGACCAACATGTATGATCCACTACAAACCCGCCCATTGGAAGGACGAGCTAGTGGGAAAATAAAAACTCAGTATGAGCTCGTCCATTGAAAGGACGAGCTTGTGAAAATGTTGTTTTTTTTTAATTTTTTTTATTCTGAATTTTATTTATGTATTATTGGATTTATTTATTAAAACATTTAATATTTATGTATTATAATTAATAATAAAATAATAATATAAATTTTAATAAATAATAAAATTTTAATTTTTTTTAATTCTTAATTTTATGTATATTTATTTTTTAATACAATTTTTATTTATTTATTTATGAATTATAAATAATAAAATTACTAATGTTAATTTTGATAAATAAATAAAAATTATTTATAAAAATTAACATTAGTAATTTTATTATTTATAATTCATAAATAAATAAATAAAAATTGTATTAAAAAATAAATATACATAAAATTAAGAATTAAAAAAGTTAAAATTTTATTATTTATTAAAATTTATATTATTATTTTATTATTTATTATAATACATAAATATTAAATGTTTTAATAAATAAATCCAATAATACATAAATAAAATTCAGAATAAAAAAAATTAAAAAAAACAACACTTTCACACGCTCGTCCTTTCAATGGACGAGCTCATACTGAGTTTTTATTTTCCCACTAGCTCGTCCTTCCAATGGGCGGGCTTGTAGTGGATCATACATGTTGGTCCAATGAATGGACGAGCTCGTAGCAAAAAGGGGGTATACTGGTAAAAAAAATTCAAAATGGGGTATTATGGTATTTTTTTCTTCAAAAGGGGGTAGTGGGGTAAAAAAACCTCTATTGCAAACTGTTTTATTGATACATCTATTGCAAAGTGTTTTATTGATACATTTATCCTTTCATGTTGATGGTTATTGGTTAAATCTATCTTGTAGATTCAATCCAAAATATGAAAACAATAAGTCCACTACATTTGCCCTCTGAATGTCATTGAAAAGTATGCTTATCATACCAAGAACCTACGAACAAAATTAATCGTTGAGACGAAATCGTTCAAAATTTCTGATGGTAGTTTTGGAAGGGCAATAACCGTAGAAAATTGAGATAAAGTGTTGTGAGGTAAAATAAGTTGATAATTCTTAAGTATATTAGTTCAATCTTAATGTGTTTTAATTTTTTATTATTTTTATTTTTATTTTTATCAAATGCATTATAGAACTTATGGAACTAAAACTTATGGTGAAAAACTTATGGAACTAAAACCCCTAATTTGTAAAAGTTGATTGTTTGGGTTATGAGCCAAAGAAATAGTGGGACTGGCTGCAAACATAGTTGGAGTGTGTTTGAGCCCATTAATTCAAAAAAGGAAATAATTGGATCATAAAAAGCTTAATGATTCCATTTTTGTTCGTTGCAACTTAAGGCGAAAAAATAAGTATCACCATTATTATATTCTTTTAATATGTTCAAGCTTGATTTATAGTACGTATACTTTATAGTGCATCTAATTATCTAATGATTTATAATGTCTATGTTCCTTTTATCAAACATTAATCTTGGCTTGTTTGGCATATAATAGAATTCTCTCTCTCTCTCTCTCTCTCTCTCTCTCTCTCTCTCTCTCTCTCTCTCTCTCTCTCTCTCTCTCTCTCTCTCTCTCTCTCTCTCTCTCTCTCTCTCTCTCTCTCTCTCTCTCTCTCTCTCTCTCTCTTTTTGATGTATAGAAATAAGAAACAAAATTATGACATTATCAATTTTGAAATACTTGGTGACCATTCTCATTGAATGTTAGAGGATTCACCATCATTCTTAACTATTGAGGAGGTGGAAGTGTAACACCCCGATTTAGAATTATTGATTATTTTATTTATTTATTTATTTTAATTGGTGTGAAATTAATAAAAAATTATTTTGTATGAATTACGTGAATTATTTAGGTTGTTGGCTAAAGATAATTAAATTAAATTAATAGAAATAAAGGATTAGTAAGAATAGGGTGAGAGTGTGAGTTAATATAAATAAATGGGAGCAAGAAGAAAGAGATTTATTTAGTTGGGTCAAAGATGTAATTAGAGAGAGATAATTAATTATTTTATAAAAACAGAAAATTAGAGAGAAATAACCCTCATTCTAACCGAACGTGAAATCACTACCACATATTTGATTTATAATAACATGTATTTAATAGCGTTTTTAGGTAAGCCTCTATTAAATATATTACCACAAAACCCATAATAGCGTTTTTTTCGCGGCGTTATCATAAGTTATAATAGCTTGAAAATTTACCTGAATCTATAATAGCGTTTTATGATAAAGTGCTATTATAGACTGAATTTAAAAAATAAAAAGAGAGAGAGAGAGAGAGAATGTTTTGCTCCTTCACTACTAAAAATAAGACATTTGGTTAAATGATTTTACATCAGATTTTTAGATATATGATGTGAAAAATATTTGTTAAAGGATTTTACATCAGATTTATTAACGCTTTTAAAAAAACGCTATCTTAGATAGAGAAAAATAAAAGGCTTAAATTTCCCATAGGTATAAGATGTTAATTATTCTAAATGATTGTGATATTGTTTCATTATAGCACTCTGATTTTCATATAGGTGGGTTGACATTTGGTCAATATGCAAAATTTTTAACCCAATGTATCTGTTTGTGTGGTGTAGTTGTGAAACATAAAAGTGTGCAGTTTGATGAGCAGATCTTACATGAGAATAATGCTAGGTTGATTTATATAAATGATCCTAAGAAAACCAATGATAAATATGATTTTACTGGGAATGAGATTCGAACTAGTAGATGCACTTTTATCACATTCTTGCCTAAGAATTTATTTATTCAATTCCATAGGGTTGCTTATCTATATTTCCTTGCTATTACTGCACTCAATCAACTTCCTCCCTTAGCTGTATTCGAGAGGACAATGTCCCTTTTCCCACTTTTGTTTGTTCTTTGTGTTACTAGTATTAAGGATGGGTATAAGGATTGGAGGAGACATAGGTCGAATAACAATGAGAATAATCATGAGTCTCTGATTCTTCAGTCTAGTGATTTTCGGTCCATGATATGGAAAAAGATTTAGGCTGGTGAGGTTGTTAAGATTTTTGCTGATGAGACCATTCTTGTTGATATGGTTTTTTTAGGGATAAGTGATCCGAGTGGGCTTGCCTATATTCAAACAATAAATTTGGATGGAGAATCAAATTTGAAGACAAGGTATGCCAAGCAGGGAAATAGATTCTATGGTATCATCAGAGGTTTGTGATGTTTATGGGATTATTAGATGTGAGCAGTTGAAATGAAATATTTATGAATTCACAGTTAATATGGAGTTCAATGGAATTAAGTTTTCCCTCAACCAGTCAAACATTGCCCTGTGAGGTTGCCAACTGAAGAATACAAATTAGATAATTGGTGTTGTGGTTTATGCTGGTCAGGAAACAAAAGCCATGCTAAACACTGTGGCTTCTCCTTCCAAGAGAAGCAAACTTGAAGGTTATATGAATAGAGAAACCCTTTGGTTGTCGATTTTTCTTTTCATTATGTGTATGGTTTTGGCCATTGAGATGTGTCTTTGGCTGGAATTATTGATCTGATCAAGAGCCACACATATGATATTGTTGGAAATTCAACCACAACCTATGGAGAATTTCACTCAATCAATCTTGATCTTAAGATTGTTTCAACCCACGTAATGACAATGAAAGAAAATTTTAGAAATAAAGAAAGAAAGTAAACGTTGGAGAAGAAGATGAACAATTTTCTGCAGAGAACTCTCTGCCCACAAACTGTGAAAATTTTGTTATTTCACTTGCAACTGCTAACTATGAAGTACAAAATATGATGAGATGTGTTTAAAAACTAAGGGTTTCTCCCTATTTATCGATTTAGGTTTGCTTGCACCCCAAGTCAAAGCCCAAAACTATAAAACCCCAAAATAGAAAATATTACTAAATCAGGCCTAAGTTGAAATCCTATGTGAAGCAATCTACTTTGACACTTCAACACACTAAGAAACTTGACACACTAATACATTAGGATAATTTGACTAATCCTTGTTTCTGTCGAGCTACACTACTTCGACACAAGGAATTACAAACTCAACAAACCACTTAATTCATTGTGTCTAAGCTATCTACATTTATAGACCTTAGCCTTCTAAACACTTGGATTGGCACTCCCTTCGTCGTGATGTCTCCAATCTGATTCTCAGTTCTGCAGGCTTCCAAATTCATCTTCCCTTCTGCTACCTGCTCTCCAAGGCAATGGAACCTCATTTTGATGTGCTTGCTTCGATCGTGTGCTATTGGATTCTTTGCCAAGTTGATAGCTGACATGTTGTCGATCTTCATGGTAATTGATCAATGACTCTTTGCTATGATCTCTTCGACCATGTTCACCATCTATGTTGCTTGACATGATGGCAATGCCACTACTGGCTCCTTTCTCGAACTCCAAGCAACTGGTGCACCACATAGCATAAACACAAAGTCAACTGTGGATTTTCTATCTCCATGCTCAATGGTACACTTCACAAATTCCTTCTCCCTTAAAAAGCTTTCGATTTTCTTTTTCCAAGCTTATGGAGCTTGCTTAAGTCCATGCAGGGCTTTATGCAGCTTGTACACCTTTCTTTCTTCGCCTTGTTTCACAAACCCAGCTGGTTGTTCAACATATACTTATTTGCCTATGGGGCCATTAAGGAATGCACACTTCACATCCATCTGACATGTGTGCCAATTGTTCATATTTGCTAGACCAACAACCAATCTGATTATTTCGATCCTAGCAACAGGTGTAAAAATTCGTCGAAGTCGATTCCTTCCTTATGAAGAAATCCTTTCGCCACAAGTCTCGCCTTGTGTTGAGTTACTTCTCCTTTAGGATTCACCTTCACCTTGTAAAACCACTTCACATCAATTTACTTCTTGCCTTGAGGCAAATCAACAAGTGACCAGATGTTGTTGACTTCGATGGAGTCTAACTTCTCATTCATTGCTTTCACCCACTTCGAATCTTTCAATGCCTCAGCTGTATTGACTGGCTCAACATCTGCATAGGAAGCATAGTGTAACAATTCACCTTTTTCATCGACCATATCATTTGATGTAATCATATATTCTTGCAACCTTGCAGGCATGTGTCTTATTCGTCGAGGTCTTCATGGGCCAACTTCATCCCTGACTTGTTCCTGTCGAACTTCACTTTCAACTTTAGTGGCTAGTTCTTTACAAGAGATTCTCACTGAATCCTTCTTGAAATTCTCAGTCTAGTCACATTCTTTAAGCTCATCTATGATCACGTTGTTAGATGTTAAACTTTACTTATTTGATCTATCAAATGTTGACATCTTTCATTCTTTTTATAGGTAAAAGTGATTAGAATCACTCTTGTTTTTGATGATATTCTTCATTGTGTGAAAATGTCTTGGTTGTTTTGATTTGTGTGCTATTGTGTAGGATTTAGGCATGAAAATTTGAAGAGTAAGACACAAAAATTGTGACAAGGAAACCCAGTCAGCATGAAAACATCAACAAGTTCGCACAACGAACTTGCTAGCGAACCTGCCAGAAAAACATCAGAAAGTTCGCACAGCGAACTTGCCAGCGAAGGCCTTGAAAAGAAAGGTACTGTTCATCCAGAAAGAAAAGGAACCTAAGTTCGTTGTGCGAAGGAGATAGAGAAGAAGAAGCGAGTGCCTATCGAACATACTCAGACTTGAGGCAGTAAGTATTTGGACAAGAATTCAATGTGCGAAGTTTGCAGTGAAGCCTTCGCACAGTGAAGGATTCTTCGTACAACAAACATGTAGAAATATCTCAGGGGCGTATTCACTATACACTGGCACTTCAAATGCCATTTTGTATTGTTCGCTAGGCGAATATTTTATTTGCAGTGCGAACATGACTGCTCAGCAGCATGTCTATAAGTAGTATGTGGTACTTTTTCTAAAAATATCTTTTTTTTCTTGTACTTTTCTTTCTAAAGATTTTTCAGAGCAAAAACCCTAGTTTCTCCATTTCTCATCATCTCTTAGCCATCTTTCACAAAAAGAAGGTGGATTCCCATCCAATCTCGATTATTCGACTCGGATGTTGATCAACCTTCTTCTAAAACTTGTTGCTCAAGCTATCATGGAAATGGGTGGCTAAAACCCCTCTTTTGTCAAGGCTAGAGGTAGCTAGTTCTGATTTTATGTATTCTTCTTGATCTTTTGTATGTGAACAAGGCTTTGATCAATATAGATGAAGTTATTTGCTATCTTTTGTTATATTTATGGTTTGGATTGCTTTAGACATGAACTTTTCAAGTCTTGACCTAATTTCTTCATCTATCAACTATACAAACTCTAGACATAGGTATGAAAGTTGATATTCACTTTGTATTAATCTTAATGATTATTGTTTCAATTGTTATTTAGAGAGATCATTTAACGGTCAAAACAATAACATTCACAAAATTGCTTTAGAGATGAACTTTTTTTCGAGGATACGCGATTATGTTGGTTAAAATTACATTCACATATTTGATTGGTTGGACACGTTTAGGAAGGATTAGTGAACCCTAATCTTGACCCGCTTTTTATCGAACTAAGACCAAATTTTATTCTGTTTTATTTCTTACAAACTCTTGTTACAAAAATAGAAACCATTTTAAAAATCCCCTTTCTTAAATCATTAAACCATTGAATGAAAAGCATCACATATTCTCACCAATCCCTGTGGATACGATAAAACACTACCAAAAATACTTTTAACAAATTGGCGCCGTTGCCGGGATTTTTAGTAGAATATTGCAAGCATTGCAATAGTTTAGTGATTTTAAGATTCGTGTATTGTGCATCTCTTATCTATGTAATTCTTTCTGCTTTTTGATATGTTTGGTTCGTGGGCAAAATTCGTTTATGCGAGGACAAGTCCGACCTGAAGACCTTCTTTTCGATCCTGTGATTAAAAGAACTGCTCGCCATACCAATAGTCGCACAAGGTGAAGACGGCAACAAGCTATTGAAAGACAAGAGCACGGGGAATTTTCTTCATCCACTCCACCTGATTCACCAATCATGGCAGCACCACCACCACTACCTCCGGTTTCAATTCCATGTACAAATAGTCCAAGACACATCGCTCAGTTTGCGCGCAATCTCCAAAATGGAAGGCAAGCTGAGATGAAAACAGGAATCCTTGCACTCATTTATCAAAATCCTTTCACGGGGTTAGATCATGAGGATCCGTTTACACATCTTACCAAATTCTATGAGATTATGGGTGTTACAAGAGCACCAAAGGCTGATGAAGAATCACTGTTCAGGAGGCTATTTTCTCATTCTTTGATCGGGAAAGCGAAGGAATTGTATCATGATTAGTCTACGACAGTAATGACAGATTGCAATTTATTAGAAGAAAAGTTTCTTGAACGGTTCTTCCCATATAACCGATTCATGGAAGCAAAGACTGCTATAGTTATATTTTCACAAGGAGGAAATGAATCCCTCAATGAAGCTTGGGAGAGGTTCAAGTCAATGTTGAGGAAATGTAAAGGACACGGTTTTGATGAACTTACACAAGTTCACATTTTCCGCAATGGTCTCCTCTCAGTTCACAAGACCTTGATGGATGCTACGGAAGGGGGTTCTTTGATGTCTAAAAGTGTCTAAGAAGCAATAGAAATTATTGGCAAGATGGCGCTTAATGATCACCAGGGAAATCATAACCGTGGAGTAGCTCAACGAAAACCAGGAGTGCTAGAGTTAGGTACTAATGATGCTATTCTTGCATAGAACAAACTTCTTTCACAACAAGTGGAGCTTTTAACTCAACAAATATCGAAGCTTCCACAACAAATCAAAGAGATGAAAGAAGTTCCTACCAAAGCTCAAGTGGCAAGTTGTGAATTGTGTAAAGGCGACCATCCTACCGGGTATTGTCCTCCGGTATTAGAAGAAGTTAACTATGCCGGAAATCAAAATCAGGGATACCAGCCAAGGCCACCTTACCAACAAGCAAATCAAGGTTGCCAAAGACTAAATCAAGGGTACCAACAACCTTGGAGGCTGCAAGAAGCAGGAACTTCAAATCGTCAACAATACCGAAATTACACTCAACCTCCACAAACTCAAAGTGTACCTTCAAAGATGGAAGAAACTCTTACTCAATTTATGCAAATGTCAATGTCAAATCAAAAGAACACTGATGCGGCTATAAAGAATTTGGAGACACAATTGGGTCAATTATCAAAATAATTGGCCGATCAACAAAAAGGGCCCTTTACGGCTACCGCTCTCCCAAATCCTAAGGAGCATTGCAAGGCGATTCTCACAAGAAGTGGTAGGGAGATTGACATGGGTGTAGGTGAGGAGGTAGGAGCGGAAAAGGTTGTAGTTGAAAAAGAAAATGAAAATGTTGAGAAAGAAGTAGAAAAAATGTTGAGGGAGATTTAGTTGAAAAAGAGAGAGTGAAAAAAGTGAGGAAGAAGAGAAAAATAAGAGAGAAGAAAGAGTGAAAAATTCTAGGAAAGGAAAAGAACATGTGAGCACTATCCCGATTCAAAATTTTCCATATCCACATGCCCTATTAAGGAAAGATAGTGCGAGGCACTATGCTCGGTTCATGGACATATTCAAGCAATTGCAAATCAATATTCCATTTTTCGAAGCATTGGAACAAATGCCCAAGTATGTTAAATTCATGAAGGACATCCTTATAAATAAGAGAGGTATACGGATCAAGAAACTATCATGGTAGATGCTAGTTGTAGTGCAATCATTCAACATACTCTCTCGAGAAAAGAAAGTGATCCGAAACGAGTCACTTTGCCCGTTACAATTGGAAACACTTATATTGGCAATGGGTTAATCAATTTAGGCTCTAGTATCAATTTGATACTTGTCCATTGTGAAGCGGTTGGGATACATGGAGTTGAAGTCCACTCAAATGACATTGCAACTTGCCGACTGTCGCATCGCTGCGAAGAGGGGCCGACAAGGACAAAAGAGTCACCACCATTCGTTATTTATCCCAAAAGAGGGAAAGGAAACGATAAGAAAAAACCTACAAAAAAAGGGAAAGACCGGTCATCGCAACCAACTCTTGGGTTCGGGAGTCGGTTACGCAAGGGGAAGGTATTAGTGCCCTTCACGTCCGTCGTACTCGACGGGATCCACGTTTGTTGTTTATCTTAAGGGTGTTTAAACTATCTAGGCTACAGGCCACAAGGACAAAAGAAAATAAAAGAGACTCGATAGAGCATCGCCGCTCTATGCCTACGTACTCCCTCGTGCAATGGGAAAGTCAGAGTCAACATAGTTCGGAAAACTACGGGTGAAGGTGGGGAAAGGTTGCTCTCTAAGACATCGCGTCTTGTACCTACGTATCCTCGTCTGGTTCGAGAAATCAGAGTAAACGTAGTTCGGGCTAACAAGACCACAGGTTGGTTCAAGTGTTTTACCCGAGTAGGGTTAAAACTTAGTTCTAGTAGTTAGGTGTATGCAGCTCGACCATTAGAGACTTAGGCGTTACCTATTTGCGGTAGAACCAAGATTTAACAAAACTCTCTTTATGAAAAAGGTTTCCAAATTAATCCCGAAGGATAAAAAGTTTGATGTTTGTTTTTGAAGTCTTTTAAGAAAGAAGTGAATTGAATTTTGTTTGTAATTCATGTTGCACTAAAGACTATGACTTAGGAGCGAATGCGTCGCATATCGTCCAAAGGACATACGCTAAAAACTCTAGACAATTGAGAAGAGGCCCCCCAATCATCATTTCCCAAATGCTTAAGGCTCGTAGCGTAGAACATTCATTATCCATTACTAAATGTCTTGAAGAAGTTTGAAGGTGAGAAGAGAAAGACAGACTCTAAAAGGGAGACTAAATTCAACCTAATGTTCTCATGCAAAGTACACCTATGATTGGGATGAAAAGGGAAAATTATCCTAATGTTATCATGCATGGTTTCAAACCTAAGGTCTATCATAATCCATCTTGAACAAGAGAGGTTAGAGATCCTAAGGGAACATGGCAAAGAAGAAAGAAGAAGAAAGCACAAGTCAAAGAAGAAAGGAGATGCAAACATGCAATGCAAAACAAAGATGAAGAGGGAGGAACAAAGTATGGGGAAGTAGCTACCACAAGCACATCTCAACCTCTTCAAGCAAATAAAAGAATGCAAAACAAAATGGGAGATGCAAACTTTTGAAGCGGTAAAGCAGCAAGCAAAAAATATTAGGTACCCAGTTTTTTCGTCTCCACAGGGATTAGTGCGATATGAACACCGTTCAACGGCCTCTATATTTCCAAGCTTATTGTTCAAAAATTTGGTTTAAAAGGTTCAAGGAACCACAAATAAAAACAGAAAATATAAAATAAAGACGGAAATATAAACGGAGTCTTGTTGGGATTGGATTTCATCAATTGATAAAATGTGCATTCTTCTGATCAAATTAAATACAACGCAATCATTCGTCTAGTATCATCACGTATCACCCATGACAAAGCTTATCTCTAATGTAGCATCGAGAGAATAACCATGTTGTCTCATTGGTGATCTCTCATCCAACAAAAACACAACACATAACATTACGAACTGATACTAACGCAAATGCTAAGCCTAAACCTATCTCTAGCATTTAGGACCTAACAGGTAATCATCCTAGATCCAGATCTGAGGAGTGTATCTCTATCACGGTTCAAATAAAAGATAAACAGGTAAGCAAAGATGACACCCATATTGGATAAACGATTGTTTCATATAAAACACAATGATCAGAATACGTACACATGCTTAACCCTTTTTACATGTATTCATCTAATCTTCCAAATGGTTGTGAACATCATTCTTCATCACTATTATCACATACCCACACAATATCATATTGACCCTACCCATGCTACCCATGCTACTTAATCAACACAACACCATAGAAGATACAATGAATATCAACTTCAAAACCATGTCAAAAGTTTGTTCATTGATAGAAGAAAATCTGAGATCAAAGATGTGAAAAGGTTTTGTCAAGATCCACAAAGGCATAATCAAAGATAATCAATCAATAGAGAATCCAAACTAGTTCACAAACATAAATTAGATGAAATACATAAGGTATCAAAAGATTACATCCAAATCCTAACAAGAGATCAAAGATCTTACCTCCTCCCTCTTAGGGTTTTGTGTTTCTCTCTCTAAAATAGATGAAGAGAGATAAGTTCTGATGTATCTAATGTTACAATCTGGAATTCTAACCTAAAAAGCAAGAAAAATACTTAAATAGAACATTCAGGATCTGTCATGTTCGCCTAGCGAACTTGACAACATGCCCATTTTTGTGTGTCTTATTATTCACTTGTTTTACGCCTAATTCCTGCATAATAACACACAAATCAAAGGTACCAAGAGATATTCTCATAATGTTGCAAACCAACCAAAGTAAGAGTGGTTTTCAACACTTTCTTAACAAAAATGAGTGAAAGATGAAGGTGAGATAATACTTAGAAGGGGGGGGGGGGGGTTGAATAAGTATGAAGATTAAAACTTAGAAATAAATACTCAAGTATTTTTATCCTGGTTCGTTGAACTTAACTACTCCAGTCCACCCTTCCTAGAGTGATTTTCCTTTCTCAATCAAGGACTTAATCCACTATTTAATCAACTGATTACAATAGTAAGCACTTAGAACAACTGTTCAAAGTCTTCTCAAGAACTACTGATCCTAACTGGATCTTCTTAAGGTTTACAATCAAATGTAATACAAATACAAGTGTTTAAGATTGCTTCTATAAAGCTTTATCACAACTGTGATTTTTTACTTAACTATTTAGAACAAAGAAATAAATTCTTAGAATGAATATGAATAGTATGAGAGCTTGAATGTTTGATTTCTTTTCAGCAAAAACGTCAACTGAAGAATTTGGTGAAGTCTTGCTTTTATAGGCAGCTGATCCAAGGTGAGCTTCACGTTGAGAAGAATGTCCAAAAGGTCTGAGCCTTTTTGTCTTCACATCAAGTGACCTTTCCTAGAAGAAGAAAGCACAGGAAAATCCTTTTTGTCTGTGTTCTTGTGTCTAGCATAAATAAGGAAAGAGACGTTTGGTTCACTCCAACGGATATAAACTTTGAATAATTCTTCTTCAGTTTTCAGCAAATTCATCAGAGTCTAATTGGGTCAGAGTCTTCTGATGATGATCAGAGTTTTGCTGAATCAGAGTCTTCTGTAGCAGGTGTGCTTTTAGCGTGTTTAAGATCAGAGCATATTTGAGACAAATCTTCAGTACTGGCAGCTTTAGTACTTTCAGAATCTTCTGTAGTAACTATGCTTTGAAAAACTCTTCATACAGAATTCTTCTTTGGTTCAGATGCTTCTGACTTGCTTCAGATTCTTCTGGAGCTTCTGCTTCAGATCCTTCTGGAGGCTACGCTCAGGATCTTCTGTTGGCAGCAATCAGAATCTTCTAATGGATGCATCTGGCGCTACAGAGTCTAGCTAATTTCTTGTGTTCAATTTTGATTTGCTTCTGGAGTGTTAATTCCTTTACTATCTGCAGTAAAAACTCTCAAGCAAATTTTAGAGAATATAATTCTTAAATACAAAATTTCATATTAGTTATCATCAAAACTTAGAGATATTATTAAGAACCAATCTGTGTTCTAACAATCTCCCCCTTTTTGATGATAACAAAAACATCAGAAATTTTGTTTAATTGAAAATATAATAATTATGACTCCCCCTGAGATGATGAATCTCCCCCTGAATTAAATACAAATAAGGAATAGAAACTTCCCTTTTATCTTGAGTAATTTTCAGAGTTAGATCTTGATTGTTCTTTTAGCATTTGAGAGTCAGAGTGTCTTGTAAATTTCAGAGTCAGAGTTTGATAATTGTCAAATGATCTGAGAGTCTCAGAGTTTCTTTTACAGAGTGTACTTATCAAATGTTCTGAAATACTTAGAATTAATGTTAGAAGAAATAGATATGTCTGAAGTTTCATTCTGGTGAAGTTTAATTAAACAGATCAGATCTATATTTTCTCCCCCTTTTTTGTCGTAAGCAAAAAGTAAAAACTTTAAAAAAGACAAATAAAAGGAAACAGTAAAGAAGATAATTCAGTGGAGAAAACTTTGATTCATTCAATGAGTTCAGATCAAGAGTACATGCATCAGAAGATATTTCTAAAAAATACATAAGCAAACATCAGATGCAAAAACATCAGAATGAAAAAAATGAAAAACTAAGAGTGTTTTGACAAAAGCATCTTCAACAGATCCGTGATCTCAGAGGAGGAATGCTCTTGTTTTGACATCCACTTAGCCATTGTTTCATTCTTCTTATCCTGTTTTGACATCCACTCAGTCATGTCTTCAGATTTCTTATCCTGTTTGGTCATCCAAGACTTGATCTCTGATTGACCAGCTTCCAGAGCAGCAATTTTATCCTCAAAATCTGGATGTTCTTTCTTAATCTCAGATGAAGAGGGTTGATCATTTTATGGAGCTTGAACATAGTCAATTTCCATAGGGTCTGTAGAGTCTGGAGCATTAGAGCCAGAAGGAAGTTCTACCAGAGTCATGGCCAAAGGATTATCTTCAGATGCAGGTTTAGTAGTTTCTTCTGATGGAGGAGCATCTGTAAGAAGTAAAGGTCCAGATCTCTTGACAGTCCAGAAAAGATTTCTTGCAGCTTCAGCAAATCTGAGCTTCGCATCATCAGAACATATGTTCTTCAGATTTGAGGCTACAGTGTTGAATCTGTTGATAAATCCATTCCAGATGACATCAGATTCTTGTGCATCCATTGTTGCTGAACACTTCCTCTGTACAGTACCTAAATACAACTGTATTTCTTGCAAAAAAGATTGAAATAACTGATTAACATTAAGTCTAGGCTTGGGATGTAAAAGAGTCTCCAGTGTTATTGGTTTTGGTTGGGGAGTAAGTGGAAAAATGGATTTCTGAATGGAGATCAGAGGAGGAGGGTAGTATGGAATGAAAGGAATTTCAGGTTCAACAGGTTTGGATCTGTTTAAAGCATTTAACAGATTTGGTTTTGCTTTGGTATGATAGGAAACCACATCAAAGGGTTTATTTGAGTAAGGTTGGAAGGAAGATTTTGGAGGTTCATCAGAAGCAGCAATTTTATCAGATGAAACTGGTATAGCTGAAGCAACAGCTTTTGCAGATTTAGCAGAATATGATATTGTTGCTAATGAACCTACATCTGACATGGATTGAATATATGTGAAAAGCACAGATGGAAGGGTGATTGTAAGTTTGGGTTTCAAGGGAGTGATAGGGTCAGATGGTTCAACTTTGTCATAAAAATCTTTGAGTTTGAAGCCATAAGCAAGATTGTGAAACAGGGATGAGACTTGTGCACAAGAAATAGATGTTCTTGTGGTAGATGTTGGGTTAGGATTTGGAATCAGGATTTCAGATGATGGTGCAGTTGTGGGAATAGGATCTGAAATAGGAACTTTGGAAGATATAGGGGGATCTGGTTGGTTGACCTCAGAGTCTCTGTGAGAAGGAGAGATTAGAAAATCTGGGTGAATGTCAGATTCTGAGGAGTTTGATGAAGTGGTTGGTGTGCAAGAAGTAGAAGACACTTGAAAAATAGTTTTCAGAGGTGTAACATCAAGAACTTCTGTGTCATGGATGTTGGTTTCAGAAGGATTGGTGGATTCTGAAGGATTTTCATATGGTTTTGATGGGTGTTCTGAGGTAGGTGGATCAGATGAAATTGGAACAGATTCAGTGGGTTTAGATGTGTTGGATGGTGGATTTTCTGATTGTGGTTGTTTCTTTGGTTGTTGTGTTTGAGGTTCAGATGATTTTTGTGGTTGTTGTTCAGAGTCTTTTTTTGGTTGAGGTTCAGATGATTTTTCTGGTTGTTTTTCTTGTGGGTGCTTTTGTTGTTCGGATGGCTTTTGTTGTGCAGATTGTTTTGGTGTTTGTTGTTGTTCTGTGGGTTGTTTTTCTGATGGTTGTTTTTGTGGTACAGATTGTTTGGTTGGAACTTTTGGTTGAATTGTTTGTGGTACAGAGACTTTTGGAGTTTGAATTGTTTTTGTTGTTATTGTTGTTGGAGCAGATGATTGTTTTTCAGGTGAAATGGAAATTGGATTAGAAGATTTTTTTGGTGATGGGGTAGAAACATGAGGTGGAGCAGTAACAGATGTATTTTGTGTAGAGGGTGGTTTTGGAATAGAATTAACATTAGAATCATTTATAACAATAGGATTTACAGAAGATACAGAAGTTTTAGTACCTTTGATCTTGATTCTTTTAGCTGGTACAGAAGGAGTGGCTCCAGATTCTTTCCTCTTTAACAACTTCTGAGGATTTTCAGCAATCTTGGGCTTCTTCTGAACAGGTGCAGCTTCTGCTTCTGGTTGAGTCCTCTTTCTTGGTGGTTCTTCTTCTTCTACAACAGGCAATGGTTGTCTTGCACTCTTTATAATATCTGCAGGAACATGCTTTCCTTCTTTCTTGCAATCATCAATGTATCTTACAATAATTTCCCTAGGTTCTTCAGCATAGAACAGAGGGTAATCAACTACAGGAGTTCTCTTCTGACTCAGTGCAGAAGTATTCAGCTTCTTGGGAGCTGTTGTGAGTTCATCCACTATTTTAAGTCTCTGAAGAATTTTGGCATTCAGAGACTTTCCCAAAATAAATTCCAATTCCTCTGTGACTCCAGCAGCGTACGGAGCAGTTACAAGTCCATTCTCAGTTAGAAGATCTGAGATTAACCTTCCAAAAGGAATCCAGGTTCTGATCTTCTGACCTTTTTCTTTCACATATTCTCTAGAGGCATTTATATGATTCCAAAGATGCATAAAGAGAATATATGGAAGATCTACCTTGGTGCTCTGACTGAGGCAATACATAAAGTAAAGCTGTTCATTATTGACATAGTCTGGAGAGTTTGTTGACTTCCTATGATGAATGCATCCCATGAAGATCTTAGCCCAGATCTTGTAGTCAGGCTTCAGATCCTTGAACTTATTAGAAGCTTGTCCAGCAGTCATCACTTCTTCATACACTTCATCCATATCCACACGCCCAGCTGGCAAGTGTGATACTCCATTTGTTTCCTCATAGCCAATGAGTTTTCTAATCAGATCCTCTGTTATTATTATATCTTTGCCCAGAACAGAAGATAAGATAAACTTAGGATAAACTGAAGCATGGATCCAGAACTCTTTCACAAGAAAGGGGTAAACTGGTCCAAAAAGTCTATCAAAATACTTCACCCATCCTTGAGCACCTATAATGGAACGAAACTCAAATCCATTCTCAGCAAGTGAATCAAATTCCACCATTGATTCACACAGAACTTCCAGCTTTTCAATAGGTGTGAGCAAAGTTCTTTTTGGAGGAGAATAAGGAGTTACGCCCATGTTAGTAGAGGTAACTGCAGCCATTGTAGATTGAAATTGTGCAGCAGTTGATGATGAGGTTGCCATTGAAGATGATTTTGTCACACGCTTAGGGTTTTTATGCAGAGAGAAGAGAAGATGGAAATTCATAAAATGTTTGAAGTGTGGAAAGTGTGATTGTGAAGAGAAGAGATGTATTTATACTAAAACATATAGGCATACAAACAGTCAGAATTTGGCACGTTTGAATAAAGCATAAAATGAAAAGAATAAAAATCATTTCAAGCATTTATTGCTTCTGAAAAATTGGGGGGAAAATCAAGATTTTCACTATTCAAACTTCACCTCAACATCTCTTCAGTAGTGTACACGCCACCTTTGCAGATTTGGAGTGACACGTGTTTGCTTGCATGTGTTCTGAATTCTCTTGAGAAATGAAACGTTAACCAACGTTCAGATCCTCTAAGGATTGTTAGTTCAGAGTTTCACAAAAAAAATTAAAGAAAATAAATAAGCAATCAGAAGAAATACTTCAGAGCATTAGGCATTTTTGCATCTGTAAAGATTTGCTTTTGATAAATATCATTCTGGACAAAAATCCATACCAATATTTTTCAGAATAAACTTGAATCTATCTTCAACAAGGGGTTTTGTAAAAATATCTGCCCATTGATGATCTGTACCAACAAAGGCTAAATTTATGATTCCCTTCTGAACATAGTCTCTGATGAAATGATGCTTAATTTCTATATGTTTTGCCTTAGAATGTAAAATGGGGTTTTTAGACAAACATATAGCAGAAGTATTATCACAGAAGATAGAAATGTTACTTTCAAATATTTGATAATCTTCTAGCTGACTTTTCATCCAGAGCATCTGCGTGCTACATCCAGCAGCAACAATATATTCTGCCTCTGTGGTTGAAAGTGCAATTGTGGGTTGCTTCTTGCTGTACCAAGAGATTAGATTTCTTCCTAGAAATTGACAACTTCCAGAAGTACTTTTCCTTTCCACTCTGTCTCCAGCGTAGTCAGCATCACAGAATCCAACTAATTTGAAATCATCAGATTTTCTGTAACACAAACCCATATTAGAAGTACCTTTCAAATACCTTACAATCCTCTTGACAGCTGTCAAGTGTGATTCTCTAGGATCTTATTGGAATCTAGCACACAAGCATACACTGAACAATATGTTAGGTCTAGAAGCAGTTAAGTAAATAAGAGATCCTATCGTACCTCTGTAGAGCTTCTGATCTACTTTCTTACTTACCTCTTCCTTGCCAAGTGAGCTAGTTGGATGCATGGGAGTCTTTGCCAGCTTACTATCAGTCATGTTAAATTTCTTTAGAAGTTCTTTAACATATTTGGTCTGATGTATGTAAGTGCACTCTGGAGTTTGATTGACTTGGATTCCTAGAAAGAATCTGAGTTCTCCCATCATGCTCATTTCAAATTCTGCCTGCATACATGTAGCAAACTCCTTGCCACTGGATCATAAGTTTCAGTGTAATCAATACCTTCTTGTTGACTGTATCCTTGAGCAACAAGCCTTGCCTTATTTCTTTCAACTTCTCCTTTCTCATTTAGCTTATTTCTGAAGACCTATTTTGTTCCAATTATATTAAATACTTGTGGTCTTTGAACTAAATCCCACACATCATTTCTGGTGAATTGATTCAACTCTTCTTGCATGGCAATAATCCAATCATTGTCTTGCAGAGCTTCATCTACAGAAGATGGTTCAATTTCTGACACCAGTCCAAATAATGATGCTTCAGATGATCTTAGAAAGGATCTTGTTCTGATGGGATCATCCTTCTTTCCAATAATGACATTCTCTGGATGAGAAGCTTTAATTCTGGATGAAGATCCTCTAACAGTTGATTCTTCAGAAATGTTTAGATTGTTCATCTGAGAAGTTAAAGGAATAGCATCTGGCGTTGCTTCTGGTTCCTTCACTTGAGCTTTGTCTGCCTCTGGGACTTCAGAGTCAGTGAAGACTAGTTCTCTATCTGCAGAGTTTTCAGACTGCTTTCGCTTTTTATTGCCAAGCTTATCATCAAATCTGACATGAATAGATTCTTCCACAATCTGTGTCTCAGTGTTGTATAGTTTGTAGCCTTTAGAGCCTTCAGAATATCCAAGCATGAAACACTTTTGTGCTTTGGAATCAAAGTTGTTCAGATTTTCTTTAGTATTTAACATATAACAAATACATCCAAAAGGATGAAAATATGAAATGCTGGGCTTTCTGTTCTTCCACGGTTCATATGGAGTCTTTTCCAGAAGAGGTCTTACAGACACTCTGTTCTGAATGTAACAGGCTGTGTTGATTGCTTCTGCCCAAAAGTGTTTTGCCAGATTTATCTCATTGATCATGGTTCTGGCCATTTCTTTCAAAATATTTATTTTCAAATTCACCACCATGATCACTTCTGACTTTTATAATTTTGAAATCTTTTTCATTCTGGACTTGCTTGCAGAAGTCAAAGAACACAGAATGTGACTCATCCTTGTATTTTAAGAACTTTACGCATGTCCATCTACTATAGTCATCAACAATGACTAATCCATACTTCTTTCCTCTGATGGATGCAGTTTTCACTGGTCCAAACAGATCAATATGAAGTAATTCTAGTGGTCTGGAAGTAGAAACAACATTTTTTGATTTAAAAGATGACTTTGAAAACTTCCCTTTTTGGCATGCTTCACAAAGAGCATCTGAGGTGAACTTCAGATTAGGAAGTCCTCTGACAAGATTAAGTTTATTAATCTGAGATATACGTCTCACATTAATATGGCCCAATCTTCTGTGCCAGACCCATTGCTATTCATTAACAGACAAAAGGCATTTAACATTCTGAATTTTAGGTTCTGAAAGATTTATTTTATAAATGTTGTTTTTCCTCTTACCACTAAATAGAATAGAGTCATCCTTTTGACTAATAGCTTTACAACATTTTTGATTAAAGGTAATATCATAACCATTGTCACTTAATTGACTTATGGATAATAAGTTATGCTTTAACCCTTCAATAAGTAAAACATTAGTAATAGAGGGAAGTTTACCATTTCCAATGGTGTCAGATCCAATGATCTTGCCCTTCTGGTTCCCTCCAAACTTCACATCACCTCCAGATCTAAGCTCCAGGCTTTGGAACATAGACCTTTCTCCTATCATGTGTCGTGAGCATCCAGAGTCCAGGTACCATGATTGGTGTCCTGACCTTGCTGCTAAGAACATCTGCAACATGAATTATTTTACTTTTATGTACCTAGATCTTCTTGGGTCCTTTAGGGTTAGTTGTTCTGAAGGTTTGTCTAAACTTCTGTTTTTCAACATAAGGTTTATTCTGACTAGCCTTAGATTTAAACACATGAATATTCTTTTCAGAGCGTGTTTGTTCAATATCATTCAAGTGACCAAATTTAAAGTGTGAATATAAAGGAGTTTTCTTGATGATAATTTTATCAACAGGTTTTGGATTTAAATCCTTTCCAGAGGGGGGTTCATATCCAATACCTCTTCTGTTATTTCTGCTAACTCCATAGATAATAGAAGCCATTTTGCTTCTGTCTATGCTTTTAGCAAGAAACTTCTGAAAGCTATAATCATATTTTTCTAAAATATTTTTGCATTCAGTTTCAGAATCAGAGTTTTGTTGAGCTAATTCAGAATCAGTTTTCAATTTTAAGTTCTTTTCATTTAGCTCAGCTACTTCTGATTTGAGAATATTATTCTCAGATACAAGATTGCTTTGGCCCTTCTTGTATTTGAGCTTAATATTGTTATAGCTTTTCAGAAATTATGATAACACTTTGATAAGTTCTTCTTTAGTAAGTTTAGCCATTACCTATTCAGCGTCAGAGTCAGATTCAGAGTCAGATTCAGATCCTGAAGTTCCTTCCTCCTGATCTTCTATGTCTGCCATCAAGGCTACATTGGCACATTCTTCTTCTGACTCAGATTCAGATACAGATGTATCTGAATCATCCCAGGTGTCCATCAGAACCTTTTTCTTCTTATCAAATTTTCTTTTAGGCTTTTCTTTCCGCACCTTTGGACATTCATTTTTGTAATGTCCAGGTTCTTTACACTCATAACAGACAACCTCCTTTTTGCCAGATCTTCTGTGTCCAGAAGATTCTTTTCTTTGGTAAGGCTTTCTGAAGTTTCTAATTTTCTTTCCTTTATGCTTCCAGAGTTTGTTTATTCTTCTGGACAACATGGATAGTTCATCTTCATCTTCAGATGAGGATTCTTCAGAGCTTTCCTCTATTACCTGCAATTCTTTAGCAGATTTATTAGATTTTAAAGCTACAGATTTACCTTTCTTTTGAGGTTCATCTTCCTCAAGTTCTATTTCATGACTTCTTAGTGAACTGATCAGTTCCTCCAAGGAGATCTTGTTCAGATCTTTAGCCATCTTCAGCGCTGTCACAATAGGTCTCCATCTGGTGGGTAAACTTCTGATGATCTTTTTCACATGATCAGCAGTAGAGTATCCTTTG
Organism: Lathyrus sativus; assembly: GCA_963859935.3. Lineage (NCBI taxonomy): Eukaryota > Viridiplantae > Streptophyta > Magnoliopsida > Fabales > Fabaceae > Lathyrus > Lathyrus sativus. The sequence continues at coordinate 32,002,680 of OZ012741.1, read as the reverse complement.
TCCAGAACCTTTAGTTCAGCTGTAAGTATTTGAAATTTGGAGAACATAGCTTCAACAGACTCAGAGTCTTCCATCTTGAAAGCTTCATACTTCTGGATCAGAGCCAGAGCCTTTGTTTCCTTGACTTGAGAGTTTCCCTCATGAGTCATCTTTAAGGATTCAAACATGTCAAATGCAGTTTCCCTGTGTGTAATTTTTTCATACTCAGTATGAGATATTGCATTCAACAATATTGTTCTGGTCTGGTGATGATTTCTAAATTCTTTCTTCTGAGCATCTGTCATAGATTTTCTGTCTATCTTCTTGCCATTCCCATCTGTGGGATGAACATATCCATCTATGACCAGATCCCATAAATCAGCATCATATCCAAGGAAAAAAATTTTAATTCTGTCTTTCCAATAATCAAATTTCTCCCCATCAAACATAGGGGGTTTGGTGCTGATTCTGTCCCTTTCTTCATATTTGTTGTTAATGTTAGACATTGTATTATCAGCCTTAGTAACAACCAAATATATATCAAAGTATTTCTCTCTGGATCTTTACTATCACTGTTAAGTGGTAGCACACACAGAACCGGAGCTCTGATGCCAACTGAAGGTGAGATAATACTTAGAAGGGGGGGGGGGGGTTGAATAAGTATGAAGATTAAAACTTAGAAATAAATACTCAAGTATTTTTATCCTGGTTCGTTGAACTCAACTACTCCAGTCCACCCTTCCTAGAGTGATTTGCCTTTCTCAATCAAGGACTTAATCCACTATTTAATCAACTGATTACAATAGTAAGCACTTAGAACAACTGTTCAAAGTCTTCTCAAGAACTACTGATCCTAACTGGATCTTCTTAAGGTTTACAATCAAATGTAATACAAATACAAGTGTTTAAGATTGCTTCTATAAAGCTTTATCACAACTGTGATTTTTCACTTAACTATTTAGAACAAAGAAATAAATTCTTAGAATGAATTTGAATAGTATGAGAGCTTGAATGTTTGATTTCTTTTCAGTAAAAATGTCAACTGAAGAATTTGGTGAAGTCTTGCTTTTATAGGCAGCTGATCCAAGGTGAGCTTCACGTTGAGAAGAGTTTCCAAAAGGTCTGAGCCTTTTTATCTTCACATCAAGTGACCTTTCCTAGAAGAAGAAAGCACAGAAAAATCCTTTTTGTCTGTGTTCTTGTGTCTAGCATAAATAAGGAAAGAGACGTTTGGTTCACTCCAACAGATATAAACTTTGAATAATTCTTCTTCAGTTTTTAGCAAATTCATCAGAGTCTAATTGGGTCAGAGTCTTCTGATGATGATCAGAGTTTTGCTGAATCAGAGTCTTCTGCAGCAGGTGTGCTTTTAGCGTGTTTAAGATCAGAGCATATTTGAGACAGATCTTCAGTACTGGCAGCTTTAGTACTTTCAAAATCTTCTGTAGTAACTATGCTTTGAAAAACTCTTCATACAGAATTCTTCTTTGGTTCAGATGCTTCTGACTTGCTTCAGATTCTTCTGGAGCTTCTGCTTCAGATCCTTCTGGAGCTTCTACTTCAGATCCTTCTGGAGGCTACGCTCAGGATCTTCTGTTGGCAGCAATCAGAATCTTCTAATGGATGCATCTGGCGCTACAGAGTCTAGCTAATTTCTTGTGTTCAATTCTGATTTGCTTTCTGAGTGTTAATTCCTTTACTATCTGCAGTAAAAACTCTCAAGCAAATTTTAGAGAATATAATTCTTAAATACAAAATTTCATATTAGTTATCATCAAAACATAGAGATATTATTAAGAACCAATCTGTGTTCTAACAAAAGATGCCAACATTTGATAGATAAAATAAGTGAAATTTGGCGTCTAACACAAACCAAATAACTTAGACAAGTTCAAGCCAAAAGTGAGATGAAGTGGGAGAAATAGATTTCATATAACCACTTGTACATCAATCACTAACCAAGGCAAAACAAACAATTAAGAAAAGAATACATGCTCAAGATTAGGATGGGAGATAAGGCTTGGGTAGAAAGCAACACAAAATGAAACTCAACCAAATGCATCATCATGATCATGCAAGAAAAGAACAAAAGAGGTTCTCCAAATGGCCTCTCATCCAAGTCAAACTCAAAGTGCAACCAAGAGGCACCATATCAACTTGGATGAGTCCCCAAAGTCCTAGGACTGAAGTTAGAACAAGAGAAGATGATAGGCAATCCAAAGAAGGAAATAAGCCAAAGCAAGTTGCAAGATAAGGCATGGTAAAGAACCTAAGTTCTAAACACTTTCAACATTGAACATCAAATGGAAAGCCTTAAAGAAATGCAACTTGCAACATGAACCAAGCAAGTGTAAGACCTAAAAGTTTGCAACCAGCCACTTCAACATGTTAAAAATGTGAATCAAAAAGAGTTGGAAGCATATGGGATCCACAACGGTCAGTTCCCATCAAAACTAGGTCAAGTGTGTGTGTGTGAACCACCCTTAGGGGTAGCTTGACTTGCAAGCTACTCCAAAATAAGGAAAATGATTCAAATAAATCCAAATAAAATCCCAAAAGTACATAAAGATGTTGGCAACTAGGGTCCAAAACAACTCAACCAAGGTCCATTCAAAACATCACCAAAGGAATTGATCCACAAGGGTGCACCATTTTGAAGGAGGGTTGTCTAGGGTCAAAAGAAAGCTTACAAAAGTCAACCAAAAGTTGGTCAAACCTTGACCTAAAACATCCTTAAAGGCATCTCAACTCATCAACAAGATGAGGAAAAAACCTCATTCATAGGTGCTTAAAATTGATCAAGAAAAAGCAAGAACAGATGAATACACATGAGAAATCAATTCAAAAACCCTTCCAATCATTTAATTCCATTTTAATTGAAAAACAAAAGAACAATGAAATTAAAAAATATCAAAAATTAAATAACATATTAAAGTGTCAGAAAATATTTTTGGTGGAATTTTTAAATGATTAGAACTCTTTTTAATTGATTAAAATTAAAACAGAAAACAAATAAAATAAAAACAAATAAACTCAGAAGATGCAAATAGCAACAAATCAAGTGAAAACCATTGGGTTGGATCCAACAGGGGGTGCGTATAGCATGTTAGGCCCAAAACAAATTAGGCTGATTCCACAACATGAAACGCACCATTTCACTAATTGACGTCGCAGTCAAAGGATCCACGCATGCAAGTCAAATGAATCACAACCACACATTTCATCAAGTCAACAAGTCAAGCAATCACACGTAAGCTGGCCTAAGTTTGAACCAGACGCCGGAGCCCTAGCTCCGGTCGTCTTCTCCGGCGAGGTGGCCGAAGTTCAAGGTTCCAAAACTCACCAAAACTTAGCAAATCCTATACCAAATTAAAGGTCTAGTCACATAGTATCCAAATCCAGACTCCATTTTCATTAATCATGCATAAACAAAGAGAATCGAACGGTGAAAGATTCAAGTGCTCAATTGAAAATATCATCAAACATAGCAATTATGATGTCAAACATTTCCTACAAGATGTAGGGCTTCAGATGCAACCACAATGACCTAGATTCAGTTCCTAACATGAGAGAAATACGGAATTGAAGATTACCTAACGGAGACACTCCATTGGTGCTTCTACAACTTGATTCCTTAGTTTAAAAGGTGTAGATCCACTCCACTGAGCTCAAGGAAGAAGAAGATTGCTTCAATTTACTTTGAAATGGCTTGGATCTTGATTCACGATTTTCAAATTTGCTCTCACTTTCCAAACTTGAACTCTATGCTTTCTCCACGAATTTCACCTCCTGAGCTCTCCATTTTGATTTTGAACTTTTGTATTATGGATTTGTGATGTAAATGGAAGCCCAATGAGACTTGGTTTGGCTGACTTGCAAAAATGCCCAAAAATGGCATGTGCTCATGCACACGTGAATATGGCTATGTACACACTTGAATTTGGCTCCATTCTTCAGCTGAGACTTTGAATTACACATGTGGATTGGAATTGGGCTTGATTGTGATCCATTTAGCAAGTTTGGATGTGAAACTTTTTCATGAAGCAAGCTTCAATTCCACGTGACTTTCACCTCAAAAACCAATGTAACTTTGTGCATTTTGCTTGTTTAGACATTGTGAACAATTTTGAATCACAACATGGTATGAAAAAGTCCTAAAACTTGATTAATTGAATTCATGATTTAAAGCTCATTTTTTACTTGAAATTTCTTCACCAATGTCTCAAACCACTCATAATTCATGCCAATATTGAGTTTCATGATGAAATTGAGGTCACCTGGAGCAACTTTCATGTCGGTGAAAGTTCCATTTGAAGTGCACAAGTGTATGTAAATGGCCCATAACCAAAATGACCTATAATCAAAGTTTCCCAAAATACCCCTGCCTTGTAAGCTTCATAACTTGAGTTCCAAAAATGATATGACAGACTTTTAGGACTTTTTGGAAAGTTAAGATCATGAGGAATAACTTTCATGTTAATCAAAAGTTGATGAGAAACATGACTCTAGGTCAAAAGTGCCTTGGAAGTGAGTTGACTTTTGTTTACTGAAAAAGTTCATCTGAGACCCATAACTTGTTGGCATCATAACATGAGTTCCACAAACCCAATGGATGAGTTCTAGTACTCAAAAGAAAAATTAGAACATGCCCTAAAAGGCTTATGTTTATAAGAAAATGAGATTGAACTTGTATCTTGAGGTAAATGGTCCTTGAAGTTAGCTCCTAAATAGGGGATTTTACACTGGCAACCTCCGAAACCCTAATTTAGTAACTTCTCAAACCCTTGATTCTTCTTGATTTGAACTTGAAATAACATCCTATATGTTTCAACATGACTTCCCATGAATCTAATGACTTAGAACCAATTCTCAATCTCCTTTAACTCCTCAGTTGACTTTGCACTAAGCAGATGAAACCCTAGATGCACAAACTTTGACTGCAACCTCTTGCAAGTGAAACGAACACTTAGATAAGCTCCTCAATAACTTCAAAAGCACTCAATGAGCTTCTCTAACATCTCTTATCCATAACCATGGACTTGTGAACCCCTGATAATCTTCAATTGACCCCCAAGATATGAGGTAAGCAACACTTGTCAATCTTCTTCCTTAGAGAACTTTGACCATTTCTTGGTGAGTATGAGCATTAGATAAGCTGAGTAACCACTATTGGTTGAGCTTGATACCCTTGATAACCTTCTCTTGGATGGAACACCTCCCCTGATCCCCTGCAAAAGACAATGCTATGCAGATGCAAATGCTAAAGAATGCAATGAAACACAAGCCAAGTAAAGAAAAAGGTTGGGCAAATTTTAGGGTACAACAGCTGCCCCTATTCAAGCGACTTGGACCTGACTAGGTGAAAAGCGAACGAATTTCAAACAATCAAGGTAAAAGACGGTTGAATACCAAAGAACCCGGAAATTTTCCAACCGCAGAAATAGAACTGCAAACCCTCATAGGGACAAAAATCTCCAGAAATAACGAAATTGATAGTTGCAACGACAACAAACTAACTGATTACCAACCAGGAAGTATCGACACGCAGTCGGAGGAAACATCTGCTAACGAGCAGGCAACGACACTAAGTCGGAAAGATCATCTGATATCACCGTCAGGCGTCTATTGAAACAATAGGCATCGAACCCTAACATCGGATCAACACGCAGTTGAGAAAATATCTAACATCGCTGCCAAGCATCTATTAAATAAAAACAGGCATCGAACCCGAAGCCGTCTCAACACGAAGCTGAGATCATCATCAGACATCGTTGCCAGGCATCTGTTAAATAAAAACAGGCATCGAACCCGAAGGCCGGCTCAACACGCAGCTGAGATCATCTGTTAACCAGCAGGCATTCACTAAATAAAAGCGAGCATCGAACCCAAAGGCCGGATCAATACGCAGTTGATAGGAAACATCTGCTAACCAGCAGGCATTCTCTAAATAAAAGCGAGCATCAAACCCAAAGGCCGGATCAACGTGCAGTTGACAAATTTCTACTGATAATTTCCAAGAGAACTCCGCTAGGGAAAGAGAAACTTAAACAAGCAACTCTAGTGGGGAGAGAATATAGAAACTTAACCAAGCAACTCTGGTGGTGACCTCACTGGGGAAGGAAGAGAAACTTAACCAAGCAACTCTGTTGGGAAACACCTGATAAGATGAAACACGTCCATCGAGAATCTTTTGCTGAGGTCTGGATACCTGTACAAGATAAAGATTTAATATAAAAAATTGCCATGGTCTAGATACCATATAGGCCAAAAGAATCACATCATAATCTGTCGTGGTCTGGACACCACACGGGCAAAGGAAGTCATCCATCTGTTGGAAATACACCTGAAAAACAAGAGGTAGCAACCTGGCTTATGTTTCACATGCATATGTTTGAATATGGCGTAATGCTCCATACGAAATGGAAATGCTACGCGTTTATGAGAATGCTATGCAGAAATGCACCAAAACTGAATCAACAAAATAAATGCTGAAGGGACAAAGGCCACCCTGTTGAGGATGGATGAAACTTGCTAATTACGATTGGAATTATGCTGGGAAAAATAAGCCTTGGGTGGCCTTCTGAAAAAAAAGAACTTCCCTGGATAACATTGCTCTAACGAGAACCAAAATTCACCCTGTTGGGGAGATAGCACAACATGCTAAACAATAACTCTACTCTTCCGGAGATCAAATCCAATTCTGTGGGGAAACAAAATCCTGAATTTGCTCTGCTACTGGGAAAACAGTTCCAACCTTGCCTGGTGGAACGCAATCTAATCTCGACTCGTTGAGGAGTAAGTGTGTACCTACGACCTGTTGGGTATACGATCACATACCTGACCTGCACACAGGATATCAGCCTCGACATTCTGGGGATGATTCTACCCTGCTGGAGAATTCCGCCTCGAATTGCCGAGGAATGAGTGTATACAAACAATCTGCTGGGGAGAAGGCGCACATCCTCTACCTGCACATCCTCTACTGGAGAAACAACCCTTGCTGGGCTGAATGAGTCTCTACTACACGCCTTTTTGTGGGGACGGTGATCCTACCGAGAATACACCTCTGGAAACCTGCCCCAAGGGTAATGAACCTGCAAATGAACAAACAAACAAGATATCCTGCACAAAGGGAACTATCTCGGTCATCATCCGTGACATTGTTCAAATAAATCAAAGTTTTAATGATTATCGGCCAAAGCCTGCAAGTTTATGCACGCGCAGTTTTATCAAAACATCGGGCATTTTCCGTAAAGAAAACAGTAAAGATTAAAGCAAGAGCAACAAATTACTGAATAGTATATGTTTTATTGACAAATGGCCTGTAAATAGGCAGATTTTACAACAGATACAACCCCTAAAAAGAGGAAGCTGCGCAAAAATTTACAGAAATATATAGAATGTCGGCAATGTGGCATTGACAAACACCATGAGCTGATCCATCTATGAATCGCCTGACTTCGATGATTCCCCGATGCTTCATCTTCTAAAGATATTGATTCGGATAAACGGCCCTCAGGTCCTCCCTCAATCCACTACTCTGAAGATCAACGTAGACCGCAGTCATTTGCTTTTCAAATCCCTAACTTTTGCCTGAATCACCCTTTCGGGTTTTCGATTCACCAGGATACCCTTTTTTGCCAAAGTCGCCTTTTCAGGTTTTCAACTTTGCGGGTTTACATATTTTCTTTTATATCCCTAACTTTTTCTCGAACCCATTCTTTTTATGGTTCGCTGGGATGCCCCATTTTTGCCTGGATACTCTTTTTTCATTCCAACGGGTCTCTTTAAACAAATTATCTTTTAACTGCGTCTGCGTTCACAAGGGATGTGAAATCTTCACCATCCATGGTTGATAACAGTAAGGCTCCTCCGGAGAAAACCTTTCGTACGACATATGGACCTTCATAGTTGGGAGTCCATTTGCCCTTGTGATCTGTTTGTGGAGGGAGAATCTTCTTCAATACTAACTCATCCGTCTGAAAGCTTCGAGGGCGCACCTTCTTGTCAAAAGCTTTCTTCATCCGGCCCTGATACAACCGACCATATGCAATGGATGCCAGCCTTTTCTCATCCACCAGGCTGAGCTGATTCAATCTATTTCTTATCCATTCTTCCTCATCAAGCTTGACGTCGACCAGGACTCTCAAAGAAGGAATCTTGACTTCCAATGGCAGGACAACTTTCATACCATACACCAGCGAGAAAGGATTTTCCCCAGTTGAAGTTCGTACCGTGGTACAATATCCATGCAAAGCAAAGGGCAACATCTCGTGCCAATATTTATAGGTTACAACCATCTTCTGCACTATCTTCTTGATATTCCTGTTGGCTGCTTCGACAACGCCATTCATCTTTGGACGATAGGGAGATGATTTGTGATGCTCAATTTTGAAGTTCTGGCACAATTCCTTCATCATCTTGTTATTCAAATTCGAACCATTATCAGTAATGATTCTCTCAGGCACTCCGTAACGATAGATGACGTTCTTCTTGATAAACCGGACTACCACTTGCTTAGTGACATTAGCATAGGAAGCTGCTTCCACCCACTTGGTGAAGTAATCAATGGCTACCAGGATGAAGCGATGTCCTTTAGACGCGGTGGGCTCAATCTTGCATATCATTTAGATGCCCCACATGGAAAAGGGCCAAGGCGACGCCCTGAAGTTCAATGGATTTGGTGGCACATGAATCTTGTCAGTATAAATTTGGCTTTTATGGCACTTCTTTGCATACTTGAAGCAATCTGACTTCATAGTCAACCAATAATACCCTGCTCGTAACAGCTTTCGAGACATGGCATGCCCGCCGGCATGTGTACCGAAGGTGTAACACCCTTCTAAACCCCACGGAAAATATATGCATAATCAGAGTAAATTTTACATGCATTCACAAAAGGGCGTCACACATAACTTTCAAAACATCAAAATCACCTGCCATGCTCATTAACATTTCAATATAAAATCATGCTTTACAAAACTTCACTTTGCATATAGCAGCGGATACATTTTATAACATAATACCCTTAACAGAAGCATTTAGTTTCATCATGTAAACCAACATCATTTAGGGACTAAGGCCAACATCATAACATTCCGATGAATAAAACACATGATATAGAATACATAATACACATCTGAAACATAACCCAAGCGATCCCAGTGTTACATGACCAGAGCATGACTCGACCCAACATAATTAAATTACTAAACAGTTGCACCAATGGCGACCTCGAAACTACAAGCAATACTACTCCTTGATACCTGCACGATGTCATGTAGGACATCATTCCAGCAGAAGGGTGAGAAATATTATCATAATAACAATGCATATAATCATGTATAAATGCACAAGGACAAAATACATATATTCCATATTTTCTCACCACAATTTCATAATTCACTCATATACATCACAATGTACATATATATAATCCAAGCATATCACCATGCATATTTTTTACTATCCAAAAAATCCACATAAACATACACAATATGTTTAATCACTATACTTCACATAAACATCTATAATTATGTTTATCTTACCAATTCACGATCATACTCATTTCATATAAACATTTACGTTTATGTTTAATCACCAATTCACAATTACACATTCACAATTCTCAAATCAACAATTCATGTTCATAAGCATACCTTCATACAATGATCACATATTCACAACTTCCAATTACACAAGTCATGCACATATGCATATTCCACAACTCTCATCATACTTCATCATAACTCATCATATACTTTACAAAACATATATATACAAACAAATATGGACAATCATTAAACATATCCAAAATTCTCAATTCCACAAGTCATGTACATACCCTATGCATAACTTCATATAACAATCATATATTCATTCCATGAGACTCAATGCAACTCAATACAACTCAATGCAACTCATGTCATGTGGTACCAACACTTGTTATCATTTTTCAGTTTTTACACTTAAACCGCGTCCGTTCCCTAGACCGATAACAACAAAAGCCCGTTCCCTAAGCTTTCAAACCCCGCTCTAGGTTTGGGACAAGTCACTAGCCTCCACGAAACTAGCAAACATTGCCTCTTGACTAAATGATGCATATGCAATCAACAACAAAATGCACTTAAGACCGATCACACGTCTTAATCTCATGCATTCACATAATTCCTCCCTTCAAGAATTAAACAAGATTGCACACACAACATATCATATAATCAAGTATTCATACTTTTCATCAACATATTTGTCAACAATGCACGCATATCTTACAATATGCTCTCATGCATTAATTCACAATAATCAGATACAACAAATATGCATTCATAATTCAACCTCATTACCTTTTCAAACAATGCACACATATTCACAATATGTTCTCATGCATTCACAATATCGCATACAATCAATATGCATTTACACTTCAATATCATTACCATATTTATCAAGCAATGCACACATATTCACAATATGTTCTCATGCATTCTTCACATACAAACAATATGCATATATTTGTCAAAAGACTATATTTCATAATCGATTCCACCATCTATGATTCACGCCATACGGCTACCCACAGCATATCATATCACAACATACACAAGCTATACGTTATATAACAAAAGTATTCTGCACAATAACACATCAATCACACACATTCGCGACGGTAAAAATCAACACAACAATATGTTTTCAATTTTCTGCTATAATTGAGCTAGTTACAGGACTCAAAGTCATTTTTTCTAGAAAGATAATCTCGTTAACTTACCAACGCTTCGAACAGGGGTCAAAACCGACTTACGGTTCAAGAGTTATGAATTTTCGAAGTTTTCCGAAAAACCAGAATTTTGCCTAAACACGGCTACGGGATTTTGCATTTTCGCCCGAAAATCCGACCGATTCAATTCTTTTTTTCGAAACAAACACATACTCATACTCACCTAACATATAGCAGTGAATTAGAACCATTAAACACGATTTCTACGACGTCCGATTTTCACTCAAATCTCAAACCCTCAATTATCCAAAAATGTCAAAACTCACAAACTCAACCAAATTCAATCAAACGAAATCCAATAATCACGACTAAACATTACCCGACTAAACTATGCAATTTATTTTAAATTCTAACCGTTCAAAACTCGATTCTATCGATTTAACTCATTTGCCCTAGAAATGGAAAATAGAAAAAAACACCCAACAAATCCAACACAACTCATACATAATCATACACATTGATCAAATAATAATGTTTCTCACCCTTACCTTGATTGGATTGAAGCTTGAAGTTGATTCTTGATGATTTCTCCAAGTTTCCCTCTTCTCTTCTCTTTTCTCCTCTTTCTTTATTCTTTCTCTCCTTTTCTTTCTTTCTTTCTCTTATGTTTCTATCTCTTTTCTTTTCTCTCCAATTTCCCTTATATATCCTTCTATTTTCTTTTCATCATAATTCTTCTCTAAAAAATACCTATCAATTCATTTCTCACAAAATATCTCATCTTATCATTAATTAGAGAATATCTAATAAATCCACATTATTCTACCAAGTAGAATAAATTAATTAAATCCATTAACTCATTTAAATAAATCCAATAATTTATTAAATCAGATAAATCACATAAACCAATTAATTAGCACAATTAATCACTTATTGAAAAATTAGGCTGTTACAACCCTCCCCCACTTTAGGAATTTTCGTCCTCGAAAATGTTACCTGATTCAAATAACTCTGGATACGACTCTCGCATCCTAATCTCTCAACTACCTCCACCAAAGGAATCTCTATACCTCGAAGTTGCTTCTCGTTCATCAACCTGAACTAGCAATGTCTCAACAATCAAATCCTCTCTTACTCGTACATTATCCATCTGAATCAATGCACTTCCTCAACTTAGACACATGAACACATCATGCAATTCCCACAAGCGACATCGGTAAAACAATCTAACATGCTATTTCCTCCATGCTTCCGCTGCGCCACTCTGATACAGATCAGCAAAACACAGTGGGTGCTTCCGAGACCTCAAGCTCGACCGACACCAGTTACTATTGTAACTCTCGAAACACGTCTTTTCTTGGGTCCTTTTAATCTTTCTAGTCGTCTCTTGCACAATCTCAGGTCCGAGTACAACACTCTCGCCTGGCACACATCAACGCAAAGGATTCCTACACCTCTTACTGTACAAAGCCTCATACAATGTCATTTCGATACTAGAATGATCATTGTCATTGTAGGTAATTCAAGCAACGATAGTTAACTATCCCACGATCCACCTTGATCCAACACACAAGCTCTCCACAAATCCCCTACATACTAGATAGTTCTCTTTGTCTGTCTATTCCATCCACGGATGCTAGACAGAGTTCAACTTCAACATGACACCCAAAGCGTCTACAACTTTCTCAAAATCTCAATGAAAATTCAGATTCTCATCTGACACAATATTCGACGGTAACCCATACTACCCCGCAACTTCCTCACTATACCTCTTAGCTAGCTTCAACATAGAATGATTCATCCTCATTAGTAAGAAATGAGTTAATCTTGCCAATCCATTCATAACCACCCAAGTCGAATCATATCCCTTCACATTTCTTCAGAAAACCCGACACAAAATCCATGGGAATATTATCCCATACCATTTAGAAATATTCAACAGTTGTATCAGGTCCAAAAACCTCTGATGTTCACACTTCGACTTCGATAAGTCTAACCAGCATATACCACTTCAACCACTTCTCTCTCCATCTATCTCAATGTTCTTCTTCCAGAGTACTCTTATCCAACTCACACTATTTGGAACACACACTCCATCACGACATCTCATGGTACCATTCTCATCAATCCGAAAGTCAGCTCTTCGACTTCAATTCATTAAATTCAATCAATCTATTAACTCAAATTAGAACTTCGACTTCTTCGAATCTTATCAAGAATACCTATAGTCAGTCTCAAGATACAAAGCTCAACTCCCTAAGATATTTTCTTCACAAACCAAACTCATATCCCGGATTTGCTTCATCAGTTCTAACTCATTACCATCATCATTGGTATATACAAAAATTTCCAATTCGATACCTCTACTACCACTTGGTCTCACTCGAATGGTAATTCAACCCAAAACCATACTCCTTCAGAAGTCCCTATTTATTTCCTTTGCACCATATTCAACTCTTTTTCAAATCAACAAATACCTTAAGTTCTTAAGACCACCAACCATCTCAAATCTCAACTAAACAATTGAGGCTTCCAAACTCCGGCACAAACACGCAACAACAACCAACTCCAATCACTTGTCAGATAATTCCCTTATGTACTTTAAGTTGCCTTAAAGCATAACCAAAACTCACTGATGTTGTACTTAACATATCCCCCAATCATATCAACTAAACATCACAAAACACAACAATTTGTTCTGTCGGATTCGACAAAACAAATACACGAGCTGTTGACAGCTTTCCTAACAATTCCTTAAACTTTCTTCACAGTAGAATATTACTACTTCTTCTCCAACACTGATAACTCAAGTTCTCGATGCTCAACATGATCCTCTATACTCTTCGAGTATATCCAAATATCATCGGTTACCCAACCATTGACTCACTCAATTAAGTATGGAGATTCCCATGCCAAACGGACACTCAATCTGTGAGTTATGACGAAAACACGAACCACACTTTCCGCACTTACTACAACATCCAAACATATTCCATTAGTAAATAACTTAATTCCATGTCACTACTTCACCATCATATAGAGTATTGTAATAACCTCCAACGCTTCTCATCTGACGTCATTCTGAGTTACGGTTCTCCCATTAGGACAAAATACGAAAACAACAACGTCACCATTAGAAGTTCATTCAACACATCTCCAACTCTTAAAATGTTTAAAGTCTAATTACCGATATAGTATCCCACATCTTACTTCCTTTAATAATCACCAGAAGTCACTATCCACCCTTTATGTACTCGACCTCATAATCTATTACCGTAGCGCACACACACCAAACACAAGTCTCAAAACTACTCAATCAATTTAATTCTTTGACTATCCAAATAGACATATAACATGGAGCTCTCAATATCAGACTAGTTTCCGCAACTAAGCCGATCACAACCCCACTTCACGTCTTGGCTATCACTACCTTCATTAACACTCAAAATTCCCATCAAAATTAAACATCTCAACACTGTCCTGCACCGACTCATCAAAACAATTCTTAAGCACTTGGCTTAATTCCAAACAATTCACTGCTCACGCCATTTAAGCTTGCAAGACACGTCTATCCCATCCAATACAATCCCAACTACTATCAACAAGAGATTAAGGGTGATCAGTTCCTCAATTTATTAATAGACAGTCGACAATCATAATGGGGCATAAACCGTCTTTACCAAACTATAAGAGCGTTCAACTATACACTAAGCTACAACTCCACACTTGCAGCATCTTGGAGAAGCACCAGTTTCTCCCCCACTTGAATCATTCTAACTCTTGCAGACAAAGGTTAGACAACAAACATGTATCGACAGTGTTTTCACACACATGTCATATACCAGGGAACAAACAACATTAGACAACTTTGCCGGACGGACCGACCTGCTCTGATACCACTAATGTAACACCCTTCTAAACCCCACAGAAAATATATGCATAATCAGAGTAAATTTTACATGCATTCACAAAAGGGCGTCACACATAACTTCCAAAACATCAAAATCACCTGCCATGCTCATTAACATTTCAATATAAAATCATGCTTTACAAAACTTCACTTTGCATATAGCAGCGGATACATTTTATAACATAATACCCTTAACAGAAGCATTTAGTTTCATCACGTAAACCAACATCATTTAGGCACTAAGGCCAACATCATAACATTCCGATGAATAAAACACATGATATAGAATACATAATACACATCTGAAACATAACCCAAGCGATCCCAGTGTTACATGACCAGAGCATGACTCGACCCAACATAATTAAATTACTAAACAGTTGCACCAATGGCGACCTCGAAACTACAAGCAATACTACTCCTTGATACCTGCATGATGTCATGTAGGACATCATTCCAGCAGAAGGGTGAGAAATATTATCATAATAACAATGCATATAATCATGTATAAATGCACAAGTACAAAATACATATATTCCATATTTTCTCACCACAATTTCATAATTCACTCATATACATCACAATGTACATATATATAATCCAAGCATATCACCATGCATATTTTTTACTATCCAAAAAATCCACATAAACATACACAATATGTTTAATCACTATACTTCACATAAACATCTATAATTATGTTTATCTCACCAATTCACGATCATACTCATTTCATATAAACATTTACGTTTATGTTTAATCACCAATTCACAATTACACATTCACAATTCTCAAATCAACAATTCATGTTCATAAGCATACCTTCATACAATGATCACATATTCACAACTTCCAATTACACAAGTCATGCACATATGCATATTCCACAACTCTCATCATACTTCATCATAACTCATCATATACTTTACAAAGCATATATATACAAACAAATATGGACAATCATTAAACATATCCAAAATTCTCAATTCCACAAGTCATGTACATACACCTATGCATAACTTCATATAACAATCATATATTCATTCCATGAGACTCAATGCAACTCAATACAACTCAATGCAACTCATGTCATGTGGTACCAACACTTGTTATCATTTTTCAGTTTTTACACTTAAACCGGGTCCGTTCCCTAGACCGATAACAACAAAAGCCCGTTCCCTAAACTTTCAAACCCCGCTCTAGGTTTGGGACAAGTCACTAGCCTCCACGAAACTAGCAAACATTGCCTCTTGACTAAATGATGCATATGCAATCAACAACAAAATGCACTTAAGACCGATCACACGTCTTAATCTCATGCATTCACATAATTCCCCCCTTCAAGAATTAAACAAGATTGCACACACAACATATCATATAATCAAGTATTCATACTTTTCATCAACATATTTGTCAACAATGCACGCATATCTTACAATATGCTCTCATGCATTAATTCACAATAATCAGATACAACAAATATGCATTCATAATTCAACCTCATTACCTTTTCAAACAATGCACACATATTCACAATATGTTCTCATGCATTCACAATATCGCATACAATCAATATGCATTTACACTTCAATATCATTACCATATTTATCAAGCAATGCACACATATTCACAATATGTTCTCATGCATTCTTCACATACAAACAATATGCATATATTTGTCAAAAGACTATATTTCATAATCGATTCCACCATCTATGATTCACGCCATACGGCTACCCACAGCATATCATATCACAACATACACAAGCTATACGTTATATAACAAAAGTATTCTGCACAATAACACATCAATCACACACATTCGCGACGGTAAAAATCAACACAACAATATGTTTTCAATTTTCTGCTATAATTGAACTAGGTACAGGACTCAAAGCCATTTTTTCTAGAAAGATAATCTCGTTAACTTACCAACGCTTCGAACGGGGGTCAAAACCGACTTACGGTTCAAGAGTTATGAATTTTTGAAGTTTTCCGAAAAACAAGAATTTTGCCTAAACACGGCTACGGGATTTTGCATTTTCGCCCGAAAATCCGACCGATTCAATTCTTTTTTTCGAAACAAACACATACTCATACTCACCTAACATATAGCAGTGAATTAGAACCATTAAACACGATTTCTACGACGTCCGATTTTCACTCAAATCTCAAACCCTCAATTATCCAAAAATGTCAAAACTCACAAACTCAATCAAATTCAATCAAACGAAATCCAATAATCACGGCTAAACATTACCCGACTAAACTATGCAATTTATTTTGAATTCTAACCGTTCAAAACTCGATTCTATCGATTTAACTCATTTGCCCTAAAAATGGAAAATAGAAAAAAACACCCAACAAATCCAACACAACTCATACATAATCATACACATTGATCAAATAATAATGTTTCTCACCCTTACCTTGATTGGATTGAAGCTTGAAGTTGATTCTTGATGATTCCTCCAAGTTTCCCTCTTCTCTTCTCTTTTCTCCTCTTTCTCTATTCTTTCTCTCCTTTTCTTTCTTTCTTTCTCTTATGTTTCTATCTCTTTTCTTTTCTCTCCAATTTCCCTTATATATCCTTCTATTTTCTTTTCATCATAATTCTTCTCTAAAAAATACCTATCAATTCATTTCTCACAAAATATCTCATCTTATCATTAATTAGAGAATATCTAATAAATCCACATTATTCTACCAAGTAGAATAAATTAATTAAATCCATTAACTCATTTAAATAAATCCAATAATTTATTTAAATCAGATAAATCACATAAACCAATTAATTAGCACAATTAATCACTTATTGAAAAATTAGGCTGTTATAGAAGGCACCTTCGTAGACCTCTTCCATAAGCAGACTCGCTTCTTTTTCGTCCACGCATCTTAAAAGCACCAAGTCATAATTCCTCCTGTAGAGTACACCATTCTGGTTCAGTTAAAAGTGCCCACCTAACCTCCTCAGAGTCTTCTTATCCCGGGTCGACGCCTCTGGCGGGTATTCTTGGTTCTTGAGGAAATTCTAGATGTCATAATACCACGGTTTGCCATCAGAAGCTTCCTTAATGGAGAATACGAATGTCGGGCTATCAAGGTGTGAGATGACTATTCTTGGAGCATCATTCCAAAAATTCACCTTATACATCGAAGATAAAGTGGCTAAGGCATCCTCCATCTGATTCTCTGCTCTAGGCACATGGTGGAACTCTATTCGGTCAAAGAAAGGTAACAGCCTCCTTGCATAGTTCATGTGAGGTATCAGATTAGGCTGTTGGGTCTCCCATTCTCCCTTGATCTGATTGACAACTAGCGCCGAATCGCCATACACGTCTAGACTCTTGATCCTCAGATCAATGGCTTCTTCCAACCCCATAATGCACGCTTCCTATTCGGCTTCATTATTGGTGCAGGGAAATGTTAACCTGACAGTGAATGGGATATGAGAACCATGAGGAGTCGTGATAATTGCCCCAATTCTACTACCGTAGGAATTCACAGCACCATCAAATATCATCTGCCATTGGGAACCCTTCTCCGGGCCTTCATCGGGTAATGGCTCATCACAATCCTTCATCTTTAGGAACATGATGTCTTCATCGGGAAATTCAAACTTCATTGGTTGGTAATCGTCAATTGGCTGTTCAGCAAGATGTTCTGACAGAATACTCCCCTTGATAGCTTTCTAGGAAACATATTGAATATCATACTCTGTCAAAACCATCTGCCACCTGGCAATTCCTCCTGAAAGTGCTTGTTTTTCAAAGACGTACTTAATCGGATCCATCTTCGGAATCAGCATGGTTGTATGATTCAGCATATACTGTCTTAGGCTTTTGGCAGCCCAAGCGAGTGCGCAACACATTTTCTCCAACATTGAGTACCTGGACTCACAGTTTGTGAACTTTTTACTCAGATAATATATTGCATACTCTTTTCTTCCAGTCTCGTCGTGCTGACCGAGAACACAACCCATGCTGTTCTAAAGAACCATTAAATACATGATCAATGGTCTTCCAGCTACTGGAGGTATCAGTATCGGAGGTTCCTGCAAATACTATTTTATTTTATCAAATGCCCTTTGGCAATTTTCATTCCAGACAACCGCCTGATCTTTCTTTAACAATTTGAACATGGGTTCACACATGGCTGTGAGATGAGATATGAACCTAGCAATGTAGTTCAATCTACCCAAGAAACCACAAACCTCTTTCTCCGTTTTCGGCGCTGGCATATCTTGAATAGCTTTTATGTTTGCAGGATCGACCTCGATTCGTTTTTCACTAACAATAAACCCTAGTAACTTTCCGGACCTGACACAAAGAGTGCACTTATTCGGATTCAACCTCAGTTTGAATTTCCTTAGCCTGTCAAACAACTTCAGAAGGTTTACTCGATGTTCCTCCTCCGTTTGCAACTTTGATATCATGTCATCAACATAGACCTCAATCTCATGATGAATCATATCATGAAACAAAGTGACCATTGCCCGCTGATAGGTTGCCCCTGTATTTTTCAAACCAAAAGGCATTACCTTATAACAGAAAGTCCCCCACGGTGTAATGAACGTTGTTTTCTCCATATCCTCCGGCGCCATCTTAATCTGATTATACCCGGAAAAGCCGTCAATGAAGGAAAACACGGAATACTGCGCGGTATTATAAACCAATACGTCAATGTGGGGAAGCGAGAAGTCATCCTTCGGGCTCGCTTTATTTAAATCTCTATAATCAACACACATCCGTACCTTACCGTTCTTCTTTGGCACATGTACAATGTTAGCGACCCACAGAGGGTAAGTTGTTACGGCAAGAAACCCTGCGTCCAACTGCTTCTGGAATTCTTCTTTGATTTTCACAGCCATATCTGGTCTGGTCCTTATGAGCTTCTGGTTGACTGGCGGACACTCTTCACGCAACGGCAAGCGTTGAACCGCGATGTTTGTGTCAAGACCGGGCATGTCTTGATATGACCAAGCAAAGATATCACTATACTCTCAGAGCATTTCAACCAATCTTTGCTTGAAATCACTCTGCAATGCAGCCCCTATCCTGACATCTCTTCTAGCTTCCTCAGTACCGAAGTTGATGACTTCAATTTCCTCCTGACAAGGCAGAATGATTTTCTCTTCCTGTTTCAAAAGTCTGGCTAGCTCTTCTGGCAAGTCTTCATCTTCCTCAATCTCTTCTTCGACTTGAAATATCGGATTATCAAAGTCAAAATGAGTCATAGACGGCTCTGGAGCGGTGTCATCTGCAATGTGAAACCTGCAATGATGATGATTTAATGCTTAAAATGATATGCAAACAAGCACAAATCACATTGCCATTCTATTGTTAAAAATAAAATAGGAAAGACAAGGATCACAATATTTGAATGCAGAAAAATGCCCTTTGATTGATTGATAAAAAGATTGTTCAAACATAAACAATTAGTCCCTGAAGACAAATACCACTATGTTCCGGGTAGAACATAGGGCTATACAATAATAATAAAAACAAGCCATTACTCTTCTGTCGTCACTTGGATGATTTCTTCAACAGACCAGTTGTTTAGGCCTTGTTCTGGAGTACATGGCCAAATCCATGTGTCCATGTCGCAGTCGTTGTCACCGTCTTCATCAGATATGGCATTAATCTGCTCCAAGATTATCCCACCACTGGTAAACTTGACGGGACCCTTATAGCGCGGCGCGCTCTAGGAGGAGGAAGATGGGTTGTATCCCAATCCAAATTTTTCCTTCTTGTTGGGGATGTTCAGCACTTGACCCCAACCTTGTGATGCCCCAGCCTTCACCACTGCCTGGGCTTCCTTGAAGGATGACATGGCAACTTCAGGCACTTTGCTCACAACCGGTGCTTTATCCTTAATTTTCACAGTTTCAAAGGCCTGACACAAAGTCTCATGGATTTCTCCATCAACCTCGACATACTTGAATGAAGAAAAATGACTAATCATTATATCTTCTTCTCCGCAAACAATGACAATGCTGCCACCCACCATGTACTTCAACTTTTGGTGTAGCGTAGAGGTTACGACACCTGCCGAATGTATCCAGGGACGTCCCAGCAGACAGCTATAGGCTAGTTGAATATCCATGATGTAGAACACTGCATCAAACACCTCAGGACTAACCTGGATAGGCAAAGTCAACTCCCTGAACACGGACCTCCGAGTCCCATCAAAATCTCGTACTACCAAGTCACTTGGCATAAACAATATACCACGGGTATCCAACTTCATCAATGCCTTCTTCAGTAGCACATTCAAATATGACCCGGTATCAACAAGCACGTGTGACAGAACGGCTCCTCAACATTCAATAGATATATGCAACGCACAATTATGGTTCCTCCCCTTTGGCGTCAAATCCAAATCTGTGAATCCCAGCCCATTACCTGCATTTACATGTGCCACCACTCCCTCGAGTTGGTTCACAGAAATCTCCTGTGGCACATAGGCTGTATTCAGGATTCTCAACAAAGCGTTCTGGTGCGCTTACGAACACAATAACAAGGACAAAATGGATATCTTGGACGGAGTCTGCTGTAAGTGAGCAACAATCTTGTAATCACTCTTTCTTATCAAGCGCATGAACTCTTCCACCTCCTTCAGCAAGGATTCCTTCTCACCAGCTTGAGAAGTTTCTTCCACCACTACCTTACTCTTTCCTATGTCAGACTTTTCAGCAGCCACCTCAGGTGACGTAAATACTCTTCCACTCCGAGTAACTCTACTAGCTCCAACTAAGTTGTCCACAAAATCCACCGGTAAAATTTTCAAATCCTACTTTTGTCCGTTGCAGTATACCTCGGCTCCGTAATTCCACGGAATCGCCTTAGTACTTTCATATGGTATAAGACCAGCTTTGGTAATGATGATGGTTGGCGGCCTAGGCGGCGCAAAAATAGTAATAGTCTTGTACGGAATCGAGATTGTCGCAACCTCATCCCTTTCTTCAACCATTAATTCCTCAGTCTTCTTCTCAGCAACTCTGTCAAATTGCAAGATCCCATTGAAGGTGAGAAAATACTTAGAAGGGGGGAGGGGTTGAATCATTATATAGAAAAACTTAGTAATAAAAACTCAAGGACTTTTATCCTGGTTCGTTGAACTCAACTACTCCAGTCCACCCTATCAAGAGTGATTTGCCTTTCTCAACAAAGACTTAATCCACTATTAAATCAACTGATTACAATAGCAAGCACTAAGAGCAACTGTTCTTAGTCTTCTTAAGAACTACTGATCCCAACTGGA
Source organism: Lathyrus sativus (assembly GCA_963859935.3). Classification (NCBI taxonomy): domain Eukaryota; kingdom Viridiplantae; phylum Streptophyta; class Magnoliopsida; order Fabales; family Fabaceae; genus Lathyrus; species Lathyrus sativus. The sequence continues at coordinate 31,980,811 of OZ012741.1, read as the reverse complement.
TCTTCTTAAGGATCTTTTACAATCAAATGTAAGAATATAACAAGTGTTTAAATGCTTCTAGTTAAGCTATATCACAACTGTGATTTTACACTTAAGATTTAAGAACTTGGAAATAAATTCAGCAAGATAAAGATTTGTATGAGAGCTTTGTAATGAATTTATTTTAAGGATTTCGTCAACTGAAGAAGAGTGATGGAGTCTTGCTTTTATAGGCACAGAGGTCCAAGAAGTCTTTCACGTTGAAGGTTGTGTACTGAAAAGGTCAGAGCCTTTTTGTCTTCACATCACATGATATTTCCTAGAATTAGAATGCACAGAAAAATCCTTTTTGTCTGTGTTCTTGTGTCTAGCATAAATGAGGAAAGAGTCGTTTGGCCAATCCAACGGACATAACTTTGAATTCTTCTTCAACAAGTTTCAGCAAATAATCATCAGAGTCTTGAGCAGTCAGAGTCTTCTGATGTTCATTAGAGTTTGCTGAATCAGAGCAATGCAGTAAGTGTGCTTTCAGCGTGTAATTGTTCAGAGCAGAATTTGGGATCAGATCCTCAGTACTGGCAGCGTTAGTACTATCAGAGTCTTCTGAAATAAACTAAGCTTGAAACTCTTCATACAGAATTCTTCAATGCTTCAGATGCTTCTGCCTTCTGCTTCAGATTCTTCTGTAGCTTCTGCTTTAGATTCTTCTCAAGCTTCTGCTTCAGATCCTTCTATGGGCAGCGCTCAGAATCTTCTGTAGGCAGCGTTCAGAATCTTTTAACAGATGCTTCTGACGCTTTAGAGCCTTGCATATTTTTCATGTTCAGATCTAGTTTGCTTCCAGAATAATATTCACTTTTAATATCTGCAGCAAACAATCTTAAACAAATTTTAGAGTATATAATTCTTTAATACAAAATTCCATAAGAGTTATCATCAAAACATAGAGATATTATTAAGAACCAATCTGTGTTCTAACAATCTCCCCCTTTTTGATGATGACAAAAACATAAGAAATTTTGTTCAATAAAAAAAAATATAACTCCCCCTGAATTGAATACTTAGAAGAAATAGAAACTCCCCTTTTTTCATGAGTATTCTTTTCAGAATCAGAGCCTGATTGTTCCAAAAGAATGGAGCTCGATTTGAATGAGCGTTTCAGAATCAGAGCCTGATTGGTTAAACTTGATCTAGGGATCTCAGAGTTAATTTTAAAGAATTTTTTAGATTTTTCAAATGATCTGAAATACTAAAAGTTCATGTTAGTTATAATTAGATATGTCTAAGTTTCATTTAGGTAGAGTTTATTTGAACAGTCAGATCCATTTTCTCCCCCTTTTTGTCATAATCAAAAAGTAAAACTTTTAAAGACAAATATAAGGAAATACAGAAAAGATTCATTCATGAGAGAAAACACAAAGTCATTCATTCATCCAGACAAACATACAAAACAGACACATCATCAGATAAATTCAAATACATGTGCACAAACATCAGAAACAGAAAAATGTAAACAAGGTTTGCTTGGACAGAATCATCTTCAACAGGTGAGTGATCTCAGATGAAGATTCTTCTTGCTTTGTCATCCATTTAGCCATGTTGTCATTCTTCTAATCTTGCTTAGACATCCATTGTGCCATGTCTTCAGTCTTTTGGTCTTGCTTGGCCATCCATGACTTGATCTCAGATTGTCCAGCTTCCAAAACTGCAACCTTATCTTCCGAATCTGGATTCTCTTTCTTGATCTCAGTAGAGGTAGAAGGAGCAGATTCTTGAGCAGGAATAGAAACAGAGTCAATTTCCATGGGAGATGCAGAGTCAGGAGCAACAGATCCAGACGGATTTTCAATAATTATCATAGCCAAAGGATTTTCTTCAGAAGCAGATTCAGCAAAAACTTCTATAGCAGATACTTTAGAGGATGAAGGAACATCTTCAAGAAGCAAAGGTGCAGATCTTTTCACATTCCAGATCATGCTTCTGGCAGTTTCAGCAAATCTGAGCTTCGCATCATCAGAACATACATTCTTCAGATTTGAGGCTACAGTATTGAATCTGTTAATGAAGATATTCAAGATAGCATCAGATTCATTTGCATCCATGGTTGACAAGCATCTCTTCTGAACAGAGCCTAAATGCATCTTTATTTCTTTCATAAAACTTGCAAATAAATTATCAACATTTAGTCTAGTTTTTGGTTTTAGAAGGGTTTCCAAGGTGAATGGCTTGAGTTGAGGTGGAGGTGGAATGGTAAATTCTAGAATAAGGATCAGAGGGCTAGGATATTCTGGTTTCTTCTGAGCTGGCATAATACGAAAGAACGGTTTGATTTTGCGAATGGAATGGATGACAACTTTTGGATTATCAAAATAAGGAACAAAAGCTGATGGTTTTTGTTTAATTGTAAGTGTTGGTTCAGAGATGATAGTATCAGATGTAATGGGTAGATAGGAAGTGGTAGTTTTGGATCTGGATTAAGCATGAACCAGATAAGGTTTTGCACATGATGCAGAGGGAACGACATCAAATGTAGTGGAAGTATAGGGAATGAAAGAAGATTTATCAGTCAACAGAGATTTTGATGAAATGATATCTGTCAGTTCTTTTAAGTAGGTTTGAAGAACAAATGGTAAAATGGTGGAAGACTTAGGTTTAAATGGAGTGGTAGAGTCAGATGGTTCTATTCTGTCATAGAAATTTTTAAGCTTGAAACTAGAAGGAAGTGGATCAGAGGGGAATGGTTTAAACGAAGCAAATGAAAGAAACTCAGATCTCTTAGGTTTTGAAATGGGTTTAGGAATGAGAGGTTCAGATGAAACAGGTAGATCTGATTGTTTAGATTCAAAATCTCTAAGGGAGGTGAAAGGACATCTAGATGCACATCAGATTCAGAGGAATCAGATGAGGTTGTTGGGGTACGAGATGTAGATGATACTTCAAATACAGTCTTGAGAGGTTGGACATTTAGAATCTCAGAGTCAGGTATGTTATATTCAATAGGATTGGATGGTTCTGGTAGAATCTCATAAGGTTTGGATGGAGGTGGTTCAGATACAACTGGTTCAGATGCAACTTGTTCAGGTGCAACAGGTTCAGGTGTAAATGGATCAGATTGTATGGGTTCAGATGCAGCTGGTTGTTGTATTTCTGGTTGTTGTTGTGTGGTAGGTTGTTCTGTTGGTTTTGTTTGTGGTTCTGATTGTGAAATATCAGAAGATTTTAATGGTGTTGTGGAAGCAGGATCAGATGATTTTGGTGGTTGAGAAATTTGAGATGGAGCAGGAATATTTTGATTTTGAGTGGGAGGAGGTTCAGGCATAGAACTATTTGTTGATAAATTTACAGCAATTTTAGGAATAGAAGGTAAAGATGATTTAGTACCTTTAGTCTTTATGCGCTTGGTGGGAACAGAGGGAACTTCTCCAGAGGCTTTTCTCTTGATCTGCTTCTGTGGCTTTTCAGCAACTCTTGGTTTCTTCTGAGCAGCAGCTTCTTCTGCCTCTAATTGTTTTCTTTTCCTCGTGTTCTCATCATACATATCTGGCATAGGTTCTCTTGCTCTTATCAGAATATCAGCAGGAATTGGTGTTCCATCTGCTTTGCACACATCAATATACCTAACAATAATCTCCCTAGGTTCTTCAGCACCAAAGAGTGGGAAATCTTGAACTGGAATCCTCTTCTGACTAACTTCAGAAATATTTAGCTTCTTGGGAACAACTGTAAGTTCATCCACAATCTTTAGCCTCTGAAGACTTTTTTGCATTCAATGATTTTCCAACAATTGATTCAAGCTCATCTTTGACTCCAGCTTCATAAAGAGCAGTTACCAGACCATTCTCTGTCAGAATGTCTGAGATTAATCTTCCAAAGGGGATCCACGTCCTGATCTTCTGTCCCTTATCCTTTATGGATTCTCTGGATGCATTGATGTGATTCCACAAATACATAAAGAGAATGTATGGAAGATCTACCTTTGTACTCTGACTCAAGCAGTACATGAAGTAGAGTTGTTTCATTATTTACATAATCTGGAGAATTTGTTGATTTTCTGTGATTGATGCATCCCAGAAAAATCTTTGCCCAGATTTTGTAGTCAGGTTTCAGATCCTTAAATTTGTTAGAAGCCTGTCCAGATGCAATCACTTCCTCATACACTTCTTCCATGTCAACACGCCCAGCTGGCAGATGACATACTCCATCAGTCTCCTCATACCGTATGAGTTTCCTGATGAGATCTTCAGTGATGATGATCTTCTTTCCCAGAACAGAAGAAAGTATAAATTTTGGGTAAACAGAAGCATGGATCCAAAATTCCTTCACCAAGTGTGGATACACTAGACCAAACAACCTGTCAAAATTGTTAGAACACAGATTGGTTCTTTATAATATCTCTATGTTTTGATGATAACTAATATAAAAATTTGTAATTAAGAATTATATACTCTAAAATTTGCTTGAGAGTGTTTGCTGCAGATATTAAAGTAATTATCACTCCAGAAGCAAATCAGAACTGAACATAAGAAATATGCTAGACTCTGAAGCGCCAGATGCATCCATTAGAAGATTCTGAATGCTGCCAACAGAAGATCCTGAGCGTAGCCTCCAGAAGGATCTGAAGCAGAAGCTCCAGAAGGATCTGAAGCAGAAGCTCTAGAAGAATCTGAAGCAAGTCAGAAGCATCTGAACCAAAGAAGAATTCTGTATGAAGAGTTTTCAAGCATAGTTACTACAAAAGATTCTGAAAGTACTAAAGCTGCCAGTACTGAGGATCTGACTCAAATATGCTCTGAACTTATACACGCTAAAAGCACACCTGCTGCAAAGACTCTGATTCAGCAAAACTCTGATCAACATCAGAAGGCTCTGATCAAATTAGACTCTGATGATTCTTGCTGAAAATTGATGAAGAAGAATTCAAAGATTATGTCTGTTGGAATAATCCAAACAACTCTTTCCTTATTTATGCTAGACACAAGAATACAGACAAAAAGGATTTCTCTGTGCTTTCTTCTTCTAGGAAAGGTCACTTGATGTGAAGACAAAAAGGCTCAGACCTTTTGGTACACTCTTCTCAACGTGAAGTTCTCTTGGATCAAGCTGCCTATAAAAGCAAGTCTTCACCCATCTTCTTCAGTTGACATTTTACCTGAAAAGAAATCAATATTCAAAGCTCTCATACTATTCACATTCTTTCTAGAATTAATTTCTTTGTTCTTAATATTAAGTGAAAAATCACAGTTGTGATAAAGCTTTATTAGAAGCAATTTAAACACTTGTATTTGTTATTACATTTGATTGTAAGAAAACCTTAATAAGATCCAGTTAGGATCAGTAGTTCTTGAGAAGACTTTGAACAGTTGTTCTTAGTGCTTACTATTGTAATCAGTTGATTAAATAGTGGATTAAGTCTTTGATTGAGAAAGGCAAATCACTCTAGGAAGGGTGGACTGAAGTAGTTGAGTTCAACGAACCAGGATAAAAATACTTGAGTATTTATTTCTAAGTTTTAATCTTCATACTTATTCAACCCCCCCCCCCCCCCCTTCTAAGTATCATCTCACCTTCAGTTGGCATCAGAGCTCCGGTTCTGTGTGTGCTACCACTTCACAGTGACAATAAGATCCAGTGAGAAAAACTTTGATATATATTTGGTTGTTACTATGGCTGATAATACAATGTCTAACATTAACAACAAATATGAAGAAAGGGACAAAATCAGCACTAAACCCCCTATGTTTGATGGGGAGAAATTTGATTATTGGAAAGACAGGATTGAAAGTTTTTTCCTTGGTTATGATGCTGATTTATGGGATTTGGTCATAAATGGATATGTTCATCCCATTGATGGGAATGGCAAGAAAGTAAATAGAAAATCTATGACAGAAGCCCAAAAGAAGGAATTTTGAAATCACCACAAGGCCAGAACAATATTGTTAAATGCAATATCTCACACTGAGTATGAAAAGATTACAAATAGAGAAACTGCATTTGACATGTTTGAGTCCTTAAAGATGACTTATGAGGGAAACTCTCAAGTCAAGGAAACAAAGGCTCTGGCTCTAATCCAGAAGTATGAAGCCTTCAAGATGGAAGACTCTGAATCTGTTGAAGCTATGTTCTCCAGATTTCAAATACTTACAGCTGGACTAAAGGTTCTGGATAAAGGATACTCTACTGCTGATCATGTGAAAAAGATCATCAGAAGTTTACCTACCAGATGGAGACCTATGGTGACTGCTGTTGCGGTGGAAATAGGATCACAAACTATTAATTAGTTTGAATCGCAATTCAATTCACAACCGCTCTTTGATTTATCCGAAGGAAAAGGTCAAAAAGGGAAAACCTATTTTGCATCGTAAACACAATGCGGGGAAAGATCTAGGGTTCGGGGGTTGGTTAAATTTAGGGAAGGTATTAGCATCCTAAACTTCTGTAGTACTCTACAGGAACCTTTTGTTCAGATGTTTACTATTTTGCTTTATTTATTTGCTTAAGGTATATGTACAAAAGATTAAAAGCGAGAAAAGAGACCTAAAGGGTTAATTCTAAGTTTACTCGGCAAGACATCGCATCTTGTGCCTACGTATCCTTACGGGAGTGGAATCAGAGTAATCGTAGTTCCCCTCAAAAGGGAGGTTAGAGATTTCTTGACAGTGGTCAAGGTCTCAAGGGGAATAAACGCATCTTATGGACACGCTTACAGGGAGTGTAGGAACTCCAAATTTCTACGTTGAATTGTTAAGTTATAATTAGGGTTAAATTAGGGATTCCACGGCGGGAAACCCTAAAATGAGCGCGGCGGCTCTTTGACCTAATGCTAGGGGTAAAATTGTAATCTTGCCTGCGGCGAGGCATTTGTGAAAATTAGGGTTTGTAAGAGTTGTAAGGGTTTGAAGTTGAGGACTATTGGCGCGGCGACCAAACAGTTAGACCTAACCTTCGGATGTGTGTGGTGTGACAGAAATATTGGTGGAAGTGTGTTAATTGAATCATGCAAACAGAGAGATAATGTCATAATTTAAACCATGCAAGCAGAAATTTAAAGGCAGAATTTAAAGAGCGATTGTTAGGATTCGCGAGGTTACATGAGAGGAGCAGATACAATATCATAATGAAAAATTTAACCAATGATAACGAATTTAAAACAATCAGTTGAACAACACAAAACAAGAGGATGTTGGTAGGGTTAGGCATAAATTCAGTGGATAATGAGACAGTGCAGAAAAAGATGTAAATTTAGAGTTTTTTATTGTTTTGAAAAAAAGATTTTAATTTAATTTATAAAAGAAAGAATAATGTTAGTTTTAAAAAAATACTTTAATTTTAATCTTAAAAAAAGTTTCAATTTGTATTAAGAAAAAGTTTTTAATTTTTATTTTTTTAAAAAAGGATTTTAAGTTATTTATTTAAAAAAAAGGTTTTTATTTATTATTATAAAAAGGTTTTTATTATTTTAAAAAACAGAGATTAATTTATTTATTAAAAATTTAAATGTTATTCATTTTTAAAAAAAAACAGAAATTAGCTTTTAAAAAGAGTTTATCGTTTAAAAAAACAGAAAAACAAAAAAAAAACCATCAACTTAAAACAAATGGGTTGGGCCGGTCATCACTCCCGGACCCAACCCGGTCTGCGAATACAAAGGAAAAGGGGGGAGGGATTAGATTAGGGTAACCCTAATCCCCCTTTGGCCTCCACGGCGCCGCATAATCTCTCCTTCTCTCGCGATTTCATCATGATTCCGTTCTCTCCGATTTCTCTCATTCCAAACCTGAAAAGAAAAAAAAACAACCACACAGCAACCATTAATCATCCTGGATGAGCTTACGTCGTTTTTGACGGTGATTTTCGCGGAGGTTTACGATGTTGACTATCGATGAACAAGGGCGATGATGATGTTGCAAATCTGAGCCTCGAAGTTATTTTGCTCGCCGATTGTAAATGAACGGCGCCGGCGAATGTACTTCCATAGGGTTTAGTTCGTGTCGATGGTCTTCATCGCTGTTTCTTACAAAGACGATGACGAGGACTTCGTCTCCTCTGAGTCTCGGCCGTTTCTTCTTGTTCGCCGCCTCTAGGGTTTCGCGACTCTCTTCTTCGCCCTTTCGATCTCGCGGCCGCTTTTCGCACTCTCCTTCGTTAGGGTTTTCACAGGTTGTGTTGTTCTTCTTTATATGCTTCTCTAACTCTCTTTTTTGGGCCTGAGTAATACGTTACTTTGCTTTGATTGATTTGATTTTGTAGCCTCCGTAAACCAACATAATTTCGACTGAGATTGGATTTGATTTGGGATTTATCTCTGATATGTTCTGATTTCCTGATACGATCTTTTTGATCTGTTTTGAAACTTTCCATTTTTGGGTCCACTTGGAATGGATATTTCTGATTCTGCTTCGATTTGTTTGACACAACTGGATCTGCTTCGAATGGATGTACTTTGATTTGTTTTGGAACCAATGCGATTTGTTTTGATTTTCTGGATTTCATGAATTGGATTATGAACTGCTGCTAACTTGTTTCCTCTGATTCATCTGATGTAGACTTTTTATGGATTCGGAAACCTGCTGTTATACCGACTCTTGACGCTGTTTGATCTTTGATGCCTGTGTTAAACTTCCGGCGGGGGACTCATAACCTGACTGATACACTTACTTGCCTGGGCAGTGATGTTCGAACTGAGCCCAGGCCGGTGCCTTTCGATCTTCTGCAATGAGCTTGCTCATTTGGTTCAAAAGGTGTTGCACTATTGTGACATTCAGATTTATGAACTGGTTTTTTCTGATATGGATTCGGCTGGTTTTGTTTGGTTGTCTAGCTGCAGGGTTCGAACTCAGTTTCGATTTCTCTTGATTGCTGATGAACTGGTGAACAGAGTTTGGTTTATTTTTGAAACTGAATTGGATTGCTGATGCACTGCTTTTTTCTGATGCAGCTTTCGGTTATCCAGTTTTTTGATGATACTGGGCCATGATGTTTTTCAAACTGAGTCCACGTACCGGATTGCCGTAAAGATCTGAGCTTGCTTCCTTGTGATCTGAAGATGGATTGAATTTTCAAAAACTGATATGTGGTTTTATATGAACTGATGTGCTGATTTTACATGATGGAACTTTGAGTTCGAATTCCAATTCAGTTTCATTTCCCATTTTTTTGGTGTGGACCCTTGATGAAATGGTATTCAGTTTGGTTTTGAATCGAATCCAATTACGGCAAATCAAATCGGTCCCCACTTCTTTTACTCTTTGTCTCTCTCGGTTGTCCCGCATCGATAAGAAACAGTAGCCACTTGATCTGACGCCGATGGCGCAGATTGGTAACCGGGGTAGGACGCAACTTCGGTTGTGCCCTCCCGGCACTCGATGATGACGATGTTCTGAGAGTGTCAAAAGTCGCTTCTAACTTTTTCTCTTCTGTTCTGTTTTGTCTTTGTTGTGCAGGTTAATCGGAGATTCGTGAAGAAACTCGAGGGAACATCATGAAGAACACTTAGAATTCTTTAGGACTTAGGACTTTTTTAGAGTAGATGTTTATTGTAGATGCAATCCTCTTGTAAGCAAACGAACATCTTGAATAAAATTCGGAAGTGTTCTTTCAATTCAATTGTACTTTAATATTTATGAAATAAAATCCAACAAATACTCATGTTTATTTTCTCAATTATAAATTTAAATATCCATGAACAATAATTCACAAATTATTTAAATCCACCTTTGAGTTGTAACTTATGAATACTTATGGATAAAAGTCTCAAAAATATTTAAAACTCCCTTCTCCTTTGCCTTGATCAATTTTATAACTAGTATCCCGCGACATGATTATATCCGAACAAATTTAAACTACAATCCCGTTGATCACATAACTTCTCTGAACAGCCTTAACACTATCCACTTTCTTTTCAGCCCAAGCTCCTATCTTCAAAACAAAACACCGAAACGGCCCTGAGTCCAAATACTTCTGACAAAAGTTCCTCAATACCAGTCAAAACGTGCCGACACCTTGACAAAATCAACCCATGTAAATAAATGCCTCAGGAATTACGAACTCTGCTTAAAATGACCAAAACGCCCCTAGGGGAAATTCCTCCAAAACAAAACGCGCTCAAACGACTAGTTAGTGATTTAATGGATGCAAAATGGAATGCTATGCGAGATAACTGACTAAATGTAAGGGTAAAATTTGGGGTATTACAGTTGCCCCTATTTAAATAACTACACCAGATGATTTGAGTGACGGGGACTCGAGAAATCATGGTGGAGGGATTTAAATATAGATAACCAAAAATTTTGCCCTTATATGTGGCGATATGCAATGCTATGGACCAAATAAGACTAATGCAGGCAGCGCCATGAACATGATATGATGCGTATGCTGGACTGATGAATGCGACGATGCTGACAAATACGACGTCACAGGGACAGACGCCACGAGGAGAACACACTGGGGAAACGACGCGCTGGGACACAATACAACACTGGGGAATTCTAAAATGATGGTCAACTGGTGCGAACACGACCAATTGCCATTTTTAGAACGGGAACGAGATTCTCAAACGGAGATGGCACCTATGAGACAGCCTCCACTGGGGAATCTAAAAGTAAAACTGGATCATGTACGACTGCAAGATCGATCACAGAATGCTGGAGCATTGAGCAAAGAATAACATCCAAGCTTCTGTAAACTAATCTCTCGTGACAGGATCAAACGGACTTTTCGGGAATCCGTAGCAAATAGACAGGGTAAAAAAACCGGCTGTATGCCAAAATAAATGGACTTTGAGTGGTTAGAACAAGACCCTTAATGGTGATGGCGCCTATGAGATGGCCTCCACTTGGGAATGTCTAACAATGAGACTGGATCTACACGACTGCCAGATCGATTACAGAATGCTGGAGCATTGAGCAAAGAATAACATCCAAGCTTCTATAAACTATCCTTCATGATGGGATCGAATGGACTTTTCAGAAATCCATATCAGATATACAGGGTAAAAACCGGCTGTATGCCAAAATAAATGGGCTTTGATGGGAAATGCCCTGATAAGCTTCTCGAGGGAGAACTGTCACTTATCGTTAGAAGGGACTTACATGCCAAAACGGATAAGCACTCAAATAAAGAGGTTGCTGCTTATCTGATATACAAATCTTCTCGTATTTAAGGTCGGTGCCTGGAATACGTTTCAGATTCTTCTTTTACTAAAGGATAAAATAAACTTCTTCATACTTCCGAGGATAGCGCGTCGGGTATGATTCTGCTTCTTCTTTTGCTAAAGGGTAAATGAACTTCTTCATACTTCAAGATCTGTGCTCTCCTGAATATGATTTCGCTCCTTCTTTTACTAAAGGGTAAATGAACTTCTTCATACTTCAAGATCTGTGCTCTCCTGAATATGATTCCGCTCCTTCTTTTACTAAAGGGTAAATGAACTTCTTCATACTTCAAGATCTGTGCTCTCCAGAATATGATTCGGTTCAAACCTCCCCATACTTCAAGACGACAAGGAAAATGGAAGCCCAACTGCTCGATGGAGATGGCCATTTGCTGCGAGTCATAACGAAGATAGGATCAGCTTCTCAGGCGAGAAATGTCGCTTATTTGCAAGAGTGGCAATAATAAGCTTCTCAGGTAGGAACTGCTTGTAGAGGTGATAGCAGATGATGATAAGCTTCTCGGCGGAGAACTGTTGCATACCGTTGCTGAAGAACGTTACGATAAGCTTCTTAACCGAGAACTGTTGCGTATCCTGTTGTGTAAGGTTGTGATAAGCTTCTCTGGTGAGAACTGTTGCTGATTGATTGTAAAATTTTGTGATAAGCTTCTCTTGGCGAGAACTGTTGCTGATCGATGATAGGCTTCTCAGGTGAGAACAGTCGCATACGGATGCCGTAAAATGTAGGATTGTTATATCGATAGGCTTCTCAGGCGAGAACAGTTGCATACCGATGCTGTAGGATGTAGGATTGTAAAGTGTTGTACCGATAGGCTTCTCAGGCGAGAACAGTTGCACATCTGCCAAGGTATGGTGAAAATTTTTTAGATGGTGCAAAATAAATGCACATCCGGTTGGGCTCGACAACCGACAAAACCGAGATTCAATCTAGGATCGAGCTAGAAAGAAGACTGGTAATCAAGACTCCATCGAGGGAATGATCTCGAAGGGTAAATATCTTATCTTGGCGAAGAAAGATAGCTGAAGTAACCGTCATCCACGAGGAATGAGCTCTGTAGGGAAACTTGGAAACACATATGTATTTTATGCTTAGGACTGACAATCTATTTGAAGAGAATGGACAAAACCAGTTACTCGGCGGTAACAACCAATGATGGTGAAACACAATGAACCTGTGAATGCTAATGCATATGTTAATGTGAATGTATGTTAATGTCTATGTAGTTAAATATGCATGATGTAATGGAATGAGTATGTAATAAGTATGTGAAATGAATATATGAAATAGGCATGTGATGCTTATGCCCCTGCGTAATGCTGACGAAACTGACTATAGACGGGACGAGAGATGAAATAAACATCTCGATGGAGGTACCCAGCGTTCTCTGCAACCAATACGTCAATCATGGGTAAGAACGATCAATGGTAGAACCAAATCTGGTTTCAAAAGTTCTGAATTCTCTGGGGAGAAGGTAATCTGCTTGGGTGCATAGTATCACGTCTTCACATGGGGAGAAGAACCTGAGAGACACTTTCGAGTTACCCAAGAAAAAATTGTCAGCTTATAGTCTCTCTGGGGACTGTGATGAGGCAATAGTTTAGGAGCCTGTGGCAACACTGAGATTTGCTGGGGAATGAAGGCCGCTGTGAGTAAAATCCATCGGGTGCATGAAGAAAAGTTGTGAAACCACATAGTTTTGATCTCGAAGGATCTTATAGTAGTCGCCATTTGTTTCCTTTAAAAGAAACACGGTGCCCCAGGATATTTGCGTTGTGAGGTATGGTCATCTCAAGAGGATTTTATAGAGAACACGAAGTCTGGTTGCCCCACTGTTTTCAAACTCTTTGAGAGATTCGCCAAGTCTCGACGTAATTGGCACAAATTAGTCGTGTTACGACGAAATCTTTGATAAATAGCTCTTAAGAACGTCAGACTCGCGTTGGTAAGCGAACTGGGAAACTGCCTGCCCCTGTTTAGCAGGATATTCAAGTTCCAAGGATTATGTCCATATGTAAATCTCTAAGATATCAAGCAAAGTCATCATGCCTGAAATGTCTATCCTGAGCTTGTCAATGCACACATATATTTGTCTTGAATTTTTGTTTTGAAAAAAAGATATCGCAATAACTTGTGACAGAAATCACTAGTCAGGATATAAGTTTTAATTATAATGCCAACATGAATTTTTTCTGAGCATAGCTCGTAGGAGTCAGGAAACGTGATCTTGTCAAGTATGCTTTCAACCGAAGTCCTACTTCAATTAGGTCTTTTAAAGGTTGTATCGTGGCTCGGTTCACGGTTTAAGAAACAAAGGATAAAGGCTCAAAGTTATACTTGTACCCACCCCTTCTTCGTGATGTCCTCCAAACCTAATTCAGTTAACCGGATACGAACGCTCATATCTCAAGTGGATTTGCTATGGTCGAGAACTTATCAAGGCTTTGGACATGGCAGTCACTCACCTATTTCTAATGGCAATTGGTCACACGATTTTGTTCTTTTTTATTCCCTAACTTTTGCCTGGACAACGTCTTTTGATCTGACTTTGGAGTCCAGCGGGATGCCCCAGTTTTGCCTAAGTCTCCTTCATAGGTTTTGACTTAGCGGGCTCTTATTTTTTTTTTTTGAATATTCTTTTATGCACAGGTCGTGTAAATTTTTTGAAAGGCTCGTGACTGCCCCACTCCTTAGGTAACCAAGGGATAGTCATTGTATTAGACTTCTCAAGATGCTAAGGATAAATTCTCGAAGGTTTGCTCTTCCTTTTTGAGGATCTAAGCGCTCGATTGGTTTAACTGAAACCTACCCTGCCCCAGGTTAGGATGAAGGTTCTTAAAAAAGAAAACTCCTACTTCAAGGTTCAAAGAGGTTAACGAGGGATAAACATCCTTATATCTCCAGTATTTGGGATTTGAAACAATGCCTTACATCATCAGCGGGTTTTAATTGAAAGCATACGACAAGAAATCTGACGTTTTGGGTTCGTCATCCTCCCCCCAATTCTCCATCAGAACAAGAGATCGGGTAAAGTTGGCATTATGATTTATGAAAACGTTTTTTGAATGAGTGAAGCGAATGGATTTATTCAAGACAAACATATGCGTTGCATTAATTAATCAAAGATAAACAAGTTCGTTCATGCTAAATATGCTCAATCAAAGGGAAATACATATAAATAAACAAATGAACTGTCGAAAAAATCCTTCTAAATGTTTATGAAATCTTGCATTCAAGAGTAACAGTTTCCTTTGGCGGAGCCTCAATGAAAGGACGTCTGGTTTATGATCACTGTGAGTCGTCATGGCTTGCCCCAGTTATGCTGGTCACATCTTCAACAGTTTTCAGTCGTTGCTTCAAAATAACTTTCCCAGATTCTTTGTTGATCCCGGTCATATCATCTTGAGGGTTACTGAAATGAAGCGAGCTAGGCCTTCGAATAATTACTGGATTCGGCTGATTTGCTGAGGAGTCAACATACTTTGCAGATTTTAAGCTTGACAAGCGGGGAACCCCGAGAGGTGTCTCGATCTTCGGCTGAGCATCGCTAAAAGACAACTTCTTTGTTTCTAGCAAATTTCTGACACAGTTCTTAAGAGCGTAGCAATTCTCTAGATCATGGTCAGGCGCACCCTCATGAAATAAACAATGAGCGGCGGCGTTGTAACCTGCAGGTAACGGATTAGGCGGAGGACCCAAAGCACGGGTGGTAATCAGACCTTGTTGTACCAAATGGGGGTATAACTCAGTGAAAGTTATCGGAATTGGAGGACAAGGCTTATACTGCCTCTTACGGGGATAAGGAACCTGATCCTGTGATTGTTGGTGAACAGGAGCGTTGGGCACTCGTTGACAGTTGACAGGAACTTGCGTAGGCGGATAACCGGAAGGTTGTTGGTAAACCGGTGCTTGATATACCGGAACTGACTGCACAGGCTGGTATGTAGGAAACTGCTGATCGAAAGGAGGTGCAACAGTAGCTACATAGGGTTGTTGGACATATGGGAACGGATAACCTTGAACATAATTCTGCTGATGTTGCCAAGGTTGAGGAGTAGCCATTTTGCGGTTCCTTGAACGTGCAGGTCCTTTACCATGGTCGGAGTTAGGAGTTTTGCATTTTGGAGGGGTAGCTCGTCGAACTGGTTGAGCACTAGGAGGCACCAAACCGGATTGAAGACCATGAGGAGGTACATTCTCGACAATAACAGCTGGTTGAGATTCCATAACGGTATTGGTAGTCTCAGAAACAACAGTAGACTGAGCATCCACCTTCACACTAAGAGCTCGTAGCATCTCCATAATCTGCCCTACACTTCCTCGAAGATCTTCGAGTTCATGGCTGACACGGTTGATCTCTTGGTTTTGATCTTCCATCCTTTTGAAGGGTCGTATTGATGCAGAGAACTTAGGGTGACAAAACTGGCAGGTGAGAAAACCGCGTATGAGAAATCGGGAGACACATGCAATGCAAAAATATGATGCTAAAATGTGAATGCAAATGAAGATTTCATGGAATTCAAATATTTACGAATATTGCGGAATACCAAGGAAACTTTTAATTCATTGAAGACAAATTACAAATAATATTCTTGCAACCAAAATAGATAAATAAAAGCCTAGAAAATCCTAGGGAAGCATCTTCCACAACTTCAGTGAGCAGTCGAAGATCTGGAGGAAAATAAATATTCGTAGAGCCTTCTCTTCTTGTAGGATTGTATCTCATCATTCTTCGACTGAATATGCTTTTGAAGTTCTTCGTACTCGCTGACCATCACATGGTATTTGTTCTTCCATGATTATGTTTCGCATTGTGATCTCTTCAAAGTGATCTTCAAAGTCTCAACTTCAGTCATGAAATACTGGACAGGTTCTTCTCTTTGAGGTAAAGGATCTTGGCGAGAGTAGGGCATCTTCAACTCAATAGCTCTTCCTCGGACCCATTGAAGGTATGGTTCCATGGACACACAATTAGGTCTTCCCAAACTTTCTTTGCCTTTCCTATGCAGATGATTCCAAGAAGATAGAATCTGATCTTGAAGCTTTTTGTCGTCTTTGAAAAAGATTTTCTCCACATGAATACCTTTAGGCGGTTCCTTCAAGGGGTATCCCAACTGTCGGCGAGCTAGGACTGGATTGTAGCTGATTCCTCCATTGAAACTGAGCAAAGGCACATTGTTGAAGTTTCCACAACTATCAATGATCGATATCCCATCGTACATGTGATTATACCAATCAATATCAGAGTGAGTTAAAGCCATAACTTTTTGCGACCAACGTTCTTGATTAGGTCTCCAGAACGGACCGGACTTGGGTAAGTGAGAAATAAACCACTTGTATAGTAATGGCACACAACATGTAATCATACCTTCACCATGAAAGTTTCGAAGATGTACTGAATGATAAGTATTACCCAATAGCGTTGGAACTGGATTTCTCCTCATGAAGGTCTTGATTGCATTAAAGTCCACAAACCCCTCAAAACTAGGAAAAAGCAACAACCCATAAATAAGCAAAGCAAATATTGTCTCAAAGGCAAACATGTCTTTATGATCGTCATGAAATTGGGCCTTCTTAATTAGGAAGTCCCTGAGAAAACCGGAGGTCCCCCCTTTGGTGATCATATTGTTTTTGACATCGGATATCCTTAGACAAATGGCTTTAGCGATATCTCGTTCTTTAGGGTCTTCCTCCAAGAAAGGGAATGGAGACTTATCCAAGATAGGTAATCCCACCAACTGAGAGTACTCTTCTAAGGTAGGTAAAAGCTGATAATCTGGAAAGGTAAAGCAGTGATAATCTAGATCATAAAACTGTAGCAAAGTCGCAAGAAGTCCTTCGTTTACTTGAACCTTCAACAAAGACAATAGCCTTCCATATCTGTTTTGGAACTTTTCTTGATCTTGAACCAAATCCCTTAGCTTCTCTAGGACTTCCAAATTAAAACCCCTAAAAGTAAATTTCAAAGTATGCCTTCTATGTTGATCCATGGTATCCTGATATGTTCATAAATAGAGTTTGAATTCCATGAAATCTTAATGTAATATGATGCTTTATGGATGCAATGCATGAAAACACACAAAGTCCTAGGTTAAAGGTACGTGAGCGGAGTTAAGGTCTACCCATCCCCAAAGGAGTGTACTATAGGTTAGTCGTACCTGCAGAACAAGGTTCTAAAAAAGTGCCCAAAGTCATCAGCCCATCTTTCGGATATTATCAACTTTCCGACTGACTCGGGGGTTAATAATATTCTCAAGAGAACCTCTTTTGAGTGTAGTATCGCGTAGCAACCATTGTAGGACTACTCCCACATAGTTCCCGCACTACGTCCTAAATAAGGCCGAGGTGGTGTAAAGGTACTACGGTCCTCAATATCATGGACTCCAATCGACCGTGGAAAAAGTTTTCAACGATTACTCGTTCAACCGAACCATTTTCGAAAGGGTCTTAACTGAGCGGTGATTCTCGAATCAGCTTGGTCGGGACTCAACTCCCTATAAGCCTCATCGAATATATCCCCATCCTATAATAATGTCACTAGTCCGGGCGTAGGACTTATCTCACAACACAAGGAACCATCCCAGAATCAGAGTACAATATATACATGCAAATGAATAGTAAAGCAAATAGTAATAAATATGAACAAATTAGGGATAACCCTCAAAAGTTTTAGAACTCCCCAGTGAAGTCGCCATTTTCTGTTGCGGTGGAAATAGGATCACAAACTATTAATTAGTTTGAATCGCAATTCAATTCACAACCGCTCTTTGATTTATCCGAAGGAAAAGGTCAAAAAGGGAAAACCTATTTTGCATCGTAAACACAATGCGGGGAAAGATCTAGGGTTCGGGGGTTGGTTAAATTTAGGGAAGGTATTAGCATCCTAAACTTCTGTAGTACTCTACAGGAACCTTTTGTTCAGATGTTTACTATTTTGCTTTATTTATTTGCTTAAGGTATATGTACAAAAGATTAAAAGCGAGAAAAGAGACCTAAAGGGTTAATTCTAAGTTTACTCGGCAAGACATCGCATCTTGTGCCTACGTATCCTTACGGGAGTGGAATCAGAGTAATCGTAGTTCCCCTCAAAAGGGAGGTTAGAGATTTCTTGACAGTGGTCAAGGTCTCAAGGGGAATAAACGCATCTTATGGACACGCTTACAGGGAGTGTAGGAACTCCAAATTTCTACGTTGAATTGTTAAGTTATAATTAGGGTTAAATTAGGGATTCCACGGCGGGAAACCCTAAAATGAGCGCGGCGGCTCTTTGACCTAATGCTAGGGGTAAAATTGTAATCTTGCCTGCGGCGAGGCATTTGTGAAAATTAGGGTTTGTAAGAGTTGTAAGGGTTTGAAGTTGAGGACTATTGGCGCGGCGACCAAACAGTTAGACCTAACCTTCGGATGTGTGTGGTGTGACAGAAATATTGGTGGAAGTGTGTTAATTGAATCATGCAAACAGAGAGATAATGTCATAATTTAAACCATGCAAGCAGAAATTTAAAGGCAGAATTTAAAGAGCGATTGTTAGGATTCGCGAGGTTACATGAGAGGAGCAGATACAATATCATAATGAAAAATTTAACCAATGATAACGAATTTAAAACAATCAGTTGAACAACACAAAACAAGAGGATGTTGGTAGGGTTAGGCATAAATTCAGTGGATAATGAGACAGTGCAGAAAAAGATGTAAATTTAGAGTTTTTTATTGTTTTGAAAAAAAGATTTTAATTTAATTTATAAAAGAAAGAATAATGTTAGTTTTAAAAAATACTTTAATTTTAATCTTAAAAAAAGTTTCAATTTGTATTAAGAAAAAGTTTTTAATTTTTATTTTTTTAAAAAAGGATTTTAAGTTATTTATTTAAAAAAAAGGTTTTTATTTATTATTATAAAAAGGTTTTTATTATTTTAAAAAACAGAGATTAATTTATTTATTAAAAATTTAAATGTTATTCATTTTAAAAAAAAAACAGAAATTAGCTTTTAAAAAGAGTTTATCGTTTAAAAAAACAGAAAAACAAAAAAAAAACCATCAACTTAAAACAAATGGGTTGGGCCGGTCATCACTCCCGGACCCAACCCGGTCTGCGAATACAAAGGAAAAGGGGGGAGGGATTAGATTAGGGTAACCCTAATCCCCCTTTGGCCTCCACGGCGCCGCATAATCTCTCCTTCTCTCGCGATTTCATCATGATTCCGTTCTCTCCGATTTCTCTCATTCCAAACCTGAAAAGAAAAAAAAACAACCACACAGCAACCATTAATCATCCTGGATGAGCTTACGTCGTTTTTGACGGTGATTTTCGCGGAGGTTTACGATGTTGATTATCGATGAACAAGGGCGATGATGATGTTGCAAATCTGAGCCTCGAAGTTATTTTGCTCGCCGATTGTAAATGAACGGCGCCGGCGAATGTACTTCCACAGGGTTTAGTTTGTGTCGATGGTCTTCATCGCTGTTTCTTACAAAGACGATGACGAGGACTTCGTCGCCTCTGAGTCTCGGCCGTTTCTTCTTGTTCGCCGCCTCTAGGGTTTCGCGACTCTCTTCTTCTCCCTTTCGATCTCGCGGCCGCTTTTCGCACTCTCCTTCGTTAGGGTTTTCACAGGTTGTGTTGTTCTTCTTTATATGCTTCTCTAACTCTCTTTTTTGGGCCTGAGTAATACGTTACTTTGCTTTGATTGATTTGATTTTGTAGCCTCCGTAAACCAACATAATTTCGACTGAGATTGGATTTGATTTGGGATTTATCTCTGATATGTTCTGATTTCCTGATACGATCTTTTTGATCTGTTTTGAAACTTTCCATTTTTGGGTCCACTTGGAATGGATATTTCTGATTCTGCTTCGATTTGTTTGACACAACTGGATCTGCTTCGAATGGATTTACTTTGATTTATTTTGGAACCAATGCGATTTGTTTTAATTTTCTGGATTTCATGAATTGGATTATGAACTGCTGCTAACTTGTTTCCTCTGATTCATCTGATGTAGACTTTTTATGGATTCAGAAACCTGCTGTTATACCGACTCTTGACGCTGTTTGATCTTTGATGCCTGTGTTAAACTTCCGGCGGGGGACTCATAACCTGACTGATACACTTACTTGCCTGGGCAGTGATGTTCGAACTGAGCCCAGGCCGGTGCCTTTCGATCTTCTGCAATGAGCTTGCTCATTTGGTTCAAAAGGTGTTGCACTATTGTGACATTCAGATTTATGAACTGGTTTTTTCTGATATGGATTCGGCTGGTTTTGTTTGGTTGTCTAGCTGCAGGGTTCGAACTCAGTTTCGATTTCTCTTGATTGCTGATGAACTGGTGAACAGAGTTTGGTTTATTTTTGAAACTGAATTGGATTGCTGATGCACTGCTTTTTTCTGATGCAGCTTTCGGTTATCCAGTTTTTTGATGATACTGGGCCATGATGTTTTTCAAACTGAGTCCACGTACCGGATTGCCGTAAAGATCTGAGCTTGCTTCCTTGTGATCTGAAGATGGATTGAATTTTCAAAAACTGATATGTGGTTTTATATGAACTGATGTGCTGATTTTACATGATGGAACTTTGAGTTCGAATTCCAATTCAGTTTCATTTCCCATTTTTTTGGTGTGGACCCTTGATGAAATGGTATTCAGTTTGGTTTTGAATCGAATCCAATTACGGCAAATCAAATCGGTCCCCACTTCTTTTACTCTTTGTCTCTCTCGGTTGTCCCACATCGATAAGAAACAGTAGCCACTTGATCTGACGCCGATGGCACAGATTGGTAACGGGGGTAGGACGCAACTTCGGTTGTGCCCTCCCGGCACTCGATGATGACGATGTTCTGAGAGTGTCAAAAGTCGCTTCTAACTTTTTCTCTTCTGTTCTGTTTTGTCTTTGTTGTGCAGGTTAATCGGAGATTCGTGAAGAAACTCGAGGGAACATCATGAAGAACACTTAGAATTCTTTAGGACTTAGGACTTTTTTAGAGTAGATGTTTATTGTAGATGCAATCCTCTTGTAAGCAAACGAACATCTTGAATAAAATTCGGAAGTGTTCTTTCAATTCAATTGTACTTTAATATTTATGAAATAAAATCCAACAAATACTCATGTTTATTTTCTCAATTATAAATTTAAATATCCATGAACAATAATTCACAAATTATTTAAATCCACCTTTGAGTTGTAACTTATGAATACTTATGGATAAAAGTCTCAAAAATATTTAAAACTCCCTTCTCCTTTGCCTTGATCAATTTTATAACTAGTATCCCGCGACATGATTATATCCGAACAAATTTAAACTACAATCCCGTTGATCACATAACTTCTCTGAACAGCCTTAACACTATCCACTTTCTTTTCAGCCCAAGCTCCTATCTTCAAAACAAAACACCGAAACGGCCCTGAGTCCAAATACTTCTGACAAAAGTTCCTCAATACCAGTCAAAACGTGCCGACACCTTGACAAAATCAACCCATGTAAATAAATGCCTCAGGAATTACGAACTCTGCTTAAAATGACCAAAACGCCCCTAGGGGAAATTCCTGCAAAACAAAACGCGCTCAAACGACTAGTTAGTGATTTAATGGATGCAAAATGGAATGCTATGCGAGATAACTGACTAAATGTAAGGGTAAAATTTGGGGTATTACAACTGCGCTGAAAATGGCTAAAGATCTGAACAAGATCTCCTTGGAGGAACTAATCAGTTCACTAAGAAGTCATGAAATTGAACTTGAGGAAGATGAACCTCAAAAGAAAGGTAAATCAATTGCTTTAAAATCTAATAAATCTGCTAAAGCATTGCAGGTAATAGAGGAAAGCTCTGAAGAATCCTCATATGAAGATGAAGATGAACTATCCATGCTGTCTAGAAGAATAAACAAACTCTGGAAGCATAAAGGAAAGAAGTTCAGAAACTTCAGGAAGCCTGACCAAAGAAAAGAATCTTCTGGACACATAAGATCTGGCAAAAAGGAGGTTGTCTGTTATGAATGTAAAGAACTTGGACATTACAAAAATGAATGTCCAAAGGTGCTGAAAGACAAGCCTAAAAGAAAATCTGATAAGAAGAAAAAGGTTCTAATGGCCACCTGGGATGATTCAGATACATCTGAATCTGAATCTGAGTCAGAAGAGGAATGTGCCAATGTAGCCTTGATGGCAGACATAGAAGATCAGGAGGAAGGAACTTCAGGATCTAAATCTGACTCTGACGCTGAAGAGGTAATGGCTAAACTCACTAAAGAAGAACTTATCAAAGTGTTATCAGAAGTTCTGAAGAGTTATAACAATATTAAGCTCAAATACAAGAAGCGTCAAAGCAATATTGTATCTGAGAATAATATTCTCAAATCAGAAGTAGCTGAGCTAAATGAAAAGAACTTAAAATTGAAAAATGATTCTGAATTATCTCAACAAAACTCTGATTCTAAAACTGAATCTGAATGCAAAAATATTTTGGAAAAATATGATTATAGCTTTCAGAAGTTTCTTGCTAAAAGCATAGACAGAAGCAAAATGGCTTCTATGATCTATGGAGTTAGCAGAAATAACAGGAAAGTAATTGGATATAAATCTTCCTCTGGAAAGGATTTAAATCCAAAACCTGTTGATAAAATTATCATCAAGAAGACTCCTTTATATTCCCACTTTAAATTTGGTCACTTGAATGATATTGAACAAACACGTTCTGAAAAGAATATTCATGTGTTTAAATCTAAGGCTAGTCAGAATAAACCTTATGTTGAAAAACAGAAGTTTAGACAAACCTTCAGAACAACTAACCCTAAAGGACCCAAGAAGATCTGGGTACCTAAAAGTAAAATAATTCTTATTGCAGATGTTCTTAGCAGCAAGGTCAGGACGCCAATCATGGTACTTGGACTCTGGATGCTCGCGACACATGACAGGAGAAAGGTCTATGTTCCAAAGTCTGGAGCTTAGATCTGGAGGTGATGTGAAATTTGGAGGGAATCAGAAGGGAAAGATCATTGGATTTGGCACCATTGGAAATGGTAAACTTCCCTCTATTACTAATGTTTTACTTGTAGAAGGGTTAAAGCATAACTTATTGTCCATAAGTCAATTAAGTGACAATGGTTATGATATAACCTTTAATCAAAAATGTTGTAAAGCTATTAGTCAAAAGGATGGCTCTATCCTATTTAGTGGAAAGAGGAAAAACAACATTTATAAAATAAATCTTTCAGAACTAAAGGTTCAGAATGTTAAATGCCTCTTGTCTGTTAATGAGGAGCAAGGGGTCTGGCACAGAAGATTGAGGCATATTAATATGAGACGTATATCTCAGATTAATAAACTTAATCTTGTCAGAGGACTTCCTAATCTGAAGTTCACCTCAGATGCTCTTTGTGAAGCATGCCAAAAAGGGAAGTTTTCAAAATCATCTTTTAAATCAAAAAATGTTGTTTCTACTTCCAGACCACTAGAATTACTTCATATTGATCTGTTTGGACCAGTGAAAACTGCATCCATCAGAGGCAAGAAGTATGGATTAGTCATTGTTGATGACTATAGTAGATGGACATGGGTAAAGTTCTTAAAACACAAGGATGAGTCACATTCTGTGTTCTTTGACTTCTGTAAACAAGTCCAGAATGAAAAAGATTTCAAAATTATAAAAGTCAGGAGTGATCATGGTGGTGAATTTGAAAATAAATATTTTGAAAAATATTTTAATGAAAATGGCATTGCTCATGATTTTTCCTGTCCTAGAACTCCATAACAAAATGGAGTTGTAGAGAGGAAAAACATAACTCTGCAAGAAATGGCCAGAACCATGATCAATGAGACTAATCTGGCAAAACACTTTTGGGCAGAAGCAATCAACACAGCCTGTTACATTCAGAACAGAGTGTCTGTAAGACCTCTTCTAGAGAAGACTCCATATGAACTGTGGAAGAACAGAAAGCCCAACATTTCATATTTTCATCCTTTTGGATGTATTTGCTATATGTTAAATACTAAAGAAAATATGAACAAGTTTGATTCCAAAGCACATAAGTGTTTCATGCTTGGATATTCTGAATGCTCTAAAGGCTACAGAGTATACAACACTGAGACACAGATTGTGGAAGAATCTATTCATGTTAGATTTTATGATAAGCTTGGCAGTAAAAAGGTAAAGCAGTCTGAATACTCTGCAGATAGAGAAGTAGTCTTCACAGACTCTGAAGGCTCAGAGGCAGACAAAGCTCAAGTGAAGGAACCAGAAGCAACGCCATATGCAATTCCTTTAACTTCTCAGATGAACAATTTAAACATTTCTGAAGAATCAACTGTTAGAGGATCATCTTCCAGAATCAAAGCTTCTCATCTAGAGAATGTTATTATTGGAAAGAAGGATGATCCTATCAGAATAAGATCCTTTCTTAGATCATCTGAAGCATCTTTATTTGGATTGGTGTCAGTAATTGAACCAACTTCTGTAGATGAAGCTCTGCAACACAATGATTGGATTATTTCCATGCAAGAAGAGTTAACTCAATTGACCAGAAATGATGTGTGGGATTTAGTTCAAAGACCAAAAGGATTCAATATAATTGGAACTAAATGGGTCTTCAGAAATAAGCTAAATGAGAAAGGAGAAGTTGAAAGAAATAAAGCAAGGCTTGTTGCTCAAGGGTACAGTCAACAAGAAGGTATTGATTATACTGAAACTTATGCTCCAGTGGCAAGGTTATAATCTATACGCCTTCTTATTTCATTTTCTGCACAAAATAACATCACTCTGTATCAGATGGATGTTAAAAGTGTCTTTCTAAATGGTATTATAGAAGAAGAAGTTTATGTCCACCAGCCTCCTGGTTTTGAGAGTGAAAAATTTCCAGATCATGTTTTCAAATTAAAGAAATCTTTGTATGGTTTAAAACAAGCTCCCAGAGCTTGCTATGAGAGATTGAGCAATTTTCTTCTGGAGAAAAATTTCATCAGAGGCAAAGTGGACACAACACTCTTTTGTAAATCATTTAAGAAAGATCTTATAATTTGTCAAATATATGTGGATGATATCATATTTGGATCTACCAATACTATGCTGGGAAAGGAGTTTGCTCAATGTATGCAGGCAAAATTTAAAATAAGTATGATGGGAGAATTGAGATTCTTTTTGGGAATTCAAGTCAATCAAACTCCAGAGTGCACTTACATACATCAGACCAAATATGTCAAAGAACTTCTGAAGAAATTTAACATGATTGATAGTAAGCTGGCAAAGACTTCCATGCATCCAACCAGTTCACTAAGCAAGGAAGAGGTAAGTAAGAAAGTAGATCAGAAACTCTACAGAGGTATGATAGGGTCTCTTCTTTACTTAACTGCTTCTAGACCTGACATATTGTTCAGTGTATGCTTGTGTGCTAGATTCCAATCAGATCCTAGAGAATCACACTTGACAGCTGTCAAGAGGATTCTAAGGTATCTGAAAGGTCTTCTAATGTGGGTTTGTTTTACAGAAAATCTGATGATTTCAAATTAGTTGGATTCTGTGATGCTGACTACACTGGAGACAGAGTGGAAAGGAAAAGTACTTCTGGAAGTTGTCAATTTCTAGGAAGAAATCTAATCTCTTGGTACAGCAAGAAGCAACCCACAATTGCACTATCAACCACAGAGGCAGAATATATTGCTGCTGCTGGATGTAGCACGCAGATGCTCTGGATGAAAAGTCAGCTAGAAGACTATCAGATATTTGAAAGTAACATTTCTATATTCTGTGATAATACTTTTGCTATATGTTTGTCTAAAAACCCCATTTTACACTCTAAGGCAAAACATATATAAATTAAGCATCATTTCATCAGAGACTATGTTCAGAAGGGAATTATAAATTTGGCCTTTGTTGATACAGATCATCAATGGACATATATTTTCACAAAACCCCTTGTTGAAGATAGATTCAAATTTATTCTGAAAAATATTGGTATGGATTTTTGTCCAGAATAATATTTGTCAGAAGCAAATTTTACAGATGCAAAAATGTTTAATGCTCTGAAGTATTTCTTCTGATTACTTATTCATTTCCTTTAATTATTTTTTTTTGTGTGAAACTCTGAACTAACAATACTCAGAGGATTTGAATGTTGGTTAATGTTTCATTTCTCAAGAGAATTCAGAAGCACATGCAAGCAAACACGTGTCACTCTGAATCTGCAAAGGTGGCGTGTACACTACTGAAGAGACGTTTGAGGTGAAGTTTGAATAGTGAAAATCTTGATTTTCCCCCCAATTTGTCAGATTCAATAAATGCTTGAAATGATTTTTATTCTTTTTCATTAAATGCTATGTGTGAACGTGCCTTTATCTGACTGTTTGTATGCCTAAATGTTTACTATAAATATCACACTTCTCACCACTTTCACACTTTTCAAATCTCAATCGTTTATGCATTTCTGTCTTCTTTTCTCTCTTCACAAAAACCCTAAGCGTTTGACAAACTCATCTTCAATGGCAACTTCATCATCCACTGCTGCTCAGTTTCAATCAACCATGGCTGCAGTTACTTCTGCAAATATGGGTGTGACTCCATATACGACACCAAAGAGAACCTTGTTAACACCTGTTGACAAACTGGAAGTTCTCTTTGAATCAATGGTGGAATTTGATTCACTGGCTGAAAATAGATTTGAGTTTCGCTCCATAATTGATGCTCAAGGATGGGTGAAATAATTTGACAGACTTTTTGGACCAGTCTACCCCCTTCTGGTGAAAGAATTCCGGATCCATGTTGCTGTGTACCCTAAGTTTATATTGTCTTCTATTTTAGGTAAAGAGATAATCATCACAGAAGATCTGCTCAGGAAACTCATTGGATATGAGGAAACAGATGGAGTATCTCATCTGCCAACTGGGCGCGTAGATATGGATGAAGTATATGAGGAAGTGATGACTGCTGGACAGGCTTCTAATAAGTTCAAAGATCTGAAGCCTGACTACAAGATCTGGGCAAAGATTTTCATGGGATGCATTCATTACAGAAAGTCTACAAACTCTCCTGACTATGTAAACAATGAACAACTCTACTTTATGTACTGCTTAAGTCAGAGCACCAAGGTAGATCTTCCCTACATTCTGTTTATGCACTTATGGAATCATATAAATGCCTCTAGAGAATCTGTGAAAGAAAAAGGTCAGAAGATCAGAACATGGATTCCCTTTGGAAGGTTAATCTCAGATTTTCTAACAGAAAATGGAGTGGTGACTGCTCTATATGCTTCTGGAGTCACAGATGAACTTGAATTCATTCTTGGAAAACCTCTGAATGCAAAGAGTCTTCAGAGACTAAAAATAGTAGAAGAACTCACAACAGCACCCAAGAAGCTGAATATCACTGAACTCAGTAAGAAGAGAATCCCAGTAGGTGACTACCCTCTGTTCTTTGCTGAAGAACAAAGAGAAATTATAGTGAGTTATATTGATGCTTGCAAGGCAGATGGAACGCCCATTCCTGCAGATATTCTGAAGAGCGCAAGGGAACCATTGCCTGTTGTAGGAGAAGAGATCCCAAGAAAAAGAAGTTAATCAGAAGCAGAAGTTTCACCTATTCAGAAGAAGCCCAAAGTTGCTGAGAAGCCTCAGAAGCTGATCAAGAGGAAATCATCTGGAGACACTCCTTCTGTTCCTGCAAAACGTATCAAGATTAAAGGTACCAAATCTTCTGTATCTTCTGTAAATAATACTGTTGTAAATGATTCAACACTTAAGTCTATCCCTAAACCACCTTCTATTCAGAAACAATCTGTTACTGCTCTACCTCATACATATGTTCCATCCCCACAAAAATCATCTAATCCTGCTTCCATCTCACCTATAAAACCTTCTACTACACAATCATCTGCACCAAAACCAACAACCACAAAACCACAAAATCAGACTCCACAACCAGAAATACCAACAAAACAATCTGCACCATAACAACCACAATCAGAACAACAACCACAAAAACAATCTGAACAACGAAAAGAAAAACCATCTGAACAACAACAACAACCACAAGAAAAACAATTTGTATCACAACAGACACAACAACCAGAAAAACAATATGAACCACAAACACAACAACAAGAAAAACAACCACAACCAGAAAAACCACCATCAACCACATTGTCGCACCTCGAAAAATTCATTTCGAACATACGACCCTCGCGCGAAAGGCGCGGAAATGCGATTCGACAGAGTCGCCACCGAACTTTATTTTTCCCGAATGAACGGGAGAGGAAAATATCGAGAAAACCTCTTAAAACGAAAAGGACAGGAACAGGGCTGTCGCAACCAAGTTTCGGGTTCGGGAGTCGGTTACGTGAGGGGAAGGTATTAGCACCCCTCACGTCTGTCGTACTCGACGGGAACCTCTTAAGGTAACTGTGGGGAGTGTTGTCTAGGCTTATTTGTTTTCTTCTCGTTGGTAAAGGTAGAATTGGTAGGGTAAAAGGTTAAAGACGCTAAGGAGAGATGGGTGGTTAGAGGATAGGGTGCTCGCCAAGGATTGGGGCCCTTGTGCCTACGTATGCTCATTCGGACAAGAATGAGAAATCAGAGCGTCGTAGTTCGACTACGGGAAAAGATGGGGGAAAACGGAAGATGGATAGAAGTGTGCTCGCCAAGATCATCGCAATCTTGTGCCTACGTATCTTATATTCAAGAATGAATAAAGAATCAGAGCGTTCGTAGTTCGTGGAGACGACCACGAAAAGGATGAGGTTTGAAAAGGGTTGAAGTTTGAGTTTGAGACGAAAGGGTGACTGACAAGCAACCCAAGAGCGTGCCTCGAGAGCTTGTCACTCAAGAATTCAAAGAATGCGAGATTCCAAGAACTCAGTTCTTTCGGGAACTGACTGAATAGGTTGGAGATAAAGTGTTGGATGTTTTGAAAACGAAAGAACGAACTAATAACAACTCAAGGGCACGCCTCGAGAGTTACTCATTCGAATATTCAAAGAATGCTTGATTCTGAGAATATCCCTCTTTCGTAAGTTTAAAAAAAATGTTTGTGAAAGGATCGAATCGAAGAATGGCATGCGAGGCCAAAGGAAGTTGGTTTGGAAGTAGTTCGACGACGTGTCGAGGATTTGATTGAAGATGGAACCGACTTGACGATGTGTCAAGTGTTAAGGTTGTGAGAAACGATATTAGTCCCTAAGGGTGCTCCTAATATCGAGACCACGAGGAATTATGAATGAAAAAGGGCTACGAATGCGGACGAACATTCGACTTAGGAGAACGTTTGAGAATATTTAAATTTGAAAGAGTCGAAAGGTTGAGTGAATAACAACTCAAGAGCGTGCCTCGAGAATTATTCCCTCGAAGACACAAGGAATGCTAGATCCCAAGTACCTCCTTCTTTCGGAGTTTTAATAGAGAAAATATTGAGAAAAAGGTGTTTGAGAAAATCAAAAGATTGAGTGAACAACAACTCAAGAGCTTGCCTCGAGAATTATTCACTCGAAGGTCCAAGGAATGCTAGATTCCAAGAATCTCCTTCTTTTGGAGTTTAATCGAGAAAATGTTTTAACAATGATTTGAAGCGAAAATGAAATAGTCTCGACTAAGTTATCATCCATCAATAATTTGACCGATAATAATTATTAAAGCCATCATTGACTAAAGGATAAGAAAAAAAAGGATAATGAAAGTTTTGACAAAAAAATGGTCTCGGGTTTGTTATTGTTCGTCAATAATTTGACAAACTATAACTCGGGGTATCGTCATCGACCCTAAAAAAAACGAAATCCAAAATGAAAAGGTAAAATGTCTAATGAATAATTTAACAAGAAAAGAGAGATTATTAACAAATTAATTAACCAAATGAGATTATTTGATATAATGAGTATAAAACAATAAGATAATTAACAAAAACTCTTAAGCAATATCTTTAATCAAAGGGAAAGAATGGATTTAAAGGAAAAACGTGGGCATATAGAAGACGGGGTCACGTGGGCCTTTAGGCCCATATCCCTTCTCCAAGTTAAAATCCCGGTGAAGAATAAAGAAAAGGTGGTGCGATTCGAAACCGAAATGGGCCTCTGAAGAAACCCAAATCGTGTGAGTATCCTTAATCTCAACTCATGTCACGGTTCAGCATAATCCCCACACTCAAAAAAACAAAAAAAAACAAAGGAAGATCTAAGAACGACCTTCTTCAATATCAAATCAAAAGAGGAAAACATGACCAACAACACTAACTGATCTGAAACACAAGAAGAAGAGGATCCCGTGAAAACTAATAACTTGTTTGAGCGAATAGTTCCAATGAGTTCGGAAGGATGCTCCTTCATCGCGGCTATCGCGACTCAAGGAGTTTTTATCGGTGACGGAATCAATAAATTTAGGTCATCACCTTCAAACTTCTTCTAATTTGATTCAACTTCGTCTCCTTTCTCCCTTGTTCTGGACTTGAATTACGAATCTGTTTATAGATTATTTGAATGAGAAATCTGAAATAAAGTGGGTTTGTTTTGCAGATTCGGTGGTTTTTTTTTTGTGGATTTCAAGGTTTGGAAATATGGGGTTTGAGAAAAACGAAGGTATGATGGAAGTTTGCTTAGTTCGGCGACTATCTCGGAAAAGAATGTTTGTTAGTTTGGGTTTGAAAGTTTAAGGAATCAGTTTTCGGTTTATTGTTGTTGAGGGTATGAAGGCTGGAGATTCTGAAGGTAAATGAAATGACGGAAATGGTGGAGACGCTTCTGGTTTGAAGATAAATCAATGTTTGCGTTTCAGATTTTTGGAGGAAGGATCGAAGTTATGAGTCGGGTGTGTTCTTTTTGGGATGAAGAAAGTTGGAAGAATATTAGGGTCTCCAGTGTTGAAGGTCTTTTGGGGTTTATGACTGATGAAGAATGAGAGGATTTTTTCAAGCTGCGAAGGAGATTCTTGTTCAATAAGGTGGCGGCTAGGTCTTCTTTTCTTTCTTGGAGGTGGCTCCTCACATGTTTTTATATGTCCCCCCAATTCCTGAAGAGTTGAGGTAAAACTTTGCTTTGTAGTACCGTTTCCTGCAATTTCTTATTGCTAGCTGCATTTGTTGTCTTTTGTGGCAGGACAACCTCAAAACATGGTGGGGCCGTGTGGAGAGAAAGGACCTCAAAAAATGATTTTCACTCAATCTTCACTTTTGTCCGTAGTGAGGCAAAATATCTAGTTTCCTAAGTTTTTTTACTGTGTAAAATATGGCTTATTACTGCACTTACGTGATATTTTGCTGACTCCAAATGAACTCCCTTTTTTAGTTTCAAATATCTACTAATCTTGTCATGCTTATTGTATTTTTTGCAGGGAATCACTAATGAAGTTGTCATGGAATAGGTTCAACAATTCTTTCTTTTAGAATATGGCTCCTTTTCCCATGTGTGAATCTGGTGCAGGGTGATGTGGAACTTTGGTATGACTCCTCCAGTGGTATTTTATCTATTACTCGCATACGGTTACGCCATTAAGGTTTCGTGACATATTTTGCTGTTGTAGTGATTCATAGGAAACCTCTTCCGTCAGTTCACGCCAATGTCGTCCATGCTTCATGGAAATGTGGCACAGCAACAGATCAAGACCCGCAAAAATTAAGGGCATTTTGATGGAGACGGTGCTGCTTGGGAATGGATCAAAGTTCATGTTTCATTGTAAGCCTACTCTGAGGTGTGAGTTTCAACACTTAATGACATGACGTCTTTGTAGACTTTGACCTGTTCTCTTCATTTCTTTTTAGGTGAATTTGATCCCTGCATCGCGGTCTGGCTTGGAAGGACAACATGGTGGGGCTTGTATTGGACTTGGCGGTGGTATTGAAGTTGGAGTTGATTGTGTAGGTGGTGTTGGGGATGATACCATTGGCGTTGAGGATGACGACGACGATGATGATGGAAAACTGCAAGAGCCAGAACTTGGATTTGTGTTTAATTAAGGTGGCAGCGCCTCCAAAGTCGCAGCTTGTTGGAGCTGGATTCTTTTGATAATAACTATTGAAAGCAAAAGAAGCATGACTCTGCAATGTGACTGGACTGAAACAACTCCCATTCTGCTGTATCTGAGAACAATCATCACTCATTCCACAAGCATAATCCAATGCTGATTGAAGAGAAGTTTGTGGAGCACCAGCTTTTGCCACACACCAACTCTGTCCCTGAACGGAAGGAGCATTTGTGTTTGAAGGAGGGTTTATGACAGGAACAGGAGCACTTCCCGATGGAGGTGAATAAGACGTTACAGGGTTGGTTACTGGTTGTGCATCTGGAACTGTTGAAGGTGTTGTAGCTGGATTGAAGACCGGAACCGGTGAATTGGTTGGTTTTGTTGGAGGCAAAGGAACAACAGGTGTAGTAGAGGGAACTGTTACAGGCATTGCAGCTGGATTTGTAGGGGAAATCGTGACAGGATTTGTGGAAGGAACCGCTATGATGGTTGGTGTATCCGAGGGTGTGATCACTGGTGTTGAATCAGTTTGGATCTTGTATCTGGCACAAATCATTCATGTTAGTAACCTGAACCCATTCCTAAAACCTCCTCCTGGGTGTTTGGTGTATAAAGTGCAACAACCGCTACTACACAACATTGATGAGTCCAATGCATCATCATACATTATTCTTCGGTGTTGGCAGCTTCATTGAACACAGAAGCCAAATACTCAGCGTGACTTGGTCCAGAATTGGATTTACTAAAAACAGCAGATGGTCCCTCCCTCTTGTACTTGCAGGTACTCGTATATGTAGCGAAAACCGAGGCTTTTGCGGAAATTTTATGAACAAGATTGTGTGGGGATCCTCGACTGTCTTTCCTACCTCATGAAAGCTGCCTCCTTTATTGCCGGTAATGATCTATTGATGCGTACGATTTCATCTTGTATTATGCATTGTTGCATTGATGTTGCCGTACGTTTGTGCCGTCATCTTTTGTCGCAGGTAACATTTTGCGACTGGTGCGTGGTACTGAACGAATTCCCCACTTGTTGGCTGCATATAGCTTGGTGAATAAGGATTAACTGTGATGCGTTGCCGCATAATGTACCAGCTGGAACTTGTGAAATTTCGGTGATAGTTGCTGCGTGAAATTGCTGTTGGTGTTGTCCATTTATGTAGGATCCTCTCTTTTGTCTGTTTCTGAATGGTATATGATGTAGGCTAGCAATTTGCATTGTTCAATTTGAGACGTGTTTGCAAGGTTGCCGTGACATTTGAAATTGGTTTTGCTTGTTTTGGTTCTGCCTTATGCACAGACAAAAGTTACTGCTGCTGTGAGATAAAATTGTTGTCATTTGCAGATTTTGCAGGGGGTGCAACGCGTTGTCCTAGGTGCCATTTGTGGTTATGCTTTTCAGGATGGCTTGTGGGGTATGGAAGGCACATGGGATTATTGAAAAATTTGTGGTATCACCGTCCTTTGCGTGGGGCCATCATGGAGGATTTGCAAAGAACCTTTTTTGAGTAATATGGGCTCATCTAGATGGGTTTTTAATGAAACCTCATGAATTGCCAACCAATGCTGATGTAATATTGACAAATTGACTTTGTAATGCATTTTTCTTAGTCATGACTTGGAGTGGCAATTTAGAAACAACACGACTCGTCCTGTTATTTTCCATACAAACTATTTTGATATTTGTTTCAAGTGTAACTTTCATGATTTGTATTATAATGAATCAGGGCTTTGGGCTTTGTACAAACTTTTGAATCCTTAAGTCATGAGCCTTTATCATAAGACCATGTATACTTCTTGGATAATGGGTCTTGAAGCAATACTATTAATTACACCCCATTTTAAACTTGAATCATACTTGAAGGAAGATAACCCTTGAAAATGATTACAATGTGACTAGTAAAATCAAAATACAAGTGTTTAGTTCAATGTCTCATGAGCCAATTTCCTCTCCTCTAAATTCTTATTTTGAAATGAAACTTCGAAATTAAACATGAATCCAATCTGCAGTTCGAATGAATTAAAACTTGGTCCACCAACGAATCGATGTACTCTGACCTTTGATTTTGAAATAGACTCCAATGGGCCTTGAATGGTAAATGGACCTCAACTTGTATCAATATTTTTTTGTTGCATCTCTTATGATTATATTCAAATTTCTCAACAATAGCTTATGAATAGACTTTCCTTATTTGAAACACATATCCCCAATTTTAAACACGCGTCATTTGGATCGATACTCCCCCAGAGTTGTACCTGAAACAAATATTTGTCTGACTGATCAATTAAGCCATAATCATTAAAATTCAGTCCATACCATACACATGACTTCAATCTTTATCTGTCAGACTCAATTCAAGTTAACCTTATGATATTCAAGCAACACCAACACATTCTTTGATTTTTCCTGAATAATGCAAGCGAGTGAATATTCACAATGGAGGTTGTACAAGGGTAGGACAAATTTGGGGTATGACAGATGCCCCTATCTAATTGACTTAAACCGAGTGAGTTGAACTGCTATGGAGTTCTTTCTTTCGAGGTAGGAGACAAATAGATATGAAGAAAACCCTGAATTTGTCCGAAAAGGAAAGTGAATCCTGGGAGTCGAAAATGATGGATGAGGTACCTCTGAGCAGACCGTAAATAATAAGCAAAAGGTCGTCATTACCAGAAGGATGATGGGATTAAACACACATAACTACTACCACTAAAAGGATGGTAGAGCAAAACACAAATAAAATATCGCACAACCTATCATCAATGACCATGATAGACCCTCCACCAAAAGAATGACGGAGCGAGATAAACAAAATTCGCACAATCTACCATTAATGACCATGATAGACCCCCCACCAAAAGGATGACGGAGCGAAACACAAAACAAATTGCACAATCTATCATTAATGACCATGATAGACCCCCCACCAAAAGGATGACGGAGCGAGACACAAACAAAATATCGCACAATCTGACATCGACGAGATGCCAAACCCACCACCAAAAGGATGGCAGAGCGAAACTCACACCAAAATATCGCACAATCTGACATCGACGAAATGCCAGACCCACCACCAAAAGGATGGTAGAGCGAAAACAAATAAACGATCGCACAATCTGACATCGACGAAATGTCAGACCCACCACCAAAAGGATGATGGAGCAAAAACACACGCCAAACAATATCGCACAATCTATCATTAATGACCATGATAGACCCCCCACCAAAAGGATGACGGAGCGAAACACAAAACAAATCGCGCAATCTATCATTAATGACCATGATAGACCCCCCACCAAAAGGATGACGGAGCGAGACACAAACAAAATATCGCACAATCTGACATCGACGAGATGCCAAACCCATTACCAAAAGGATGGCAGAGCGAAACTCACACCAAAATATCGCACAATCTGACATCGACGAAATGCCAGACCCATCACCAAAAGGATGGTAGAGCGAAAACAAATAAACGATCGCACAATCTGACATCAACGAAATGTCAGACCCACCACCAAAAGGATGATGGAGCGAAAACACACGCCAAACAATATCGCACAATCTATCATTAATGACCATGATAGACCCCCCACCAAAAGGATGACGAAGCGAAACACAAAACAAATCGCGCAATCTATCATTAATGACCATGATAGACCCCCCACCAAAAGGATGACGGAGCGAGACATAAACAAAATATCGCACAATCTGACATCGACGAGATGCCAAACCCACCACCAAAAGGATGGCAGAGCGAAACTCACACCAAAATATCGCACAATCTGACATCGACGAAATGCCAGACCCACCACCAAAAGGATGGTAGAGCGAAAACAAATAAACAATCGCACAATCTGACATCGACGAAATGTCAGACCCACCATCAAAAGGATGATGGAGCGAAACACAGATTTGAGGTTTACCAACACCAAAAGGATGCAGGCTAGGTTGAACTGACGAAGTTCGACTATCACCAAAAGGATGATAGTAAGGCAATTGACAACGGTCACGCTTGTTGGGTACAACTCAATGGGGGACCCCCAAGAGGAAGATTGAATTGAAATAAGTCAGCGGGGATGGCCACCGACTTGCTTGGAAATCACAATTTGCTGAAATGGTTTCATGGTTACGCCCATGAATTCTGAAGAGGATGCCTCTGACTGGGCTGAATTTGTCTTGATGCCTCGTCTTGCTCAACAAAAGATTGAACAACTTCATGAGGAACGCTCACGGTCTTGCTGAAGATACCCCTGCTCGGGTTGGATCTTGCACTGAACTTCTTGGATTTGCCCAACAAAAGGTTGAACAACTTCGTGGGAAACGCCCACGGTCTTGAATGGTATGCCCCTGACTAGGCTGAATGTTGACTTGAAGATCTGATCAACCACGAGGTTGAAACACGCCATGGGAAGTACCCACGGTCTTGAAAAGAATGCCCCTGACTGGGCTGAATCTTGCTTTGAATAACTTCGGATTTTGATGGGAGAGACCCACAATTGCAGAAGACTGCCCCTGACTGGGTTGATGATTTCTTTGTAGCTATCGAAAATCGTGGGACAAACCCACCATCTTGCGGAGGATGCCCCTGACTGGGCTACCAATGGTCTTGGAAATCTTCGAGATTGATCCTGGACCTTGACTTGCGTATATGAATGTTGGATGATAAATGATATTCTATATGAGTGGAAGTGCAAATGCAAATGCTGACGTGCGGAGATGCAAGAGCTGGGGAAGTATGATACGACCGGTTATGCAAAATGATGTAAAATGCTTATGATAGCGAATGCAATGCGTATGACATGCATGATTGCAGACAGGTGATTGGAATGTAGGTGGAGATGCCAGCATGGTGGACTCTGGTAGTTGCCAATGCGAATTGGACTTCGGGTGGTGGGAGGGATTGACTTCCTCGACACGTAGTTTGTTGAAGATGTCATGATTGAAGCAGAAGATGATGCTCTGGATGCCCCAAGTCTGGATACTTGTTGTGAATTTTCTTGAGAGATTGCAACTCTGCTTGATGGTCAGGACGACCTGGTCTTGCCCCAGTTTGGACATGGTAATGGCCTGCCCCTGCTCGAGCTGTTGAGTGATTTGCCCCAGCCTGTGGGTTCTGAAGTAGTCTTGCTTCGTGTACGCCACTGATAGTCAAGTTCTTCCTCGATCGCCTCTTGCTGGAATGTCTTTGAATACCTAGCACTGATTTGCAATTAAAATTGTACATTCACAAATGGTAATAATTAATGCAAAGTTCGATGCAAGTTTGAAAAAGTATCGTTTATTTGAAAGTGTCGTGGTAGTGAAACGAATGGACTGTTAGCCCAGACGTTGTGTTAATTTTGATTGGTGTAGAAGATGTAGCAAGGATAATGACACCAATGCTGATGATTAGAAATCATGTTAGGAGTCAGGTTACGCAACCTTGCGGTAGTATGCTTTCAGAATAAACCCCGCCTCAATTAGGTCTTTCGAGGGCTGTAACATGGTCTGGTTCACGGTTATGAAACAAAGGATATTAGGCTCAAAGTATGATTTGTACCCACCCCTTATTCTTAATGATCTCCAGTCCTACGCTCAGTTAATTCTACACTTGTCTGGACGGTGTAAGCTTGATGGTTCAAGGTTTGCTTGACGTGGCAATCACCTTATTTTGATGGATGTCAGTGCCCCTTTGATTTGGGTGGCCACTGAATCTTATTTTGTTGTTTTTTTTGTTGAGGGTTTCGGGGTCCTCTTTTACTTTTGTTTTTGATCCCTAACTTTTGCATGGATTGACTTTGCTTGTCAAATCCATCGGGATTGCCTTGATTTTACCTAAGTCTCCTCTAAGGTGTTTGACTTAGCAGGCTTTTGATTTTTTTGGATTTTGTTGGAAGGTTGTGACCGCCATGCCGTGGGTCATTAATAAACAACCGTCTTCGGGATTTTACTTTGTTGATTCGAGTGCGGGGTTGGATTAACTGAACACTACCCTGCCCCAGGTTGAGTGTAAAAGGTTTGAATATCCGAAGGAAACTGCTACTTCTAGGCTCGAAGTGGTTTACTAGGGATTAACTCCTTATATCTCCGGTGTTTGGGGAATTGAAGCAATGCCTGTACATCATTGACGAGGCTCTATCTAAAAGCATATGAGTTCACAATTATGGGTATCACGTTTTCATCATCCTCCCTCAAATCAAGCTAAACAACAGTGAATAGAGTGGAGTGAAAAAATGTGTCGGTAATAAGTGAAAAATGAGTGAATATGACATAACTAAATCAAAACAATGCATAAACGATACATTAATGAAAACCAAATACGAATGGCAATTGTTCAAAGCATACAATACTTAAATAAGCAAAGACAAAACATAAGAAATAAGAAATATGAAATGGCAGCATGACGGCCTTGAAGAATGAACTTGACTGGAATCAATCTGATGTCGGCGCTAGTTGACTGGTGGCATCGGATTGTTGATGATATTCGGAGACTTTCCATTGAAGTTGATAGCATCTCTGTCGATCATGTCTTGAATTATATGCTTGAAAGCCCTGCAGTCCTCAATGGTATGACCTGGAGCGCCCTTATGAAACTCACAATGAGCATTTGCATCGTAGTCGGCAGGAATGACAGTTGGGGGAGCCAAATCTCTTGGAACAATAGCCTTCTTCTCCATCAACTGAGCGAAGATTTTAGCATATGACATTGGTAGACGATCAAAGACTCTATCTGGTCTCCATGTTCCCTGCGGACGCTGTGGGCGAGTACCTTGTCGTTGCTGAGTAGCTTGCACCTGTTGTTGCTGAGGAGGATAATGATATCCTTGCTGGTTGTAGGCTTGCTGCTGAGGAGCCTGTTGTCGTGGCAGCTGAGCTTGCGCTGCTTGAACAGCTGGCTGATAAGGCATTGGAGCATATTGCGCAGCAGCAACATATGGATACTTATAGTAGGGAACTTGATAAGGCATAGGAGGAGCTTGTTGAGAAGCTTGCCCTTTCTGCACAAAGATGGCATTTGTTTCGCCCTCCTTCTTCTTGTATCCATTAAAAGGCCTCTTGGCATTAGCTTGGCTGTTAGAACCTCCTGGAATCTTCCCACTCTTCAGCCCTTCTTCAATTCTCTCACCGACGATCACCAAGTCAGAAAATCCAGCGGAGACACTACCGATCAGCTTTTCATAGTACTGGCCTTGTAAAGTGCCCATGAAGATGTCAATCAATTCCCGGTCAACAAGACGTGGATGCACCCTTGCAGCTAGCTCTCTCCATCGTTGCACGTACTCCTTGAAGGATTCACTGTCCTTCTGAGTCATACTCTGAAGCTGAGTACGGTTAGGAGCAAGGTCGGTATTGTATTTGTACTGCTTGACGAATGCATCGGCTAGCTCGGCCCAAGTGCGCACACTATTACGCTCCAGCTGCATATACCATTCGAGTGATGCTCCAGACAAGCTGTCTTGGAAGCAATGGATCATGAGCTTTTCATCTCTGGCATAAGCAGCCATCTTGCGACAGTACATCTTCAGATGAATGTTTGGGCAACTGAGACCCTTGTACTTCGAGAATTCGGGCACCTTGAACTTTGGAGGAATGACAACACCAGGCACCAAGCACAATTCCAAAGCACTGAAAGAATTTGAGTTATGCCCCTCCATGGCTCGGAGTTTCTCGGCTAGATCTCGGCACATCTTCATGGCTTCTGAATCCTGAGCGGCAACAGGACTGGCAATGGGGATAACAGCATGATAGTTCTGAACATCGTCATACTGATCCATCAGAGTATCTTCGACATGGGGAGCTGGGATCTGCACAGCAGCAGGCTGGGCGTGCGGGATAACTCCAACGGTAACTCCAGGCGCTGGGATTGGCTGAGAAGTGTTTCCTTCGACTGTGTTGTTGAAGTTCAACGGCATCCCATGAGAATTTGGAATTGGAACCAAAGGGATAGCAGTAGACCCTTGTCCATTAACGACAGCGGCGGCTTCACGCTGTTCTTCCTCTCTCCTGGCTGCGAGGATGGCTTCGAGAATCTGGTCGATCTTTCCTTTCATAGAATCCAATTCTTCCCTGAAGGCGACTTGCTCCTGCTGAATCTGCTCCATCATTCGTCTAGTATTGGCTCTAGTTGCGTATTGGTGTCGAGGAATCAGCTTGATTTACTGGAGAGGAAGGAACGAAGACATAAGATTCTGTTGAAGGACTGGAAATGCAAAATGCACAACATATGAAATGCAATGCAAATGATATGCAAGATGCAATGCAAGGTACAAGATCCAGGATCACAGGATCACAATCAAACAATTCCTGAAGCTGGTAACTGTAATAGATAAGTAACCATAATTCATGCTCAAAGAAAAATTGACAGGTAAACCCTATATGGGAAGATCTAGACACTCTACCCATAAACCCACTCACGGGATGGTTTCTATGTTTGGTTCCTAGGACCACGGACACTAGTCGTATTAGCGTCACGCAACAGGCTAGCTGTATTACGACGATAATGACGATAAGGTCTCTCCTGAGCGGGGTCCTCATGCTAGGCACACAAGGAGCGAGTCCTTGGAGACTAACATTACACGACCACCAATATCGGAACTGGTGCTTAACAAAAGGTTCCCAGAATCACGGACCCTTCATTAATCAAGTCGTGCAACAGGCTAGCTGCGTTACGACGAGATCTACGAATAGGTCTCCTCTGGAGGAGCTTTCATGCTAGGCCCACAAGGAGCAAGTCCTCGGAGACTAACACTACTCGACTACCAATTCTAAACTATGTGTTCTCTCTGCTTTTACCAAAGCTCGGGCGCAGAGCCTTACTCATGATGTTATCCCAAAAACCAACAGGCAACCCAGATAACAAGTACGAATAAAATCTACAAGAGAACAAATAAATAAACAAGAAGAAAATAAAAACAAACACTCCTCACAAACCAAAAGATAGGCTCGACTCTCTCTTTGCATGGAGCAAAATAATCCCCAGCAGAGTCGCCAGCTGTCGCACCTCGAAAAATTCATTTCGAACAAACGACCCTCGCGCGAAAGGCGCGGAAATGCGATTCGACAGAGTCGCCACCGAACTTTATTTTTCCCGAATGAACGGGAAAGGAAAATATCGAGAAAACCTCTTAAAACGAAAAGGACAGGAACAGGGCTGTCGCAACCAAGTTTCGGGTTCGGGATTCGGTTACGTGAGGGGAAGGTATTAACACCCCTCACGTCCGTCGTACTCGACGGGAACCTCTTAAGGTAATTGTGGGGAGTGTTGTCTAGGCTTATTTGTTTTCTTCTCGTTGGTAAAGGTAGAATTGGTAGGGTAAAAGGTTAAAGACGCTAAGGAGAGATGGGTGGTTAGAGGATAGGGTGCTCGCCAAGGATTGGGGCCCTTGTGCCTACGTATGCTCATTCGGACAAGAATGAGAAATCAGAGCGTCGTAGTTCGACTACGGGAAAAGATGGGGGAAAACGGAAGATGGATAGAAGTGTGCTCGCTAAGATCATCGCAATCTTGTGCCTACGTATCTTATATTCAAGAATGAATAAAGAATCAGAGCGTCCGTAGTTCGTGGAGACGACCACGAAAAGGATGAGGTTTGAAAAGGGTTGAAGTTTGAGTTTGAGACGAAAGGGTGACTGACAAGCAACCCAAGAGCGTGCCTCGAGAGCTTGTCACTCAAGAATTCAAAGAATGCGAGATTCCAAGAACTCAGTTCTTTCGGGAATTGACTGAATAGGTTGGAGATAAAGTGTTGGATGTTTTGAAAACGAAAGAACGAACTAATAACAACTCAAGGGCACGCCTCGAGAGTTACTCATTCGAATATTCAAAGAATGCTTGATTCTGAGAATATCCCTCTTTCGTAAGTTTAAAAAAAATGTTTGTGAAAGGATCGAATCGAAGAATGGCATGCGAGGCCAAAGGAAGTTGGTTTGGAAGTAGTTCGACGACGTGTCGAGGATTTGATTGAAGATGGAACCGACTTGACGATGTGTCAAGTGTTAAGGTTATGAGAAACGATATTAGTCCCTGAGGGTGCTCCTAATATCGAGACCACGAGGAATTATGAATGAAAAAGGGCTACGAATGCGGACGAACATTCGACTTAGGAGAACGTTTGAGAATATTTGAATTTGAAAGAGTCGAAAGGTTGAGTGAATAACAACTCAAGAGCGTGCCTCGAGAATTATTCACTCGAAGACACAAGGAATGCTAGATCCCAAGTACCTCCTTCTTTCGGAGTTTTAATAGAGAAAATATTGAGAAAAAGGTGTTTGAGAAAATCAAAAGATTGAGTGAACAACAACTCAAGAGCTTGCCTCGAGAATTATTCACTCGAAGGTCCAAGGAATGCTAGATTCCAAGAATCTCCTTCTTTTGGAGTTTGATCGAGAAAATGTTTTAACAATGATTTGAAGCGAAAATGAAATAGTCTCGACTAAGTTATCATCCATCAATAATTTGACCGATAATAATTATTAAAGCCATCATTGACTAAAGGATAAGAAAAAAAAGGATAATGAAAGTTTTGACAAAAAAATGGTCTCGGGTTTGTTATTGTTCGTCAATAATTTGACAAACTATAACTCGGGGTATCGTCATCGACCCTAAAAAAAACGAAATCCAAAATGAAAAGGTAAAATGTCTAATGAATAATTTAACAAGAAAAGAGAGATTATTAACAAATTAATTAACCAAATGAGATTATTTGATATAATGAGTATAAAACAATAAGATAATTAACAAAAACTCTTAAGCAATATCTTTAATCAAAGGGAAAGAATGGATTTAAAGGAAAAACGTGGGCATATAGAAGACGGGGTCACGTGGGCCTTTAGGCCCATATCCCTTCTCCAAGTTAAAATCCCGGTGAAGAATAAAGAAAAGGTGGTGCGATTCGAAACCGAAATGGGCCTCTGAAGAAACCCAAATCGTGTGAGTATCTTTAATCTCAACTCATGTCACGGTTCAGCATAATCCCCACACTCAAAAAAACAAAAAAAAAAACAAAGGAAGATCTAAGAACGACCTTCTTCAATATCAAATCAAAAGAGGAAAACATGACCAACAACACTAACTGATTTGAAACACAAGAAGAAGAGGATCCCGTGAAAACTAATAACTTGTTTGAGCGAATAGTTCCAATGAGTTCGGAAGGATGCTCCTTCATCGCGGCTATCGCGACTCAAGGAGTTTTTATCGGTGACGGAATCAATAAATTTAGGTCATAACCTTCAAAATTCTTCTAATTTGATTCAACTTCGTCTCCTTTCTCCCTTGTTCTGGACTTGAATTACGAATCTGTTTATAGATTATTTGAATGAGAAATCTGAAATAAAGTGGGTTTGTTTTGCAGATTCGGTGGTTTTTTTTTGTAGATTTCAAGGTTTGGAAATATGGGGTTTGAGAAAAACGAAGGTATGATGGAAGTTTGCTT
This sequence comes from Lathyrus sativus, assembly GCA_963859935.3. Taxonomy (NCBI): domain Eukaryota; kingdom Viridiplantae; phylum Streptophyta; class Magnoliopsida; order Fabales; family Fabaceae; genus Lathyrus; species Lathyrus sativus. The sequence goes on along the minus strand of OZ012741.1, from coordinate 31,937,331 downwards.
AGTTCGGCGACTATCTCGGAAAAGAATGTTTGTTAGTTTGGGTTTGAAAGTTTAAGGAATCAGTTTTCGGTTTATTGTTGTTGAGGGTATGAAGGCTGGAGATTCTGAAGGTAAATGAAATGACGGAAATGGTGGAGACACTTCTGGTTTGAAGATAAATCAATGTTTGCGTTTCAGATTTTTGGAGGAAGGATCGAAGTTATGAGTCGGGTGTGTTCTTTTTGGGATGAAGAAAGTTGGAAGAATATTAGGGTCTCCAGTGTTGAAGGTCTTTTGGGGTTTATGACTGATGAAGAATGAGAGGATTTTTTCAAGCTGCGAAGGAGATTCTTGTTCAATAAGGTGGCGGCTAGGTCTTCTTTTCTTTCTTGGAGGTGGCTCCTCACATGTTTTTATATGTCCCCCCAATTCCTGAAGAGTTGAGGTAAAACTTTGCTTTGTAGTACCGTTTCCTGCAATTTCTTATTGCTAGCTGCATTTGTTGTCTTTTGTGGCAGGACAACCTCAAAACATGGTGGGGCCGTGTGGAGAGAAAGGACCTCAAAAAATGATTTTCACTCAATCTTCACTTTTGTCCGTAGTGAGGCAAAATATCTAGTTTCCTAAGTTTTTTTACTGTGTAAAATATGGCTTATTACTGCACTTACGTGATATTTTGCTGACTCCAAATGAACTCCCTTTTTTAGTTTCAAATATCTACTAATTTTGTCATGCTTATTGTATTTTTTGCAGGGAATCACTAATGAAGTTGTCATGGAATAGGTTCAACAATTCTTTCTTTTAGAAGATGGCTCCTTTTCCCATGTGTGAATCTGGTGCAGGGCGATGTGGAACTTTGGTATGACTCCTCCAGTGGTATTTTATCTATTACTCGCATACGGTTACGCCATTAAGGTTTCGTGACATATTCTGCTGTTGTAGTGATTCATAGGAAACCTCTTCCGTCAGTTCACGCCAATGTCGTCCATGCTTCATGGAAATGTGGCACAACAACAGATCAAGTCCCGCAAAAATTAAGGGCATTTTGATGGAGACGGTGCTGCTTTGGAATGGATCAAAGTTCATGTTTCATTGTAAGCCTACTCTGAGGTGTGAGTTTCAACACTTAATGACATGACGTCTTTGTAGACTTTGACCTGTTCTCTTCATTTCTTTTTAGGTGAATTTGATCCCTGCATCGCGGTCTGGCTTGGAAGGACAACATGGCGGGGCTTGTATTGGACTTGGCGGTGGTATGGAAGTTGGAGTTGATTGTGTAGGTGGTGTTGGGGATGCTACCATTGGCGTTGAGGATGACGACGACGATGATGATGGAAAACTGCAAGAGCCAGAACTTGGATTTGTGTTTAATTAAGGTGGCAGCGCCTCTAAAGTCGCAGCTTGTTGGAGCTGGATTCTTTTGATAATAACTATTGAAAGCAAAAGAAGCATGACTCTGCAATGTGACTGGACTGAAACAACTCCCATTCTGCTGTATCTGAGAACAATCATCACTCATTCCACAAGCATAATCCAATGCTGATTGAAGAGAAGTTTGTGGAGCACCAGCTTTTGCCACACACCAACTTTGTCCCTGAACGGAAGGAGCATTTGTGTTTGAAGGAGGGTTTATGACAGGAACAGGAGCACTTCCTGATGGAGGTGAATAAGACGTTACAGGGTTGGTTACTGGTTGTGCATCTGGAACTATTGAAGGTGTTGTAGCTGGATTGAAGACCAGAACCGGTGAATTGGTTGGTTTTGTTGGAGGCAAAGGAACAACAGGTGTAGTAGAAGGAACCGTTACAGGCATTGCAGCTGGATTTGTAGGGGAAATCGTGACAGGATTTGTGGAAGGAACCGCTATGATGGTTGGTGTATCCGAGGGTGTGATCACTGGTGTTGAATAAGTTTGGATCTTGTATCTGGCACAAATCATTCATGTTAGTAACCTGAACCCATTCCTAAAACCTCCTCCTGGGTGTTTGGTGTATAATGTGCAACAACCGCTACTACACAACATTGATGAGTCCAATGCATCATCATACATTATTCTTCGGTGTTGGCAGCTTCATTGAACACAGAAGCCAAATACTCAGCGTGACTTGGTCCAGAATTGGATTTACTAAAAACAGCAGATGGTCCCTCCCTCTTGTACTTGCAGGTACTCGTATATGTAGCGAAAACCGAGGCTTTTGCGGCAATTTTATGAACAAGATTGTGTGGGGATCCTCGACTGTCTTTCCTACCTCATGAAAGCTGCCTCCTTTATTGCCGCTAATGATCTATTGATGCGTACGACTTCATCTTGTATTATGCATTGTTGCATTGATGTTGCCGTACGTTTGTGCCGTCATCTTTTGTCGCAGGTAACATTTTGCGACTGGTGCATGGTACTGAACAAATTCCCCACTTGTTGGCTGCATATAGCTTGGTGAATAAGGATTAACTGTGATGCGTTGCCGCATAATGTACCAGCTGGAACTTGTGAAATTTCGGTGATAGTTGCTGCGTGAAATTGCTGTTGGTGTTGTCCATTTATGTAGGATCCTCTCTTTTGTCTGTTTCTGAATGGTATATGATGTAGGCTAGCAATTTGCATTGTTCAATTTGAGACGTGTTTGCAAGGTTGCCGTGACATTTGAAATTGGTTTTGCTTGTTTTGGTTCTGCCTTATGCACAGACAAAAGTTACTGCTGCTGTGAGATAAAATTGTTGTCATTTGCAGATTTTGCAGGGGGTGCAACGCATTGTCCTAGGTGCCATTTGTGGTTATGCTTTGCAGGATGGCTTTTGGGGTATGGAAGGCACATGGGATTATTGAAAAAGTTGTGGTATCACCGTCCTTTACGTGGGGCCATCATGGAGGATTTGCAAAGAACCTTTTTTGAGTAATATGGGCTCATCTAGATGGGTTTTTAATGAAACCTCATGAATTGCCAACCAATGCTGATGTAATATTGACAAATTGACTTTGTAATGCATTTTTCTTAGTCATGACTTGGAGTGGCAATTTAGAAACAACACGACTCGTCCTGTTATTTTCCATACAAACTATTTTGATATTTGTTTCAAGTGTAACTTTCATGATTTGTATTATAATGAATCAGGGCTTTGGGCTTTGTACAAACTTTTGAATCCTTAAGTCATGAGCCTTTATCATAAGACCATGTATACTTCTTGGATAATGGGTCTTGAAGTAATACTATTAATTACACCCCATTTTAAACTTGAATCATACTTGAAGGAAGATAACCCTTGAAAATGATTACAATGTGACTAGTAAAATCAAAATACAAGTGTTTAGTTCAATGTCTCATGAGCCAATTTCCTCTCCTCTAAATTCTTATTTTGAAATGAAACTTCGAAATTAAACACGAATCCAATCTGCAGTTCGAATGAATTAAAACTTGGTCCACCAACGAATCGATGCACTCTGACCTTTGATTTTGAAATAGACTCCAATGGGCCTTGAATGGTAAATGGACCTTAACTTGTATCAATATTTTTTTGTTGCATCTCTTATGATTATATTCAAATTTCTCAACAATAGCTTATGAATAGACTTTCCTTATTTGAAACACATATCCCTAATTTTAAACACGCGTCATTTGGATCGATACTCCCCCAGAGTTGTACCTGAAACAAATATTTGTCTGACTGATCAATTAAGCCATAATCATTAAAATTCAGTCCATACCATACACATGACTTCAATCTTTATCTGTCAGACTCAATTCAAGTTAACCTTATGATATTCAAGCAACACCAACACATTCTTTGATTTTTCCTGAATAATGCAAGCGAGTGAATATTCACAATGGAGGTTGTACAAGGGTAGGACCAATTTGGGGTATGACACACATCTGAACCTATAAAAGTTACATCTGATCCACCTGCATTAGAACCACCTACATCAGAAACAGCGAACCCATCTGAAACCCATATTCCTAAGACAGAGGTTCTAAATGTTACACCTCTCAAAACTGTTTTTGAAGTGTCATCTACCTCTTACACTCCAACCTCATCATCAAATTCCTCAGAATCTGATATACACCTAGATTTTCTGGTATCCCCCTCTCACAGAGATTCTGAAGTAAACCAACCAGAACCCCCTGTTTCTTCTGAAGTTATTATTCCAGATCCTATTCCAACACCTAAACCATCTTCTGAAATTATCATTCCAAATCCTACCCCTGCACCCAAGCCAGGAACATCTGAGAATGTACCTTCTGCTTCGTGCAAACTATCCACTTCTAACAAACTTCCTTCTAGTTTCACATTGAAAAACTTCTACACTAGAATTGAACCATCTGAAACCATCACTCCTCTCAAACCCAAACTTACCATCATTCTACCATCTGTACTTCAATCCTATATTAAAAGAATGTCAGCAGTACCTTCATCAGATCCAAAACCATACTCTACTATATCTGCTAAATCTGATATACCTGTTTCATTTGATAAACCTGCTATTTCTGATAAACCTGCTAAATCTGCTTTCAAACCTTACTCTGATAAACCATTTGATGTGGTTTCCTATCAAACAAAAGCAAAACCAAATCTGATGAATGCTTTAAACAGATCCAAACCTGACAAATCCTATGAAATTCCATTCATACCCTACTACCCTCCTCCTTTGATCTCCATTCATAAATCCATATTTCCACCTACTCCCCAACCCAAACCAATAACCTTGGAAACTCTGTTACACCCCAGACCTAGACTAAATGTTGATCATTTATTTACATGTTTTTTGCAAGAAATACAAATGTATTTAGGTTCTGTACAAAGGAAGTGTTCATCAACAATGGATGCAAAGGAATCTGATGTCATTTGGAATGGCTTCATAAACAGATTCAACACTGTAGCATCAAATATGAAGAACGTATGTTCTGATGATGCGAAGCTCAGATTTGCTGAAGCTGATAGAAGTCTGTTCTGGACTGTTAAGAGATCTGGACCACTGCTTCTTACAGATGCTCCTTCATCATCAGAAGAGAATACTGAATCTGCATCTGAAGACAACCCTCTGGCCATGACTCTGATAGAACATCCTTCTGGCTCTACTACTCCTTGCTCCAAAGCCCCTATGGAAATTGACTCTGTTCGAACTTCAGAAATTGTTCCACCTTCTTCATCTGAGATCAAGAAAGAACATCCAGATCTTGAAGATAAGATTGCAGTTCTAGAAGCTGGTCAATAAGAAATCAAGTCATGGATGGCTAAACAAGATAAGAAGTCTGAAGACATGACTCAGTGGATGTCCCAACAGGATCAGAAGAATGAAACAATGGCTAAGTGGATGTCAAAACAAGAACAGTCCTCTTCTAAGATCACGGATCTGTTGAAGATGCTTTTGTCAAAACACTCTTAGTTTATTTTTTTTATTCTTATGTTTGCATCTAATGTTTGCATATGTATTTTGAATATCTTCTGATGTGTGTACTTTTGCTCTGAATTGAATGAATGAATGCTTAAAAGTTTTCTCCACGTGATTTATCTCATTTACTGTTTCCTTTTATTTGTCTTTTTAACATTATTACTTTTTGCTTATGACAAAAAAGGGGGGAGAAAATATAGATCTGAACTGTTTAATTAAACTTCATCAGAATGAAACTTCAGACATATCTATTTTATCTAACATAAAATCTGAGTATTTCAGAACATTTGATAAGTACATTCAGTAAAAGAAACTCTGAGACTCTCAGATCATTTGACAATTATGAAACTCTGACACTGAAATAAGCAAGACACTCTGACTCTCAAATGTTAAAGAACAATCAAGCTCTAACTCTGAAAAATACTCAAGACAAAAGGGAAGTTTCTATTCCTTATTTGTATTTAATTCAGGGGGAGATTCATCATCTCAGGGGGAGTTATAATTATTCTATTTTCAATTAAACAAAATTTCTGATGTTTTTGTCATCATCAAAAAGGGGGAGATTGTTAGAACACAGATTGGTTCTTAATAATATCGCTATGTTTTGATGATAACTATTATGAAATTTTGTAATTAAGAATTATATACTCTAAAATTTGCTTGAGAGTGTTTGCTGCAGATATTAAAGTAATTATCACTCCAGAAGCAAATCAGAACTGAACATAAGAAATATGCTAGACTCTGAAGCGCCAGATGCATCCATTAGAAGATTCTGAATGCTGCCAACAGAAGATCCTGATCGTAGCCTCCAGAAGGATCTGAAGCACAAGCTCCAGAAGGATCTGAAGCAGAAGCTCCAGAAGAATCTGAAGCAAGTCAGAAGCATCTGAACCAAAGAAGAATTCAGTATGAAGAGTTTTCAAGCATAGTTACTACAAAAGATTCTGAAAGTACTAAAGCTGCCAGTACTGAGGATCTGACTCAAATATGCTCTGAACTTATACACGCTAAAAGCACACCTGCTGCAAAGACTCTGATTCAGCAAAACTTTGATCAACATCAGAAGGCTCTGATCAAATTAGACTCTGATGATTCTTGCTGAAAGTTGATGAAGAAGAATTCAAAGATTATGTCCGTTGGAATAATCAAAACGACTCTTTCCTTATTTATGTTAGACACAAGAACACAGACAAAAAGGATTTCTCTGTGCTTTCTTCTTCTAGGAAAGGTCACTTGACGTGAAGACAAAAAGGATCATACCTTTTGGTACACTCTTCTCAACGTGAATTTCTCTTGGATCAAGCTGCCTAAAAAAGAAAGTCTTCACCCATCTTCTTCAGTTGACGTTTTACCTAAAAAGAAATCAATATTCAAAGCTCTCATGCTATTCACATTCTTTCTAGAATTAATTTCTTTGTTCTTAATATTAAGTGAAAAATCACAGTTGTGATAAAGATTTATTAGAAGCAATTTAAACACTTGTATTTGTTATTACATTTGATTGTAAGAAAACCTTAAGAAGATCCAGTTAGGATCAGTAGTTCTTGAGAAGACTTTGAACAGTTGTTCTTAGTGCTTACTATTGTAATCAGTTGATTAAATAGTGGATTAAGTCCTTGATTGAGAAAGACAAATCACTCTAGGAAGGGTGGACTGGAGTAGTTGAGTTCAACGAACCAGGATAAAAATACTTGAGTTTTTATTTCTAAGTATTTTCTCACCTTCAAAAATACTTAACCCAGCCTTGTGCATCAATTATAGAACGTAACTCAAACCCATTTTCAGCCAGAGAATCAAATTCCACCATTGATTCACAAAGAACTTCAAGCTTGTCCACAGGGGTTAACAATGTTCTCTTTGGTTCCTTAAAGGGAGTAACACCCAAGTTTGAAGACGTAATAGCAACCATAGATGATTGAAACTGAGCTGATGTTGAGGATGAAGTTGCCATTGATGAAGATGAAGATGATTTGGACGAAGGTTTATGGTTTTTGTGAAGAGAAAAGAGAAGACATAAATGCATAAATTGTATGTGAAGTGAAAAGTGTGAAATGATGTGAAATATGGTATTTATAGAGAAAGAAATAGGGCACACAAACAGTCACAAATAACACGTTCCACTTAGTAATTAATGGCATTTAATGAAAAGAATAAAAATCATTTCAAAACATTAATTGATTCTGACAAATTGGGGGGAAAATCAAGATTTTCACTATTCAAACAATACCTCAAATGTCTCTCCAGTAATGTACACGCCATCTTTTCAGATTCAGAGTGACACGTGTTTTCTTGCATATGCTTCTGAATTCTCTTGAGAAATGAAACGTTAGCCAACATTCAGATCCTCTAAGATTGGTTAGTTCAGATACACACAAATAATAATAATTCAATAAATCAAATAAATGACAGATGAAATACTTCAGCGTTTTAAACATTTGCATCTGAGAAGTTTACTTCTGATAAAAATCATTCTGGACAAAAATCCATACCAATATTTTTCAGAATAAACTTAAACCTATCTTCAGCAAGGGGTTTTGTGAAAATATCAGCCCACTGATGATCTGTATCAACAAAGGCTAAGTTTATAATACCCTTCTGAACATAGTCTCTGATGAAATGATGTTTAATTTCTATATGTTTTGCCTTAGAGTGTAAAATAGGGTTTTTAGACAAACGTATAGTAGAAGTATTATCACAAAAAATAGAAATGTTACTTTCAAAGATCTGATAGTCTTCTAGTTGACTTTTCATCCAGAGCATCTGCGTGCTACATCCAACAATAGCAATATATTCTGCCTCTGTAGTTGATAGTGCAATTGTAGGTTGCTTCTTGCTGTACCAGGAGATTAAATTTCTTCCAAGAAATTGACAACTTCCAGAAGTACTTTTTCTTTCCACTTTGTCTCCAGCGTAGTAAGCATCACATAATCCAACTAATTTGAAATCATCAGATTTTCTGTAACACAAACCCACATTAGAAGTACCTTTCAGATACCTTAGAATCCTCTTAACAGCTGTTAAGTGTGATTCTCTAGGATCTGATTGGAATCTTGCACACAAGCATACACTGAACAAAATGTCAGGTCTAGAAGCAGTTAATTAGAGAAGAGATCCTATCATACCTCTGTAGAGCTTCTGATCTACTTTCTTACTTACCTCTTCCTTACCAAGTGTACTTGTTGGATGCATGAGAGTCTTTGCCATCTTACTATCAGTCATGTTAAACTTCTTCAGAAGCTCTTTAACATATTTGGTCTGATGAATGTAAGTGCAATCTGGAGTTTGATTGACTTGAATTCCAAGAAAGAATCTCAATTCTCCCATCAAGCTCATCTCAAATTCAGCCTGCATACATTGAGCAAACTCCTTTCCCAGCATAACATTGGTAGATCCAAATATAATATCATCCACATATATTTGACAAATTAAAAGATCTTTCTTAAATGTTTTACAAAAGAGAGTTGTATCCACTTTGCCTCTGATGAAATTTTTCTCCAGAAGAAAATTGCTTAATCTCTCATACCAAGCTCTGGGAGCTTGTTTTAAACCATAAAGAGATTTCTTTAGTTTGAAAACATGTTCTGGAAATTTTTCACTTTCAAAACCAGGAGGTTGGTGAACATAAACTTCTTCTTCTATAATACCATTTAGAAAGGCACTCTTAACATCCATCTGATATAGAGTGATGTTATTTTGTGCAGCAAAAGAAATGAGTAAACGAATAGAATCTAACCTGGCTACAGGAGCATAAGTCTCTGTATAATCAATTCCTTCTTGCTGGCTATAACCTTGAGCAACAAGGCTTGCTTTGTTTCTCTCAACTTCTTCTTTTTCATTCAACTTATTTCTGAAGACCCATTTAGTTCCAATTATGTTGAATCCTTTTGGTCTTGGAACCAAATTCCAAACATCATTTCTTATGAACTGATTTAGCTTTTCTTGCATGGCAATTATCCAATCATTGTCTTGCAGAGCTTCATCCACAGAAGTTGGTTCAATAACTGACACCAATCCAAATAATGATGCTTCAGATGATCTGAGGAAGGATCTTGTTCTTATGGGGTCATCCTTCTTTCCAATGATCACATCCTCTGGGTGAGAGGCCTTGATTCTGGAAGATGATCCTCTAACATTTGACTCTTCAGAAATGATCAAGTTGTTCATTTGAGAATGTTGCACCCCAAATTTTGACCCCTTAGATCTTCATCATCATTCTAGGGTCATTTCTATTTGTTTATCTAACCTTAACCTATTCCAAGTTTGTCTTTGTTAAGATACAGGTGAATTAGGGTTCAGTACAGCCGGGAATCGAGGTTTCGATGGTTTAATCAGTCCATGTATTGGATTTATTTTCCATGAAATAAGTCTCCACATCATCAAAGATACTCCACTGGGTCAAGTTTGAATCCAATTTGAGGTTGTCACCCAAGGATTAAGAACAGTGCAGTTCAGGACACCCAATTAGGGTTTCTGATTAGGAAAAGCCAACTGTACTTTCACTTTTGATTAAAATAGTGCTCCAATGATGGAATCATGGTCCATGAAGCTCATATGGCTTAGTGAAGTTCACTCAAGAAGTTTCAAGACCTCAGAGGACCCAGAACACCAACAGTCGATTCAGAGTTCTTCAATCAATCGGTTCGTTTGACTGAAAAGTCAACTCATTGACCAACATTGTTTTGACCCAAAATTTAAGGCAATTATGTTCCTAATGGTATATCACATCTATTCATGAATTTTGGTGACCATTGGATCAAGAATTGATAAGTAATCGGAAAGTTGGGAAATTAAGGTTTTGAAAAGGGCAAAGCCATAACTCCTTAACCACACAAGGGTTTTTGACCTAGTTTCAAGGGGAATGAGTTCCCAACACAAGCATAAATATTGTATTACCTAACTGGGTATTTTTAAAAAGTACAAGTGGGTTCCATAAGTCTTCCTGGTTAGAGAGAACCAAGATCTAGAAGTCGGCAAAAACTCACATTCGCAAAACTAGGTCAACATGAGTTTTTTTATTCCAAAACCTCTCCAAATTGATGCTAATCAAAGACTAAACCTCATTTATGATGTTTGCATTGATAATGAACATTTTTAATATCAATTCCCACGAAAAAGGCACAAAGATCAAAGGAAATCATAATTTAATGCAAGTTGCAAAAGTGAATAGTGAAGAAAGAGAAAAAAAGGTGGCTACCCTTGTCAAATCATCAACTTTACTTCAACAAGTCACGTCCTAACCTATCAAGCATGATGAAAACAATATATAGGGCATAGAGAATATCTTAGTAGAGTGGCTTAAAGACAAGTATGAAGATTGCATTGGAAAACTCAAAGATTTTCATGATGGAAGGTTAAAATTGGCAATTTGCTTCACTTTTGCCCATACCTTGATCCAAGGCCTTTGGCTATAAATAGAACTCACTTCCTACATCACAAACACACCAGTTCTATGCTAGAAACCATCTAGAACTCTCTCCCTTACATAATCACCAAATTCTTGCAAAAATCTCACTAAGTCTCCAAAATCCCTCAAAATCTATTTTTGCAAAACACCTTCCAAAACGATTTCCAAACTTTTTCCAACTCAAGAAACACTTCAAACACATCAAATATGATGTATTGAAGCTATCCAAATCACTTCCACACTTATGTAACAAGGTTTGAGTGAGTTGGTCTTTGAAACCTTTGGATTTTAGAGTTTTTCCTTCATTTACAAGGCATTTCGTCCACTAGCTTGCTTGGAGGTTGTTTGGAGCATCTATTCATCAACCTAGGAACATTTGAAGACCTTGTAAGAGCTCTTAATATCTCTGGTTTTCTTATTGCTTAAGCTTGCTTCAAGAGGTAAACCTAAAACTCATAAATGTGAACTTTCTACTTGCATTTCACATGCTACCATGAATGTTTTTAGGGTTTTCACCTTCCTATCTCTCATTTATTCATTTCAAAACTTTAATTTCATTCTCTTTTGAGTTTTATTTTAAAGTTATGATTTTGGCTTGTTAGCATCCTTGTGTACTTGAGTTTGACTAAAACTCTTGCTTGTAAGCATTTGTGTTTGATCTTCTCTTAAAACTTGAAAGTTTTCCCCGTGAAGTTTTTTAACTTCTCACTTACATTTGTTGTGACATTATTTGATTATGCTTGATAATTGTAATTACATATGGCATCTTGTAAGCTCTAAGAAACCATTATTTGTCAAGATACATCTTTATCTTTGTTAAGATCCCTTGCCATCTTTGTTAAGATATATCCCCGTCTTTGTTAAGATATGTTTGTGGTTTTGACTTCCTTATGCTTAAGTCTTGTAAGAACTTACCCTTCTTGATATTGTAATATCTTGATACTTGTTTTGGTTGTGACCATCTATCTTGATTGAAATCATTAATATTGTAATGTCTTAAATGCTTGCTTTGGTTGTAACCATTCATTCTGATTTAGATCCTTGCTTATTATAATATGCTTGATCATTCTTGGTTGTAACCATATCCCTTATATTCATCATGCGTGAATGTTTATGCTTTGTTAAGTTTACTTTCCCCAAGTGATTGAACTCTTTAGTTCTCATCCAAGTTGCGTCATCTTTTCCCTTCCAAAGGAAAGTCTCTCTATTGACCATTGGGTCATAGATAGCTCATTAAAATCATAGGTCTGGATAGAACCTTCACCCTCTTTTGGTCAAGAAAGAACCAATAGATCCTTATTCTGTAGTTCGTGCCCGAACTACGACCGCTCTGATTTCTCATTGGACAATGAGAATACGTAGGCACGAGATGCGATATCTTGAAGAGCAACCTTCCCCCTTCTCCCACCTTTTGGTCTGGATAGAACCGATTGGTCTCACAATGTAGAACTTTAGGATAGAGTTTGGTTAACTCTATGTAAGAATCATGGATATGATTACTTACTTCCCTTTCTTGAGAGTTCAACATAGATCTAGAGAGTTTTGTTAAACTCTACACAAGCATTGAAATGTTTGTTCCCCTTTGAACCTTGATCATAATCAAGTGTTCTTCATCCCTTGTGAGGCGAACTACGATTGCTCCGATTCTATCCTAGTTAGGATACGTAGGCAGAGGACGTGATGTCTTTGCGAGCAAACTTAGAAACTATCTTTAGGTCTTTACCTACACCCTTTACCCAATCCCAATCCTTAGCAAACATTTACCAAACTTAGCATGCAAACAAACAAAAGGTTCATGTAGAGTACTACAGATGTTTAGGATGTGAAATACCTACCCTATGCATAACCAACCACCGATCCCCGAATCTCTTAGCGTTGTTGTTACATCGCGAAAAGGGTTTTTCTTTCTTTAGACTTTTCCTTTGGGTAAATTAAAGTTCGGTTGTTCAAGAATTAAAGATTCAAGTTAATCGATAGCTTGGTATCACGATTCTCACCGCAACAGAAATGGCAACTTCACTGGGGAGGAAAATTAACTTAAGGGTTTAGCCTATTTTGTTTAATTGCATGCTATATTTGTGAATATTTGCTTAAAGATGTATATTTGTCAATATATTTATTTGTGTGTTGGGTATTGGGTGCTTTGAGTGGTAAGACGGTCCTATACCCGGACTTGAGTGAAATTATGATAGGATGGTGGTATATTCAAAAAGGCTTATAGGGAGTTGATTCCCGACCAAGCTAACTTGAGAAACCACCGCTCAGTGTAGGCCCTCTTGAAAGTTTAGTATTGTTGATCGAGTATTCGTGAAAACAATGCTACTTTGGACGAAGGAGCCCGTGACACTGTGGACTTTTAGAATACATTCTACCCCACTTTGGCCTTATTAGGACGTAGTGCGATGGCTATAAGGAAGTATTTCCGAAATAGTTGATACGCGATACTACACTTGGACGAGACTCTCTTGAGAATATTATTGATTACCAAGTGATTTGGGAAGTTGATAATATCCGAAAGATGGGTTGATGACTCTGGGAACTTTGTTAAGAACCCGTTCGGCAGGTACAAACAGCTCATAGTATAAATCCTTGGGGATGGTTAGACCTTTAACTCCTTGCTTTGATCTTGAGCCTATGAGATCTTTGTGTATGCATTGTATTTTTGAATACTTGTCTTTATGTTATGTGCGTATCATCTCATCATAAGCACATCATATCGCAACTAGTTTTGTAAAACTCGGTCGATCTCTGGTATTTTTTTATAAAAAAAAGTTGTAACTTTTCCAAATGTTTGATGAAAAGGGGTTTTAACCTAATCAAACTTCTGAGTTTTGTAAAACCAGTTGCGCTTTTGCACTTGCATCAGCATTTTGCATATCATTCTTCACCGCGTCGGTCCTTTGGTTCATTATATCAGAGAAGAAAAAGGGAGATAGTATATCACAAACGCTAGCATTCAAAGGGATGGATCACCTTGAGCAGGAAAACCAAGCCCTCCGGGAAGAAGTTGCTCGTTTGAAGAGTAAAATCGAAGCTTTCACTACTACCGTCAGGGATATAATGGATACTCAAGAACAAGAAAACCAGAAGCTCAGTGACGAGCTAGAGAGGGTAAAATGTGCCAAGAGGAGTCTGACAAATTTTATCAAAGATTTGATCTTGTCCCAACGACAGGAAGGATCGGCTTCGTCCACCAATCAGCCATATGGTGGGTCTCTGAGTATTCCTATACCTTATGCAAGGTTGCTCCGCCTACTTTTGCAGAATGGTTTAGTCCAAAAGGAATTTCCACCCGTTCTTCCTCCGGACCACCAAAGTTATTTCACCGCTGACGCTTTCTGCGCCTTCCACCATGGAGCGCTAGGTCATGATATTGAGGAATGCTACATCCTCAAGAATAAGGTGAAAGAGATATGCGAACCTCAAGTACGAATCAACCTTCTGCTTGAAGAAGAAGCAACCCCATCCTTGCATAGGGTGGACTAAGGAAGAAGGCCCCTGATAATTGCTTTTTCCTTGTTTTGTTAAACAATTTCAATTCCCTAAAGCTGGCAGTTGTAGACTGTTTCAGCATTTTGTTGTGTTTTCTTCGCATTTGTGTTGCTTGTAAGCTGTTGTTTATTTGAATTTGGCAATATTAATGAAATGTTTGTGCATCTTTTGATTAAGTCCATTCGTTTCACTCTTTCTTTTTCCTTTCATTGTTGTGAAATACCAAAAATGTAAAAATTTCTTTTGTTTACTAAACTGTTGTTTAAAGTAAAGATTGGGGAGGATGATGAAAACTATTTCCATAACTGATGTCGATATGCTTTCAATTTAACTTTGCCGATGATGTAAGGCATTGTTTCAATCCCTAAACACTGGAGAAATAAGGAAGATAATCCCTCGTTAACCCCTTTGAGCCTAGAAGTAGGAGTATTTCTTTCTTTACAAAAACAGAAACCTTAAATCTCAAATCTGGGGCGGGTAGTTCTCAGTTAACTCGGAGATATATGCATACAAGGCACTTTAAAAGTGGTCCCATTCAGGTTTTCCTTTGCACACAACAAAACAAGTGTCGAAGTTCAGAAGATGATCATGGTCCGCCGTAGCCATTAAATTAGGTAGTCACCTCCTTTCTCAAAAGAAAAAAAAGGAAAAGAAAAAAAATAAAAAACCCGCTAAGTCAAAACCTATGAAGGAGACTTAGGAAAAAATGGGGCATCCCGTTGACTGTATATTCGAACAAAGAAGTTCAGACACAAGTCAGGGATAAAAAGAGAGGAATGTTGTAAGAGTTATCACTCTTAAAAATCCTCAAATGGCAAAGGCTATCTAATACTGTAAGGGAGTTGTGACTACCCTAGGTTTGTGAACCATCGCCAACTATCATTAGTTTAACTTTTAAGAACCTAAATGTATTAGTTTAAGTTAACTGAGCATAGGATTGGAGTCCATCATGGAGAGTGGGTGGGACAAATAACTTTGAGCCTTTATCCTTTGTTTCATGAACCGTGAATCAGACCACGTTACAACCCTTAAAAGACCTAATTGAGGTAAGGTTGTTTTGAAATAATATTACAGCAAGGTTGGATAACCTGACTCCTAATGATCTTTGTTAATTGTGTGTGTTCATCACTTTATCCATCATTTGCAAGATGATTGGATCACATTCACTTTGATCACTTGATCACTCCACTGTGTGTGTTTCATCAAAAAATGTTTTCAAAAGATTGCATGAATTTTACATTGAAAATTGCCAATTTTTAATGAACAATATTGCGTGCAAGATGATCCAATGTCAAAGGAATCCCAACAAGCGTTGTCAGATAGGGAATTTGACTTGATAAAGGAAGCTCAGCCTGGGGCAATCAATTTGGAGGATTTGTTAATCATTTGTTACAACGTTCAGCTAATCAAAGCCAACCAGGTCGAGACCATATGAAGCTCTCAATGAACAGTTTAGGCTGGGGCAGATCTCTTGCAAATTACCAGCTGGCAGAGGCAAGTTTGTTCCCCAGTTGTTACTTCCACAGTCTGAAGACTTTGTTGTACAAATACCGTTAAGCTGGGGCAATCACGTCGAGATTTGTAAATCTCTCTAAAGGTTTAAAGACATTGAAGCATCTTTATGCTAGTTCTCTTAGTGGTTTCTTCCCACAGACCATGTAATCTGGGGCAGAAAGAGTTGAAGACTGTTTGTCGCAAGAGCCGTTGCTCACTTGAAAAGGATTATTACCATCATGGGGCGTAAATGTTTTGTTCTCATGGTACCTTTTTCCAAGCTCTCCAGTTAAGTCGTTACTTCGGTTGATCTGGGAATCTCTCGATATGGTTTTCATCCAACAAAGAATTCAAATTCATGATGGCAATCCAAGTGAAGTCATGATGTTTTGGCCTAAGAAGATTACTCTCTCCCAAAGAAGGTGGTAACCTTGAAGTGGAAATGTGGCTCTTCATGATCATCCCTGTTAATGTCCAATTTTGTGAAGTTAGTTGGGTCTCCGTGTCGAGATGTTTTATTTCATCTCCAGTTTTTTTGTCTGTTTTGTCAGCATAAACATAAGCATGGCATAAGCATATGCATAACATCTGTGTATTTTTGCTAACTCTGGTTGTTACCTGTTCCTGTTTCACTTTGGTTCCCTCCTCAGTGATTGGGTGTGTTGTCTCTCTCTCTATTAGAGTTGTCAGCCTTTAAGCATAAAATGTCCATCCTTTCTCAATTCCCCACAGAGTTTAATCCTCGTGGATAATGGTTGCTTCAGTTATCTTTTTCCATGATTGGATGAAGTAAGTCACCATTCGAGTTCATTTCTCAATGGTTGGAGTCTGGTTTGACAGTTTCTGTCTAGCTATATTCTAGATTGAACTTTGGTCCCTGTCGGTCGTCGAACCTACCTGGGCGTGCATTTATTTTTCACTATCTATCAAGAAGAACATTTTGCTTTGCCTAACAACGATAAGTGGCAGTCTCTGTAGAGAAGCTTATCCATAAGTGGCAGTCTCTGTATAGAAGCTTATCCATAAGTGGCAGTCTCTGTAGAGAAGCTTATCCATAAGTGGCAGTCTCTGTAGAGAAGCTTATCCATAAGTGGCAGTCACTGTAGAGAAGCTTATCCATAAGCTTAACCATATTCAGCGATAAATGGCAGTCTCTTCGGAGAAGTTTAATCGTATTCAGCGATAAATGGCAGTCTCTTCGGAGAAGTTTAATCGTCTTCAACGGTGAGTGGCAATCTCTTGGGAGAAGCTTAACCATATTCAGCAATAAATGGCAGTCTCTTCGGAGAAGTTTAATCGTCTTCAACAGTGAGTGGCAATCTCTTGGGAGAAGCTTAACCATATTCAGCGATAAATGGCAGTCTCTTCGGAGAAGTTTAATCGTATTCAGTGATAAATGACAGTCTCTTCGGAGAAGTTTAATCATCTTCAAAGGTGAGTGGCAATCTCTTGGGAGAAGCTTAACCATATTCAGCGATAAATGGCAGTCTCTTCGGAGAAGTTTAATCGTGTTCAGCGATAAATGGCAGTCTCTTCGGAGAAGTTTAATCGTCTTCAATAGTGAGTGGAAATCTCTTGGGAGAAGCTTAACCATATTCAGCGATAAATGGTAGTCTCTTCGGAGAAGTTTAATCGTCATCAGCAATAAATGGCAGTCGCATTTGAGAAGTTTATCTTAAGGATGTCGACGCACGGTTGTAACCAGCATTGTTTGAAAATCCAATGAATACTGGTATAAGTAATTTGGTGGTGACCAATCATATTTCAAGTAAGGCCCGTTGGTAATTGACATCATGAAAATCCATGGACAACAAATACTGACAATTTGGTTGTGTATCATTCCAAACTAAGTCACGATGGTTTCCATTCCAAGCACAGGTTTTGTACCTTTGGAAGATGTTGGTTGGATTCCAAGCACAAGTTTCGTACCTTTGGAAGAAGTTTTTTTAATTCCAAGCACAGGTTTCGTACCTTTGGAGATGTATTGTTTGATTCCAAGCTCAGGTTTCGTACCTTTGGAGATATATTGTTTGATTCCAAGCACAGGTTTCGTACCTTTGGAGATGTATTGTTTGATCCCAAGCTCAGGTTTGTACCTTTGGAGATATATTGTTTGATCCCAAGCTCAGGTTTCGTACCTTTGAAGATGTATTGTTTGATTCCAAGCACAGGTTTCGTACCTTTGGAAGAAGTTTGTTTCTATCCTAAGCTCAGGTTTCGTACCTTTGGAGATAGATATTGGTTTCCATCCCAAGCTCAGGTTTCGTACCTTTGGAGATGTATTGTTTGATTCCAAGCACATGTTTTGTACCTTTGGAAGAAGTTTGTTTCTATCCTAAGCTCAGGTTTTGTACCTTTGGAGATAGATATTGGTTTCCATCCCAAGCTCAGGTTTCGTACCTTTGGAGATGTACTGTTTGATTCCAAACACAGGTTTTGTACCTTTGGAAGATGTTTGTTGCCATCCTGAGCACAGGTTGTGTACCTTTGGAGATGTATACTTTGAATCCCGAGTTCAGAAATTCCCAGAGACTAAAGTGGTTGCATTTGCATGAAGTGTTCTATATCCTAATATTTTGAGGGTATTAGTTTTTGATCCTAAGGTTTTGAGGGTCTTCGTCCAATCCTAATGTGTTAAGGGTGGTGTCTCTTTTATATCCTAATGTATTAAGGATGTTCAGCTTTCGTTCCTAATGTTTTGAGAGCCTGGGTACAATCCTAACGTGTTGAGGTTGCGTCTCTGCTGTATCCTAACGCTTTGAGGAGATTAGCTTTTGTTCCTAAAGTATTGAGGGATATATTTATGCTTCCTGTTTGTAGACCTGGTTGTCATCAAACTCTTTGAAAATCCAGTTCTTTCTAAATCCAGTGGTTACTGGCATTGCTTGAAAATTAATCGTTATTAGTCGGTTGTTACCAATTTTCCCAGCCGAAGTCCTGTGTTTTATCAATATTGTTTGGAATTCCCAATTGTAATTGGAACTTTGGTTTGGTCGTCGCCATCCTCCCTAGTAAGTCTAGTGAAAACTAACACCACTTGAAACTGTTTGTTGTTCGGGTCGTCACCGGTTTCCCCATTGAAGCTTTTGCTTTCCCAGTCGAGTCTCGGAGAACTAGTGGATACTAACTTCCCCGGCGCGTCCAGCCTTGTTTCTAACCTTTTCCTGAAGATCCCGTTTGAACTCTTCGTTATAGGAAATTTCTCATCTGGTTATCCCCAGTGAGGGTCGTGTCTCCGTTTCGTATTTTCCCCAGCGACGTTTTCCCCAGTGGAGTGTGTGTTCCCTTTTCCCCAGTGAAGATTTGTCTTCCTCAGTGAAGTTTGCATCCCTTGTGTGAAAGATTCCCCTTCAGTAGCATCATTAGTCATGTATGAATTATTGCTATGTTATGCCCTGGATCTTTCCCCCGGTGTGTTGGGTCCCCCGTGAGTGGTTACTCGTTGTCTTACCGTTCTTCTATTCTTGCTCGTGTGCCTGCAGTTGTATTGCACTCAAACATCATAAAGCATCATTTAGACTCATTGCATTTCACATTTGTCCTTTTGCATATCATCGGATCTAAGTGACAAAATTTTTGGTTTTCTATATTTAAATACCTTTCACTACGATTCTATGAGGATTATCATCTCTCATTGCCATCTAGTGAAAATATTTAAATAGGGGCAACTGTTGCACCCCAAATTTTGACCCCTTAGATCTTCATCATCATTCCAGGGTCATTTCTATTTGTTTATCTAACCTTAACCTATTCCAAGTTTGTCTTTGTTAAGATACAGGTGAATTAGGGTTCAGTACAGCCGGGAATCGAGGTTTCGATGGTTTAATCAGTCAATGTATTGGATTTATTTTCCATGAAATAAGTCTCCACATCATCAAAGATACTCCATTGGGTCAAGTTTGAATCCAATTTGAGGTTGTCACCCAAGGATTAAGAACAGTGCAGTTCAGGACACCCAATTAGGGTTTCTGATTAGGAAAAGTCAACTGTACTTTGAATTTTGACTAAAATAGTGCTCCAATGATGGAATCATGGTCCATGAAGCTCATATGGCTTAGTGAAGTTCACTCAAAAAGTTTCAAGACCTCAGAGGACCCAGAACACCAGCAGTCGATTCAGAGTTCTTCAATCAATCGGTTCGTTTGACTGAAAAGTCAACTCATTGACCAACATGGTTTTGACCCAAAATTGAAGGCAATTATGTTCCTAATGGTATATCACATCTATTCATGAATTTTGGTGACCATTGGATCAAGAATTGATAAGTAATCCAAAAGTTGGGAAATTAAGGTTTTGAAAAGGACAAAGCCATAACTCCTTAACCACACAAGGGTTTTTGACCTAGTTTCAAGGGGAATGAGTTCCTAACATAAGCATAAATATTGTATTACCTAACTGGGGATTTTTAAAAAGTACAAGTGGGTTCCATAAGTCTTCCTGGTTAGAGAGAACCAAGATCTACAAGTCGGCAAAAACTCACATTCGCAAAACTAGGTCAACATGAGTTTTTTTATTTCAAAACCTCTCCAAATTGATGCTAATCAAAGACTAAACCTCATTTATGATGTTTGCATTGATAATGAACATTTTTAATATAAATTCCCACGAAAATGGCACAAAGATCAAAGGAAATCATTATTTAATGCAAGTTGCAAAAGTGAATAGTGAAGAAAGAGAAAAAAAGGTGGCTACCCTTGTCAAATCATCAACTTTACTTCAACAAGTCACCTCCTAACCTATCAAGCATGATGAAAACAATATATAGGGCATAGAGAATATCTTAGTAGAGTGGCTTAAAGACAAGTATGAAGATTGCATTGGAAAACTCAAAGATTTTCATGATGGAAGGTTAAAATTGGCAATTTGCTTCACTTTTGCCCATACCTTGATCCAAGGCCTTTGGCTATAAATAGAACTCACTTCCTACATCACAAACACACCAGCTCTATGCTAGAAACCATCTAGAACTCTCTCCCTTACATAATCACCAAATTCTTGCAAAAATCTCACTAAGTCTCCAAAATCCCTCAAAATCTATTTTTGCAAAACACCTTCCAAAACGATTTCCAAACTTTTTCCAACTCAAGAAACACTTCAAAAACATCAAATATGATGTATTGAAGCTATCCAAATCACTTCCACACTTATGTAACAAGGTTTGAGTGAGTTGGTCTTTGAAACCTTTGGATTTTAGAGTTTTTCCTTCATTTACAAGGCATTTCGTCCACTAGCTTGCTTGGAGGTTGTTTGGAGCATCTATTCATCAACCTAGGAACATTTGAAGACCTTGTAAGAGCTCTCAATATCTCTGGTTTCCTTATTGCTTAAGCTTGCTTCAAGAGGTAAACCTAAAACTCATAAATGTGAACTTTCTACTTGCATTTCACATGCTACCATGAATTATTTTAGGGTTTTCACCTTCCTATCTCTCATTTATTCATTTCAAACTTTAATTTCATTCTCTTTTGAGTTTTATTTTAAAGTTATGATTTTGGCTTGTTAGCATCCTTGTGTACTTGAGTTTGACTAAAACTCTTGCTTGTAAGCATTTGTGTTTGATCTTCTCTTAAAACTTGAAAGTTTTCCCCGTGAAGTTTTTAAACTTCTCACTTACATTTGTTGTGACATTATTTGATTATGCTTGATAATTGTAATTACATATGGCATCTTGTAAGCTCTAAGAAACCATTCTTTGTCAAGATACATCTTTATCTTTGTTAAGATCCTCTGCCATCTTTGTTAAGATATATCCCCGTCTTTGTTAAGATATGTTTGTGGTTGTGACTTCCTTATGCTTAAGTCTTGTAAGAACTTACCCTTCTTGATATTATAATATTTTGATACTTGTTTTGGTTGTGACCATCTATCTTGATTGAAATCATTAATATTGTAATATCTTAAATGCTTGCTTTGGTTGTAACCATTCATCCTGATTTAGATCCTTGCTTATTATAATATGCTTGATCATTCTTGGTTGTAACCATATCCCTTATATTCATCATGCGTGAATGTTTATGCTTTGTTAAGTTTACTTTCCCCAAGTGATGGAACACTTTAGTTCTCATCTAAGTTGCGTCATCTTTTCCTTTCCAAAGGAAAGTCTCTCTATTGACCATTGGGTCATAGATAGCTCATTAAACTCATAGGTCTGGATAGAACCTTCACCCTCTTTTGGTCTAGAAAGAACCAATAGATCCTTATTCTGTAGTTCGTGCCCAAACTACGACCGCTCTGATTTCTCATTGGACAATGACAATACGTAGGCACGAGATGCGATATCTTGAAGAGCAACCTTCCCCCTTCTCCCACCTTTTGGTCTTGATAGAACCAATTGGTCTCACAACATAGAACTTTAGGATAGAGTTTGGTTAACTCTATGTAAGAATCATGGATATGATTACTTACTTCCCTTTCTTGAGAGTTCAACATAGATCTAGAGAGTTTTGTTAAACTCTACACAAGCATTGAAATGTTTGTTCCCCTTTGAACCTGGATCATAATCAAGTGTTCTTCATCCCTTGTGAGGCGAACTACGATTGCTCTGATTCTATCCTAGTTAGGATATGTAGGCAGAGGACGTGATGTCTTTGCGAGCAAACTTAGAAACTATCTTTAGGTCTTTACCTACACCCTTTACCCAATCCCAATCCTTAGCAAACATTTACCAAACTTAGCATGAAAACAAACAAAAGGTTCCTATAGAGTACTACAGATGTTTAGGATGTGAAATACCTACCCTATGCATAACCAACCACCGATCCCCGAATCTCTTAGCGTTGTTGTTACATCGCGAAAAGGGTTTTTCTTTCTTTAGACCTTTCCTTTGGATAAATTAAAGTTTGGTTGTTCAAGAATTAAAGATTCAAGTTAATCGATAGCTTGGTATCACGATTCTCACCGCAACAGAGAAGCTAAAGGAATTGCATCTGGTGTTGCTTCTGATTCCTTCACTTGAGCTTTGTCTGCCTCTGAGCCTTCAGAGTATGTGAGAATTACTTCTCTATCTGCAGAACTTTCAAACTGCTTTGGCTTTTCAATGCCAAGCTTATCATCAAATCTAACATGTATAGATTCTTCCACAATCTGTGTTTCAGTATTGTATACTCTGTAGCCTTTAGAGCGTTCACAATACCCAAGCATGAAACACTTCTGTGCTTTAGAATCAAACTTGCTAAGATTCTCTTTAGTGTTCAACATATAACAAATACATCCAAAAGGATGAAAATTTGAAATGTTGGGCTTTCTATTCCTCCATAATTCATAGGGAGTCTTTTCCAGAAGAGGTCTTACAAGCACTCTGTTCTGAATGTAACAAGTTGTGTTTATTGCTTCTGCCCAAAAATGCTTTTCCAGATTAGTCTCGTTGATCATGGTTCTGGCCATTTCTTGCAAAGTTCTATTTTTCCTCTCTACAACTCCATTCTGTTGAAGAGTTCTAGGGCAGGAGAAATCATGAGCAATGCCATTATCATTAAAATATTTTTCAAAATATTTGTTTTCAAATTCACCACCATGATCACTTCTGACTTTAATAATTTTAAAATCTTTTTCATTCTAGACTTGTTTGCAAAAGTCAAAGAATACAGAATGTGACTCATCCTTGTGTTTTAAGAACTTTACCCATGTCCATCTGCTGTAGTCATCAACAATGACTAATCCATACGTCTTGCCTCTGATGGATATAGTTTTCACTGGTCCAAACAGATCAATGGGAAGTAATTCTAATGGTCTTGAGGTTGAAACAACATTCTTAGATTTAAAAGAAGATTTTGAAAATTTTCCTTTTTGACATGCTTCACAAAGAGCATCTGAGTTGAACTTCAGCTTAGGAAGTCCTCTGACCAGATTAAGTTTATTAATCTGAGATATACGTCTCATATTAATATGCCCCAATCTTCTGTGCCAGACCCATTGCTCATCATTAACAGACAAGAGGCATTTAACATTTTGAACTTTAAGTTCTGAAAGATTTATTTTGTAAATGTTGTTCTTCCTCTTTCTGTTAAACAGGATTGAGTCATCCTTCTGACTAACAACTTTACAACATTGTTGATTAAAGATTATATCATAACCACTGTCACTTAATTGACTTATGGACAATATATTATGCTTTAATCCTTCTACAAGAAGAACATTAGATATAGAGGGAAGGTTACCATTGCCAATAGTACCAGAGCCAATAATCATGCCCTTCTGATTCCCTCCAAACTTCACTTCTCCTCCGGATTTAAGCTTCGGGCTTTGGAATATAAACCTTTCTCCCGTCATGTGACATGAGCAGCCAGAGTCCAGGTACCATGACTGGCGTCTTGACTTTTCTACTAAATACATCTGCAACAGGGATTATCTTATCCTTAGGTACCCAGATCTTTTTGGGTCCTTTTGGGTTAGTTGCCTTGAAAGTTGGCCTGAAATTCTGTCTTTTTACAACAGTTTTGTTTTGAATTACTTTTGGCTTAAACACAGGAACGTTCTGATCAGAACGTATGTGTTTAATGTCATTCAGATGACCAAACTTGAAATGAGAGTATAAGGGAGTTTTCATGATAACAAGTTTATCAATAGGCATTGGATTTAAATCCTTTCCAGAGGAAGATTCATATCCAATTCATTTCCTGTTGTTTCTGCTAACCCCATAGATCATTTAAGCCATCTTGCTTCTATTTATGCTTTTAGCAAGAAACTTCTGAAAGCTGAGGTCATATTCTTCTAAAATGTTTTTGCATTTAGACTTACTTTCAGATTCATAATTTTGTTGAGCTTTTTCAAAATTGGCTTTCATTTTCAAATTATTTTCTTTTAGCTCAGCAACTTCTGATCTTAACAGATTATTCTCAGAACCAAGATTGCATTTAAGCTTCTTGCATTTGAGCTTAATCTGATTATAATTTTTCAGGACTTCTGATAAGACTTTAATAAGCTCTTCCTTAGTGAGATCAGAAAGTACCTCTTCTGAGTCAGATCCAGATGATTCTTCATTCTGATCTTCAATGCCTGCCATCAGAGCCATGTTGGCGCATTCTTCTTCAGAATCTGATGAAGATTCAGAGTCATCTGAATCATCCCATGTAGCCATTAGAACCTTCTTCTTGTGCTCAAGCTTTCTTCTGGGCTTTTCTTTCTGAAGCTTTGGACATTCATTTTTGTAATGACCAGGTTGTTTGCATTCAAAACAAACAACTTCCTTCTTTCCAGATCTTTTTGGTCCAGAGGACTCCTTGCACTGAATTGGCTTTTTGAAGTTCTTGAACTTCCTCTGCTTGTGCTTCCAGAGTCTGTTGATTCTTTGGGATAGCAAGGACAGTTCATCTTCTTCAGAAGAAAAAGATTCTTCAGAGCTTTCTTCTAACACCTGCAAAGCTTTCACAGATTTGTTAGATTTTAAGGCAATTGACTTACCTTTCTTTTGAGGATCATCTTCCTAAAGTTTAATTTCATGGCTTCTAAGTGAGCTGATTAGCTCCTCCAGAGTGATCTTGTTCAGATCCTTGGCAAGCTTTAAAGTAGTGACCATAGGTCTCCATCTAATATGCAAGCTTCTGATGATCTTCTTCACATGATTAGCAGTTGAGTAGCCTTTATCCAGAACTTTTAGACCAGCTGTGAGGATCTGGAATCTAGAGAACATAGTTTCTATAGACTCAGATTCTTCCATCTTGAACGCTTCATACTTCTGTATTAACGCCAGAGCCTTGGTCTCTTTAACTTGAAGGTTTCCTTCATGAGTCATCTTCAAAGACTCAAACATGTCAAATGCAGTTTCTCTATTTGTGATCTTCTCATACTCAGTATGAGATATTGCATTTAACAAGATTGTTCTAGCCTTGTGTTGATTTCTAAACTCCTTCTTTTGGGCTTCAGTCATAGATTTTCTGTCTACTTTCTTGGCATTTCCATCAGTGGGATGAACATACCCATCTATGACCAAGTCCCACAAATCAGCATCATAACCAAGGAAGAAACTTTATATCCTGTCCTTCCAATAATCAAATTTCTCCCCATCAAACATAGGGGGTTTTGTGCCGATTCTATCCCTTTCTTCATATCTGTTGTTACTGTTAGATGTTGAAGTTTCAGCCATAATAACAACCAAATATATACCAAAGTTTTCTCACTGAATCTTTTCTGTCACTGTGAGGTGGTAGCACACACAGAACCGGAGCTCTGATGCCAACTGAAGGTGAGAAAATACTTAGAAGGGGGGGGGGGGTTGAATAAGTATATAGAAAAACTTAGTAATAAAAACTCAAGGATTTTTATCCTGGTTCGTTGAACTCAACTACTCTAGTCCACCCTATCAAGAGTGATTTGCCTTTCTCAACAAGGACTTAATCCACTATTAAATCAACTGATTACAATAGCAAGCACTAAGAGCAACTGTTCTTAGTCTTCTTAAGAACTACTGATCCCAACTGGATCTTCTTAAGGATCTTTTACAATCAAATGTAAGAATATAACAAGTGTTTAAATGCTTCTAGTTAAGCTATATCACAACTGTGATTTTACACTTAAGATTTAAGAACTTGGAAATAAATTCAGCAAGATAAAGATTTGTATGAGAGCTTTGTAATGAATTTCTTTCAAGGATTTCGTCAACTGAAGAAGAGTGATGGAGTCTTGCTTTTATAGGCACAGAGGTCCAAGAAGTCTTTCACGTTGAAGGTTGTGTACTGAAAAGGTCTGAGCCTTTTTGTCTTCATATCACATGACCTTTCCTAGAATTAGAATGCACAGAAAAATCCTTTTTGTCTGTGTTCTTGTGTCTAGCATAAATGAGGAAAGAGTCGTTTGGCCATTCCAACGGACATAACTTTTAATTCTTCTTCAACAAGTTTCAACAAATAATCATCAGAGTCTTGAGCAGTCAGAGTGTTCTGATGTTCATTAGAGTTTGCTGAATCGCAGCAATGCAGCAAGTGTGCTTTTAGCGTGTAATTGTTCAGAGCAGAGTTTGGGATCAGATCCTCAGTACTGGCAGCGTTAGTACTATCAGAGTCTTCTGAAATAAGCTAAGCTTGAAACTCTTCATACAAAATTCTTCAATGCTTCAGATGCTTCTGGCTTCTGCTTCAGATTCTTCTGTAGCTTCTGCTTCATATTCTTCTGTAGCTTCTGCTTCAGATCCTTCGGTAGGCAGCGCTCAGAATCTTCTGTAGGCAGCATTCAGAATCTTCTAACAGATGCTTCTGACGCTTTAGAGCCTTGCATATTTTTCATGTTCAGATCTAATTTGCTTCCAGAATAATATTCACTTTTAATATCTGCAGCAAACAATCTTAAACAAATTTTAGAGTATATAATTCTTTAATACAAAATTTCATAAGAGTTATCATCAAAACATAGAGATACTATTAAGAACCAATCTGTGTTCTAACACCCATCACTCATCCGCTTTTGAATATGGTTTTTCAGCTCCTCACACCCCTCGGGATGGCTCAAACATTCAGCACACGCTTCATCACAACCTGGGAATACCCCTCCCTTCAACAACTTACTCTTCACAAAGCTCAGCGGCGTTTTCAACTTATTGACATCCGACACCAAATTCAAGCTCTCATCTTCAAGGATAGCACTGACCCCAGTTGCCCCATGATTAGGCATGGGGTTCTGCACGACATTGGGCGCGTCGTGAGAAAAGCTTATAGCCTTACTGTCTATGAGATCCTGAATATTATGCTTAAACGCCTTACAGTTGTCAATATTGTGACCCAGAGCACCAGAATGAAACTCACATCGAGCATTAGCGTTGTAACTAGGTGGTGGTGCGCCTGTCAAAGGAGCCAAAGTCCCATTCTGTATCAACTGCAATTGTAACAAGTGTTGGAGTAGTTGAGAGTATGGCATCGGAAGCGCGTCAAATTTTCTATTTACTACCCTGTCCCCATCCTGAAAATGACGAGGAGCATAATTCTGTTGATTCTGTTGTGGTTGTTGTTGTTGTTGTGGTACCACAAGTATTGTGATACTTGCAACCTGCTGCTGCTGTTGACGGTATTGTTGACGTTGACTTCTATTCCTTCCCCAGGAACTAGATACTGCATTAGCTTCTCCTTCTCGCTTTTTGTTTCCAAAAACCTTTTTATTTCCTCCTCCTGCTGAGGATCATTCGCCAGCTTGAATGTTTCCTAGCTTAATGCCATTCTCGACCCTTTCCCCAGTAATGATCAGATCAGAAAAGCTTTCAGACATGTTACCGATCAGCTTCTCATAGTATACACCTGGTAGTGTGGCAACAAACATATCAATTAACTCCCTTTCAACCATGGGAGGCTGCACCCTAGCTTCCAGCTCACACCACCTCTGGGCGTACTCTTTGAAGCATTCACCATTCTTCTGGGATAGATTCTGCAATTGGACCCTGTTTGGCGCAAGGTCGTTATTATATTGGTAATGCTTAACGAAGGCCTCAACCAAATCCCTCCAGCATCGGATATTGACTAGTTCTAAGCTCATATACCATTCAAGAGAAGGTCTAGAGAGGCTGTCCTGGAAAAAATGCATGAGCAATTTTTCATCATCTGACTAGGCAGACATCTTACGATAATAAGAACGCAGATGAACCCTAGGACAAGTAGTGCCTTTATATTTGTCGAAATCCGGAACTTTGAACTTCAAAGGTACTTTCAAGTCTGGTATCAATCCCAGATTAACCATATCTAATCCCATGGAGTTCTGATTCTCAAAGCTCCACATCTTCTCTTCAATTAGCTTAAACCTCTTATCAGCCTCAGACGGCAATCTCAAACCAATATCTCGCATAGAGAATGCATCTTCCTGCTGATCTTCATCCCACTGAGGAACATTGTTGCCATGCGTAGCATATGCCATTTCAGGCATAGGGATTCCACCTACATTACCTCTTCCCGGAGGGATCACAACTTGAGGAATAACATTAGCATATGGCGTACCACCATCATTACGAGGAGGATTAGCAGCAGTTCCCCCGTGAAGTACACCATTACCATCAACCCTTGCAATAAGTGGTTGCACCAGAGTCCTCAATTGCTCTTGACCATTTACCACACCCTGCATCAAATCCATAAATTGGGCCATCCTATCCCGAAGTTCTTGCATCTCAGCTTGCATCTGATCCATGATCTTACACGGATTTCCCTGAGTTGCGTAACAGTGAGTAGTCTGGTTGACAATCCTGAAACAAACTAACGAATCACGGAAATAAGGTTAATGGTCTCGGGCACTTGCGATGCAAAAAATGCAAAATGATGCAGTATGCAGACATGTACATATGCATTAGTGATATTTCCCCCCTCGATTCTAGTTCCAAGAGCATAACACGACAATGGAGAGATAACAGAATAGCAATAAGCAAACTCCTCATAAATAAAATGAGAGCCAAGAGTCAGATACAGAGCACAGTACTACATCAATACAATGACCTCAGTCAACAGGTCTGGTGATGGTCAATATATACATCATAACAACAGACTGAAAAGAAAATACAATGAAGTATGACAACTAGACTAGAAATCCTCTAACAGCTCCTTCGTCTCTGGATGGTCAGGCCTGACAAGCAAACCCTGGATGAGCAGGTCTCTCCGGCTAATAGTGGTTTGCAGATCTTGAACATAATCCTCCCAGGCGCCCTCACCAAAAGCCTCCTCAAGCTTACACCTCTTCACATCAACTCTAGACTTGTAATCATCCAACATTGCAAGCGCTTCGTTCAGTCTACAATTAATGTCACGTCAGAGTGATGCTTCAGCTGCAATCTTCTCATCCTTCACTTGGAGCGA
The DNA here is from genome assembly GCA_963859935.3 of Lathyrus sativus. NCBI lineage: Eukaryota > Viridiplantae > Streptophyta > Magnoliopsida > Fabales > Fabaceae > Lathyrus > Lathyrus sativus. The sequence continues at coordinate 31,907,825 of OZ012741.1, read as the reverse complement.
GCTTTCAGCTTGACAATCTGTTGTTTGAGCACATCTTCCCACTCCTTGTTATTGGTGAGGGTAGAATTCCACTGATCATTGAACCTGGAAATCTCTAGATAAGCTCTATCCAACTCCTTCTTCTTAGAAGTAAGGACATCACTGACAACCTTCAAATCTAAACCCAGACGCTCACGAACGCGAATCTCTTTGGTAAGATTTGTACCTAGCTTGTTTACCAACTCAGTTTGCCTCTTACAGGAGTAAGTAGCTTCAATCTTTTCACTCCGGAGCTGAACAATCTCCTTCTCCAACTCTTCATTTTCCTTGCGCAACTCCTCTTTCTCGGACCACAACTGATTATACCTCTAAATATCAACAGTAGTAGACTCTTTAATCATCAGAGGATATAAAGGCTCACGAGGTGAAAAGGCATCAACACTCTCTCAGCTCTCTCCTGAATCCAAGTCACATAAGGGTCGTAGGCTCGACTGTTACTCTTTCCCAAAGAAGCTTTCCCTTTGCGATGAATTTTGTTCCAGGCCTTCTCAACCTTAACCAAGGTATCATTCTCCAGCAAGCCGGTGAAATATAGAGATTCCTGTATTTCCTCTTCTCTCGGAGGCTCTCTCAAGGCATACCCAAACTGCCTCACTGCAAGGGATGGGTTATAGTTAATGCATCATTTCCTTCCGACCAACGGGACATTAGGAAAACCACCACAACTGTAGATAATCTCTGCACCCAACTGATCTCTATCAAACTAAATGATATTCTTAGAAGTCAAGCCCATCAATCTCTCCGACCACTCTGAGGTACCAGCAGTATCAATAAAAGGACCGGATTTGGGAAGGTGACTCACAAACCACCTGTACAGCAAAGGTACGCAACAAGATACGTTTTTCCCTCTCCGATTCTCATTCTTGTAATGCACAAAATAATAGACGTCACCCAGAAGCGTAGGTACAGGATTCCCCGAAGCAAAAATGTGAAATGCATCCACATCCACAAAATCTAGAATATTAGGAAACAACATGATACCATAGATGCATTGTGCCAGGATGGCATTAAACACAACCCAACAACCCTCCTTCACAATGTGTCGAGCTCTAGCAACCAGAAAAGATAGTGGAAATCCATGCATTCCATTTCTCTTGACCAACTTCCCTTGTAGCTCAGAAGCATCCAAATGAAGGGAGCCAGCAAGCTTAGCCAGATCAGGCTCAACATCAATGTGATAGAATGGCATCTGGTCCAAGATAGGCACTCCGAGTAGCGAAGAGAACTCCTCTAGAGTAGGCAGTAATACATAACCTGGAAAAGTGAAACACTGGAGCTGTGAATCATAAAACTAAAGCAGAGTATGGAGACCACCCAACTCATAGACTGAAGGCTTGCAGACACAACTCAGAAGCTTCCCATATGATTGCTTAAAATCTTCCATCACCTTTTTGTCAGTCACAAAAATCAAACTGAGTAGAGATACAATATCAGGAGTAGGGAACTTATATACCACTATCTTCTTCAGGCTAGTCTCCATGTCAGCAGAGAAATAAAATCACTAGAATCGAAGGGAAAATATGCACCTGCAGCATAAGTACATGTCAATGTCAATATGCCAATGCAAAATGCAAATGCAAATGCAACAGGGGATCAAGGCTGCGGTGCCGTTGATTGAGAAGAACCACCGTTCCGATTTGGTAAGAACATAGCATCATCATAAGGACCCTCTATATCATAGTCATAGGTTCACACTGACGAGAACCGGGTAGGTTGGAGATTAAAGTTTCCTGCATAACCCACCCACTCACAGGTATGGACCTATCTCTGATAAAGGTTTGGCATCCTATGCGGTCGTCAGCGTCACAGACTTTTGAGAAACGATGATACGTTCACCGTTTCTGGTTTGGCATCATAGTCTAACAAAGTGGCCTCACTTAGTTGACTCCCAAGTGATCGGTCCCCAGAGTCGACAACCCTCAGATCCAACAACCTCTCAACTGTCCGAAACGGACTGGAAAGGAAGTCATCAAAGAGAATCTCGTATGATCGCAAATTTTATGGGGACTTGTGTATGCCAAACATACAGGTTCACCACTACTTTCCGCTTCTAATGCTATGGTTGTACTCAAGCCTGGGTTTGGCTTATCTTACAGTGGAACATTCCCTCCCAACAGCACAACAATAATGATAATATACAATGCTGAAAGTAAAATGAAAAATGCAGATAAAGTACAACACATATATACACACCCAAATATAAACAAGCAAGCGCTAGGATTGACTCGCATAGGGGATCGGGAAAGTACTTCCCAGCAGAGTCGCCAGCTGTCGCATCACTCCGAAGAGGGGCCGGCAAGGACAAAAGAGTCGCCACCGTTCGTTATTTATCCCAAAAGAGGGAAAGGAAACAATCAGAGAAAACCTACGAAAAAAGGGAAAGACCGGTCATCGCAACCAAATCCTGGGTTCGGGAGTCGGTTACGCAAGGGGAAAGTATTAGCACCCCTCACGTCCATCGTACTCGACGGGGTCCACGCTTGTTGTCTATCTAAAGGGTGTTTAAACTATCTAGGCTACAGGCCACAGGGACAAAAGAAAATAAAAGAGACTCGATAGAGCATCGTCGCTCTATGCCTACGTACTCCCTCGTGCAATGGGAAAGTCAGAGTCAACGTAGTTCGAAAAACTACGGGTGAAGGTGGGGAAAGGTTGCTCTCCAAGACATCGTGTCTTGTGCCTACTTATCCTCGTCTGGTATGAGAAATTAGAGAAAACATAGTTCAGGCTAACAAGACCACAGGGTGGTTCTAGTGTTTTACCCGAGTAGGGTTAAAACTTAGTTCTAGCAGTTAGGTGTATGCAGCTACACCATTGGAGGCTTAGGCATTACCTGTTTGCGGTAGAACCAAGAGTTAACAAAACTCTCTTTATGAAAAAGGTTTCCAAATTAATCCCGAAGGATAAAAAAGTTTCATGTTTGTTTTTGAAGTCTTTTAAGAAAGAAGTGAATTGAATTTTGTTTGTAATTCATGTTGCACTAAAGACTATGACTTAGGAGCAAATGCGTCACATATCGTCCAAAGGACATACGCTAAAAACTCTAGACAACTGAGAGGATGCCCCTCAATCATCATTTCCCAAATGCTTAAGGCTCGTAGCGTACAACATTCATTATCCATTATTAAATGTTTTGAAGAAGTTTGAAGGTGAGAAGAGAAAGACACACTCTAAAAGGGAGACTAAACTCAACCTAATGTTCTCATGCAAAGTACACCTATGATTGGGATGAAAAGGGAAAACTATCCTAATGTTATCATGCATGGGTTCAAACCTAAGGTCTATCATAATCCATCTTGAAAAAAAGAGATTAGAGATCCTAAGGGAACATGGCAAAGAAGAAAGCACAAGTGAAAGAAGAAAGGAGATGCAAACATGTAATGCAAAACAAAGATGAAGAGGGAGGAACAAAGTGTGGGGAAGTAGCCACCACAAGCACATCTCAACCTCTTCAAGCAAATAAAATAATTCAAAACAAAATGGGAGATGTAAACCAAAGAACTTAGACAAGTTCAAGCTAAAAGTGAGATGAAGTGGGAGAAATAGAGTTCATACAACCACTTATACATCAATCACTAACCAAGGCAAAGCAAACAAGTAAGAAAATAAGACATGATCAAGATGAGGATGGGAGATAAGGCTTGGGCAGCAAGCAATACATAATGAAACTCAACTAAAGGCATCATCATGATCATGCAAGAAAAGAACAAAAGAGGTTCTTAAAATGGCCACTCATCAAAGTCAAACTCAAAGTGAAACCAAGATGCACCAAATCAACTTGGATGAGTCCTCAAAGTCCTAGGATAGAAGTGAGAACAAGAGAATAGGATAGGCAATCCAAATAAGGAAACAAGCCAAAGCAAGTTGCAAGATAAGGCATGGTAAAGAACCTAAGTTCTAAACACTTTCAACATTGAACATCAAATGGAAAACCTTAAACAAATGCAACTTACAACATGAACAAAGCAAGTGTAAGACCTAAGCGTTTGTAACTAGCCACTTCAACATGTTAGAAATGTGAATCAAAAAGAGTTGGAAGCATATGGGATCCACAAGGGTCATTTCCCATCAAAATTAGGTCAAGTGTGTGCGTGAACCACCCTTAGGGGTAGCTTGACTTGCAAGCTACCCAAAAATAGGAAAATGATTCAAATAAATCCAAATAAAATCCTAAAAGCACATAAAGATGTTGGCAACCCGGGGCTAAAACAACTCAACCAAGGTCCATTCAAAACATCACCAAAGGAATTGATCCATAAGGGTGCACCATTTTGAAGTAGGGTTGTCGATGGTCAAAAGAAAGCTCACAAAAGTCAACCAAAAGTTGGTTAAACCTTGACCTAAAACAAACTCAAAGGCATCTCAACTCACCAACAAGATGAGGAAAAAATCTCATTCGTAGGTGCTTAAAATTGATCAAGAACAGGCAAAAACAGATGAATACACATGAGAAATCAATTCAAAAACCCTTCCAGACATTTAATTCCATTTCAATTGAAAAATATCAAAAATTAAATAACACATTAAAGTGTCAGAAAATATTTTTGGTGGAAATTTTAAATGATTGGAACTATTTTTAATTGATTAAAAACAAAACAGAAAACAAATAAAATAAAATAAAAACAAATAAACTCAAAAGGTGCAAATAGAAACAAATCAAGTGAAAACCATTGGGCTTGATCCAACAGAGGGTGCACATAGCACTTTAGGCCCAAAACAAATCAGGCTGATTCCACAACGTGAAACGCACTGTTTCACTAATTGACATGGCAGTCAAAGGATCCATGCACACAAGTCAAATGAATCACAACCACACATTTCATCAAGTCAACAAGTCAAGCCATCACACGTAAGCTGGCCTGAGTTTGAACCAGACGCCGGAGCCCTAGCTCCGGTCGTCTTCTCCGGCAAGGTGGCCGGAGTTCAGGGTTCCAAAGCTCACCAAAACTTAGCAAATTCTATACCAAATTAAAGGTCTAGTCACGTAGTATCCAAATCCAGGCTCCATTTTCATTAATCATGCATAAACAAAGAGAATCGAACGGTGAAAGATTCAAGTGCTCAACTGAAAATCTCATCAAACATAGCAATTAAGATGTCAAACATTGCCTACAAGATGTAGGGCTTCAGATGCAACCACAATGACCTAGATTCAGTGCCTAACATGAGAGAAATATGGAATTGAAGATTACCTAACAGAGACACTCCGTTGGTGCTTCTACAACTTGATTCCTTGGTTCAAAAGGTGTAAACCCACTCCACTGAGCTCAAGGAAGAAGAAGATTACTTCAATTTACTTTGAAATGGCTTGGATCTTGATTCACGATTTTCAAATTTGCTCTCACTTTCAAAACTTGAACTCTATGCTTTCTCCACGAATTTCACCTCCTGAGCTCTCAATTTTGATTTTGAACTTTTATATTATGGATTTGTGATGTAAATGGAGGTCCAATGAGGCTTGGTTTGGCTAATTTGCAAAAATGCCAAAAAAATGGCACGTGATCATGGACACGTGAATATGGATGTGTACACACTTGAATTTGGCTCCATTCTTTAGTTGAGACTTTGAATTACATACGTGGATTGGAATTGGGCTTGATTGTGATCCATTTAGCAAGTTTGGATGTGGAACTTTTTCATGAAGCAAGTTTCAATTCCACGTGATTTTCACCTCAAAAACCAAAGTAACTTTGTGAATTTTGCTTGTTTAGACATTGTGAACAATTTTGAATCACAACATGGTATTAAAAAGTCCTAAAACTTGATCAATTGAATTCATGATTTAAAGCTCATTAATTACTTGAAATTTCTTCACCAATGTCTCTAACCACTCATAACTCATGCCAATATTGAGTTTCATGATGAAATTGAGGTCATCTGGAGCAACTTTCATGTTGGTGAAAGTTCCATTTGAAGTGCACAAGTGTACGTAAATGACCCATAACCAAAATGACCTATAATCAAAGTTTCCCAAAATACCCCTGCCTTGCAAGCTTCATATATTGAGATCCACAAATGATATCAAGGACTTTTAAGACTTTTTGGAAAGCTAAGATCATGAGGAATAACTTTCATTTTCATAAAAAGTTTATGAGAAACATGACTCTAAGTCAAAAGTGCCTTGGAAGTAAGTTAACTTTTGTTGACTGAAAAATATGTTCATCTGAGACCCATAACTTGATGGCATCATAAATTGAGTTCCACAAACCCAATGGATGAGTTCTAGTACTCAAAATAAATCTTAGAGCATGCCCTACATGTCTCGTGTTTATAAGAAAATAATATTGAACTTGTATCTTGAGGTAAATGGTCCTTGAAGTTAGCTCCTAAATAGGGGATTTTACACTGGCAACCTCTGAAACCCTAATTTAGTAACTTATCAAACCCTTGATTCTTATTGATTTGAACTTGAAATAACATCCTAGATGTTTCAAAATGACTTCCCATTAATCTAATGACTTAGAACTAAGTCTCATACTCCTTTAAGTCCTCACTTGACTTTGCACTAAGCAGATGAAACCCTAGATGCACAAACTTTGACTGCAACCTCTTGCAAGTGAAATGAACACTTAGATAAGCTCCTAAATAACTTCAAAAGAACTTAATGAGCTTCTCCAACATCTCTTATCCATAACCATGGCCTTGTGAACCCCTGATAATCTTCAGTTGACCCCTAAGATAGGAGGTAAGCAACACTTGTCAATCTTCTTCCTTAGAGAACTTTGAGCACTTCTTGGTGTGTATGAGCATTAGATAAGCTGAGTAACCACTCTTGGTTGAGCTTGATACCCTTGATAACCTTCTCTTGGATGGCGCACTTCCCCTAATCCCCTTCAAAAGACAATGCTATGCAGATGCAAATGCTAAATAATGCAATGAAACACAAGCCAAGTAAAGAAAAAGGTTGGGCAAATTTTGGGGTACAACACCAACAAATCTACCACTCTCCCTCATGGTGTAGCAGAAGACGTGTTGGTAAAGGTTGACAAATTTTTATTTCCAATCGACTTTGTGGTAATTGATATGGAGGAAGATGAAGAATCTCCCTTGATTCTTGGTCGACCTTTTATGAAAACCGCGCACATGGAAATTAATATGGATGATGGTCTAATGAAGGTTAGAGTTCTAGATGAGGAGATTTGTTTCAATCTTTTTGAAACCATGAAGTTTTCAAAGGACAACACCGATTGTTTTAGAATCGATGCAATGGAAGTGGTGATCGAAGAAGTTAAGGAGTTATTGCAAGTTCCCACGCCATTACAACAAGTTCTTACCAATGCTCTTTCAAATGCCAATGACGAAGAAGAAAAAAAGATTGAAAATTTTTTGCGGGAGCTTGAAGAATTAGAGGAAATCCCTCATTTGAAAGAAAGGGTGGAAATTTTGAAAAAGGAAAACAATGAGGAAGTCAAACTCGAGTTGAAGTTGTTACCATCTCATCTTAAGTCTGTTTTCCTTGATGAAGAGAAAAATAAGTCAGTGATCATAAGCTCGGATCTAACCATGGAGGAAGAAAAAAATTAATTGGTGTTTTGAAGAAAAATCAAGAGGCAATAGGTTGGACTCTTTCCGAATTGAAAGGTATAAGTCCATCCTATTGTATGCACCAAATATTCATGGAGGAAGATTTCAAACCGGTAGCTCAACCGCAAAGAAGATTGAATTTTACCATGAAAGAAGTGGTGAGGAAGGAAGTTGTCAAAATGTTGGATACCAGAATGATTTATCCTATTTCCGATAGTCCGTGGTTTATCCCAGTTCAAGTGGTGCCGAAGAAAGGTGGAATGACGGTTCTCCGTAATGAGAAGAATGAGTTGATTCCAACAAAAACTGTAACAGGGTGGAGGATGTGTATTGACTACCATAGGCTCAATCAAGCTACAAGAAAAGATCACTTCCCTCTTTCTTTCATGGATCAAATGCTCGAGAGGCTTTCCGGTCAAGAATATTATTTTTTTTTGGATGGATACTCAGGGTATAATCAAATCATTTTCAACCCGGAGGATCATGAAAAAACAGCTTTCACTTGTCCTTTCGAAATCTTTGCTTATAGGAGGATGTCGTTTGGCTTGTGCAATGCACCGATGACTTTTCAAAGGTGTATGCAAGCTATATTCTCAGACTTGATTGAAAAGACTATCGAGGTGTTTATGGATGACTTCTCAGTTTTTGGTCCATTATTTGATCTTTGTTAGAAAAATCTAGATGTTGTCCTGGAGAGGTGCGTGGATACTAACTTGGTGCTTAATTGGGAAAAATGCAACTTCATGGTTACAGAAGGAATTGTGCTTGGGCACAAAGTTTCTTCGAAGGGACTTGAAGTTGATAGGGCTAAAGTGGAAGTTATTGAGAAATTTCCACCACCTCTGAACGTGAAGGGAACGTGAAGGGAATCCGAAGCTTTCTGGGTCATGCAAGATTCTACCGAAGATTCATCAAAGACTTTGCAAAGATAGTCAAACCATTGAGCAACTTGCTCAATAAAGATAAGTCTTTTCTTTTTGATGAGTCTTGTATGACATCTTTTGATTCTTTAAAACAAAGCCTAATCATTGCACCCATAATCGTCGCACCAAATTGGAAAAATGATTTTGAAATCATGTGCGATGCGAGTGATTATGCGGTTGGCATAGTGTTGGGCCAAAGAAAAACCAAAATTTTCCATGCGATACATTATGCGAGCAAATTTCTTAACGATGCTCAAATAAACTATGCAACAACTGAGAAAGAGTTGCTTACAATAGTATACGCATTAGAAAAATTTAGGTCTTATTTAATCGGGTCCAAAGTTGTGGTGTACATCGATCATGCGACGATCAAGTATCTACTAACCGAGCCAAACTCCAAGCAAAGGATAATTCGTTGGATCCTTTTATTACAAGAATTCGATCTGGAAATTTGTGATAAAAAAGGATCCGAGAATTTGGTAGCGGATCACTTGTCCCGTGTTGTGAATGATGGAGTCACGAAACATGAGTAGGAGGTGAGGGAAGAGTTTCCTGATGAAAAGTTATATATGGTGAAAGTTAGACCTTGGATTGCCGACATGGCTAACCACAAAGCCACCGGATTAATGTCGGAAGGTCTAACTAGTCACCAGAGAAAAAAAGTTTTGTCTGACGCCATGTACTTTGTGTGGGATGAGCCTCATTTGTTTAAACTTGGCGTCGACAACATTTTAAGGAGATGTGTGTCTCAGGAGGAAGCCAAAGACATCCTTTGGCATTCTCACAACTCTCCGTATGGAGGTCATTTTAACGACACAAGAACGGCCGCGAAAGTCCTCCAATCAGGCTTTTATTAGTTGTCCTTGTTCAAAGATGCGCATGCGCACACCAAAAGTTGTGATAAATCTCAGAGGATTGGTAGAGTATCTCAACAAAATGAAATTCCTCTGCAAAGCATGTTAGAAGTCGAGGTTTTCGATTGTTGGGGCATTGATTTTTTTGGTCCATTCCCACTGTCTTTTGGAAATGAGTACATTCTTATTGCGGTTGACTACGTCTCAAAGTAAGTTGAAGCCATAGCTAGCGCTAAGGCAGACGGGAAAACCCTGATAAAATTTTTGAAAAAAAATATTTTTTTCTCGATTAGATACTCCGAGAGTGTTAATAAGTGACGGAGGATCTCACTTTTATAACACTCCGTTAGCAAAAGATTTGGAGCAGTATTGTGTGAGGCACAAAGTTGCAACACCATACCATTTGCAAGCTAACGGACAGGCCGAAGTATCAAACCGAAAAATTAAAAAAATTTGGAAAAAACTGTGTCCACCTTAAGAAAGGATTGGTCAAGCAAGCTTGACGATGCTTTGTGGGCATATCGGACAGCTTTCAAGGCTCTGATTGGTGTCATCCCTTTCAAAATGGTCTACAGAAAAAACGGTCACCTAGCGGTTGAGTTGGAGCACAAAGCCTTTTAGGCATTAAAGTTGCTAAATTTTGATCAAAACTTGAGTGGCAACAAAAGAAAAATTCAGTTTCATGAGTTGGAGGAAATACGCCTACAAGCATATGAATCATACAAAATTTACAAAGACCGGGTAAAGGGTTATCATGATAAGAAGATTGTGACTAAGAAATTTGAGGAAGGGCAAATGGTGTTACTTTTCAACTCTAGGTTGAGATTGTTTCTAGGGAAGCTAAATTCTAAGTGGTCGAGTCCGTTTCGGATTCGCAACATTATGAGCTATGGGGCAATCACTATCGAAGATATGAAGACCAAAGATAATTGGACAGTAAACGGTCAAAGATTGAAGATTTACTTAGGTGGTGATTTCGAGTGGGACACCACCTCTGTGCCCTTTTGCGATTCGTGATCGCATCGGACCGTCAAGCTCCAACAACATTAAACAAAGCGCTTATTGGGAGGCACCCCAACATTGTATGTATTTCCTGTTTTTTGTAGTTTAATTTGTTTATGCAGGATGTGGTAGAAACTTTTGGAGGAAAAGCTAGACAGATTTTTAAAAACAAAACCTGTCATGCTCGTTAGCTTCTTCGTAATGCGAATAGCTGAGCGAACATGTTCGCTAGAAAGCTCGCAGTGCGAGCAATGCGAAACAGGTCTGCCACATCATTATTTTTTTAAAGTAGTGGGCCACCCATGTGGGCCCATTATGTCTTTTAATTCTGAACATTGTTTTAAGTGTTTTTCCCACTTCTCACTTGCCACTCCACTCCATATCACTTTGCACTCTCACAGTTAAGCTAAAACAATGCAAATTGAAACTCTAGTTGTTCAAGAAACTTTCTTCAAGCTATATCAATTCAGGTCTGTTCATCTCTTACATTTATTTTATTATTTGGGTTAAGATATTTTGAAGAGGGCATGCCAAATGGGTTGATTGGGGTAGGTTCAAGTTTGATGAAAATTTATGTTGCATGTGTTTGATTAGTCATCCCTAGAAGGGATTCATGTTCTAGAAGGGATTCTCCTTAGAAGGGATTCTGGTTCTAGAAGGGATTCACGTTAGAAGGGATTCTGGTTCAAGAAGGGATTCTGGTTCTAAAAGGGATTCATGTTCTAGAAGGGATTCTCCTTAGAAGGGATTCATGTTCTAAAAGGGATTCTCCTTAGAAAAGATTCATGTTTTATAAGGGATTCATGTTAGAAGGGATTCATATTAGAAGGGATTCTGGTTCTAAAAGAGATTCATGTTCTAGAAGGGATTCAAGTTAGAAGGGATTCATATTAGAAGGGATTCTGGTTCTAGAAGGGATTCATGTTATAAGGGATTCTGCATGTTCTAGAAGGGATTCATGTTAGAAGGGATTCATATTAGAAGGGATTCATGTTATAAGGGATTCAAGTTTGAAGGGATTCTCCCTAGAAGGGATGCATGTTCTAGATGGGATTCATGTTAGAAGGGATTCTCCTTATAAGGGATTCATGTTCTAGAAGGGATTCATGTTATAAGGGATTCATTAGAAGTGATTCTGGTTCTAGAAGGGATTCATGTTAGAAGGGGTTCTCCTTAGAAGGGATTCTGATTCTAGAAGGGATTCATTATAGAAGTGATTCTGATTCTAGTAGGGATTCATTGTAGAAGGGATTCATGTTCTAGAAGGGATTCATGTTAGAAGGGATTCTGATTCTAGAAGGGATTCATGTTAGAAGGGATTCTCCTTAGATGAGATTCATGTTCTAGAAGGGATTCATGTTAGAAGGGAGCTAGAAGGGATTCATCGTTAGAAGGGATTCTGGTTCTAGAAGGGATTCACATTAGAAGAGATTCTGGTTCTAGAAAGGATTTTGGTTCTAGAAGGGATTCTCCTTAGAAGGGATTCATGTTCTAGAAGGCATTCATGTTAGAAGGGATTCTACTTCTAGAAGGGATTCATGTTCTAGAAGGGATTCATGTTCTAGAAGGGATTCATGTTAGAAGGGATTCTGGTTCTAGAAGGGATTCATGTTCTAGAAGGGATTAATGTTAGAAGAGATTCATATTATAAGGGATTCATGTTAGAAGGGATTCATATTAGAAGGGATTCATGTTAGAAGGGATTCTGGATGTTCTAGAAGGGATTCATGTTAGAAGGGATTCTGCTTCTTGAAGGGATTCTGCTTCTACAAGGGATTCTGCTTCTAGAAGGGATTCATTATAGAAGGGATTCAGGTTATAAGGGATTCATGTTAGAAGGAATTCTCCTTAGAAGTGATTCATGTTCTAGAAGGGATTCTGCTTCTAGAAGGGATTCTGCTTCTAGAAGGGATTCTGCTTCTAGAAGGGATTCATTATAGAAGGGATTCAGGTTATAAGGGATTCATGTTAGAAGGGATTCTCCTTAGAAGGGATTCATGTTCTAGAAGGGATTCATGTTAGAAGGGATTCATTAGAAGTGATTCTGGTTCTAGAAGGGATTCATGTTAGAAGGGGTTTTCCTTAAAAGGTATTCTGATTCTAGAAGGGATTCATTATAGAAGTGATTCTGATTCTAGTAGGGATTCATTATAGAAGGGATTCATGTTCTAGAAGGTATTCATGTTAGAAGGGATTCTGATTCTAGAATGGATTCATGTTAGAAGGTATTCTCCTTAGATGAGATTCATGTTCTAGAAGGGATTCATGTTAAAAGGGAGCTAGAAGGGGTTCATCCTTAGAAGGGATTCTGGTTCTAGAAGGGATTCACGTTAGAAGAGATTCTGGTTCTAGAAAGGATTCTGGTTCTAGAAGGGATTCTCCTTAGAAGGGATTCATGTTCTAGAAGGCATTCATGTTAGAAGGGATTCTACTTCTAGAAGGGATTCATGTTCTAGAAGGGATTTATGTTAGAAGGGATTCTGGTTCTAGAAGGGATTCATGTTCTAGAAGGGATTAATGTTAGAAGGGATTCATATTAGAAGGGATTTATGTTAGAAGGGATTCATATTAGAAGGGATTCATGTTAGAAGGGATTCTGGATGTTCTAGAAGGGATTCATGTTCGAAGGGATTCTGCTTCTTGAAGGGATTCTGCTTCTTGAAGGGATTCTGCTTCTAGAAGGGATTCATTATAGAAGGGATTCAGGTTATAAGGGATTCATGTTAGAAGGGATTCTCCTTAGAAGGGATTCATGTTCTAGAAAGGATTCATGTTAGAAGGGATTCATTAGAAGTTATTCTGGTTCTAGAAGGGATTCATGTTAGAAGGGGTTCTCCTTAGAAGGGATTCTGATTCTAGAAGGGATTCATTATAGATGTGATTCTGATTCTAGTAGGGATTCATTATATAAGGGATTCATGTTCTAGAAGGGATTCATGTTAGAAGGGATTCAAGATAGAAGGTATACTGATTCTAGAAGGGATTCATGTTAGAAGGGATTCATGTTAGAAGGGAGTTAGAAGGGATTCATGTTCTAGAAGGGATTATGTTTCTAGAAGGCATTCATTCTAGAAGGGATTCATGTTAGGAGGGATTCTCTTTAGATGGGATTCATGTTAGAAAGGATTCTCCTTAAAAGGGATTCATGTTCTAGAAGGGATTCTCCTTAGGAAGGGATTCATGTTCTAGAAGGGATTCATATTAGAAGGGATTCTGGTTCTAGAAGGGATTCACGTTAGAAGGGATTCTGAATCGAGAAGGGATTCTTGTTATAAGTGATTCTCCTTATATGGGATTCATGTTCTAGAAGGGATTCAAGTTAGAGGGGAGCTAGAAGGGATTCATGCTAGAAGGGATTCTGGTTCTAGAAGAGATTCATTCTAGAAAGGATTCATGTTAGAAGGGATTCTCTTTAGAAGGGATTCATGTTAGAAGGGATTCTCCTTAGAAGGGATTCATGGTCTAGAAGGGATTCTCCATAGAAGGGATTCTAGTTCTAGAAGGGATTCACGTTAGAAGGGATTCTTGTTCTAGAAGGGATTCTTGTTCTAGAAGGGATTCTCCTTAGAAGGGATTCATGTTCTAGAAGGGATTCTCCTTAGAAGGGATTCATGTTCTAGAAGGGATTCATGTTCTAGAAGGGATTTATGTTAGAAGGGATTCATATTAGAAGGGATTCTGGTTCTAGAAGGGATTCATGTTCTAGAAGGGATTCATGTTCTAGAAGGGATTTATGTTAGAATGGATTCATATTAGAAGGGATTCTGGTTCTAGAAGGGATTCATGTTATAAGGGATTCTGGATGTTTTAGAAGGGATTCATGTTAGAAGCGATTCATCTTCTAGAAGGGATTGATATTATAAGGGATTCATGTTTGAAGGGGGATGCATGTTCTAGAAGGGATTCATGTTAGAAGGGATTCTCCTTAGAAGGGATTCATGTTCTAGAAGGGATTCATGTTAGAAGGGATTCATTAGAAGTGATTCTGGTTCTAGAAGGGATTTATGTTAGAAGGGGTTCTCCTTAGAAGGGATTCTGATTCTAGAAGGGATTCACGTTAGAAGGGATTCTGATTCTAGAAGGGATTCATGTTAGAAAGGATTCTCTTTAGATAGGATACATGTTCTAGAAGGGATTCATGTTAGAGGGGAGCTAGAAGGGATTCATGCTAGAAGGGATTCTGGTTCTAGAAGGGATTCATTCTAGAAAGGATTCATGTGAGAAGGGATTCTCTTTAGAAGGGATTCATGTTAGAAGGGATTCTCCTTAGAAGGGATTCATGGTCTAGAAGGGATTCTCCTTAGAAGGGATTCTGGTTCTAGAAGAGATTCACGTTAGAAGGGATTCTGGTTCTAGAAGGGATTCTGGTTCTAGAAGGGATTCTCATTAGAAGGGATTCATGTTCTAGAAGGGATTCTCCTTAGAAGGGATTCATGTTCTAGAAGAGATTCTCCTTAGAAGGGATTCATATTAGAAGGGATTCTGGTTCTAGAAGGGATTCATGTTAGAAGGGATTTATATTAGAAGGGATTCTGGTTCTAGAAGGGATTCATGTTATAAGGGATTCTGGATGTTCTAGAAGGGATTCATGTTAGAAGGGATTCTGCTTCTAAAAGGGATTCATATTAGAAGGGATTCATGTTATATGGGATTCATGTTTGAAGGAGGATGCATGTTCTAGAAGGGATTCATGTTAGAAGGAATTCTCCTTAAAAGGGATTCATGTTCTAGAAGGAATTCATCTTAGAAGGGATTCATTAGAAGTGATTCTGGTTCTAGAAGGGATTCATGTTAGAGGGGGTTCTCCTTAGAAGGGATTCTGGATGTTCTAGAAGGGATTCATTCTAGAAGGGATTCATGTTAGAAGGGATTCTCTTTAGATGGGATTCTTGTTAGAAGGGATTCTCCTTAAAAAGGATTCATGTTCTAGAAGGGATTCTCCTTAGAAGGATTCATGTTCTAGAAGGGATTCATATTAGAAGGGATTCTGGTTCTAGAAGGGATTCATGTTAGAAGGGATTCTCCTTAAAAGGGATTCATGTTCTAGAAGGGATTCACCTTAGAAGGGATTCATGTTCTAGAAGGGATTTATATTAGAAGGGATTCTGGTTCTAGAAGGGATTCACGTTAGAAGGGATTCTGGTTCTAGAAGGAATTCTGGTTCTAGAAGGGATTCATGTTAGAAGGGATTCATGTCCTAGAAGGGATTCTCCTTAGAAGGGATTCATGTTCTAGAAGGGATTCATGTTAGAAGGGATTCATATTAGAAGGGATTCTGGTTCTAGAAGGGATTCATGTTCTAGAAGGGATTCATGCTAGAAGGGATTCATATTAGAAGGGATTCTGGTTCTAGAAGGGATTCATGTTAGAAGGGATTCTGGATGTTCTAGAAGGGATTCATGTTAGAAGGGATTCTGCTTCTAGAAGGGATTCATATTAGAAGGGATTCATGTTATAAGGGATTCATGTTTGAAGGGATTCTCCTTAGAAGGGATTCATGTTCTAGAAGGGATTCATGTTAGAAGGGATTCTCCTTAGAACGAATTCATGCTCTAGAAGGGATTCATGTTAGAAGGGATTCATTAGAAGTGATTCTGGTTCTACAAGGGATTCATGTTAGAACGGGTTCTCCTTAGAAGAGATTCTGATTCTAGAAGGGATTCATAATAGAAGTGATTCTGATTCTAGTAGGGATTCATTATAGAAGGGATTCATGTTCTAGAAGGGATTCATGTTAGAAGGGATTCAAGTTAGAAGGGATTCTGATTCTAGAAGTGATTCATGTTAGAAGGGATTCTCCTTAGATGGGATTCATGTTCTAGAAGGGATTCATGTTAGAAGGGAGGTAGAAGGGATTCATGCTAGAAGGGATTCTGGTTCTAGAAGGGATTCATTCTAGAAAGGATTCATGTGAGAAGGGATTCTCTTTAGAAGGGATTCATGTTAGAAGGGATTCTCCTTAGAAGGGATTCATGGTCTAGAAGGGATTCTCCTTAGAAGGGATTCTGGTACTAGAAGGGATTCACGTTAGAAGGGATTCTGGTTCTAGAAGGGATTCTGGTTCTAGAAGGGATTCTCATTAGAAGGGATTCATGTTCTAGAAGGGATTCTCCTTAGAAGGGATTCATGTTCTAGAAGAGATTCTCCTTAGAAGGGATTCATATTAGAAGGGATTCTGGTTCTAGAAGGGATTCATGTTAGAAGGGATTTATATTATAAGGGATTCTGGTTCTAGAAGGGATTCATGTTATAAGGGATTCTGGATGTTCTAGAAGGGATTCATGTTAGAAGGGATTCTGCTTCTAAAAGGGATTCATATTAGAAGGGATTCATGTTATAAGGGATTCATGTTTGAAGGAGGATGCATGTTCTAGAAGGGATTCATGTTAGAAGGAATTCTCCTTAAAAGGGATTCATGTTCTAGAAGGAATTCATCTTAGAAGGGATTCATTAGAAGTGATTCTGGTTCTAGAAGGGATTCATGTTACAGGGGGTTCTCCTTAGAAGGGATTCTGGATGTTCTAGAAGGGATTCATTCTAGAAGGGATTTATGTTAGAAGGGATTCTCTTTAGATGGGATTCTTGTTAGAAGGGATTCTCCTTAAAAAGGATTCATGTTCTAGAAGGGATTCTCCTTAGAAGGATTCATGTTCTAGAAGGGATTCATGTTAGAAGGGATTCTGGTTCTAGAAGGGATTCATGTTAGAAGGGATTCTCCTTAAAAGGGATTCATGTTCTAGAAGGGATTCACCTTAGAAGGGATTCATGTTCTAGAAGGGATTCACATTAGAAGGGATTCTGGTTCTAGAAGGGATTCACGTTAGAAGGGATTCTGGTTCTTGAAGGAATTCTGGTTCTAGAAGGGATTCATGTTAGAAGGGATTCATGTCCTAGAAGGGATTCTCCTTAGAAGGGATTCATGTTCTAGAAGGGATTCATGTTAGAAGGGATTCATATTAGAAGGGATTCTGGTTCTAGAAGGGATTCATGTTCTAGAAGGGATTCATGTTAGAAGGGATTCATATTAGAAGGGATTCTGGTTCTAGAAGGGATTCATGTTAGAAGGGATTCTGGATGTTCTAGAAGGGATTCATGTTAGAAGGGATTCTGCTTCTAGAAGGGATTCATATTAGAAGGGATTCATGTTATAAGGGATTCATGTTTGAAGGGATTCTCCTTAGAAGGGATTCATGTTCTAGAAGGGATTCATGTTAGAAGGGATTCTCCTTAGAACGGATTCATGCTCTAGAAGGGATTCATGTTAGAAGGGATTCATTAGAAGTGATTCTGGTTCTAGAAGGGATTCATGTTAGAACAGGTTCTCCTTAGAAGAGATTCTGATTCTAGAAGGGATTCATAATAGAAGTGATTCTGATTCTAGTAGGGATTCATTATAGAAGGGATTCATGTTCTAGAAGGGATTCATGTTAGAAGGGATTCAAGTTAGAAGGGATTCTGATTCTAGAAGTGATTCATGTTAGAAGGGATTCTCCTTAGATGGGATTCATGTTCTAGAAGGGATTCATGTTAGAAGGGAGGTAGAAGGGATTCATGCTAGAAGGGATTCATGTTCTAGAAGGGATTCATTCTAGAAGGGATTCATGTTAGAAGGGATTCTCTTTAGAAGGGATTCTTGTTAGAAGGGATTCTCCTTAAAAGGGATTCATGTTCTATAAGGGATTCTCCTTAGAAGTATTCATGTTCTAGAAGGGATTCATATTAGAAGGGATTCTGGTTCTAGAAGGGATTCATGTTAGAAGGGATTCTCCTTAAAATGGATTCATGTTCTAGAAGGGATTCATGTTCTAGAAGGGATTCTCCTTAGAAGGGATTCATGTTCTAGAAGGGATTCATATTAGAAGGGATTCTGGTTTTAGAAGGGATTCACGGTAGAAGGGATTCTGGTTCTAGAAAGGATTCTGGTTCTAGAAAGGATTCTGGTTCTAGAAGGGATTCTCCTTAGAAGGGATTCATATTCTAGAAGGGATTCATGTTAGAAGGGATTCTACTTCTAAAAGGGATTCATGTTCTAGAAGGGATTCTCCTTATAAGGGATTCATGTTCTAGAAGGGATTCATGTTAGAAGGGATTAAAGTTAGAAGAGATTCATGTTATAATGTTAATTATCAATTGAAATTATAATATAAGAGCAGAAGAAGCAAACAATTCTTTAATCATTGTTTGAGCATCGAAACAGTATATTCTAAAATCTCCAATAAACATAAGTTCATAAGCACGAGTGATAAAACATAAACCACAACTAAAGTAACACTAACACAAGCTCTAAATAACATAATCCAAGTGCCTAATAGAATTCGAGGCCAGTTGGGGCAGCAGAGGCAGACATGCAGCACCTGGGGTAACAGCAATATGAGCATTACAACCCAGCCTACACGTACAACCCAATCTGTATTAGTATAAAGTAGAATAATCGTTACTGATATAAAGCATTCCATCATTCAATTACCATGTTGATCCAGTAGACTTAAAAACATGGTGAAATTGTAGCGTATGAAGTAGTTTCTTGTTATAGCCACTTCTTTGTAATGCTTAATGTTAAAGAAATCCAGGGGTCAAAATAGATTTTGAAAAAGTCAAAAAATAGATTTTGCAAAGGAAATGTGTACCTAGGAATTGATCCTTGATTCTTTTCTTCTTTTAGAAGACTTGGCAGTGGAGGACTGGTGGCTGGAACATTCGGTTTCATGTGTAGTTATATCAGCATGTTGAAGAATTTTCTAAAAAAAATTGATTCTTTTCTTCTTTTGGAAGACTTGGCAGTGGAGGACTGGTGGCTGGAACATTCGGTTTCATGTGTAGTAATATCAGCATGTTGAAGAATTTTCCGAAAAAAATTGAGTCTTGTTTGAAGAGGCTGATTTGCCAAAGATAAATATTCAACAGAGCCATTGTGTCTTCTTGGCACCTGACAGATATGTGCAATGCACGGTTGTGATTGCGTCCTTCGTTCGGCAACTCTGCATCACTAAAGCTCAGAGTGTTACAGGCTGTAATGTTGGTTACTACTGAATCAAATTGTCCGAGAGTTATGTCTTTTGTCACATGTGCCTGCTTCAATACCTTTTGCAGAGCTTCTCTGTGAGCTGGAGAGTTCATCAAGAGAGACAAGATCGATATCTTCGATGGGGTTTGGTGAAGCTGATCAATAACCCTGTAATCACTTTTCCGAATAATCCTTAAGAATTCCTCGTCGTCTCCCTCAGTACTTGGTACCTTTTTTTCTCTTGTCGCAGTAGGGGTAACCTCTTTTGGAGCGGCTACTGTCATCTTTGGTTGATAGATTCGACCACTACGGGTCATTTTGCTTGTACCTGCAATGTTTGTTACATCCACTTGATCATCTTTTACTGTCTCTTTCTGACTAACCTTCCCAGATCCTCGGTCTATCACAGCCATGTCATACTTCTATGGAACGGCCTTTGTGCTTTCAAAAGGAAACGGTCTTGGTTTCTGAATAATAACCGGTTGAGGTGGATTGATAGTCGACTTGTTGAAAACAGGCTTCATACTTTTGTTGGTCATTTTGAACACCGGAACTTTCTCACTTTTCTTTGGTAAATTAAAAACAGGCTCAATTACAGAAACTTCTTCTTTCCTCCCCTTGCTACCCACTTGCAACACTCCACCATCAATCAATCTTTGTATATTTCCTCGTACCACATCACACCCTCTAGAATCACTAGAACATTCTTTACAATCATTATGGGTATCTTCTATCAATCCTGTTTTCAGTAGTTTCTCGTGAAGTAACCTCAACGGGGTTTTGATCTCTGACACACCTCGGACCATCCTTTCATCTGACACTTCTTCTACCGCATTGACCCCTCCATGGTTCGGCAATGGATTACTTTTAACATTGGGGGGTACATCATCAAAAGACAAGATCTTCCTTTCCATCAACTCCCTGACAAGATGTTTTAAAGCAAGACAACCTTCTAAATCATGACCGACAACGCCTTCGTGAAAGGAACAATGAGCGTTTGGATTATAGTGAGGAGACGTAGTGTCTGGATTTAATGGTCGTGTTGTTACCAATCCTTGCTGCACCAAGGAGGGGTACAACTCTGTGTAAGTCATCGGTATCTGAGGAAGTGGAGGTTTTGTCGTCGGTCTCCGATTCTGATAGTTCTGTCTTGGCGCCTGAGCTCTAGGCTGATGATGTTGCTGATAGGATAGAGCATTGGGAGCTCGTTGATACCCTTGTTGAATTGGCTGATATACAGGTGCTGGCACTGCCTGGTAATTGGGAACAGGATGATTGAAAGCCGGAGTTACAGCTGCCACATATGGTTGTTAGGCATACTGCAACGGATACATTGGTCGTTGTTGCTGGGTTTGCTGAGCATAACTTGCTTGAGGCTGCTGAACAAAGCCTTGCTGAGGTTGTTGAACATAACTTTGCTGATACGGTTGGTAGGGCGGTCTCCAGGTGCGACTTTTTCTTCCTACGGTTACTGCGTTTGCCTCCCCTTCTTTCTTTTTATGAAAATTACTGTTGATCTTCTTGACATTGTTGTTACCAGAACTGCTGGAACCACTAGCCACATTTCCATTCTTCATTCCTAACTCCACTCTCACCCCCACTGCTACTATATCAGAAAAAATTGCGGTTACACTACTGATCATCTTCTCATAAAATTCTGGTCTCACTGTATCGACGAACCAATCTGTCAACTCTTTTTCACTCAAAGGAGGTTCCACCTGAGAGGCGGTTTCCCTCCACCTTTGTGCATACTCTTTGAAAGATTCTGAACCCTTTTATGACATACTTAGTAACTGTCTTCTATCAGAGGCTAAATCCATGTTGTACTTGTAATGTTTCACAAAAGCATCAGCCAAGTCTTGGAAACTGTGAATACGAGACTGATCCAAACCCAAATACCATTTAGCAGGAGCTCCTTTCAAACTATCCTGGAAATAGTGAATCATCAACTTATCATCTTCTACATGCGCGACCATTCTTCGGTAATACATAATCAGATGCGTCCGAGGACAAGTAGCACCAGAATACTGATCAAAATTGGGAACCTTGAATTTCGGCGGAATTACCAATCCAGACACTAAGCACATATCTCTGGCATCAGTACCAAAAATGTCATTTCCTTCCATTGCTCTGACTTTCCTGCCGATAGTCTCTACACTTTCTTTCAACTTATCATTTCGTCCACTCTTTTCTTCATACCCATCAAGACCTTCGTACACTTGTGAGGATTATGAAAAATAGGGCGCGCTTGAATCTGAACAGAAGGCTGAGTGTAAGTAGGGATAGCTTGAGGAACTTCTGCCCCTAGGGGAACTGCTTGTTGATTGACTACTAGTGGAGGTACGAAACCAGGCGGTAACCCATATGGTGGAACATTTGCAACAGTGACTGCCGTTGGGACCGGCTCTACGGCTATGCTAGTGATTTCAGAAACAACAGTGGCTTGAGTGTCCAACTTTGCACGAATAACTTGTAGAGCTTCCATGATCTGCCCCATGCCTCCTCGTAGCTCTCCAAGTTCATTATCAATCCTGTCCACATCCAAATCCTGTCCTTCCATTCTTAGGCGAGGTTGGGCTCGGGTATTATATCGGTGTTGAGGATTCAGTGTGATTCTTTCTGGAGACAAGACAGTGAGATGAGACACAACACAAGAACATGCACATGCAATGGTTTATGAATGCAAAATGAAACAATGCAAAAATTAATCATTCAAGGAATCCAAAGAAATATTTGCAGAAATTATAACAATGGGGAAATAAGCAAATATGCAATGCTTTATGAATGCAAAATGAAACAATGCAAAAACTAATCATTCAAGGAATCCAAAGAAATATTTGCAGAAATTATAACAATGGGGAAATAAGAAAATTCAAAAGTCTTCATAGATTAGCAACTGAGAGTTTTACAACAACGATTCTGAAACTGAAATACAAGTCTTCAATATAGATACATGATGAAATAAAACGGAAAACAAAAGGATTTTAGATCTTCTGGTTGGATGGCCCTTCGTCTTTTGGCTGACTTCTCTTTCCACCTTGACGGATCAACTCTTGAAGCTCTTCTTTCTCTTGCATAGCCTTGAAATACTTATCCCTCCAAGCCTTTCCTTCTTTTTCAGCTTTTGCCAAAGCAGCTTTCAATTCTTCTATGAGAGTAGGTTTGGGTGAGTCAGGCTCAAAACGAGTATAGAACATCTTCAACGCTGCCTCTTTTACCCATGATAAGTAAGATTCTGAAACAGTAGTGTCGTGGTAACCTAGGGCAGTTACTCCCCTCGTGTGGACATAACGCCAAGCATACACAATTCGAGCCCTGTAAGCGGGATTCTTCCCTTCTTCAATGTAGAAGCTTCTCAAATAGTCTGGGTCTGGTTCATTCTCCATTGGGTGTCCTAACTGGCGACGATCTAAGATAGGATTATAGTTGATGCAACCATTAACGTTGATAAGCGGTACATTCGGGAAATCTCCACAGCTTTGGATCATGGCAATCCCCCCATTTATAGGGTCATACCACTTAATATCTGAGTGTTTGAGCAACGACAATTTTTCAACCCATGAGAGCCCATTTTGCTTATCCTAGAGTGTTGGAATTCTTGGCAAGTGCGAAATAAACCACTTGTGCAGGAGAACGGTGCAACACTCAATATGTCCAACTCCATAACGGTTCCTACGGTGGATGGAAAAGTACATATCAGCCAGCAAGGTAGGTACATGATTCTTGATTAAGAAAAGGTTGATTGCATTTGCGTCCACAAAATCATTAGCAGTCGAGAACAGGAACAGCCCGTAAATTAGTAAAACTAGAATGGCCTCAAATGCTTCAATATTCTTTGACAAGGCATAGCTTTGAGCTTTTTCATACAGGAACATAGCTGGAAATCCATATAACCCTCCCTTAGCAATCATATGAGATCGTACCTCGTCCACCTCCAAATACACGGCCTCTGCAACTGCTCTTTCATTAGGAGTCCTTTCTCTTCTAGAAAATGGTCTAGGAGTGACGCCGACTCCCATCATGGCGGAATATTCTTCCAAGGTTGGTAGCAACTGATAGTCTGGAAAGGTGAAACAGTGATAGGTTGAATCATAGAACTGCACGAGTACGGATAAAATCTCTTCATATACTTAAACTTCTAGCAAAGACAACATATTCCTATACTTCTCTCTGAATGCATCGGGGTCTTCTACTAAACTTCCCAGTTTCTTCAAGTTCTCCAAATTTGGTCTTTGGAACACAACCTCTGTTTTCTTCCCAGAATCCATCCTATAATATTTGCAAAATAGTCTTTAGTTCCTTGAATGATTAAATAATGAGAATACAAATGCAAAAGTTTTATGGAACTCAGATCAAAACATCATTTCATTTCATTGATTTTCAAGTTTTGAATTACAAAATATCCAGTACATTTTACAAAAGTCCTAAATATAAGGCTGACAGTATTCTAAATAAAAGTCCTCTTTTGCTTTGAGCTTCTTGATTTCTTCTTCCATCTGAGTCCTCTCAAGAATGAGTTTGTCCACGATTAGCTTCCATGGAGTTGACTGAGAGCTGGAAGAAAATAAACCTTCTTGTGTCTTCCTCTTCTTACAAGCAATCATTTCTTCATCCTTCACCTGGAGTTGTCTATGGAGTTCATCATTCTCTTCCATGGCCACTTGGTACTTGTACTTCCAGGCTACTTTAGTTTGTTGTGACTTCCTCAAAGAAATCTTCAACTTCTCCTCTTCAGACATAAAGATCATTGGGTGTTCCTCCTCTAAAACCATGGGTTTCTGCTGAGGATAAGGCATCTTCAGCTGAATAGCTCTCTTTCAGACCCATTGGAGATAAGGCTCGAGAGAGACGCAATTAGGTTTTCCTAAGTCTTCCTTTCCTTTCTTATGCACACGACCCCAAGCTTTTAGGATCTCTTTTCTTAATTCTGATTCTCCTTTAAAGAAAATATTCTCCACATGAGCGCTATTAGGTTTGTCCTTCAAAGGGTATCCAAGTTGTCGGCGAGCGAGAACAGGGTTGTAATTGATTCCTCCATTTGTACCAAGAAGAGGTATATTACCAAAACTTCCACAACTGTCAATGATCTCTATCCCATCATAATTACGACTGTACCAATCAATATCAGAGTGAGTAAGAGCCATAACCTTCTGAGACCACCAACCCTCCTTCTAAAAAGCATGAGCCTTTGACAAATGAGAAATAAACCATTTGTATAGCAAAGAGACACAACAGATAATCATTCCTCCCTTATGCAAATTCCTCAGATGAACAGAATGATAGGTGTCAGCTAGTAAAGTAGGCACAGGGTTTTTCTTCAAGAAAATCTTAATGGCGTTGAGATCCACAAAATTATCAAAACTTGGAAACAAGAAGATCCCATAAATGAGCAAGGAAAAGATGGTCTCGAATGCATCCATACTCAAGTGATCAGCATAGTATTGGGCTTTCCCGACCAAGAACTCTGCAGTCAAACCAAATACTCCTCCTTTAGTAGCCATATTTTTCTGAATATCCACCAACCCCAAACGTGTAGCTTTAGCAATTTCTTCCTCCTTAGGGTCCTTCTCCATGATTGGAAAAGGAGAGTCTTCAAGAATAGGCAAACCAATCAAGCAAGAATATTCCTCAAGTGTAGGTACTAGCTGATAATCAGGGAAAGTGAAACAATGATAAAGTGGATCATAAAACTAGAGAAGTGTGGAGAGAAGTCCCAGATCCATCTTCTTCTTTACTTTCAATAATGACAACAAGTTCCCATACCTGCTCTTGAATCCTTCTAGATCTGTTATCAAAGTGCTTAACCTTTCTATGTCATCCAAGTTAGGACTTTTGTAAGTGTACTTCATAGTTTTCTTTTTTCCACTATCCATGATGATCCTAATGTTTACAAATAAAAGATCTGAGTTCCATGAAACGTTTTATGATATGATGTTCATGAATGCATGAATGCTCAAACACAGGTAAGCACAGATTCACATATACACATGGGTAAACAGATAAAGGTTTTGGTTTGAAGAACACGAGTATGGAGTCAAGGTCTACCCACCCCAAAGGTATGTACTAAGGCTTTTCAAAAACTGTAGAACAAGGTTCTAAAAGAGGTTCCCAGAGTCCTTGACCCATCTTTCGGATATTATCAACTTCCCAAATACTTGGTGGTCGATAATATTCTCAAGAGAGTCTCGTCCAAGTGTAGTATCGCGTATCAACTATTTTGGAATTACTTCCTTATAGTCATTGCACTACATCCTAATAAAGCCATAGTGGGGAAAAGGTAATTTAAAAGTCCTCAGTATCACGGGCTCCCAAGTAGAAAGTAGCATTGTTTTCACGAATACTCGATCAACAATACTAACTCTCAGAAGGGCCTCTACTGAGTAGAGGTTTTCTCAAGTCAACTTGGTCGGGAATCAACTCCCTATAAGTCTCCTTGAATATACCACCATCCTATCATAAGTACGCTCAAACATGGGTATAATGTTGTCTCACCACTCAAAGTTCCCAAGATCCAACAGGGCACATATGTACATATTTACAAGTATTCATAAATATAGCAAGTATTCAAACAAGATAGGCTAAACCCTCAAAACTAAGCATTTCCCCAGTGAAGTCGCCATTCCTGTTGCGGTGAAAATTGGATATCAAGCTATTAAATTAACTTGAATCTTAATTCTTTTACAACCGAACTTTATTTTATCCAAAGGAAAGGTCTAAAGAAAGAAAAACCTTTTTTGCGATGTAACGACAATGCTTAAGAGATTTGGGGATCGGGGGTTGGTTATACCTAGGGAAGGTGTTAGCACCCTAAGCATCTGTAGTACTCTACAGGAACCTTTTGTTTGATTGTTTGCTAAGTTTGTGAATACGTACTATGGATTAGGATATGGATTAGGGATAAGTAAAGACCTAGATGGTTTTCTAAGTTTGCTCGCAAAGACATCGCATCTTCTGCCTACGTATCCTAACTAGGATAGAATCAGAGCAATCGTAGTTCACCTCACAAGGGATAAAGAACACTTGATTATGGTCAAGGATCAAGGGGGAACAAACATGACAATGTTTGTGTGGAGTTTGACAAAACTCCCTATTCTAAGTTGTAATATTCAAAAGGGGGAGTAAGAAATCATGACGATGATCCTTACATAGAGTTGACAAACTCTATCCTAGGGTTCTAGTTGAAGAATACTCCTAGTACAGGTGGGTCTTTTAGACTTAAAGCAAAGTCTAATGGTTTCTAAACTAAGGTTAAAATGACTTAACAAAGTCAAGGGAATGGGTGAATGAGTTATCCATAACATAAGGGTTATTGGAAAGATCTTTTCCTTTGGAGAGGGACAGGAGAGGCAACTTGGATGAGAGCTAACAAGCTTCATCACTCGGGGAAAGAAAATTTTGAACAAGATAACAACATAATAAATATGCATTCATGGTGACAACCATTAGGTGAGCATGTGAAATGATAAAAATGAAAATGCATTGGTGACAATTAAAGCAGTTGATTAAGTAGGAAGTGTGACAACAGATCAAGCTTCCATGTATTTAGCAGATGAAGTAAAGATGAACATGGTAACAACCAAAGATGAAATCCTAACATGTTAGCTAACATTTAATAACATGAATGCAAGCAAATATCACAAGCAATCACAAGTATATCAAAAGAAAAATCCATCTGCATACGCGAAAACGATCACAGAATGTACATAACTTGCACATAGTCAAAAGAGATGAAAAATTAGGCAAACATGGAAATAAAAAATATGACATGAAAGTAGACATCAAGATGAACAAAATTCAAAAAGAATGGGTGAAAATTGATTAAAACTGAGAGAGATATGAATTTTTGAAGTTTGGTTAAAAAATAGCAAAAATAACAAAAATAAACAAAAGGGTTGCCCTCCTCAGGGGTCAAACCCACGCTTGCATGGTCAAAGGCGCTTTAAGTGACAAGTTGCTTACCACTGGGGTGGCTATACATCCGTTGATGAAATCCACCCCATAAATATATATGGGATGCCTACAAAACTGGCTGGGCAAAAACATGAAGCAAAAACACCAATTTGCATTTTATCCATAACTTCCTTAATTCTTGATGTTTTTTCACAAACTTTTAGTGTAACTTGAGTATTTTTTCATGAGGAACAAGATGACACTCTTAGTTTTTTGAAATTCTTCCTCTAACTCAAAACCCGATAGTGTATGCTTTGTGATGTTTGAAAATGCAATTTGATATGAAGCTCATGTTACAGCTAGTTCTAAATCAAAATGATCATGCACACACACCATAAAAATGATAATGAATGATTCTAACCACAAATTTAGGTTGAAAACCAACTGTTGTGAAAAAAAATGTTCAAGTTGCAAATTATTGTGAATGTAAGGCATTATGATGTCCATTTCAAGTTCTAGACATACTTTGATCAAGTTAAGCATACATACACATCACATGCATACTATTAAATGAATTCAAACACAAATAAATGCTCAAAAAGACCTGTTATGAGGAATGGTATTCTAAATGCATGTTTGGCAAGTATTGATGCATGAGGGATGTCAGCTCAGCTTAAATGCAAAGTTTTATCAAGTTAATCACATACACATCTTGAAAACATGTTACTAAATGATTCTAGGCACAACATTGGTTCTAAAATGAGCTGTGATGAAAAATGAGGTTCTTGCTACAAGTTGGCAGTTTAAGGTATACATGAAAAGTTCAGTCAAAGTTGTATTTCCATTCAATTAATCATATACACACACTTCATATATATAGAAACAAATGTGTTCATGCTCAAGAATCACCTCAAAACAAGCTGTAGCAAAATATGATTTTTAAAAGGGCATTTTGGTGTTCTTGCAAGACAGTAGGATACTCAAAATTAATTCTAGGAACTTTTACACCAAATGGATCACACACACATCTTGTATACATGTAGACAAGTGAGTTTAAGCAAGAAAAATGACTCAAAACAGCTTGGCCTAAAGAATGATACACAGGCTGCCAAATGGTGTTTTTGAGGCAATGCATGAAAAGTTCAAAATCAGGTTCTAAGCATATTATGACCAAACCAGTTATACCTACAACTTACATGCATGTTGAGGGATGATTTCAAACATCAAGGATAGTTCAAAAATGGTCTGCAAGGAAAAATGGTTGTCAAAGTGCAAGTGTGTATGTGTGAAGTGCATGAAAACACTCAGTTTTAGTTCCAGTTGGTTTTTTATCATACCAATCATATACACATATCATACAAATGTTCATGAGTGGACACAAACACATATTCAAGTTAAGATCCAACTTCTGTGGAAAACGGTGTTCAAGTGTAGGTTTGTGCTTGTGAGATACATGAACATGCTCAATTTCAGTTCATAACCAATTCAGATCAATTCAATCACATACACATCTCATATTCATGATATTGAGGGGATTCAAACACCAAAATAAGTTGGAAGCAGACTGTCATGAAAAATGATTCACAAATTGCAAGTTGTCATGAAAATGAGGCATGAGATATGAAATTTCAATTCCAAACATTTCCTGATCCAATCAACCATATACATAGCACATATACATGATATTGAATGAGTTCAAACACAATTTAAAACCAAAAAGGAACTGTCATGAGATATGGCACTTGAGTTGCAAATTATATGGACATGATGCATGATGAAGTGTAAATCCAAGTTCAGCAAGTTTTAAACCAGTACAAACATACATACACACTAAAAATGTATTATTGAGTGAGTGTGTGCACAAAATGGACTAGAAAACAAGCTGAGGTAAAGATTGTCATGTAAGTTGCAAAATTGACAAGTATGAGATGCATTTTGAGATGAATTTCAAATGTCAAGCAGAATCATGTTAATTGGCTCACACACACACATTGCATATATGACATTGGATGAAGATTGAACATAACATGTAGCTTAAAACTGGCTGTAGTGAAATATGGTGCTCAATGTGCAACTCTGTGTTGGTATAGTGCAGTAGGCTTATGTAGTTCATGTTTTAGGCATTAATTGATCAAGTCATTCATACATACATATCACATACATGGAAACACACATGTTCATGTTCAAGGTTCAGCCTACAACAACCTGTGACAAAATATGACATTTCAAGATGCACTTGGTGTTTTTGGTGAGGGGTGGAAAAGCTCAGTTCAGGTTCTAAACATCTTTTGGTTAAACAAATCATGCACACAACTTTCATATGTATTATTAAATGAATTCAAACACAAAAGAGAGCTTAAAGAGGTCTGTCATGAAGTATTGCATACAAGCTGTATTTTTATGCTTTTATCCATGAAAATACTCAAATCAGTTTTTAGTCATGTTTAAACCAAACCAAAGGCACACACAAGTTACAAATGCATGAAGGGATGATTCTGCACTCAAACTTAAATCAACTTTAGCCTTTAACCAAAACTAACATGTCTAAGGCACTAATATGCAAAGTATGGCATTTTGTGAATGATGAAGCAAACCAGATGCAAACAGCTCTAAACAAACCTACATATCCAACATATTCATGATTTTAAAGGTGTCTCAATTCAATCAAACAGCCACTCCTTGTCATGACAGAAATTATGCACAAGACACATACATGACATATTTTCACATGATGAACTCAAAATGCCAAATCATGGAATTATAGTGCAAAGCAAGAATGGAGTGTTTACATACCTCTAGTGGACTGTGTTGAGTAGGTTAGAACACCAAGAAACCCAGAGAAATTTCCAAATAACACTAGCTTTGAAGCTTTCTTCCTTTTGAAGCAAGAATGCAAACTTTGAGACAGTTGGAGAAATAAACTCCACAAATGATCTTTAACACTTTAGACAGTTGAGAAATGATATATGAGAGGTGTTTGGGTGATTAGAACACCAAGCAAATGCATAGAACAAGTTTTGGCAGATTTTGTGATTTTTGGTCAAAGTAACTTGGTATGGAAGTTAACTTTTTGAATGATGAGGTTTTTGAATGGTTTAAGGTCTTGGACACCTTCTATATCATATTTAGATATTGTGTGGATGATTGTTGGGGAGTTTGAATGGGGAGAAATGAGTTTGGCAGCAAAGTAACAAGACAGATTTTTGAAGTTTTTGGTAATTTTGTGATTTTGTGATTTTGGAGCAGATGTGCAAAGAGCAAAGGTTTGAGTTTTCTATGGTTTTCTAGAGTGGATATTGTGTGGAAAATGAAGTGATGAGGGCTCCCTTTTATAGGCAAATGAAGAGAGGGGGCAGATTTGGAGATTTCTTCACATGAAAGAAAGGTTTTACACTTTTGGATCAAACCTCCACAAAGGGGTTTTCTTGGCAGATAGGTAAGCCCAATAGTCAACCAAAATGATGATTTTTAAAGGGATAAATGCAGGCTAGAGGGCATATCTTGATGGTTGTGGCAGATTTCACTTTACACCTCTTGCTTGGTTTAATCATTTTTAAATGCAAGTTGCAAGGCAACTTGCAAGCTTGGAGAATTCACCTCTTCTGCATAATCTCCTCATTTCTATGATTCATAATCTCTACATATCAGAAATAATATCATCCAAGGGCTGAGATTGGCCAGTTTGATCAAAGGAATGATTTTTGAACTTTGGACAATGTGGGACTAAAGTGTGAAATCACCAACTTGCTATAACCATAACTTTCAGCTCACAAATCCTTTTGAGATGTGCTAGTACTTTTTAGAAAGCCCTCAAATAGATCTAAAACATTCATGCTTTCATGAGTTTCAATTTCCTAAAGGAACTTGGCCAAAAAGTCTCTCAAAGTTGCAAAAAAATGAACTTAAAAGTGAAATTTCTCTAAGTCTTTTTCCCTTCTTGAAATGAATTTGATAATAACTCCAAATCTATGCATTTTCTGATCATGGACCACTTAGGGACTTTTTTGGGATTTGTCAAGATCTTTCTAATGAGCTTTGAACCAACTCAATTGGATGTGTGGTTAAGGAGTTACAGTTTAGCCCCTTTCAAAACCCTAATTTCCCAATTTTTCGATTACTCCTTCATCCTTGATCCAATGGTCATGAAAATTGATAGGAAAGTGCAATATGATATAAGGAACATTTTTTATTCACACTTTGAAGTCCAATTCCTTAAATTTGAAGAGTTGACTTTTTAGTCAACCGTACGATCGATCGGTGACTACCGAGTCATCTATTGACACTCTGGACCTCCTGAGACTTTAAAACTTCTTGAATGAACTTTATTAAGCTATATGAACTTCATGGATCATAATCCCACCATTAAAACACCTTCCAACATCAAAGTCAAACTACAGTTGACTTTTACTGGTCAAAAACCCTAATCGGGTGCCCTGAAATACACTGTTCTTGATTCTGGGGTAACAACCTCAAATTGGGTACTAAATTAACATCATATGATACCCTTGATCTTGTTTCATGATTGAATTATCCTAAAACTTTGATTGATCACAAACCCTGAAGCTTCGATTTGACTGCACCAAACCCTGATTCATCTGTAACTTGACAAAGACAAACTTGCACTGGGTTAAGGTTAAATAATTCATGAGTATGCTCCTAAAATGATAATGAGAATCTAAGGGGTCAAAATTTAGGGTGAAACACTTGCATCATAAGGAACTGATATGAACAGAATTGGAAGCTTCCACACACCATGTTCATGGAAATTACAAAGGAAAAAGTGAGAAAAATTGGAAAATTGGATTGAGTGAATTGGGCCACAATTGGGCCAAATAAGGATCCAAAACAAGTCTATATAAGTTTCTGGATGAATTCATAGCAAGGCTGGTGAATGGAAGAGATTGAATGAGGTAAGAAGCACTTGGAAAAAGTTTGTTAGAGGTGAAAATTGAATTTCTACTTTGAAGCCATTTCAGAGGGAATTAATGATTCAAGAAGCTTCTCAAAGCACCATTGAATGATTTTGAACAACTTTGATCAAGAATTCGTGCAAGAACACTCCACCATTGAAGCTCCGGACAAGGTTCTTATTTCTCATCCGTGCACTTTGTTCTTGATGAGTTATTGCGCCATTTTTACATAATTATGATCCTTGGAGTATGTAGAAGCTTTTAGGATTAGTTTGGTTAGGTTCCATGAAACTTCAAGAATTGACACCCTAGGTTGTAGTTTGATTTTCTCTCTTGTTAGCGGATGAAAATGGAAAAGAATTTGATATTCATGATGTAGGAAGTGAGAGGAAGAGATTAGTATCATCCATTTTGAGTTTTGTGAAAGTTGAATTTTCTTGAGTGATTCTTGGATGATATGGATTTCTAAGTTTTAATGGAGGAAAGTGAAAACAAGTTGGATATTTGGATTCTACACGAAAAAATACACAGTTTTGGTTAAAGAAAATCAAGTTTTGGTCAAGAAATGAGGAAGTTGCATTTTTGGCTAGAGGTTGAAGATGACCGGAAAAAATTCCGGCCACCAGCACCACCGTCCCCCACCGCGCGCGACTGTTCTGCACTTTCCCCTCCATTTTGCCATTCAAAAGCCCATATGCTACAGTAACCGTTAGATCTCGTTTGATGATTGACTCCGTATGCATATCGTGCGGCCCAGAATTAATCTCGCGTGGCCTTCCCTTTGCAGCAAAACGTTGCGTTTTGGCTTCATGAAAAGCTGAGTTTTGACTCAGCTGGGCCAGTGTGAATTCCTCTATCTGCACCCCTCCAGCACGCAGCCCAATTGGTTAACACATAGGAACTTTACTGATTGCACCTCCCAGCCCGTTCCTTTGTATTTCATTTTTCTTTTATTTCCATTTAATTGGCTGTTTCATTTTAATTCCAAAACAATATTAAATTGCTTCATAAAATCATGAAAAAAATACTAGAGATATGCATGTCTAGAAAATTGTCACATTTTTTAATTGCCATTTTAATTCTTTTTCCATTTAATTTTGTATTTTTATTTTATGTGTTGTTCCATGAATAGAAATAATGCCATGTTAACTTTTAGAATTTTGTTTCCATATCAATGCTTGGATTTAATTTCTGATTTTTTACATGATGAATGTTGACACATTGTAGAATATTGTGTAATTTTTATTACATTTTTTAGATGATTCTAAGCATAGTTTTGAACTAGGTTTTTAGAGGCTTCCCCATGTGAACCTTCACTTGACAACTTTTGGTTTAGAATTTCATTAGTGCCCTTAAACATTGATTTAGGCCCTGGATTTTTTATCCTAGGTTCCCAATACCTTTAGGATCCCTTAGAAAAATTTATATATTTTTAGGAGTTGATTTAGTATTTTAATTAGATTTAATACTTAGGTTGTTTTTAGGGTGCTTCTAACATAGTGCTTCCCCTAGTTGAACTTCAAAAGTGGCCATTAGTTCATGATAAGTTTCCAAATCTTTTTTGATGGTTTAGTAGACATGTTGATGCCTCTGTAGATTGAATCTTAAGGTTTGATTTGGTGCATTAGTTCCCTTTGGAGGGTTGCTTTTAGAGCTTGTAGAATTAGGTTTTTTTAGAGCCTTTAGGAGTTTCTTCCATTTTCATAATTGTGGTTTGCTTTGGTTTGCATTCCATTTCCTATCCAATGATTCAAGGTTCCTTTGTGGGAGCCTAGTCCCTCCTTTGGAAGGACTAAAGGCCTATCAAAAAAGGTTAAACCTTTGAGGATACCAATCTTAGATGAGTGGTTGAGTGCCATGATGGATTCCCTTGGTTTCCATCATGCTTCCCCTCATCATGCAATAATCTTGGTGTTGATTCTTATCATTTCTTGATGGAGAAAGTTAAAGCTTAAAGGTGAAGGCCTTCTTCCCTTTTCTCTTGATGGATAACTTGGACATGAAGACAACTACAGACTGTTGGGCTGCTTTGCTGCTAGAAGATTGCTTTGTTGTTGGGCTGCTGACTGGCTGTTTTGTTTGTCGTATTCTTGTTGATTGACTGTATTTGTGTGACTGTTTATTTGGTGTGTTGCATTAGAATTGGCTTTCATGTAGTTGATTCTAGGCCTAAATGCATTGAAAGTTCGAGCTTGCCTCCCTTTGCGTGTTTGCATCAGAGGTTGAGTATGTCTCCTTCTGTTTGTCTGTTACTGTTTGGCTTTGCTTGTTGGCTGAAGGTTGAGTTTACCTCCCTTGCCTGTGTATTGTGTTGCTTTTGCTTGTTTGCTCTAGAAGTCGATTTTGTCTCCTTCTGCTTGTATTGTCTCCTGCTGTTGCTTTTCTTTGCCATGTTCC
Source organism: Lathyrus sativus (assembly GCA_963859935.3). Lineage (NCBI taxonomy): Eukaryota > Viridiplantae > Streptophyta > Magnoliopsida > Fabales > Fabaceae > Lathyrus > Lathyrus sativus. The sequence continues at coordinate 31,873,282 of OZ012741.1, read as the reverse complement.
CTAGGGACTCTAGCTTCTCTTGTTCAAGAGAAGTTATGACAGACATTAGGGTTCTAACCATGCATGATAACATTAGGTAGCTCCTTTCTAACCTCAATCATAGGATCAACTTTGCATGACAACTTTAGGATCAGATTAGTTCCCCTTTAGTGCGTCATTTCTCTTCTCAGCTTCAAACATCTCTAAAACATCTAATAAAGGATAACACATGTTGTACGCTACGAGCCTTAAGCACTTGAGAAAGGGTTGTTGGAGAGTTTCTCTTCAATAGCTTGGGTGTTTAGTGTGGTACCCTTTGGGTGACATGCGACACATTCACTCTTAAGTCCAAGTCTTTAGTGCAACATGAGTTACAAACGAAACTCAAAACACTTCTTCTTTAAAAGATTTCAAAAACAAAGATCAAACTTCTTTTTGTCCTTTGGGACCTTTAATCCTTGGAAACCATTTTCATAAGGAGAGTTTTGTTAACTCTCGGTTCTACCGCAAACGGTAAACGCCTAAATCTCCAAAGGTCGAGCTGCATACACCAACTGCTAGAACCGTTTGTTAACCCTACTCGGGTAAAACATTTCGAACCAACATGTGGTCTTGTTAGCCCAAACTATGTTTGCTCTGATCTTTCATGCCGTGTGAAAGTACGTAGGCACGAGATGCGATATCTCGACGAGCAACCTTCCCCCCTTTTCACCCGTAGTTAGGCGAACTACGTTGACTCTGATTTCTCGTTCCAGAAGGGAATACGTAGGCATAAAGCGTGATGCTTTGCCGAGTCATTTTCTTTTCTTTTCAGACCAGCTTGATAGGTAGATAGTAAAACCAACCCGTCAGATAAACACAACAAGCATGGATCCCATCGAGTACGATGGACGTAAGGGGTGCTAATACCTTCCCCTTGCGTAACCGACTCTCGAACCCAGACATGGTTGCGATGACCTTGTCTTATACCTTTTCATCAGGTTTTTCCTATCGTTTCCTTTCCCTTTCTGCGGGATAAATAACGAAAGGTGGCGACCTTTCCCTTGGTTAATCGGTTAACGCCAGAGGTTAACCGATTAACACTGTGCTAACAGCAGAAAACTGCAAAGCAGAACCACTTTTGACAACTTATCACTTCTCCAAACATACTAATGATCACATAATCAATGAAGCACGAAATTAAATCAGAATGCAATGATTTAAACAAGATGGAAACATATCTAAACATCACCATCACAATCCACAATGGATCAAAATCAATCAAAGATAAAACTCAACATGATTATGCAAATAAGCTCGAAAATTAAACCGGATCAAAAATCCAACCTACAAAGCGGAGGATTGCTTTGGTTAATGTTGATTTAACCTTAACTGAACAGATCCAAGTAAGAAAGTCCGGACAACTTCAAGATCCACGTGTGTTCTTGTTGTAGGAGTGAAGATCCACCACAATTAAGCAAGAATTATCCAAATAAGCTCCTCCAAAGCAACTTCAAAATTCAGATCCAAACTTGCACGAAAATTGAATGGAAAATGGAGTTGATGATGAAGAAGGATGAAGGTTTAGCTCTTAGAAATCAATGACTTCAATGGAGAATCAAAGATTTCAAGGTGAGAAGAGCTTTAGTGATGGTTTTGAAAAATGTAAAAGTGGAGAGCAAATTGAGAGAATGAGAGTCAATTCTGAATTTGAAAATGGAAATTATGAGAATTAGATTAGTGTGATTTGGAGTGAATCACTTAAATATCACTTAGGCTTGGATCCAAAGCATGGTTTGGAATGTGGTTTGAAAATTTTGGAATGGAATTAGGAGTAAGAGTTTGGAGGGAATTGAATTAATTTAAAAACTAATCCAAATTTCAAAATAGTTCTAGATCCTTCCCAAGTGTAAAAATAAATTTTCAAGTGACCAAAATTGGACCCCAAATGGCTCTGCATTGAAAAATCACGTACAGAGGCAAAAATTGCATTGGTTAATCGGTTAACCATACGGGTTAACCAGTTAACACCTTTGAATTTTTGAATCTAGGTTGATTTTCCATTGGTTAACCCCCTGGTTTAATCGATTAACACCTTTAAAATTTTGAATTTGGAGCCTTTTGGAGGGAAACCTGCCCGTTTGCCCGTTTTTTGCTGTTTTGAGCTCTGTTTAGCTTTTGGAACCTGTTCTGGAATATCATGACCATAAAAATGCTAGAGATAGCCTGTATGTTGTTTTCTGATCTGACAACTGCCCTGTAAAACAAAATAAAATCGATCGCTCGATCGCTGGGCCAAACAAGTACCAGAGCCTCTGATGCTTGAATAAAACATCTTGTCTTGCTTAGAACCCTTGGTAACCTTCCCTTGCTATGCACACCTCTCCTGATCCCCTTCCAAATGAACAATGTTATGCAATGCAAAAAATGCTAGAATATGAAATAAAACATAAGCCAAACCAAGAAAAGGTTGGGCAAATTTTGGGGTGCAACAGCTGTCCCTATTCAAGCGACTTGAACCCGAATGGGTTAGAAGCGAACGACTTTTAAACAATCAAGGTAAAAGACGGTTGAATACCCACGAACCCGGAAATTTGCCAACCGCAGAAATAAACTGCAAACTCTTATTGAGGGTGAAATCTTCAGAGACAACCAAATCTGATTAACAAAAATGACACGCAGTCTGAAGAAAACATAACCTCGCCGTCAAGCATTAACATCAAGTTGGTAAACGCCTGACATCACCGCCAGACATCGTCATTAAGTAGACAAAATCATCTAACATCACACGGTAGATGATGATCCTTTGACTTCGCCGTCAGGCCTTCTGCACTACTTTGGAAAAGCATCTGACCTCGCCGTCAAGCATTTATACTAATTTGGAAACACATCTGACCTCGCCATCAGATACCAACACCAATTTGAAAGAAGAATATCCCTGACCTCGCTATCAGGCGCCTGACCTCGCCGTCAAGCGTCAACATCAATTCAGTAAATTTCTGGCATCACCGCCAGTTCGAAAAACATCTGACCTCGCCGTCAGTTACCCATATTACGTTCCTCTGACATCGCCGTCGGGCATAGACATTATGTCTGTAAAGCATTTGACATCACCGTTAGTCCGCTACCTCAAGTTGTCAAAATAGCTAACATCGTCATTAGTCTTCTGTTGAATGAAAACAGACATCGAATCCAAAGATACAATCCTCTGACATCGCCGTCAGGCCATCACTAAATAAAAGCGAGTGACAACTCCGAAGATCACATCCACACAGAATATCTGACATCGGCGCCAGAAATCTAATGAATTGATAACCTCTGACATCGCCATCAAAAACCCTGTCGGGGATAAAACAACCTGACCTCGCCGTCAAGTATCCACGCAGTTAAGAAACATATGACATCGCTGTCAGTAATTCGCTAAATAAAAGCAATCTTCAAACCCAAAAGATAAAGACATCTGACATCACCGCCAGGTCTCTGTAGGGATAAAAGAACTCTGACATCGCCGCCAGATAACCAAAAAGTTGATAAAACATCTGACATTACTGCCAGATAACCACACAGTAGATAAACGTCTGACATCGCCGCCAGATAACCACCACGTGAAAAAGCACCTGACCTCGCCGCCAGGCAAACATCATGTTGATAAATATTGGACATCGCCACCAGAACAACACCATGTTGAAGAATATATAACCTCGCCGCCAGAAAAATGTTTGACATCGCCGCCAAACAAACCCAATATAGAGAAAATACCTGACATCGCCGCCAGACAACCAGAAAGTTGATTAAGATCTGACATCGCCGCCAGGCAACCAAAAAGTTGATTAAGATCTGACATTGCCACCAGGCTACGACCAGTTGGTAATCATTACTTGGCATCGCCGCCAAGCTTCTATAGAGGAGATATGGTTCCTGACATCGCCGCCAAGTAACCACAACGTCGGTGAACATCTGACATCGCCGCCAAAAAATCCACACACATCTGACATCGCCGTCAGAAATCTACCCACATCTAACATCGCCGCCAAAAAACTGCGGTGTTGATAACATCTGACATCGCCGCCAGAACTACAAATCTGATAACCATCTGACCTTGCCGCCAGACAAATTGCAGGGAATAAAACATATGACGTCGCCGCCAAAACTCTGCGCAGTTAAGAAACAACTGATAAACATTTGACATCGCCGTCAGACGAACAAACTGTTGATAAACATCCAACATCTCCGCCTGATAAACCCAATGCTGATAAACATTCGACATCACCGTCAGATGCACAAAAGGCTAAACATCTGACATCGCCGTCGGATAGCATAAATCTGATACACATCTGACATCGCCGCCAGACCACCATAAAGTCGATAACCCTCTGACATTGCCGTAAAAAAAACTGCAAGTTGATAGGAAAATCTGGCATCACCGCCAGCACTCTGCAGGAGATAAATATCTGATCTCGCTTCCAGATATCTTGATTGATAAAATACACACCCAATCTGAAGACAGAGACTTCTGACATCGCTGCTAAACCTTCGCTAAATAAAAGCGATCATCAAACCCAAAGGTAAACTCCTGACATTGCCGTCAGACCTTCGCTAAATAAAAGCGAGAACCAAATCCAAAGGTGAAAACTTCTTCTGACATCGCCGCCAGACATCAGTAGGGGATAAAACAACCTGACCTCGCCATCAGGCATCCGCGTAATTGAGAAACATCTAAACTCGCTGTCAGACATCTATTTTAACCCATAAACAACGAACTCAAAGTCGGATCAATGAGAAGCTAACAAACATCTGGCATCGCCGCCAGACAACCCAAATTTGATAAGCATTTGACATCGCCGCCTGACAAACACAAAGCTGAGAAAGATTGGCTGATAAACTTCTGCAAACAAGTAGACAATTGCTGAATAGAACAAAACCTCGAACCCGAAGACCAAAATCAACCCGAAGCTGATAAACCTTTGACATCGCCGCCAGATCAACACAAAGTTGGGAAACTCCTGACCACGCCGTCAAGCATCTGTTAAATAAAAATAGACATCTAACCTCGTCGTCAGATTAACACCTAGTTGATAAACTTCTGACGTCGCCATCAGGCACCCGCTAAATAAAAGCGAGCATCTGACCTCGTTGTCAGATCAACACGAAGTCGACAAACTTCTGGTGAGAACTTCCAAAGGAACTCCGCTGGGGAAAAGATAGCACTTGAATAAGCAACCCAGATGGGGAAGAAATACTCAACCCAGCGACTCTGTCGATGCTTCACTTAGAAGCACAAGACAACATGAACACCGCTATCCCGGATCTTTAGCCGAACACGTCATCCTTCTGGAGATCACCTGAAACAAAAATAACCACCTGACTTATGTTTCACATGCACATGTTTGAATATGGCGTAATGCTCCATACGAAATGGAAATGCAAATGCAAGGGAACCGAATCAGCAAAATAAATGCTGGAGATACGGAGACCACCCTGTTGGGAAAAGAAGACGACCCTGCTGGAGATAGTTAGCACATGCCAGTAAACTGGACTTAAGCTGGGGAAGCAGACCTTGAATAGCTTCCCGAGCGAGATTTCCTGAATAGCAAACGAATCTACTGTGGAGATAGAACGAATCTACCAGACAGTAATTCTACTCTGCCAGGGATTATATCAAATCCTGATGAGGAAAACACCATGAGTGACCTTCCTGTCGCAGTGAAATTTGGATACCAAACTATTGATTAGTTTGAATCTTATTCATTTGCAACCGAACTTTGATTTGTCCAAAGGAAGGGATAAAGATCGAAATTCCTATAATGCAATGCAAATGCAAGGTTTAGAGAGTTAAAGGTTCGGGGGTTGGTTAAACTTAGGGAAGGTGCTAGCATCCTAAGTTTCTGTAGTACTCTACAGGAACCTCTTGTTTTATGTTTGTTTATTGCTAAGTGTTTATCTGCTTAAGGTGAAAGACCCTAGTGGTTTATTTCTAAGTATACTCGATAAGATATCGCATCTTATGCCTACATATCCTTACGGGAGTGGAATCAGAGTATTTTTAGTTCCCCTAAAGGGTTTGAGGAGTTCTTTGACTGTGGTCAAAGTTCCTACGGGTTTAGGGTAGTTGGTTGATTGATTTTAGGAGAAAAGGTGAGTTGTCATTTTAAGAGAGATTTAACCGCCACAAATTGTAGGAAAATAGTCTTTGCATCGTCTTAAGAGAAGGGCTCAAGTACTCGGATATTGATCGACGAGTACGCCTCTATCTCTCTTAAGGCAAAGTCCCTACATGTTGATTGTATTATTGTGGGGTGGAGATTCTATCTCGCTTAAGATGATTAACATCTGTTTCTCTATTGTGTGTGAATATTGAATTGAGTTGTTGAATGTTTGTTCTAAGTTGTAAAGATAATGGTCCTTCCTATGGGGTAGGATTTAACTTAGAAAGATCAACTTGAATGGGATCAAGGATCGTAGGGGAGAATGATGCAAATGATGTGCACTACACACAAGTGTTGACTCATGTGTAGGTTTTTCCTTTGGACGGAATGGGATGCGATAATATAAATTGCGGTAAATAGAAGCGGATAAAAAAACATACACACGCATGAAAGCGCTAAGTGTGTGAAAGTGTGAATTGTGTGTGTGGATGCGCAAGCGTTTACGTTGATTGATTAAGTTGTAGGATTGATTTTATATAAAATGATTAATTTTAGTTGAATTGATTTGAGAAAATAGTTGATTTTGGGTGAGGTTAAATTGGTTGTAAGAAATTTGAATTTTATGAATTGATTTTAGTAAAAAGTTGTATTTGATTATTAATAGTGAGATGGACTAATTTAGTTGAATTATACCTATGAAGAAATAAATTATGTTTGAGGTGAGATTCGTTAAAAAGTTGTAACTTAGCTTTATGTGAAATGATTTGTAAGAAAAAAAGGGTATATTAATTTTTTTTATTTAAATTATGCACTTAAATTGTAAGTTGATTGTTTTTAATAAAAAGTTTTAGTTATTATCAAATAAGATTTAATTTTAAGCAAAATGTTATTGTTGCTATAAATTAAATAGGTTATTATGAGATAGGCCCTAAAACAAATAATAAAACATGTTATTGAATAAATTGGCGTAAAAGAAAATTAATTAATAACTAAATAAGTTAATGAACCTAAAGGATTATAAAGGTTTACTAATTGTTTTTAAATAAAAAACTGATTATGATAAAAATTAATTATTAGTAATTGGTGAGGATAAAATTGAATTAATTATATTAATAATCCAAAAAGGTTTACTAGTTAAAAGAAACTAAGTTAAGATTAATTAAATTGATTTTAATAAAATAGATTTAGTTGGTTTAAATAAAGAACTGATTAAAAATAGGTCAATTAATTAATAAAATAAAGCGAAAATGATTAAACCAAATTAAAACAGTTTAATTAAGATTTTAAAAGGGTTAATTAGAGTTACTGGGTGGATTAAGTGAGACGGACGGATCCAGTGTGTGCAGGGTAGCGGGTTTATGATGGAAACACGGCGTGCGCTGTCCGATCTGATCCGTTGAAGATCAGATGGGCTATGTGAGAGAGTGCATCGTAGTCGTGGTGAGTGTGGGTGTACGTGATTAAGGGTTACAACAGAAAATTAAGAAAAAACACAGAAAACCCTAATTCCCAGAAAAATCCCTGCGCCGTTTCCCTCTCTCCTTGCTTCTCAGCCTTCTCTCCATTTCTCTAACCTTCTTCTTCCCTCTCTTCACGGATTCAAAGTGGCTCTTCATGACGGCTCCATGGAAATCAAAACAAAACAAGCAACGACCGACAGAGTTAAATCAAATCAAACAACAAAAATAATGAGTTAGATAGAGAACGGGTTTACCAATTCGAAGAGGTAATCGTGTGACGGGCGGCGAATCACAGGGCGGCGAAACGAGGCTTTGAAGCGGGTTGTGGTGATTCCGACGAAGGTACCTTGTTGAAGGCTCGCGGCGGAGTTTATGTGAGGGATTTGAAGGTGGTTTATCGGCAAACTTGCAAAGGATGGAGGCCGAGGTCGAGGTCGAGGCGACAATAGCGTCTCGCGGCGGAGCGAAAAAGATGAGTTTCTCTTATTTTGCCTCTTTACAAATTCTAGGGTTTTATTTGGGGTTTTTTTTATAGATGCTGAAGTTTTGTTGTGGATGGATCATTGTGTCGATTGTTGTATTGTGTGAGTCCTCTTATAGTCTCAACAAATCTTCTGCTAATAAATATCGATTAAAAATGTTACCAAATTCGTATGGACATGCCGGATACTGTTTTGGCAAGTTGAAATTGTTTCTGTCTTTAGATTAATCCGTTGAATTGCATTTTACCCATCTGATACGTTAATGCTTGCCTTAAATTGTTTCCTTTCCAAATAAAACATGTTCTGTTTAGAAGTTAAAGTTCTTGATCCTATCCTGTTTTTGATTTGCGTTAATATGGTTTTGTTTATGCAGAGCTTGGTGCAACTTGTTCTGAATTCCTCTTGAATGAATATAAGTTCCTTTTCTCATGTTGTTCTTGTGATACCGAGTTCGCGCTTCGTGCAACAGACGCCGCGGTAACACATCTTTTTCTTCCCGTCACCAATATTCCGTCACCTGATGGTTGCAGGACTGATTGCCGACTTTTAAAGCCCAAGTACGTCTGGGTTAATTCCCTTTTTTGACTGTTTGGTTTGATGATGAAAGTAATAGGTTTCTTTAATCTTGAGCAGCTTGTAGATACCGGCGACGGGGGAGAAGCTGCGGCGTTGCCGCTGATACCGAGGTTGAAGTCCAATGTTACTGCTGCTAAGACAAACAACTGCTGCCGTCACAAAACTACGACGAAGCTTGACTTAAGGTAAATCACAAATTGCCTCACTCCTTCAACTCAGATGAATTCCCTCCAAAACTTATTCTTCTTTTGAAACCTACCTATACGATACCTATTCGTTGACTTCTTGATTTTAAATTCTCTTGAGGTCACTCGCCATGTCTTCGTGTTTCAAGTTTTTGCCTCGTCCACTTACGGAAGGGAGATTGCCTAGGCTGTTGCTGGGGTTTGATCAGGATAAAGGTTGATTGAATTCTTATGTCGGCTGCTCAGGGATTTCGCGCCTTTATTTCTTCTTGGCGAAGAGTGTTAGTAAAGCTTTTTATGGCAGTGGTAAAGTTCCCAAATGAATTGCACCTTCTACATTTCTAACTCTTTTAACTTTACGTCTTCATGATAGCTTAATTCTTTCTTGATGGTTTTGAATGATGTCGTGACCTGCGTAAAGAAATTCGTTTTTGGGGTTATGTCATAAACATGTTTCAACTGTCTTTTGTTGTTGTGTCTGAATTATGTCACAGGTTTCAATTCTTGCCAGGACCGTGAAAGAAGTGCACTAGAAAAAGGATGAAAGTCCTTGGTTTCCGCCCATATCGATAACAACTTCGTCCTCTTCACTTTATCGGCCTCTGAAGACAGGCAACGGGAACCTTGGTAAGAGTTTTAAAACTAAATTTTCAATGCCAATCTTGTGGATAACACTTTTAGAGGATTGATTCTTTGCTTCTTAACATCACCTCATCTTCTCTATGTTTCAGTAGGCCTCCCCTCTTGGTTGGGGGTGCTTTTCTTGATTTCCAACCTCCTTCGTAATCTTCCTAATTGACTTATGGCGTTACCAAACCCAGATAAATCGAAGCCATTCGTATCCTGCAAATCGTATCAAGAATTGAGTCGACTTGGCGGGGCTGTACACTAAAATGCTTTCCATATCTTTGGGCAGATGTTGGTGTTTCTTTTAGGAACTCTGGGTCTTGTAGAGGGCGTTGAACCAAGCTTTGCCAATAACTCTTGATTGAAAAAGGCTCAAAATGCAAAAAAATGCCATAAGAGAAAACAAATCATGTGAACCACTCTGTATAGGTGTTCCAGTAACAACCCATCTCCTCTTAGCATTCAAGGTAATGACAGCTTGACTCTGTGCAGCATTAACATTCTTAATCATATGTGTTTCATCCAGAACAATTCTCCTTCCTGCTCTGTGCATGATGTTGGTGAGAGGAATGCGTACGGTGCTGAACTTAAAACATAATACCGATAATCATGAAAATTAATAATGTGTTCGGTTTTGTCCTTAATCCTGTTATTCTGTTCTTCCTGATGCAGGTGCGGAAACGCGGGATGCCTCTGACGTCATTGTCAATCTTTGTACATACTCCAACATCTTTCTTCTGCAGGATTAAGGAAAGGATCTTCGCCAACTTGGCTGCGCTGCTGCTGGTGAACGAAAGCTTCGAAAATGCCGGAGGAAGACTCAACCATAAAATCCGGGAACTATCCGAGAGCCTTGTTGAGACAGTGATTGTTGCACAGCTTGGTTAGGAATTAGTTTTAGGAATTTGGCAAATGATGTACTCTTGTAATCTAGTAAGAAATGGAACTCTGTGCGTTATAGCATGGTGATATCTCACATTTAAATGTGCTGGATTGTATTGGGTTTGAAATAACACACAATTTCCTACTTCTTTGTATCTTTTCAATCATAGCAGTGAATTTGGAATCTTAGTTTCAACCTTGACGTTTGTGAATTTCCAACTCTTGTACTTGTAAAGCCCCCCTTAGATTTTATGTTCATTATCGTTAAAATAACATGGGGCCATTTGTATTAAATCTTGTATTTGTTCTTGTGGTTAACAAGGATTTAAGTTCGAATGTGGAATAACGTAACTTGGAGATGAACTCTTGCGTAATCACGTGAAATCTTCGAGAAAAGAAGTTCATGTTGGAAATTCAATGCTTTGATTTTTGGGATACCTCCTTTGAATTTGGTATCAAAATTCGCTAATTGATATGGAGTTTCTCATATTAAATTCTTTAAGGAAATCAAATGATGATCCTGACAAAACATGAATCCCGGAGGTCATTTTGGGTACTTACAGTGAAAACTTGATTCGGGAGTCTTAACCAAACTTACCGCTTCCAAAACAAATCGATCACGAGCCACCCATAAGAAAGTTTTAAATCTTTTCTTCTAGAACTTTAATGATAATTTAACCTTGTGAATAATAAAAAGATTTAGATAACAGCAAAACTTGGTATACTAACCATACCCTGACTGTGAGGATCTATACTTGACATTGCTACATCTGCACACACTTGTTAGTTGTAAAGAACAAAAAAAAATTTAAAATAAATTCAAATAACAATAGAAAGAAAAAGGCGCAACAAGAGGTGGGATCTTACGGTCAAAAATTAGGGTGCAACACTTCCAAAACACAAACCTGCTGGAGAACAGGCGACCTTACCGGGGAAAAAGAACCACATACGGGAACCCGTCCGCCTGCTGGGGAATCAACGACTCTGCGGGGGATAATGGTCCATCTTCCGATATTAACCACATTCTGCTAAGGACATCAACCCTAAATAGCCTGCCAGAATATAACGTTCTGGGGAGCAGGCACCTCTGCTGAAGAAACGACGCAAACTACGAAGACCTAACTCCAATACTGGGAGCACTCAGCTGGGGAAGAGACGTTTCTTCTCGGACTCCACTGGGGATAACGCAATGAGGGAATCAACCTCTGCTTGGGGAGATGAGGAACAAACTCATCAACGACAACCTGACCTCGGAGGGGATACAAAATCATATGCTCAAACTTTGTGGGGATTACTTACTCTACTGAATAAGCCAATATTGCACCGCCGAGGAATGAATGCACACAGGAAATCTGTTAGAGCTATATGTGTATTGACCATCCGCTGGGAAGATTCCACACCTACTCGGTGGAAAGGAAATCCAATCCTGACTTGCTGGATAGTAAGCACATATCTGCAATCTGCAAGGATTAAAGGCGTACCGACCCATTGTCGGGTATAAGCATATACACTACCTGCTCACAACTCTACTAGGGATAGAGACACCCCCCCCCCCAAATTGCTGACGAGGGCCTCTAGTTGGGGAGAATAACCTTACTTCAGTAACTGCCTCAGTGTAGTTCAATTTGCCCTAGTCTAATCTCTAGGACGAAAAGGAAAACTTGCCATGAAACGACCTCGAGATGGCTTATCCATGAATTTGTAACATGAAAGTATCCGTACCCAGTTTTGCCCCAGCTCGTGGGATCTCTGCAACATCTTCCTCGAAAGGAAACCTGAACTTTCTGTACCCTGCCGGTTTGGTATGAATTGCCTCAGCACTTTGAACCTCAAAGAGGTGCTCATATTAATTGCCCTTTGGCTAAAAATAGATGTGGTGCCTCTAGGGTGGTCTGCCCCATCCTTGCAATGACTTTGCCCCTGATTGGCTGATTGGTGAAGCATTAACCACCGACTGCGAGAAATTTACCAAATCTCGACATGATTGCCCCAGGATTAACTGACTTTCGGATGGATGGCTCTCATGACGTGATCATTTTATAAATTGTCCCGGTTCTCCGGTGTACCAGGCGTTCTGCATTCTATCCTGATCCAACTTTCCACTGTGGAAACCTTCCTGCTGTCAAGCGCTTACTCGCAAGTAAAACAAATTGTTCTGAATAAACGATATATTAATGCAATGCATATGAAAGTTTTGAAATCCAAGTCGGTTCACTGGAAAAACATTTGTGACATAAAGCGAACGAATCACTTATCAAAATGTCAACATTAAAACCTACAAGTTGAGCAGAATCCTTTTAGGAGTCGGTTTCGACGCGATCTTTACCGAAGTATGCTTTCGAAACCACCATGCTTCAATTAGGACTTTTGCAGGTTGTAACGTGGTCAGATTCACAGTTTTTTGAAAAAAGGATATAAGGCTCAAAGTTTATTTTAACCCACCCCTTTTCTGTGATGTTCTCCAATCCTACGTTCATCTAATTCAACACTAGTGCTCGCCTTTCAAAGGTTGAATGACAGGAGTGAGGTTCAGGAAATCATAAGTTTTTGGGAGTGACAGTCACTTGCTTTTCGTCCTTGGGTGCCTGGAGTCACACGACTTGTTTGTTCGAGGATTTTTTATTTTTGCAATCCACTTCACTTTTATGCTTTTCCCTAACTTTTTCCTGGACTGGCTCTGTTGAGCTTCTTTGATTTCAAAGTCCAGCGGGATGCCCTAATTTTTGCCTAAGTAGCTTGTTTTCAAGATTCGATTTAGCGGGCTTCTTCTTTTGATTCTTTTCTGTTTTTTTTTCCTTCATTTTTTTGAACAAATCGTGTAACACCGGCTTGTCTGACTTGTTAAAGGGATTGTGACTGTTTCACTCCTTGGTCGGCAAGGGATAACCACTGTGGTTTTTTAAGCACGACCTCTAGAGGTGTGATTGACCCTCGAACGGGAACCCTCCTTCTGTGATTTGGATGCTCGGCTAAATTAACTGACATCTACCCTGCCTCGGGTTAAGATTGAGGATTTTTTCGTTTTTCAGAAAAGAACTCCTACTACTATGCTCAAAGGGGTTGACAAGGGATTATCTTCCTTATATATCCGGTGTTTAGGAATTTGAAACAATGCATGTACATCATCAGCAGGTTTCATTCAAAAGCATACAATCGGAAGCTTGCGCGTCTTTCAATTTGGTCATCCTCCCCAGATTCCGCTTAAACAAGTGTTAGACATCAATTAAAAACATAAGTGAACACAAATGGATTTAATCAAAAACCTGCATATTCATTTCATTATCATTATCAATTGAAAACAACAAGTTTTACAAAGGAGATTTGCATTTAAATAGGAAAGAAACTACAAATGCAAAGAAATGACATGATAAAACAAAGATTGCTGGCTTCGGGGAACCATGCTTTCAAATCTTGCTTGCTGCTAAGTCAGCCATCTTCAAATTCAATCAGATGAGAGGTCGACATGCATCCTCAATCTTCCCCTCGGAAAGGAAATGTGCCTCTTGTCGATCAACTGTTGCACCCTGGCCTGGAAGGCCTGGAAATCTTCAGTTGAGTGCCCCCTGGATCCTCCATGATATCCGCATTGGACACTAGGATCATATCCGGGAGGGTACGACTCTGGCACTGACTTGAGAGTCTGAGGTTCCACCAATGAGTTCTGAATCAGATGTGGCAGAAGTTGACTGTACAACATCGGCACTAGATGAAGAGGAGCATTCCTCCTTTCCAAATTTTTGCGAGGCCCATTCTAATTCTAGCACTGAGGGTTTTGCTGCCTAGGAACATGAGGTTGTTGGCGCTGATTAGGGCATTCTTTACGCTCAGGTGCTTTCATTCTCAGATTTATCCCAGGAACAAGAAACAGCTGTGGGCGCGGAGATTCTGCAGCAATAAATTGCACGACACGTTCTTGACCTAATACAACTTCAGGAGAACTGAGAAGAGCAGCCACCTCTTTTGCACTGAGTGGACCAAGACCACCTGGTACACTTACGCCACTCGACACGAATTCCACTACCTTTGAATCGATTAAATCCTGAACTACGTGTCATACCCTAAATTTATCCTACCCGTTCATACTTTTCATCCACACATCTATTTACCAAATATCATTCAGAAAATCAAAAAATAGGTTGCTTTTGTTTGAGTTTAGATTCACGAGTTTGTGAGATTGAACTATATTGAATCAAGGGGGATTTTTATTGTTTCAAGATTCTCATGTGTCAAAAAGGTCCAGATTACGGCATGATTCATTCAAAGGTTGTTGAGTTTTGGGTTTTTATCGCAATTTATAGATTTAACTCGAATACGACATTAGTTCAAACTTCTTCAAAGTATATTTGGGGTCTTTCTGGGTTAAATCCCATTACCCATGGTTCAAGTTGCATTTAATGTCAAAATTTTCTTCAATATTCATAGTTTTTTCTAAAGTTGTTATCATGTCCAAAATCCATTCAAAATCCCACACAAAAAAAGGGGAGCCCGTTAACTTTTGACTCATTTGCATTGTCAAAAAATAAAAGAAGTTCATATATTTCCAATCCCATTGCTCTAAGGTCCGCGTGTAAATAAATGCCTATGTATTCACTTTTACAATAGAGAGTATGCAAGCAACTTTGATTTATGAGCATAAAATGGAAATAATAAGAGTATAACAATTTCTCAACCATCCATCTAGCCTTCGCATACCCCAGGCAGGACATTGCACAACATGTGGTATTGCCGTCACGTACATGGTATCACAATTGCCATTTTTCATGATAATACAGGTAAAGCTGGCCCCACTTATTTTACCCATCACCCACCAATATCATCTGTCAATTGAGTCATACAGCAATGCCTACCGCCAGTTACGACTTGCACAACTTTCGGCAAAACGAACATAGAAATTCAATGATAACAAGACCCCAACGAATACATGGTGACCGAAACACAGCTCGTACTTCACCGCAACGATCATTAATCATCCTAATACGCAAAGCTGGTAACACCGGTGTGTGATTCATGAACCATAACCTGTGAAATGCAACAAACAAGACATGAAGGTAACTTGCAAAACTAGCAAGTTGTTACGATTCTCACGCCATGGCCGCAACTTCAAAACCGTAACACAATTCATCCACTAACCTTCCAAATAACCTGCAAACAGCAAAAAGCAATTCGGAAGAGTAGTTAGAATCCTCAACAGATCCGTAATGCACCTCGTGTTAGTTTCGATGACAACTGACAGATAACCACGTATCAACTTCAGATTTGATAAAGGGTCATACACAACAAGGCAAACAATTCGCAGCAACCACGGTTTCATTTCATCACTTTCTCCATCAAACCATTTCCTCCATCCTGCATAACCAAATACAGCATCTGCACCTCACACCAGCAAAGTATTGCAACATACCCACCAGATTTGCATAACCAATTTCACGCATCTCGTACCAAGCCGTGAGAAGCACCACACATGGAATAAAATTCCCGAGCAAGCTGTCATTCGTAGTGGGCATGTCTTCATGCAGTCTTGCGCACCAATGCAAGTCACCAAGCTGCAACCTGTTACAATACACGCGCCGTAATCCCGACCTGAATTTGCGACATAGCAAAACACCATTCACGAGCTCCTTGCGTCAGCTACCTATCAAACATGAAAAGATTTATGAAAAAATAGAGTGGTTCACAAAACAACAGATTGTTACGATACTCACCCCATTGCCACAACTCCAAAACAAACGAGTCATACACAAACAAAGCCGCAACGATTCGTAATGTCGTACAAGACCAACTTCCAAAACCAACACTAATAAGACTTGGCCCATACCAGGTGCACAATATTGTTACAGCCAGCACCAAACCGTCACTTTCTGCATAGCCTACATCTCCATAATGAAACCTCCAAGCCACTCGCATAAGGAACAACCAATGTGATATGGACGAAAATCCTTCATGCCAAACGACCTGTCAAGAAAACCATACAAAGTTTAGAAGGAGAAATCATTACCCAAAGCTGTACTAACCATTGGCCATAACATGAAGATAAGGATATTTGCATAAACTGCACGTACCATCATCAAACACAGACCGTAGGTCACGCAATTGGTAGCAGGCTAGCAGCAGCAAAGCGTATAAATTGGTACAAAGAAAAATTCGCAGCAATAACTCTCCCTTTTCGTACACGCAGTCGCATCCATAATAGTGCATAGAGAGAATTCCATACAACTGCTAACAAAGAAAAACCAGGCTGCTACAATTCAAGTGAAGTCTACTATTTGTTCAAGCTGTGAAATTACCGCTAGCATTACCGGAACAGTTTACTTCCACATGACCACAACATGTCAACGGTAATTCAGCAAAACCTTTTTGTCCATGCCACAAATGAAGCCTACACTTTTTTTACATAACATCCATGTAATTTGAAGAAAATGTGATGTCGTGTATCATGCTAGCGGTACAATACAGAACACCCTCAGTCAACCATTCACATAAGACTCTCATCCCTAACCGTAATTCGTACGACAGCCTGCAAAACAACCATCATGCACCAGAAGATTATGATAAATGACACAACACAGATACGTGAAAATAAAAGAGAAAAATACATGATATGGTCCATGAGGTACCTGTATTCATAAGAGCCAGAGTTCACGTTTTCACAAGTTGGCAAACCTTCTCGTGGCATCGTACCCCTTTCCCTATGGCACATAAGACAAAACATAACAATTTTTTTTTGGGCCCAGGATATGTACGACCAAATTTGAGTCCCAGCTCACCATTCAGATGGTTTCCTTTTCTACCCTCAATCCTTCCTATACTCTCTCCATATAAAACCATGAGAGAAGGCTGCATCAGAAAACCCTAGCCGCACTATTCATCAACTTCATTCCCCTTCAACTTCCTCATCCATCTTGACCATTCTCCTCAAAAAAAGAACAACAACAACCATTCAAAAAGACCCCTCCACCTTCATCTCTCCCAACTCCGAAACATCTTGAGCTGAACCTTAACCTATCCTTCAATCTTCAACTCTCCTATCCGATTCTTCTTATACCTTCAAAAAACTTTCAAACTTGAAGTTCCTCCATTAATCTTCAATTTCCATTATCAAACACCAACCTCCATATTCATCACAAACCAACCACCTCCAGAAACGCCCTTCACCGTTCTCACCATTCTTCATAACTGTAAAACATCAAACCTAACCAACAACAACTTCCTCCGTTTTTTCTAGAACCAACCTTCAGCCTTAAACTCGATACCTCCCATAACCTTCCATCAAACCCTTCCACCATTCCTCAAACCCTTACAACACTCAAACTCTCTTCCACCGCCATATCCTTCATTTTCTGCGAAACCCATAAAACCCTTTAACACCGAAACCCCAATCTTCTTCACTCCAAACATCAACCAAACCCTGTCTCTTTCTCCAAATGCGAACCAAACACGAGCAGAGAGAGATGAAGAAATCCCGAAGTGAAGCAATCCCAAATCAACTCAAATTAACGATGCACTTGAAGCTTTAGATCGAACGAGTGAAGAAGGTTGAAACCGTGATAAGTGATAAATCCTTCAAAACTTTAACTGATGGAGTTTTTTTCGTTTGTTTCACGATGGCTGAGTTTTTTTTTGGGACTTTAAACATTTTCATCTGATTGTGTAAAAACCAGACTTGGTTGGTTTTGTTTAGAGTTTAGCCGTTGGGTTATCTTTGAGTGATGGAAGAATGGGCCCCAGGCCCATGATGACTCCATCTGTTATTTCATTATCCCCACCCTATTTTCTATTTTCGTCCCCCACAATGCCATGTTTTGAATGGAATGATGGGCCTAATTTTAAGCCTAGATGATTTTCATGCCCACACACTTTTCCTAATGTGCACAGCATCCCTTATTTCGATCTTCACCCCCTGTTCTCTTGTTTTTGTTTATTTTCTAACCTAAGTTTTTAAATTTTGTATATATTTTCTAATGTTTTTTTAGATTATTAATATATTATATTTTTTAAAACAGTTTGTTAAACTCTTAGTTTTATATTAAAAAAACTCTTTAATGATTTCTTTTGGAGCTATTAGAAGTTAGATTTTATCTTCATCTGTTATTTGATATTTTATTCCATTTTTGTTTTTTGGGGTCGATGACGAGATTACCAACGTTTAACCGTCAAATTATTGGCGTGAAACAAAGGATCCGAGACCACTTTCTTTCTCCGATTTTATTTCGATTTTTAGATCAATGAAGTTTTTATTCGTAAGCGTCGCGTATCGAAGTTGATAACCTTCTCGATTTCAAATCTATGGTGAATGATCATTGGGGTCATTTTCCGTACTTTGGGATCGTGATAGGCTACCTTCGATTAATCGGCATTATGTTTGCGATTAAGACGAGATCTTATTCTTTTGTGTCCCGATTCGATTCCCTAAACTAACCAATAATTTTAATTTTCGTTAAATATTATTGTGAATATTATTGTTATATTATCTTGCTATATTCATATTGTCATACTCATTATTCATTCTTGTTCACACATAATCGAAAACACCTAATAAACTATCGAAATCCTAAAAGCCAAATTGGTGGACTGTTGTATCATTGGTTATTTGCAGGTATCCTAATTTTGAGCCGTGCCCGACTTTGCTCAAGGCGTAGTTTAGGACACAAATGCACACACACGGCTTTCTCTTGGGCTACCTTACAATGAGACCCCTTTATTTTGTGCAATCCCGTGTAAATTACATGTACCCCTCTCCCATTCCGATGTATATTTCGCATTTCTTTGATTATTAGTTTATCTCCTAGGAGCACCCATAGGGACTAGAGCGGATCAAACTATTTTCAAACTAATTCTCGATTCATCATCGAGCCATTTTCAAACCCTTGTAAGTTGAGTGCTCATACGCATTCGCCATCAACCTATTGCACACAATTTGACCCTTGATGCGTAAGTCAAGTCGGTCCCGTTTTTCAAACCATCATGTCTATTACACGCTTTTGCACGCGATAATAAGTCAAACCCTTGATCTAACATCAAGTGGATTTTCATAACAAACTATCAATCAATTAACAACTATTCAATTCTTTTCAAGGTGTAAAGAGTAGGTTCAAGTCTTTGATCTTGCTTTCGGTTGTTTAGATGCGAGTTATCTTATTCGTACGTGAGCAATTGACGCCTCTAAATAACATTAACAACTCGATATCATTCAACCATCCTTCAACCACCATCCAATTACTCAAACACCATTCCAAACTTTAACAACTTTCTTTTCACGATGAAAAAGAGAAAGGTTCCAAGTCTTTGGTTCGCTCTGCCGACTACTTGGTTCCGAGAAGCCTTTCTTAAGCTTCAAGTAGTCGTCATCCGTTCAACCTCAATAACTCAAACAACTTTCTTTTCACGATGAAAAAGAGAGGGTTCCAAGTCTTTGGTTCGCTCTCCCGACTACTTGGGTCCGAGAAGCCTTTCTTAAGCTTCAAGTAGTCGTCATCAATTCAACTTCACCATTTCAAACACAACCTTATCTTCAAGATGAAAAAGAGAGAGTTCCAAGTCTTTGGTTCACTCTCCCGATTACTTGGGCCTGAGAAGTCTTTCTTAAGCTTCAAGTAGTCGTCATCCGTACCCACTTCAAATCCAATTCAAACCTGTTTCTTTCGTGGTCGTTACCACGAACTACGACTGCTCTGATTCTTCATTCATTCTTAAATGTAAGATACGTAGGCACAAGATTGCGATGATCATGGCGAGCACAATCCCCTCCACCTTCCATTTCCCCCATCCTTTCTCGTAGTCGAACTACGACGCTCTGATTTCTCATTCTCGTCCGAATGAGCATACGTAGGCACAAGGGCCCCAATCCTTGGCGAGCACCATATCCTCTAACCATCCCCCTTTCCCCTAGTGTATTTATCCCTTTATAGTATCCTTTAGCACTTAGTAGTGAGAAGAGAAGAATTAAGCTTAGCTAACATCCATCACAACTCGAATTAAGAGGTTCTCGTTGAGTACAACGGACGTGAGGGGTGCTAATACCTTCCTCTCGCGTAACCGACTCCCGAACCCAGGAATATGGTTGCGACGCCCGTGTTCCTTCCGCGCTTATGAGGTTTTCTCGATATTTTCCTCTCCCGTATATTCGGGAAAAATAAAGTTCGGTGGCGACTCTGTCGAACCGCAATTTCCGCGCCTTTCGCGCGAGGGTCGTATGTTCGAAATGAATTTTCGAGGTGCGACAGGTGGCGACTCTACTGGAGACATTTTCTCCATGTAAGAGAGAGTCGAGCCTATCTTAGTTTGAGTTGTTAGCTTTTTGTTTTTATTTTCTTCTCGCTATTTTTATTGGTATCCTTGTTTTGGTTACTTGTGCTTGTGGCATTGTTGGGTTATTCTACTTATGATTACTTTGTGAGATGGCTCTACACCCGAGTCCGAGTATAACCCTAGGATTAGGATGGTGGTTGTGTAGTGGAGACTTGCGTGGAGTCTTTGACGTTTAGTTGAAGCGAAAACCCCGCTTGGAGTAGATTCCTTGGAGATGTTGTTGTTGTGGCGAGTCTTTGCCATAACAATAACGTTTTCGAGTTTGAATCGTTGATCCCAAGGACCATAAACCGTTTTATCCATGGTGGTTGGTAGTGTTAATTCTTTGTGAATTAATACAAACACCTCAATCAGATGAGATCCCTTGAACGTATTACTTTCTTACAGTAATGTTTTCAACCTCGATCTATGACTCTGAGAACCTTTTCTAGAATCCGTGTGTCGATGGTTGTGTAGTTGATGCCTCCGAGAAGTCTTTCTCGCGTGGAAGATACGAGAACCTCACCTAGAGGAGATTCTATTGAGGATGTTATCATCGTGATGAGGCTTCGTCATGGCTGTAATATATTTGAAAGATATCCATGACTCTAGGCACCTACCCGTTTTAGAATCTTACCCGTGGGGTTTCTTTGAGCAGTGACTGTGATCCTTGAACTGTTCACCCGGCTGAATCTCAGAATTGTTTGAATTTGTGATCCTGTGATCCTGGATCTTGCATCTTGCATTGCATATCATTTGCATTACATCTCAATTGTTGTGCATCTTGCATTCTCCTTCCTTCAGCAGTTTCTCATGTTTCTCTTTCCTTCATATCTAGTAAATCAAGATGAGTCCTCGACACCAGTACGCAACTAGAGCCAATACAAGACGAATGATGGAGCAGATTCAGCAGGAGCAAGATGCTTTCAGAGAAGAGTTGGACTCCATCAAAGGAAAGATTGACCAGATCCTCGAAGCCATCCTCACGGCCAGAAGAGAGGAAGAACAGCGTGAAGCCGCTGCTGTCGTCAACAACAATGGTCAGGGACAAGGGTCTACTGCCATCCCTTTGGTTCCAATTCCAAATCCTCATGGGATGTCGTTGAACTTCAATAACGCAGTGGAAGGAAACACTTCTCATCCAACCCCAGCGCCCGGAGTTACCATTGGAGCTATCCCGCAGGCCCAGCCTACTGTCGTGCAGATCCCAGCTCCCCATACCGAAGATACTCTGATGGATCATTATGACGACGTTCAGAACTATCATGCTGCTATCCCCATTTCCAGTCCTGTTGTTGCTCAGGATTCAGAAGGCATGAAGATGTGTCGAGATCTAGCCGAGAAACTCCGAGCCATGGAGGGGCACAGTTCAAATTCTTTCAGTGCTTTGGAGTTATGCTTGGTGCCTGATGTTGTCATTCTTCCCAAGTTCAAAGTGCCAGAATTTTCGAAGTACAAAGGTCTCAATTGTCCAAACATTCATCTGAAGATGTATTGTCGCAAGATGGCTGCCTATGCCAGAGACGAAAAGCTCATGATTCATTGCTTCCAAGACAGTTTGTCTGGGGCATCACTCGAATGGTATATGCAGTTGGAACGTAACAGTGTGCGCACTTGGGCCGAGCTAGCCAATGCATTTGTCAAGCAGTATAAGTACAACACCGATCTTGCTCCGAATCGTACTCAACTTCAGAGTATGACTCAGAAGGATGGTGAATCCTTCAAGGAGTACGCGTAACGATGGAGAGAGCTAGCCGCAAGGGCACATCCACCTCTGGTTGACCGTGAACTGATCGACATCTTTATGGGTACATTGCAAGGCCAATACTACGAAAAGCTGATCGGTAGTGTCTCTGCTGGATTCTCTGACCTAGTGATCGTCGGTGAGAGAATTGAAGAAGGGCTGAAGAGTGGAAAGATACCAGGAGGTTCTAACAGTCAGGCCAATGCCAAGAAGCCTTTCAACGAATACAAGAAGAAAGAGGGCGAAACAAATGCAATCTCTGTGCAAAAAGGGCAAGCTTTCCAACAAGCTCCCGCTCTTATGCCTTATCAGATGCCCTACTATCAGTATCCATATGTTGCTGCTGCGCAATATGCTCCAATGCCTTATCAGCCAGCTGTTCAAGCACTGCAAGCTCAAATGCCACAGCAACAGGCTCCTCAGCAACAAGCCTACAACCAGCAAGGATATCAATATCCTCCTCAGCAACAGCAGATGCAAGTTGCTCAACAACAACAAGGTGCTCGCCAACACCATCAGCAGAAGACATGGAAGCCTGATAGAGTATTTGATCGCCTGCCAATGACATATGCTAGTATATTTGCTCAGTTAATGGAGAAAAAGGCTATTGTTCCGAGAGATTTGGCTCCCTCAACTGTCATTCCTACCGACTACGATGCAAATGCTCATTGTGAGTTTTATAAGGGCGCTCCAGGTTACACCATTGAGGGCTGCAGGGCTTTCAAGCACAAGATCCAAGACATAATCGACAAGGATGCTATCAACTTTAATGGGAAGTCTCCAAACGTCATCAACAATCCAATGCCGCCGGTCAAATAGTGTCATTCCGATCAAATCCAGTTAATTCAAAATTCATCTCCCCGAAGAAGGCAGTCACGTTGCCATTTCATATTTCGCATCTCTTATGTTTTGTCTTTGTTTGTTTAAGTATTGTATGCTTTGAACAATTTCTGTTTTGTATTTGGTTTCATTAATGTATCGTTTATGCATGTTTTGAATTAGTTATGTCGTATTCACTCATTTTTCACTTAACACCGACACATTTATTCACTTCACTCTATCCACTATTGCTTAACATGATTTGAGGGAGGATGATGAAAACGAGATACCCATAATTGCAAACTCGTACGCTTTCAGATAGAATCTCATCAATGATGTATAGGCATTGTTTTCAATTCCCCTAAACACCGGAGATATAAGGAGTTAATCCCTAGTAAACCGCTTCGAGCCTAGAAGTAGTAGTTTCCTTCGGATATTCAAACCTTTACACTCAACCTGGGGCAGGGTAGTGTTTAATTAATCTAATCCCGAATCAACGAAGAAAAGCCCAGAAGACGGTTGACCCATGACATGGCAGTCACAACCTTCCCAAAAATAAAAAAAAATCAAAAATCTGCTAAGTCAAACACCTTAGAGGTGACTTAGGCAAAATCAAGGCAATCCCGATGGATCTGACAAGCAAAGTCAATTCATGCAAAAGTTAGGGATCAAAAACAAAAACAACATAGGACCCCGAAACCCTCAACAAAAACAAAATAAGATCCAGTGGCCATTCAAATAGGGTCACTGACACCCATCAAAATAAGGTGACTGCTACGTCAAGCAAACCTTGATTTCATCAAGCTTACATCTTCAAGACAAGTGCAAAATTAACTGAACGTAAGACTGGAGATCATTAAAAGAAGGGGTGGGTACAAATCATACTTTGAGCCTAATATCCTTTGTTTCATAATCGTGAACCAAACCACGTTAAAGCCCTCAAAAGACCTAATTGAGGCGAGGTTTATTCTGAAAGCATACTATTGCGAGGTTGTGTAACCTGACTCCTCACATGATTGCTAATCAGCATTGGTGTCATTATCCTTGCAAGATTTTCTACACCAATCAATCAGCACCATGTTTGGACTAGTGATCCATTCGTTTCACACTATCACGACACTTCAATAACATAACACTTTTTCAAAACTTGCATTGAGCCTTGAATTAATATTAGCATTTTTGAATATACAATTTTTATTTGCAAATCAATGCTAGACATCAAAGGCACTCCAACAAGGGGCAATCAAGGAAGAATTTAACTTCCAGTGGCTGACACGAAGCAAGACTACCTCAAAACCTATAGGCTGGGGCAAATCATTCACGCAGCTCGAGCAGGGGCAAGTCATCCAAGTTCGATGTTAACTTCAAAACGGGTTAATCTGGGGCATACCATTACCATGTTCAGACTGGGGCAAGTCCAGATTATCCTAATCATCAAGTAGAGTTGCAACCTTCTATGAAGCAAATTCACAAGCACCAAGTACTCAGACTTGGGGCATCCAGAGCATCATCTTCTGCTTCAATCGTGGCGTCTTCAACGAGCTGCGTGTCGAGGAAGTCAATCCCTCCTACCACCCGAAGTCCAATCTGTATTAGCAACTACCGAAAGTCCACCACGCTGGCGTCTCCATCTGCATTTCCAATTACCCGTCTGCAATCATATGCATCATACGCATTGCATTCGCTATCATAAGCATCTTCTATCATAAGCATAACCCAATCATATCATACTTCCCCAGCTCTTGCATCTCCGCGCGTCAGCATTTTCATTTGTGTTTCCATTCGTTATGGAACCTCGTTTATATCATCAAGCATCCGCATATGCAAGTCAAGGTCCAGGATCAATCTCAAAGATTTCCAAGACCGTCATCAGCCCATTTAGGGGCATCCTCCGCAAGACGGTGGGTTTCTCCCACGAAATTCAAGAGCTTCAAAGCAATTATCAGCCCAGTCAGGGGCATTTTTTACAATATTATGGGTTCCCCCATGAAGTTCAAAACATTCAAAGAAAGATTCAGCCCAGTCAGGGGCATACCATTCAAGACCGTGGGCGTTCCCCACGAAGTTGTTCAACCTTTTTGTTGGGCAAACCCAAGACATTCAGTGCAAGATTCAGCCCAAACAAAGGCATCTTCAGCAAAACCGTGAGTGTTCCTCATGAAGTTGTTCAGCCTTTTGTTGAGCAAAACAAGACATTTCAAGACAAATTCAACCCAGGCAGGGGCATCCTCTTTAGTGTTCATGGGCGTAACCATGAAGTCATTTCAACAAAATTATGATCTCCAAGCAAGACGGTGGACGTACCCCGTTGACTCATTTCAATCCAATCTTCCTCTTGGGTGTTCCCCACTGAGTTGTATTCAGCAAGTGTGACCGTTCTCAATTGCCTTACTATCACCCTTTTGGTGATAGCCAACCTCGTCATTTCAACCTAGCTTGCATCCTTTTGGTGTTGGTAACCTTCAATTTGTTTCGTTCTATCATCCTTTTGGTGATAGCAACCTGTGTGTGTGAGTTTCGCTTCGTCATCCTTTTGGTGGGGGGTATGTCATCTGGGTTGGTGTCAGATTGTGTGATTTCGTTTTGTGTGTGTTTCGCTCCGTCATCCTTTTGGTGAGGGGTCTGTCATCTGGATTGGTGTCAGATTGTGCGATTTTGTTTTGTGTGTGTTTCGCTCCGTCATCCTTTTGGTGGGGGGTCTGTCATCTGGATTGGTGTCAAATTGTGCGATTTTGTTTGTGTGTGTTTCGCTCCGTCATCCTTTTGGTGGGGGTCTGTCATCTGGATTGGTGTCAGATTGTAGAATATTGTTTGTATGTCTGTTTCGCTCCGTCATCCTTTTGATGGGGGGTCTGTCATCTGGATTGGTGTCAGATTGTGCGATATTGTTTGTGTGTGTTTCGCTCCGTCATCCTTTTGGTGGGGGGTCTGTCATCTGGATTGGTGTCAGATTGTGCGATATTGTTTGTGTGTGTTTCGCTCCGTCATCCTTTTGGTGGGGGTCTGTCATCTGGATTGGTGTCAGATTGTGCAATATTGTTTGTGTGTGTTTCATTCCGTCATCCTTTTGGTGAGGGGTCTGTCATCTGGATTGGTGTCAGATTGTGCGATATTGTTTGTGTGTGTTTCGCTCCGTCATCCTTTTGGTGGGGGGTCTGTCATCTGGATTGGTGTCAGATTGTGCGATTTCGTTTGTGTGTGTTTCTCTCCGTCATCCTTTCGGTGGGGGGTCTGTCATCTGGATTGGTGTCAGATTGTGCGATTTTATTTTGTGTGTGTTTCGCTCCGTCATCCTTTTGGTGGGGGATCTGTCATATGGATTGGTGTCAGATTGTGCGATATTGTTTGTGCGTGAGTTTCGCTCCGTCATCATTTTGGTGGGGGGTCTGTCATCTGGATTGGTGTCAGATTGTGCGATATTGTTTGTGTGTGTGTTTCGCTCCGTCATCCTTTTGGTGGGGGGTCTGTCATCTGGATTGGTGTCAGATTGTGCGATATTGTTTGTGTGTGTTTCGCTCCGTCATCCTTTTGGTGGGGGGTCTGTCATTTGGATTGGTGTCAGATTGTGCGATATCGTTTATGTGTGTGTTTCGTTCCGTCATCCTTTTGGTGGGGGGTCTGTCATCTGGATTGGTGCCAGATTGTGTGATATTTGTTTGTGTGTGTTTCGCTCCGTTATCCTTTTGGTGGGGGGTCTGTCACTTGGATTGGTGTCAGATTGTGCGATAGTGTTTGTCCTATCATCCTTTTGGTGGTAGTAGCTGGTGTGAGTTTCGATCCGTCATCCTTTTGGTGGGGGGTCTGTCATCTAGTTTGATGTTAGATTGTGCGATGGTGTTTGTCCTATCATCCTTTTGGTGGTAGTGGCTGGTGTGTGTTTGCTCTATCATCCTTTTGGTGATAGTAGCCCGTGTGTATTATTTTCCTATCATCTTTTTGGTGAGGTTGACCTCTTCCCAGACATTCTTTTTCTTTTTAGACAAATTCAGGGCTTCTTTATATCTAATTGTCTTATCCCTTGAAAGGATGAATGCTGCAGCAATTCATCTTACTTGGTTTAAGTCAATCAGATAGGGGCATCTGTCATACCCTAAATTTGTCCTACCCGTTCATACTTTTCATCCACACATCTATTTACCAAATATCATTCAGAAAATAAAAAAATAGGTTGCTTTTGTTTGAAGTTTAGATTCACGAGTTTGTGAGATTGAACTTTATTGAATCAAGGGGGATTTTTATTGTGTCAAGATTCTCATGTGTCAAAAAGGTCCAGATTACGGCATAATTCATTCAAAGGTTGTTGAGTTTTGGGTTTTTATCACAATTTATAGATTTAACTCGAATACGACATTAGTTCAAACTTCTTCAAAGTATATTTGGGGTCTTTCTGGGTTAAAGCCAATAACCCATGGTTCAAGTTGCATTTAATGTCAAAATTTTCTTCAATATTCATAGTTTTTTCTAAAGTTGTTATCATGTCCAAAATCCATTCAAAATCCCACACAAAAAAAGGGGAGCCCGTTAACTTTTGACTCATTTGCATTGTCAAAAAATAAAAGAAGTTCATATATTTCCAATCCCATTGCTCTAAGGTCCGCGTGTAAATAAATGCCTATGTATTCACTTTTACAATAGAGAGTATGCAAGCTACTTTGATTTATGAGCATAAGATGGAAATAATAAGAGTATAGCAATTTCTCAGCCATCCATCCAGCCTTCGCATACCCCAGGCAAGACATTGCACAACATGTGGTATTGTCGTCACGTACATGGTATCACAATTGCCATTTTTCATGATAATACAGATAAAGCTGGCCCCACTTGTTATACGCATCACCCACCAATATCATCTTTCAATTGAGTCATACAGCAGTGCCTACCGCCAGTTACGACTTGCACAGCTTTCGGCAAAACGAACATAGAAATTCAATGATAACAAGACCCCAGCGAATACATGGTGGCCGAAACACAGCTCGTACTTCACCGCAACGATCATTAATCATCCTAATACGCAAAGCTGGTAACACCGGTGTGTGATTCATGAACCATAACCTGTGAAATGCAACAAACAAGACATGAAGGTAATTTGCAAAACTAGCAAGTTGTTACGATTCTCACGCCATGGCCGCAACTTCAAAACCGTAACACAATTCATCCACTAACCTTCCAAATAACCTGCAAACAACAAAAAGAAATTCAGAAGAGTAGTTAGAATCCGCACCAGATCCGTAATGCACCTCGTGTTCGTTTCGATGACAACTGACAGATAACCACGTATCAACTTCAGAATTGATAAAGGGTCATACACAACAAGGCAAACAATTCGCAGCAACCACGGTTTCATTTCATCACTTGCTCCATCAAACCATTTCCTCCATCCTACATAACCAAATACTCAAAAACCAATTCTCAATACGACTTACAGCATCTGCACCTCACACCAGCTAAGTATTGCAACATACCCACCAGATTTTCATAACCAATTTCACGCATCTCGTATGAAGCCGTGAGAAGCACCACACATGGAATAAAATTCCCGAGCAAGCTTTCATTCATAGTGGGCATGCCTTCATGCAGTCTTGGGCCCCAATGTTTGGATTCCCGCAATGTCGCAAACCGTACAACACAGTCCCCCACAAACCGCAATGTTGCGCACCAATGCAAGTCACCAAGTTGCAACCTGTTACAATACACGCGCCGTAATCCCGACTTGAATTTGCGACATAGCAAAACACCGTTCACGAGCTCCTTGCATCAGCTACCTATCAAACATGAAAAGATTTATGAAAAAATAGAGTGGTTCACAAAACAACATATTGTTACGATACTCACCCCATTGCCACAGCTCCAAAACAAACCAGTCATACACCAACAAAGCCGCAACGATTTGTAATGTCGTACAAGACCAAGTTCCAAAACCAACACTAATAAGACTTGGCCCATAGCAGGTGCACAATACCGTTACAGCCAGCACCAAACCATCACTTTCTGCACAGCCCACATCTCCATCATGAAACCTTCAAGCCACTCGCATAAGGTACGACCAATGTGATATGGACGGAAATCCTTCATGCCAAACGACCTGTCAAGAAAACCATACAAAATTTAGATTGAGAAATCACTACCCAAAGATGTACTAACCATTGGCCATAACATGAAGATGAGGATATTTGCATCAACTGTACGTACCATCATCAAACGCAGACCGCAGGTCACGCAATTCGTAGCAGGCTAGCAGCAGCAAAGCGTATGAATTGGTACAAAGAAAATTTTGCAGCAATAACTCTCCCTTTTCGTACACGCAGTCGCATCCATAATAGTGCATAGGGAGAATTCCATACAGCTGCTAACAAAGAAAAAACAGGCTGCTACAACTCAAGTGAGGTCTACTATTTGTTCAAGTTGTGAAATTACCGCTAGCATTACCGGAACAGTTTACTTCCACATGACCACAACATGTCAACGGTAATTCAGCAAAGCCTTTTTGCCCATGCCACAAATGAAGCCTACACTTTTTTTACATAACATCCATGTAATTTGAAGAAAATGTTATGTCGTGTATCATGCTAGCGGTACAATACAGAACACCCTCAGTCAACCATTCACATAAGAATCTCATCCCTAACCGCAATTCGTACGACAGCCTGCAAAACAACCATCATGCACCAAAAGATTATGATAAATGACACAACACAGATACGTGAAAATAAAAGAGAAAAATACATGATGTGGGCCATGAGGTACCTGTATTCATAAGAGCCAGAGTTCACGTTTTCACAAGTTGGCAAACCTTCTCGTGGCATCGTACCCCTTTCCCTATGGCACATAAGACAAAACATAACAATTTTTTTGGGGCCCAGGATATGTACGACCAAATTTGAGTCCCAGCTCACCATTCAGATGGTTTCCTTTTCTACCCTCAATCCTCCCTATACTCTCTCCATATAAAACCATGACAGAAGGCTGCATCAGAAAACACTAGCCGCACTATTCATCAACTCCATTCCCCTTCAACTTCCTCATCCATCTTGACCATTCTCCTCAAAAACAGAACAACAACAGCCATTCAAAAAGACCCCTCCACCTTCATCTCTCCCAACTCCGAAACATCTTGAGCTGAACCTTAACCTATCCTTCAATCTTCAACTCTCCTATCCGATTCTTCTTATACCTTCAAAAAACTTTCAAACTTGAAGTTCCTCCATTAATCTTCAATTTCCATTATCAAACACCAACCTCCATATTCATCACAAACCAACCACCTCCAGAAACGCCCTTCACCGTTCTCACCATTCTTCATAACCGTAAAACATCAAACCTAACCAACAACAACTTCCTCCGTTTTTTCTAGAACCAACCTTCAGCCTTAAACTCGATACCTCCCATAACCTTCCATCAAACCCTTCCACCATTCCTCAAACCCTTACAACACTCAAACTCTCTTCCACCGCCATATCCTTCATTTTCTGCAAAACCCATAAAACCCTTTAACACCGAAACCCCAATCTTCTTCACTCCAAACATCAAACAAACCCTGTCTCTTTCTCCAAATGCGAACCAAACACGAGCAGAGAGAGATGAAGAAATCCCGAAGTGAAGCAATCCCAAATCAACTCAAATTAACGATGCACTTGAAGCTTTAGATCGAACGAGTGAAGAAGGTTGAAACCGTGATGAGTGATAAATTCTTCAAAACTTGAACTGATGGAGTTTTTTTTTGTTTGTTTCACGATGGCTGAGTTTTTTTTTTTGGGACTTTAAACATTTTCATCTGATTGTGTAAAAACCAGACTTGGTTGGTTTTGTTTAGAGTTTAGCCGTTGGGTTATCTTTGAGTGATGGAAGAATGGGCCCCAGGCCCATGATGACTCCATCTGTTATTTCATTATCCCCACCCTATTTTCTATTTTTGTCCCCCACAATGCCAAGTTTTGAATGGAATGATTGGCCTAATTTTAAGCCTAGATGATTTTCATGACCACACACTTTTCCTCATGTGCACAGCATCCCTTATTTCGATCTTCACCCCCTGTTCTCTTGTTTTTGTTTATTTTCTAACCTAAGTTTTTAAATTTTGTATATATTTTCTAATGTTTTTTTAGATTATTAATATATTATATATTTTTAAAACAGTTTGTTAAACTCTTATGTTTATATTAAAAAAACTCTTTAATGATTTCTTTTGGAGCTATTAGAAGTTAGATTTTATCTTCATCTGTTATTGGATATTTTGTTCCATTTTTGTTTTTCGGGGTCGATGACGAGATTACCAACGTTTAACCGTCAAATTATTGGCGTGAAACAAAGGATCCGAGACCACTTTCTTTCTCCGATTTTATTTCGATTTTTAGATCAATGAAGTTTTTATTCGTAAGCGTCGTGTATCGAAGTTGATAACCTTCTCGATTTCAAATCTATGGTGAATGATCATTGGGGTCATTTTCCGTACTTTGGGATCGTGATAGGCTACCTTCGATTAATCGGCATTATGTTTGCGATTAAGACGAGATCTTATTCTTTCGTGTCCTGATTCGATTCCCTAAACTAACCAATAATTTTAATTTTCGTTAAATATTATTGTGAATATTATTGTTATATTATCTTGCTATATTCATATTGTCATACTCATTATTCATTCTTGTTCACACATAATCGAAAACACCTAATAAACTATCGAAATCCTAAAAGCCAAATTGGTGGACTGTTGTATCATTGGTTATTTGCAGGTATCCTAATTTTGAGTCGTGCCCGACTTTGCTCAAGGCGTAGTTTAGGACACAAATGCACACACACGGCTTTCTCTTGGGCTACCTTACAATGAGACCCCTTTATTTTGTGCAATCCCGTGTAAATTACATGTACCCCTCTCCCATTCCGATGTATGTTTCGCATTTCGTTGATTATTAGTTTATCTCCTAGGAGCACCCATAGGGACTAGAGCGGATCAAACTATTTTCAAACTAATTCTTGATTCATCATTGAGCCATTTTCAAACCCTTGTAAGTCGAGTGCTCATACGCATTCGCCATCAACCTATTGCACACAATTTGACCCTTGATGCGTAAGTCAAGTCGGTCCCGTTTTTCAAACCATCATGTCCATTACACGCTTTTGCACGCGATAATAAGTCAAACCCTTGATCCAACGTCAAGTGGATTTTCATAACAAACTATCAATCAATTAACAACTATTCAATTCTTTTCAAGGTGTAAAGAGTAGGTTCAAGTCTTTGATCTTGCTTTCGGTTGTTTAGATGCGAGTTATCTTATTCGTATGTGAGCAATTGACGCCTCTAAATAACATTAACAACTCGATATCATTCAACCATCCTTCAACCACCATCCAATTACTCAAACACCATTCCAAACTTTAACAACTTTCTTTTCACGATGAAAAAGAGAAAGGTTCCAAGTCTTTGGTTCGCTCTCCCGACTACTTGGTTCCGAGAAGCCTTTCTTAAGCTTCAAGTAGTCGTCATCCGTTCAACCTCAATAACTCAAACAACTTTCTTTTCACGATGAAAAAGAGAGGGTTCCAAGTCTTTGGTTCGCTCTCCCGACTACTTGGGTCCGAGAAGCCTTTCTTAAGCTTCAAGTAGTCGTCATCAATTCAACTTCACCATTTCAAACACAACCTTATCTTCAAGATGAAAAAGAGAGAGTTCCAAGTCTTTGGTTCACTCTCCCGATTACTTGGGCCTGAGAAGTCTTTCTTAAGCTTCAAGTAGTCGTCATCCGTACCCACTTCAAATCCAATTCAAACCCGTTTCTTTCGTGGTCGTTACCACGAACTACGACTGCTCTGATTCTTCATTCATTCTTGAATGTAAGATACGTAGGCACAAGATTGCGATGATCATGGCGAGCACAATCCCCTCCACCTTCCATTTCCCCCATCCTTTCTCGTAGTCGAACTACGACATTCTGATTTCTCATTCTCGTCCGAATGAGCATACGTAGGCACAAGGGCCCCAATCCTTGGCGAGCACCATATCCTCTAACCATCCCCTTTTCCCCTAGTGTATTTATCCCTTTATAGTATCCTTTAGCACTTAGTAGTGAGAAGAGAAGAATTAAGCTTAGCTAACATCCATCACAACTCGAATTAAGAGGTTCTCGTTGAGTACAACGGACGTGAGGGGTGCTAATACCTTCCTCTCGCGTAACCGACTCCCAAACCCAGGAATATGGTTGCGACGCCCGTGTTCCTTCCGTGTTTATGAGGTTTTCTCGATATTTTCCTCTCCCGTATATTCGGGAAAAATAAAGTTCGGTGGCGACTCTGTCGAACCGCAATTTCCGCGCCTTTCGCGCGAGGGTCGTGTGTTCGAAATGAATTTTCGAGGTGCGACACTACGTGCTTAAAAGCTTTACAGCTCTCGACGTTATGCCCCGGTTTCCTAGAATGGAAATCATAGTGAGCGCTTACATCATAGCTCAGTAGTGGCTCACCAGTAAGTGGAGACATAGTCTGAAGTTTAACCAACTGAAGTTGAAGCAAGAGTTGCAATAACTGCACATAAGTCATGGGGATCTGGTCGAAGATTCTGATAGACTGCCTCGGTCTCTGAGCATACCTTTTAACCTTAGGACTATCCTGGGAGATGGGACATAGCTGCTGACGGGAAAAGTCTTGATCTCTAAGTTGCGCAAAAGATCTTTTAGGCCTTTCATGCCTTGGTGTAGGTTCCACAGACAACAACGGAACAAGCAACTTTGCTGCAGCTTCAGGCATCTGATCACCCTCTTTTCTGAGCCCCTTCCTTATCACTTTCATGATCAAGCCTACCTAAGTCTTCAACTGCTGATTTTCCTCTCTGAGCATCTCCTGATCCAGGTGCAACGTTTGCATGTCCACCATGAAATGCCTCATCTGGCCCTGTACTTCCCTCAGCTCTGCTTGAACCTGCTCCATGACTCAGTGTTGATTGATTCCCGGTGTAACGGTCTGATTGTTTACTCTGAAACCAGCTACAAAGAAAACAGGGGTAAGATAAACGGCTCTGCTATACCTGTTATGCAAAGATGTTATGCAAAATGCAGACATGTCTATGTGCTTATAGGGAGATCTTCCCCTTGATCCCAGTTTCAATAAGCACGAGCAGTAGAGATGTACACCATGACAATCCTCTCATATATCAAGTGAAGGTTTCAAAGACGCCAGGCTCAGCCATGGGAATCAGACCAAATAGAGGTCCCAGCTCATGTATCGGAAACCTGTATACAACAATCATCTTTCTGTCTACTTCCCTCTTTACAGCAGGTTAGTACCAGGATCAAGGGAAAGACGAGAGCCTTTCAAACCCATAGACATGCAATGTTAAATGCAGGATGATTATGCAAATGCAAATGCAAAGATGCAAATAGGGGATCAAGATTGTTGTGTTGTTGCTCGAGAATAACCAGCGCTCCGCTTTAGCGTGAACATAGCATAGCTCTGATAATAGGAACCTCTGATATCGGGAACACAGTTTCACACTGCAAAGAAAACCAGGTAGTCTGAAAGCCAAGGTTTCCTGCACAACCCAATCCCTCTCACAGGTATGGACCTATCCACTAATAAGGTTTGGCATCCTATGCGTTCATCAGCGTCACAGACTTTCAAGAAACGATGATACGTTCACCATTTCTGGTTTGGCATCATAATTCCCTAAAGCGGCCTCACTTAGCTGAATCACAGATGATCGGTCCTTAGAGTCGACAACCCTTAGTTCTGAAATCCTCTCAACGGCCCACTGGACTGGAAATAAAGTTATCAAAGAGAATCTCGTCTGAGCGCGAATTTTGTGGGAACTAGTGTATGCCTAACATACAGGTTCACCACTACTTTCCACTTCTAATACTATGTTTGTACTCAAGCCTAGGTCTGGCTTATCTCTCAATGGAACATTCCCTTTCCACAGTACAACAATAATGATATAATGCTGAAAATAAAATGCGGGAAAATAAAGATAAAGCACGTATATAAAACACCCAAAGATAGACAAACAAGCGTTAGGATTGACTCGCATAGGGAACCAGAGTCCCCAGCAGAGTCGCCAGTTGTCGCAACTGCGAACAATACCCGGCGGAAAACAGAAGAGTCGCCATCTTTTGTTATTTATCCCAAAGAGAGGGAAAGGAAATGATCGGAAAAACCTAACGAAAAAAGGGAAAAGACGAGGCCATCACAACCAAGTCCTGGATTCGGGAGTCGGTTATGTAAGGGGAAGGTATTAACACCCCTCACGTCTGTCATACTCGACGGGATCCACGCTTGTTGTCTATCCAAGGGTATGTTTAAACTATCTACGCTACTGGCTCACAAGACAAAAAGAAAAAAAGAAAAGAGACTCGGCAGAGCATCGCCGCTCTGTGCCTATGTATTCCCTCGTGCAATAGGAAAGTCAAAGTCAACGTAGTTCGGCTAACTACGGGTGAAAAAGGGAAAGGTGGCTCGCCGAGACATCGTCGTCTCGTGCCTACGTACTCTCAACAGGTATGAGAGATCAAAGCAAACGTAGCTCGGGCTGACACGAAACCACGGGTTGATTAAGTGTTTTAACCGAGTAGGGTTAAACCTCCGTTCCAGCAGTTAGGAACAAAGCCTGTTTGCGGTAGAACCGAAGCTTAACAACACTTTTTTTACAAAAAAAAGGTTTCCGACTAATCCTGAAGGAAAAAAGGGTTGATGTTTGTTTTTTTTGTTTTTTAGTGAAGTGAATTAATTCGGTTTGTGATTCACGTTGCACTAAAGACTATGACCTAGGAGCGAATACGTCGCATATCGTCCAAAGGACATATGCTAACATTCTAGACAATTAAGAGGCAACCACCCAATCATCATTTCCCAAGTAGCTTAAGGCTCGTAGCGCGCAACGTTCATCGCATTTATTAGATGAGTTGGAATTGTTTTGAGATGAGAAAGAGAGACGCACAGAAGGTCTAAGGGAAACTCGGCCCTAACATTGTCATGCAAAGTGGTCCTAAGGTTAGGATGAAAAGGGGGAACATCTCCCCTAACGTTAGCATGCTTGGATTGAACACCTAATGTCTCTCATACTCCCATCTTAAACGGAGGGAATAGGAACCTTATGGGGATCATGGCAAAAATCACAAGAAAACACCAAGTAAATTCAATCACAAGTAAGAGATGCACACATGAAAATGCACACTTAGAATGGAGGAATGGAGGAAAAATGTGTGGCGCAGCAGCCGCCACAAGCGCATCTCGACCTCAACAGCGATGCAAAAATGATGCAAACATGGAAAGGAAAGCAAACGAACGTGCAAAGAGTCATCACCTTGAACCACATCCATAAGCATGCATTCAAGTGGAAAATGAACACAAGTGTCAACAAAATCATGATCAATCAAACACAAACAGTGACAAACATCCAAAACATTTCACTCATAATGCATCATATCAATTTATGAAAATTCGAAGTGAAATGGTATGCAAACAATCAAACAAAGCAGCAAAATAGGTCTGCCAGCACAGTGTTAATCGGTAAACACAGGAGGTTAATCGATTAACCTGTGAAAAATAGTTGAAAATCTAAAATTCATTCATGTTAATCGATTAACCCCAGGGGTTAATCGGTTAACACCATGAAAATGTTTGAAAACTTTGAAATTTGAATTGGTTAATCGGTTAACGCTAGAGGTTAACCGATTAACACTATGTTGACAGTAGAAAAACAGCAAAGCAGAACCACTTTTCAACAGCTTATCACTTCTCCAAACATACCAATGATCACATAATCAATTATGCACAAAATTAAATCAGAATGCAGTGATTTAAACAAGATGGAAACATATCTAAACAGCATCATCGCAATCCACAATGGATCAAAATCAATTAAAATCAATCAAAGATAAAAATCAACATGATTATGCAAATAAGCTCGAAAATTAAACCGGATTAGAAATCCAACCTACAAAGCGGAGGATTGCTTTGGTTAATGTTGATTCAACCTTAATTAAACAGATCCAAGCAAGAAAGTCCGGAAAACTTCAAGATCCATGTGTGTTCTTGTTGTAGGAGTGAAGATCCACCACAATTAAGAAAGAATTATCCAAATAAGCTCCTCCAAAGCAACTTCAAAATTCAGATCCAAACTTGCACGAAAATTGATTGGAAAAATGGAGATGATGATGAAGAAGGATGAAGGTTTAGCTCTTAGAAATAAATGACTCCAATGGAGAATCAAAGATTTCAAGGTGAGAAGAGCTTTGGTGATGGTTTTGAAAAATGGAAAAGTAGAGAGCAAATTGAGAGAATGAGAGTCAATTTTGAATTTGAAAATGGAAATCATGATAGTTAGATTAGTGTGTTTTGGAGTGAATCACTTAAATATCACTTAGGCTTGGACCCAAAGCATGGTTTGGAATGTGGTTTGGAAAATTTAGAATGGAATTAGGAGTGGGAGTTTGGAGGGAGTTGAATTAATTTGAAAACTAATCCAAATTTCAAAATGGTTCTAGATCCTTCCCAAATGTAAAAATAAATTTCCAAGCGACCAAAATTGGACCCCAAATGCCTCTGCATTGAAAAATCACGTACAAAGGCAAAAATTGCATTGGTTAATCGGTTAACCATATGGGTTAACCGGTTAACCATATGGGTTAACCGGTTAACACCTTTGAATTTTTGAATCTGGGCTGATTTTCCATTGGTTAATCAGTTAACCCCCTGGGTTAATCGATTAACACCTTTAATAATTTGAATTTGGAGCCTTTTGGAGGGAAACCTATCCATTTGCCTGTTTCTTGCTGTTTTGAGCTCTGTTTAGCTTCTGGAACCTGCTCTGGAATATCATGACCATAAAAATGTTGGAGATAGCCTGTATGTTGTTTTCTGATCTAAAAATTGCCCTATAAAACAAAATAAAATCGACCGCTCGATTGCTGGGCCAAACAAGTGTCGGAGCCTCTGATGCTTGAATAAAACCTCTTGCCTTGCTTAGAACCCTTGGTAACCTTCCCTTGCTATGCACACCTCTCCTGATCCCCTGCCAAATGAATAATGCTATTCAATGCAAAAAATGCTAGAATGTGAAATGAAACATAAGCCAAGCCAAGAAAAGGTTGGGCAAATTTTGGGGTGCAACAATAAGGCATGTCTTTTGCAGTGAATAAGGATTTTTAATATTAATGAACAATTGTTCGAAGCTTACACTCTATCTTCTGAAGAAAAAAAAACCTTCCCCTGCTCCAAATTCTTTTACGGTGTTTAGTGGCGGTAATTACGGAGGAAGGTTTATGTGTCGGCGAGGTTATGGTGAGTTGAAGTTTTAGGATATATTGATTGAAAAGATGAAGTTTTAACATTATGTGAAGGTGAGTGTGGCTGAGTGCAAAGTAGATGTGTGGTTCGTTGAATGGGAAATGTGGTCATGTAAGTGAGTCAGAGAAACTTCTCTGCCGTGTATGTTATGGTTTTGTTGAATCCGAATAAATGGTGGTCAGAGGTATTCTCTTGTTATTCTTTTTTCTGTGAATTATTGAATTCCTCCAAAATTGTTTCCTACCTCTTCTCCTTTAACTCAAAAAACCTTTGGAATATGTTTGTTGTACAATTGAATTGTTTTAATGAATCTGTTTCACTGCAGGATTTGGCTGGCCATGTTGTTGTTGCCGTTGTAAGGTCATTGTTGCTTGCAGGTTTTGTGTTAGTTTTGTTTTGGAGTGAAGCATGGCACATGTAGCAGAAAACATTGTAAAACTAATTAACAATGGAAGAATAACATTTGACTCTTTTTATGCCCAGATGATAACCAGGATCTGGTATTTGTAAGGGAAAAATTGTTTTTAAGTTGATCTCATTGGTTTACTTATGTTACTAGGATCAGGAAAAAATTAAGAGGAAGAAGTTGTTGGCATCGAGGCAAGAGGATAGCGTTCAACTAGATACTGGCTCAATTACATCACAGCAGAACCTACAAGAGAAATTATCTCCAGAATCAACCAGTCATGCTTTTACTACAATAAACAAGCCCTTGTCTAATACGAGCACCGCTGTCCAGGTCCCTAGTCTTATGAATGGTGTAAAGCCAGAAAAAACAAAGGGAAGTTCAAGCAGTTCCCTGGATGATTTCCGTGTTGCTGATGGCGTTTTGACAAAGAAGTTGAAGAGAAAGCCTGAACTTGAGTTGGAAGGAGAAAATTGTGGGTATGAGAAGCAGATTTCTTTGCAGGGAGAAGAAAGGCCCAGGCCCCAAAAGCAGTCTTCTGGTCTTCCCACCAAATCATACTTATTAATTTTTTACAGCTTTTTCATTGGTTGATCAATAAATGGAGTAAAGACAGTTGTGGCAAACTAGTTATGGTCATTGGGCACAATCTACTTATTAATTTCATACATCCTTATGTTGTAAGCTTTTTTTACCAAAGTTAATGTCTTTCACACCACTAAACCACAACCTGTTGTTTTATGGTGCTGCATGTGCAAAAGTGACTCTGTCATGTAGTGACAATAGTGGTCAAATAACAATTTCAAGAGAAGAAACAACAAATTGGTTTGGAAGTTATACAATGAGATTTGATGGTGCACCAGATTTAGGTGGTTGTTTTGTACATGTCTCAGGAAGTAATGATGGACAAGGTGGATCAATGAGTTGTAGTGAAGCTTCTGGTCCTGCTCAAAATCCTAGACTCATGTTTAGAATGTTTGACATGGAAATGTATGTTTTTGATGCTCTTCTTGCTCAGCCTCCTCAACCTATGCAATACTGTCGCGGTGAAAATCGGATACCAAACTATTGATTAGTTTGAATCTTTAATTTATTTTTTGCAACCGAACTTTGATTTGTCCAAAGGAAGGGATAAAGATCGAAATACCCACAATGCAATGCAAATGCAAGGTTTAGAGAGTTTTAGGTTCGGGGGTTGGTTAAACTTAGGGAAGGTACTAGCATCCTAAGTTTCTGTAGTACTCTACAGGAACCTCTTGTTTTATGTTTGTTTATTGCTAAGGTTTATCTGCTTAATGGTTTAAAAGACCTAGGAGTTTATTTCTAAGTATACTCGATAAGATATCGCATCTTATGCCTACATATCCTTACGGGAGTGGAATCAGAGTATTTGTAGTTCCCCTAAAGGGTATGAGGAGTTCTTTGACTGTGGTCAAAGTTCCTACGGGTTTAGGGTAATTGTTTGATTGATTTTAGGAGAAGAGATGTGTCTTCATTTTAAGGGAGATTTAACCGCCACAAGTTGTAGGAAAATAGTCTTTGCATCGTCTTAAGAAAAGAACTTACGGACTCGGAGAGGGATCAACGAGGTACACCTTTATCTCTCTTAAGGAAAAGTCCCTACGGCTTGATTGTATTGTTGTGGAGTGGAGGTTCTATCTCACTTAAGATGATTTGGCATCTTTCTCTAATGTGTTTGAATTTTATATTGATTTGAGTTGTTTGTATTGTGTTGATTGTTTTGTCTATATTGTAAGATAAAGGTCCTTCCTATAGGGTAGGTCCTAAACGTAACAGATCGACTTGAATGGGATCAAGGATCATGGGGAACGTGATGCAAATGATGTGCAACTACACACAATGTTGAATTATGTGTAGGTTTTTCTTTTGGACGGATGCAAGGCGATAATATAAATTGCGGTAATATAAATTACTGTAAAATAAATTGCGGAAATAAAATCATACACATACGCATGAAAGTGCTGAAGTGTGTGAGAGTGAATGTGTCGTGAATGTGAATGTGCACGACTTATTTTAAGCGAGTTAAATTTTTTTTAGTTAAATTGATTTATAAGAAAATATTATTTTATTAGGTTACAAATTATAAGTGAATTTGATTTAAAGAGAAATGGTATTAGTTTATTTGAATTGATTTGGTGAGGTTAATTGATTTTAAGGGGAAAGTTATATTAGATGAATTAGCTTTATTTATTTTTTTTAGTGGAATTAAAATTATGGGATAGATTAAGTTTATATATAAATATTTTTAGATAAGTAGTGATTATATAAAAAATTCTTTTTATTATTTATTAGGTAGATTTATTAAATAGAAAGGTATAGGTTTATAATATTGAATAAAAAGTTTTGGTCATTATTATTAGTAAATAAGAAAACAAATTAGATTATTATGAAATGAGTTTTAATATTATAAAAGTCGTTGTTATATAAAAGGTTAATAAAATTAAAAAAAGTTTTTTTTTAACAAATGAAATACAAATTGTAGAAAGTTGGGGGATAATTAAATTATTATTAATAAACGATATGAGTCGATTAATAAAATAAAATAAATCTAAAATTATTAGGAAAATTGATTTTATTGAAAGTCAGTTAATTAAAAAAGGTTGATTAAGTTTAGAGAAAAAGATTAGTTAAATAAGAGATACTGAATTGATTAATAAAATGGGTAAAAGGTTAATTAAAAAAAAAATTGTTTTAAAAGAGGAGTGGCTGATTAATGATTAATTAATATAAGTTAATTAAAAAACAGGGGGATTATATGCCAGATTAGTGGTTAACGAGTGATAATTAGGGTTACTGGATTAATTAAGTGGAGACGGACGGATCCAGTGTGTAGGGTGTAGCGGGTTACCGTGGGGGGTTGCGTGCGTGGATCGTGTGATTCGATCAAGTGGCGAGTGGACGGTGGTGCATGTGATGGTGCACGGTAACTACCGTGGGTGCACAATACAGGATTACATATCAAATTACAACGTAAAACCCTAGAACAATTCTTCCCCTTTCCGCCGTTTCACTCTCATCTCTTTCTTTTTCCGTTTCTCCCTCTCGATTCTTGTTCTCTCCTACCTCGCTCTTTTCTCTGGTTCGATTTCTCCCTTCTTCTCTTGCCTCTTTCAATCTCCGATTCCTCAATCAAACCTAAAAAGAACACAAAGAAAATTTGTCAATTGAAATCAAAACTAACGGCGTGATGGACCTTTTTCGCAGGGGTTTCGTGAGCGACTTCCGGCGAAGGAGATCTCCGGCTTGGACGGATGATGAACGGTAGTTTATGATGGTGTTGTTTGAAGGTGACGGCGATGTACGCGAGGGTTTGGAACAGATGAGTGCTTTATGACTTTTCTCTTCTCAATTATTTTTTTTGGTTTTTTCGATTTGGGAACTTTGAGTGTTTCTGTGTATAGTGGATTGTTTGTTGCTGGTGTGTTAGGGTCTTTGTGATTGGGGATTTTTGTGATTGTTTCTGTATTGTTATTTTTTTGTGAATATTGTCGATTCTCCTCTGTTGTATGTGAAATCCCCTTCTTTTTATAGTTGCCAAGAACGAAAACATGATAAAAAATTTTCTTTTCAGGTTCAAATCTGTCTGAAGCGTGTTTGCCCGGTTTTGGAAAGAAAGTGATGGCCATGACCCTTTTGCTTTGCTGCCTTCGGTTAGTTTCCATGTTCACGTGGGTATTGTCTTCACCTTTCCAGATGAATGTCTCCTGAGCATCCTCTCCAGAATAGTGACCTTGAATGCAATTTCGAGTGGGTATTGTCTTCACCTTTTCTCTTAATCCAATTGTGCTCTGATTTTCGCCCCCCTAATGCAATCGTGTGGTTCCATGTTTCTTGACCTTGCTTTTCTGAATTTGGGGCTTTCTTTCCTTGTTGTTCTTTGACTCATTTTTGTTTCAATACATTGCGTTATCTTGACGAGAGTAGTTGGGTAGTAAGGTTTATATTGTTCCGTTTTCTGGAGGTCTCTGGTCCTTTGATTTGGTTTTGCTATTGAAGAATCCAAGTTCGGATTTAGGTCAAGGGTTAGAGATAAAGGGGGTTAATGTTTATGGCTTTGGAGTCGAAATGGATTTACGGCTGATAATGTTTCTGTTCTATGGATTTCCTGAGCGTTTTGGTTTGTTGCAGGATCATTTCACATGTGATTACCTTCGGACTTACTTAATTGTTCCCCTTTTACAGACACATGTCTATCGTGGTGCTGGTTCGGACGTCCGAGCGTGTTCTCGACTCTTTATGTGGCTGTTCTGAGTGGCTGTTCAGTAGAGAGGTTTTGTTTCGTGTACACTTGATGCAGGAATTTTGTTGTGACTTCCATGCTTAAGATGGTGACAAATTTGACGCACCTTGTTGTGACGCACCTTCGATTTCCGTAGCACATCCACAGAGTGCTGACTTGTCTGCATGCCTGAATCGGCAGATTGAGATCCAGGGACCTACAGCGACTGTAACCCAGGGACCTTGTTTCCCAACTGTTGATGTATATTTGATAGATTGTTTGCTGATTTATTAGTTACTAAATTCTCTTTTCTGTTGGTTTTATCATGCAAGCTTGGAAGCGATTAGGATCACGGCCAAAATTGTAAACACAATCACCAACTGTGATGAAGATGGTAGAGACTTTGAAGTTTGGATTACTCAATTCCTTGACGGCCGCTGGTTGCGCGCAAACCCTGATACTCACTATTTGTATTAACAAAACTCTTGAAGTTTATGTTTTTGTAGGTGCGCTCGGAGTTTCCGTCACATGGCTTTCTGGCGTTATGCGGGCGGTTCAAGAACTGAGGCTGTAGAAGCATGCTTCAGTCTCAAGTTTTGATGATGTCAATGCTACTCAAAGTCATCTCTTGATTGCAAAAAGACAAGCCGTTCAAAGTCATCAAGATAAAGTCATCAAGATATCTTTCAAGTCAAGCTACATATGGAACTGATTCTTCCAGACTTGCCTGCATTACTGGTATATCAAATCCACCTTTTTAATTTGATACACAAGTGTTCAAAAACATCAATCTTTTGTGCATAATACATAAGCATGTTTTTGAAACTTTAAAAATGGTATAACATTATTTTTAAAAAGCATTTTTCTGAAAATTAGCAGTGTTAACCGATTAACCATATGGGTTAACCGGTTAACCATTTTGAATTTTGAATTTTCTGGGCTAACGTACCAGTGTTAACCGATTAACCATATGGGTTAACCGATTAACACTGAACGTGCAGTGAAAAAATTGCTTTGTTTTGAGTTCAAAAATTATTTTAAAATCATACCTTTTCATGGTTTGAATCTTTTAAAATCATACCTTTTGTGAAAGGTTATTTTACTGATATAAATTCTGAGTTTTTTCATTTTGAAAAACACACCAACAAAAAACCAATACTCATTTTTAAAATTGTCTTAGAATCAAATTCATTTTTCAAAAGTGTTCATACTTGCATTGAAAATTTCACATTCATTGAACACTTGTATTGAAAAATTACAAAGAGTGAATTTTGATTCATTGAAGAAGATCACTTTGACAGTTATACTCAAACCAA
Organism: Lathyrus sativus; assembly: GCA_963859935.3. Lineage (NCBI taxonomy): Eukaryota > Viridiplantae > Streptophyta > Magnoliopsida > Fabales > Fabaceae > Lathyrus > Lathyrus sativus. The sequence continues at coordinate 31,828,890 of OZ012741.1, read as the reverse complement.
GTTCATTACAATTATTGTATTTTTGACTTGTGATCCAGGATTGTTGGACACAAGGGTGAGTGTTTACAAGAGGATTGTTCTTGTACACTTGTGAATTTTATTGTTTGATAGTAGGCCTCACCGGTTGATGGTGTGATAGGTTGTACTGTTTTAAACAATAGTGAAAATTCTCTTTCATGTTGAAAGGGGAGTGGAGTACTCTCGGATTGTGAGGGGAACCACTATAAATCCCGTGTCTTTCTTTCTTTCTGTTGATTTACTGCTTTTCATAACCAAGAACACCATCCAGTATATTTCCAAGAACCATATAAAAACCGGAAAATTTTCAAAAGTCCTAATTCACCCCCCCCCCCTCTTAGGCATACTCTGTTCTTACAATTGGCATCAGAGCAGGTTAAGGTAACCTGTTCCTAACGATTCAGTATGGCTTCCGCAAGTACCAACCCGGTTTTCAAAGATGGTGGAAGCAGTAACAAACCACCACTCTTTTCTGGAGAATACTTTGATTTTTGGAAAATCCGTATGAAGGCATATCTTGAGGCTCAAGGAGATGGTATATGGGAAACCGTTGAAACTGGTCCACATGTTCCTACAAGTGTGGTAAATGGTGTTGGAACCCCAAAGATCAAATCCTCATATGATGAAGATGACAAGAAGAGAATCTTGAATGAGAAGAAAGCAATCAATATACTTCAAAGCGCCCTCAGTATGGATGAATTCTTTCGCATATCACAGTGTAAATCGGCAAAACAAATTTGGGATACCTTGGTAGAAACGCATGAAGGAACAGCAGAAGTAAAAAGATCAAGACTTAACACGTTAAGTCAAGAATATGAGATGTTCCGTATGCAGCCCGGTGAATCTATTGTTGCCTTGCAAAAGAGCTTCGTTCATCTAACAAATCACCTGATTGCTCTTGGGAAGACCTTCACCAACGATGATCTCAACTTAAAAGTTCTAAGATCCTTGACAAGAGAATGGTAACCAAAGGTGACCGCCATTTCGGAAAAGAAAAGTCTTTCAACAATGACATCCGCTTCATTATTCGGGAAACTTCAAGAGCATGAACTGGAACTTGGAAGGCTTGACAAACATGAGAGTCAAGACAAGAAGTCCAAAGGAATTGCCTTGAAGACTGACACAAAGGATGACAAAATTGACGAATCCTCCGAAGACGAAAATTTCATGCTTCTAGTAAAGAAGCTCGGTAAGTTTTTCAATAATAATAAAACTTCTTCTTTTTCTAAAAAGAATAGACATTTCAGGAAAAAGGAGGCATCCACATCAAACCAAGAAATTACATGTTATGAATGTGGAAAACAAGGTCACATAAAGCCAGACTGCCCAAAACTCGCAAATAAAGGAAAATTCAAGGGCAAGAAGGATTTCAAAACAAAGAAGGCTTATGTCGCATGGGACGACAACGAAGTGAGTTCATCATCGGAATCAGATAGCGATGAATGTGCAAATATTGCCTTAATGGCCTCTCACCACTCCGATGACGAAAATGAGGTTAGTAGTAATTTTTCTGTCTATGATAATGATGCACAAGAAGTTATAGATGAACTTCTAAAAGAATGCAAGACTTTGTATGAAGACATCTCATCACAAAAGAAAAGAATTTTACTTTTGGAAAAACAAAATTCTGATTTCTTGAAAAATATTGAAGATGAAAAACGAAAAGTGATGGATGAAAAACAAAGTCTTGTATGTAAGAATTGTGAGTCTTTGTCTTTTCAAATTGTTCAACTTAAAAGAGTTTTAGAAAGATACGAAAAAGGTCAAATTGGCTTGGAAGAGATTCTTAAACATCAAAGGTATCCTAATGATAAAAGTGGATTGGGATATTCTAAATTTTCAAAACCAAGCACCAATAAGACCATTTTTGTAAGAGCAAGTGAACAAATTGTGAAGAAAGAGACAAGCACTTCTAAGACTCAGCATCAAAATCATAACAAGAAAAGAGTTAATAAGAAAAAGAACTATATTCCTAGATACAGAAGTCATTTTCAACCTACATGTTTTTATTGTGGTATTAAAGGACACACACCTAATGCCTGCTATGTACGTAATATTGGTGTTGCAAAGGGGCATTATGTGTGGGTGGAAAAAGGTACTAACTATCAAGGACCCAAAGGAACTTGGGTACCTAACACTACCTAATTTTGTTTTGTAGGTATGCTTGAAGACAACCACAAATCAATGGTATCTTGATAGTGGCTGCTCGAAGCATATGACGGGAGATATAAACAAATTTTCAAGTCTATCATTAAAGGCCAAAGGATACGTCACTTACGGTGATGATAATAAAGGAAAAATTCTTGGAGTTGGAACCATTGGTGCACCTCCATGTACAATCATCGAAGACGTTCTTTTTGTTGAAGGCCTTAAGCATAACCTGCTTAGCATCAGTCAATTGTGTGACAAAGGGTTCAAAATCAACTTCACAAAAGAGGAATGCTTGATCGAACACGAAGTCACTCATGAGATTCTGCTAAAAGGTAAAAGATATAATAATATTTTTATGATCTCTTTTGATGACTCTTCCTTGAAGGTAAAGTGTCTTATAGCAAACAACAACGAGGCATGGCTTTGGCATAAGAGATTTGCTCACATTCACATGGAGCATTTAAACAAATTAATCAAGCATGATCTGGTTGTTGGGCTTTCCAAAGATAAAATTCATCAAGGATAGATTATACGATGCATGTCAAAAGGGAAAACAGACCAAGACAACTTTCAAATCTAAGCAAGTGGTTTCTACATCAAGACCACTTCAATTGTTGCACATGGATCTTTTTGGTCCATCAAGAACGAAGAGCTTTGGAGGTAGTATTTATGCTTTAGTTATTGTTGATGATTTTTCTCGATATACCTGGACAATGTTTTTAGTGCAGAAAAATGATGCGTTTAAAGCATTCAAAAAGTATGCAAAACAAATTCAAAACGAGAAGTCACTCACTATAGCCTCCATAAGAAGCGACCACGGTGGAGAATTTCAAAATTCAGACTTTGAAGAATTTTGCGAAGAACATGGAATTTCTCATAATTTTTCGGCACCAAGAACTCCTCAGCAAAACGGCGTCGTAGAACGGAAGAATCGTTCACTAGTTGAACTTGCTAGAACAATGCTCAGCGACACAAATCTTCCAAAATATTTCTGGGCAGAAGCAGTAAGCACGACATGCTTTGTAAGCAACCGCGTGAATATTCGACCGCTACTCAAAAAGACTCCGTATGAGTTGTTCAAGGGAAGGAAACCGAATATATCATTCTTCCACATATTTGGCTGCAAATGCTTCGTTCTCAACAACAATAAGGACAATCTCGGTAAGTTTGATGAGAAGTCCGACGAAGGTATATTTCTTGGTTACTCTTCTTCTAGTAAAGCTTTTAGAATTTTTAATAAAAGAACTCTTACCATTGAAGAGTCCATTCATGTTTCGTTTGATGAGACTAACCCCTCGAAAGAGGATAATATTGTTTTGGATGATGATGATGATTTTGTAGATGCTTCACCAAATGAAGAAATTGCTTCAAAAGATCAAACAATATTACAAGAAGATGTTACTCAAGAAAATCAAGATCTTTCGAAAGAATGGAGAACACACAGAGATCACCCAATTGATAAAGTTATTGGTGATATTAGTCAAGGCGTGGCAACTCGACTTAACTTAAAGGATGCTTGTCTCAACATGGCGTTTGTATCTCAAATTGAACCATCAAAGATCGATGAAGCTTTAGGCGACCACCAATGGATTATAGCAATGCAAGAAGAACTTAATCAGTTCGAAAGAAATCAAGTTTGGACCCTTGTACCAAGACCGGACAATAAGCATATTATAGGAACCAGATGGGTGTTCAAGAACAAACTTGACGAGAACGGGATTATAGTTCGTAACAAGGCAAGATTGGTCGCACAAGGCTACAACCAGGAGGAAGGAATTGATTTTGATGAAACATTCGCTCCGGTAGCAAGGTTAGAAGCAATTAGATTACTCCTTGCTTACGCATGTTCTATGAATTTTCAGTTATTCCAGATGGATGTCAAAAGCGCTTTCCTGAATGGGTACATTAATGAGGAAGTCTACGTCAAACAACCTCCGGGTTTTGAAGACTTCAAAAATCCCTCACATGTTTTCAAACTGAAGAAGGCTCTCTACGGTTTAAAACAAGCACCACGAGCATGGTATGATCGCCTTAGCAACTTCTTATGTGAGAAAGGATTTACAAAAGGAAAGGTTGACAAGACGCTGTTTATAAAGAAGATCAAGGGTAACACCTTGTTAGTACAAGTCTACGTCGACGACATCATATTTGGATCAACAAACAAAGAACTCTGCGAAGAATTCTCACTCATGATGCGAGAAGAATTCGAGATGTCCATGATGGGAAAGCTAAATTATTTTCTTGGACTACAAATCAAGCAAACCAAGGATGGAATCTTCCTCAACCAATCCAAGTACTGTAAGGAATTAATAAAGAAATTCGATATGGATAGTTGCAAGATGATGTCTACTCCTATGGGAACCGGAACGTATGTTGATCAAGATGAATCTGGTACTCCAATTGATATTACTAAATATCGAGGTATGATTGGTTCATTACTATATTTGACGGCAAGTCGTCCTGACATCATGTTTAGTGTTTGTTTGTGTGCGCGCTTCCAAGCAAATCCGAAGGAATCGCATCTCACTGCTGTGAAGAGAATTATCAAGTATCTCAAAGGAACGACCAACGTCGGATTATGGTATCCTAAAGGTAGTATTTGTTCTTTAGTTGGTTATTTTGACGCTGACTATGCAGGATGCAAAACCGATAGAAAAAGTACAAGTGGTACATGTCATATTCTTGGAAATGCTCTAGTATCATTGGCCTGCAAGAAGCAAGCTTGTGTAGCACTCAGCACCGCCGAAGCAGAATACATCGCCGCAGGAAGTTGCTGTGCACAGATTTTATTGCTGAAACAACAACTTCTGGATTATGGTGTTGACCTCGGTTGCATTCCTCTACGATGTGACAATACTAGTGCCATAAATATCACAAAGAATCCGGTTATGCATTCCAGAACAAAGCACATCGATATCCGGCATCATTTCCTTCGAGATCACGTATTAAACAGAGATGTTGATGTTACTTTCGTCGACACACACAACCAACTCGCCGACATCTTCACCAAGCCTTTGGGAAAAGAATCATTCTACAAAATTCGGAGAGAACTTGGGATTCTTGATGAAGGTGACATCTGATCCTTGTCTCTATTATATGTATGCATTAATTGTGATATGTTTTCATGTGTATGCATTCTGTTTTTATGTATTTTTCAAATTCGAGCATGTTAATCGATTAACCATATGGGTTAACCGATTAACACTGTTAAATTTTCAATTCTGATTAAATTTTTTTAATGTGTTAACCGATTAACCTATATGGTTAACCGATTAACACTGTTAATTTTTCAAAAAAATTCAGAAACGAAAATTAAATTAATTTTTTGAAAATTTTATATTTTTCTTTATATATTTTGTGGTTCATATTCTTTAAAATATCCACATCCATATCCAAAATCCACATTCCCTCTTAAATCCTAACTTCTCTCTCCCACTCTTAAAAGTTGGAAAAACTCCCCACAACTTCTCAAACCCTAACTTCCTCAGAACCCACAACCTCTCAAACCTCCATCCATGGCTTCAGCATCAAACCGCGGCAAGGGAAAACTTCCAGAACATCATTCTGCATCAGAATCAGATGACGACAGTATTCCAATGGAAACCACCAAAAAGAGACGGATGGATTTCAAAGTGCGTGTTCGTCAACTTATGTCGGTAAAGTATGTGAATCTTCGAGCTTTTCCTGCAATATCTTTTGATTTTCCTACTCTGTTGGAATATCAGCGTATCGACAAGTTCGTCACCGACTCTGGTATTATCTATCCTGATCTGGTTAAAGCTTTTATGAATAAAATGTCTGTATATCTGGACATGGATGAGAACCACATGATCCGGTCCACCATTAGAGATCATGAGTTTGTTGAGAATTTATCCACCCTTGCTAGACACCTTAAGATTCCATCAAAGGGATGCTTCCTGAGGAAAGGTGTAAACCATGTAGATGGACCCTGGGCAAACTATGATAAAATGGAGTATTACTATCAGATTTGCAGGTTCCCAAAAGAAACGGTTATTGCAAACTCTCGCACTGCTCGTATGCTATGCTATGCCAAGAATCTGACAGTATCTGATCGAATGCTTCACTACATTATATGCTATGTCCTCATTCCAAAGGACTCAAATCACTCTCAGATCAACGATTTGGAAATGCAGCTGATCTTTGCTATTAAGAATCGCATCAGAGTCAATTGGATTTTGACTATTATGTATCATCTGCAGCAACAACTTCATTGCATTACCCGGCTGCCGTATGCTCGCTTGGTTTCTAGAATTCTGGAATTAACTGAACTTGACCTCAACAGAGAACCATCCTCCAAGATGAAACCTACAACCAACGAGATCAATGAGATTAATATTGTGAAGAATATTGGAATCATCAAGGCGGCTGACGGTACCTACAGGTATACTGATGACGGTCCTGTGCATCACGCTTATCCAATGCCTGAAGGGGGTCTTACCAGTGAGTTTCTCTACACAACCATGATGAACCAGCATCGAGAATCCATGAATATGCATAGAGAGACCTCCCGAGCAATTGCCTCCCTTAGAAACCTCATTCTTAACCCTCCACATTCCAGCACCCGAGTTGTGGACGACGAGATTGAAGAAGAGGTTGATAGTGATGAAGAAGAAGAGGAGGAGGATATGGCGGATGAGGATGTTTAGAGAATATGCTGTTGCTGTTGTTTTTATTGCTTTGCTTTCTAATTATAAGTTTTTATGCTTTCATTTGAACTATGTTTTATTGTAACAAGTACAATTTCCATTTGCTGCATTTTATATGTACTATGTTTGTGCTTTGTGTTTACTTGGCTTTGCATGTGCTTATTACTATATACTGCTATCTTGTGATTTCTTTGAAAGCTCTTCCTTTTTTGCTGATGTCAAAGGAGGAGAAGAGCTTGGTTCTGTTAATGTCTCTCTGTGTGCAGATTTTTTTTCCTCTGTTAAGATAGGCGGAGTTGCTAGACATAGGGGGAGAACCAGATCAAGAACCAAGAGATACCGCATCACATTTTTTGATTGCCATCATCAAAAAGGGGGAGAATGTAGAAGCATGCTTCAGTCTCAAGTTTTGATGATGTCAATGCTACTCAAAGTCATCTCTTGATTGCAAAAAGACAAGCCGTTCAAAGTCATCAAGATAAATTCATCAAGCTATCTTTCAAGTCAAGCTACATATGGAACTGATTCTTCCAGACTTGCCTGCATTACTGGTATATCAAATCCACCTTTTTAATTTGATACACAAGTGTTCAAAAACATCAATCTTTTGTGCATAATACATAAGCATGTTTTTGAAACTTTAAAAATGGTATAACATTATTTTTAAAAAGCATTTTTCTGAAAATTAGCAGTGTTAACCGATTAACCATATGGGTTAACCGGTTAACCATTTTGAATTTTGAATTTTCTGGGCTAACGTACCAGTGTTAACCGATTAACCATATGGGTTAACCGATTAACACTGAACGTGCAGTGAAAAAATTGCTTTGTTTTGAGTTCAAAAATTATTTTAAAATCATACCTTTTCATGGTTTGAATCTTTTAAAATCATACCTTTTGTGAAAGGTTATTTTACTGATATAAATTCTGAGTTTTTTCATTTTGAAAAACACACCAACAAAAAACCAATACTCATTTTTAAAATTGTCTTAGAATCAAATTCATTTTTCAAAAGTGTTCATACTTGCATTGAAAATTTCACATTCATTGAACACTTGTATTGAAAAATTACAAAGAGTGAATTTTGATTCATTGAAGAAGATCACTTTGACAGTTATACTCAAACCAAGTTCATTACAATTATTGTATTTTTGACTTGTGATCCAGGATTGTTGGACACAAGGGTGAGTGTTTACAAGAGGATTGTTCTTGTACACTTGTGAATTTTATTGTTTGATAGTAGGCCTCACCGGTTGATGGTGTGATAGGTTGTACTGTTTTAAACAATAGTGAAAATTCTCTTTCATGTTGAAAGGGGAGTGGAGTACTCTCGGATTGTGAGGGGAACCACTATAAATCCCGTGTCTTTCTTTCTTTCTGTTGATTTACTGCTTTTCATAACCAAGAACACCATCCAGTATATTTCCAAGAACCATATAAAAACCGGAAAAATTTCAAAAGCCCTAATTCACCCCCCCCCCCCCCTCTTAGGCATACTCTGTTCTTACAGAGGCTGCCGGTATTATTATAAAGCGAATCCAGGATGCGCCATATCCTGACATTGCGCTTGTTGCAGGTTTGGGGAGTCACCAATTTGCAGAGCTTTGTGTAATGTAAACTTTGAGCCAGATGTATTCTTGATGACTAGTACTTGTGATTTATTCTCGACACCCAAAATAATGTCTGCGTCTGGAATTCTCTGTGTTCAGGTTACCCCTTCAAAGGGTTGTTTGGTGACATGAGATTGCTTGGTTTCAGGTTATTCAAAGCGAGGCCGGATCGAGGAGGCTCCGGAAGCAAAGCCATGATCTGCGGCATTACGTCTGCTTCCACGACTGACACGTAGTTGGTGTAGCCCGAATCTCTCGCCAAGCCAACTATGATCCCGCATCTTGCAAGTACGAAACAAGAGAACGAGATTGAGTTCCCCTTCCTAACTTATGATCACAATGGTGGTGTTTCTGCTTCAGCATTCTTTGGTCCTTATGCCTTAGTAACTGGTGAGACATTCTGGAACTGCTACTCTTCTCCCTAAATCTTAAAATTGCATTTCCTTTGGGTTGAGTATCAATTGGAGACTACCCCTTCGCGAATTCTGTATGTCGTTACCGCAGCTATTTGAAGTTTTTAGATAAACCATCGAAAATATATTCATGTACTGTACAAAGTAGATTAGCAACTGTTCGAACTCCTCCTGATATGATGTTACCAACTTATACAGGTCGAAACCAAACGCACCTTCCAAGCGGGACAGAATTCACAGGATGATTTGGGAGCACTTTCTGTTTATTCCCTCCGTATTACACCGACGAAGCATAATTTTTCTTTTGACAGAAACTGCTTGAACACTAACAACCTTGGGAATTGCCTTGTACTGGAAACGACACATGTGATAGAGCGACATGTATTATAAGCTTTTCTATGAGCCCAACATCAGCGTATAAGTCGAATTTAAGACTCCTTGTAATTGTAAATTGCGGCTTAAAATTATGTGAAACTGCTACATAACCAGCTGTAACTATTGTGTTTCTCATTTTATGTAAGCAATATCATGTCAAGTGTACTTGTGAACCTACTCTTGTAATGCTTCAACGTACAGTTATAATAGAGCTTTTGGATAGTTATTTCCTTGTAATGATCTTCTACTTTAAAAATTTGGAATGGTTTGTAATGTATCTCCTTAAGTTGTAGTGAGTTGTAATTTTCTTTAATACTTGAAAATTAAACTTGTAAACTTGAGCTATAATTAATTCAAGCTCCATTATCAACTTCGAATTTGGAGTTCGAGGTTTGATGCTGAATTTGAAAATATAAACATCATCGTTTGACTTTGACTGTTCTTGGAAGCATGGCGATGAATTCCGCTTTAAAACTTCTTGCTAAAGGTGATAACCCCACTTCCTGAACAAAACTAGCTTTTTTTGATCTGAATTTGACATGTATAATTTGGGAATTTTGGTATTTGACTTGAACGTTCTCGCATCCGTTGTCCATGACTTTAAAAGGATTCCTCACTAATGGACATTCCAGCCCTAGCATACTCACCAATCTGAATCTTGAATCCACAATGTCTTGCCCCAGAAGGCCACATAAAACCTGTCAGAGATACCTTAAAAGCAAAAATGATCTTGCATACACTCGTTAGTCGTGAGAAAAAAACATGTTAAAATAAAGTCAAATAACAATTGAAAAATGCGTAAAAAGAGGTGGGATCTTACGGTCAAAAATTAGGGTGTGACAGATGCCCCTATTTAAGTTACTTCTATTCGGAGATATGGAGATTAAAATCTCCGTCTCGACGCGATAGGAGGGACTTAAATACAAACATTGCACGAATTTTTGGCCCTAAGAAGCCACCGAATGCATATGATATACGATGATATGAAGATGCAAGACAGGGGGTCCTGTGGAGACATGATGCCACAGGGGAGAAATCAGACATAACGCACGAGAAGAACAGGCTGAACAAAGGAGACTCCATAGGGAAAGATTGGCAATCACAAGGTATCTGTAAATATGTTGTGCAGATCTTGTGAGAAAATCCATTGGAGGATCTTACTATAAAGATTCAAGATATCATCTGGAAGAGTCTACTGGCAAGACTTGAGAATACTTTTGCCAAAGTATGTACTCTTAACATTTGTAGGGAATCTACTGTCGAGATTCTGTGTTGAGGTTGCTGGAGATATACTTCTGAAGAAGTCCTCTAGAAATCTACTGCCGAGATTATCCAGAAAATGAAATAAAACTACCTACTGCCGAGGTCTTCTGGGAATCTACTGCCAAGATTAACCAGGAAATGTAAGAACTACCTACTGCCGAGGTCTTCTGGGAATTTACTGCCGAGATTATCCAGGAAATGAAATAGGACTACCTACTGCCGAGGTCTTCAGGGAATCTACTGCCGAGATTATCCAGGAAAAGAGATGTCTTTGAATAAATGTTCAGAAGGACCTCCTCGTCTCCGATGTAGGACCTCCCCGAGCGTCATGATATGGGAATCATGAGTTGGTCTCAGTCTCTGATGTAGGACCTCCCTGAGCGTCATGATATGGGAATCATGAGTTGGTCTCAGTCTCTGCCCGAAATGATGAAAACTCGTGCGAGCATCTTCACAGGGGATTGTAGATTTTGTAGTTTGTAGAGTCATGGTAGATTGTAGATGTTGTAGAACTTCTTGGCTGTGAGCCATAATGTGTTGTAAATTATAGAATTTTGTAGATTGTAGTTTGTAATGTATTGGAGATTGTAAAACTTCACCGGGGATCTTCAGGAGAGATGCAAGCCGGTTGAATTGTAAAGTATGTCTTCTAACATAAGGAGAGACTAGTGTGATAAACTTCCTTGACATCTCTGGGAAGATGTCGCTTGATGGAAATAGACTTGTGTGATGAACTCGCTGGGGAATACATTCCTGAGGAGTATCTTCTTTGTTGTCAGGTTGATAATCTTGATAAAATCACTGGGGATAGGCAAACTGTCTTGAGGAGACTGTCATTTGTCGTTTTGAATAAGATCCTGATCAAAACGAGTTGCTCAAATAAAGAGATTGCTTACAGAATTGTTGAGAAAGTCTTGTAATATTGTTGAGGAAATATCCTTCTTCAATGGTCATCTTCATATAGACTTTTTCTTGGGGAGCCAAGTGCAAAATAAATGCACACTTGAGTCATAGTCAAAAGTTGGAGATGTCCACAATGTGATTGCCATGGACCGAAGTTCAATTCAGGAAATATCTTGAGAGAAACTGTCAAATAAGACCCGACCATCGAGGTATGAACTCAAATGGGATTTTAACTAAAACCGTCTTCCATGAGGATTAAACTCTGTGGGGAAATGGAAATATAGTGCTCTTTCTGCCTAGGGCTGACAACTTTAATTGGAAGGAGAAGACATACCCAGTCACTCAGGGATAAACATAACCAAAGAGACAGAACAAACATAAGAGGATGCAGAAAATGCACGTGTCATGCTATCTATCTACATGTTATGCGTATACTTATGCTGACAAAACAAACGGACAGTAGCAACCAAGGGTGAAATAAAAATCTAGAAGCAAATATCCGACCAATCCTCGAAGATAGAAGTATCACTGTGGATAGGTGGAGAACTAAATACGGGATCACACTCCTGCTTCAGGACTTCAAAACTCATATAGGGAATAGAGAACATTCCACTTGGGGACGTAACTTCTTGATCTCGATCATGTTGGAAATGAGAGTAAAGATCTTCTAGGAGTGGATCAAACTCATAACTGGAGAAAATCCATGGATAAATATACACTCATGGGAGAGATTCTTGCTAGAACTGCAGGTGGAAATACCCAATCCGAAGTTTCACAGGGGATAAAATAAATATCCACTTCCACGGGGAGATTTGGGTAGAATAGCTTGTTGAATGTGTCGTAGTCGAAACTTCAAATGGGGATGAAATAAACATCCGCTTTGCAGGGGAAGGTCAACGTTGATAGATATCCAATGAGGAGTATATGGCATCCACTTCATCGGGAAGGTGAAGTTTTAAGGAGGTTTACTGAGGATTAAAATATTATCTACTTCATTGGAGAAGTGAAGTTAAGCAAATTACTGGGTGTTCTGCATCTAAAAGCTTCATCGGAGAATTGTCACGACCACTGGGAGTAAAATTTACCGGGGACATGAAGGATGTTTGTAAACTTGTATTGAAGACTGCGTGGTAGTCGCCATTTGAATAATAGTTTGTTGTTGATGGGTAAAATAATCTTCGCTTCTCAGATGCCCCAAGTCCTATCGTTATGAGAAGAAGTCGTTCCAAGAGGATTTTACAGAAAACATGGCGTCCCATTGTTTTCAAACTCTTTAGAGAGATTCGCCGAATCTCGACGTAACTGGCCCATATTGATGGTATTATCACTGAGTCTTCAAAGATAGCTCTTTAGACGAAGTCGAATTTGCACAGAATAACCACTTGGAAATAACTTGGCCCAGGCTACCAGAGTTCTCAAACTTCAACAATGATGTATGTGTGTAATCTTTCTAAGATATCAAGCAAATTTAGCAAGTCAGAAATGTTAATTTTGAAACTGTTAATGCAACACACGTTTGTCTTGAAGTTTTGAAAAGAGATATCGCGATAACTTGTGACAAAATCACTAGTTAGGTTTAAATTTATAATGTCAACGCCAAATTGAGCATAGCTCATAGGAGTCAGGAAACATTATCTTATCGAGTATGCTTTCAAAGTAACCTTACTTCAATTAGGGCTTTGAGGGTTATATCGGGGCTTAGTTCAAGGTTTGTGAAACAAAGGAAATAAAGATCAAAATATATTTGCACCCACCCATTTTGAAAGATGTTCACTATTTTGAAAGGTTTTAAGTGTTCAATCGAGTTGACTTTCCTGCCCCAGGTTTAAAATGAGGTTGGAAAGGGTTAAAGGGATTTAACTTCCTTATGTCTTTGGTGTTTAGGAGATTTGAAACAATGCCTCACATCATTAGTAGGTTTTATTCGAAAGCATACCACGAGGGGGATCTTGCGTTTTACTTCATCATCCTCCCTTCAATTCTTCACCAAAGTGAGAAAAATTGGGTAAAGTTGGCATTATAAGTTGTAAAAACATTTTACGAGTGAAACGAATGGGTTTCTTCAAGACAAACACTTATTGCACTACCTTATTCAAAATAACATGTTCTTACATGCCAATATGCTTTTAATCAAAGAAATGAAAAGTAAACATAAGCAAACACAATAAACAGCTGATGGACCCTTTTCTCGGTATTTTCTGGAGTTTTCAGTGTAACAGTATTCCATTCACGATTGGGCTTCCTCCTTTGAAGGTTAGCACTTCATTATCAATCATTTCTTGAACTTTCTCTTGGAAAACTTTGCATTCTTCAATCGAATGCCCCAACACTCCATCATGAAATTCACAGTTGGTGTTCGAGTTGAACCACGGTGGATGAGACTTCATGATTCTAGTCTTTCTGGGTGTCATCACTGAGTTTCTAGCAAAATGAGACCATAACTGACTGTATGTCATTGGGATAAGGTCAAACCAACGAGTTTCTTATTTCGGAGAATTTAGAGGTAATTTCTGATTCTGAGACCGTCTCCAAACCTGTCGATTCTGATGCTGATCTGGAGGAATTAACCTTCGTTTATGAGGTAGTCATTGTCTGCGCTGAGCAGGCGCTACATATTGATGTTGAGGATAAGGTACTGGAACTGGATCTGATAGGATTTGAGAGGGATCCCATACTGCATTAACATTAACGCTTCTTTCCTCTAGATAATCATCAATTGAAATTCCTCCATTAGCTTGGCCATTCAAGTTATCTTGAATTCTTCCACTTTTGAGTGCATTCTCGATGTTTACTCCGACTTCTATAATTTTGGAGAAATCTGATGGCGCAACGCCCGCCATCCTATCATAATAAGAGTCTGACAGCGTTCTTAGAAACATATTTCTTAATTCTCTCTCTTGAAGCGGCGAATGAATTTGAGATGCTAACTCTTTCCATCGTTGCGCGTATTCCCTGAAAGATTCATTGTCATTCTTACTCATGTTCATCAGTTGATCACTGTCTGGAGCCACGTCCAAATTATAATTGTATTGTTTCACAAAAGCATCAGCTAAATCTCTCCAAGACTGAATTCGATTCCTTTGTAGCTTCATGTACCATATCAAAGATGCCCCAGATAAGCTTTCTTGAAAGCAGTGAATCATCAATTCGTCATCGTTAACATAAGCAGCCATCTTTCGACAAAACATTGTCAAATGGTATTTTGGACAACTAATACCCTTGTATACTTCAAAGACGGGCATCTTGAACTTCGGAGGGATAGTTACGCCTGGAACTAAGCATAGTTCATGAGCATCAAGATTAGATGCATTTGCTCCTTTCATCAATTTCAATTGTTCTTTAAAATCACGAAATTCTTTCTCCATGACATCCACCTTCATCTTAGTATGAACATTCTGAAGATTAGGTACAGGTTGTAGAGGTTGGGAAGTTTGAACAACCAGGTTGTCTTGCAAAGGTTGAGGTTGAGTAGGAACATCGACTTGTTGAACATCTTCATCGGAGGGAAGATCAAACAACGGATTAGTCACAATTTTGAAATCAGTCATAGAATCCATATCTCTGTAATTGCTCTTGAAGTTTAACATTCTGCCCCTGAAGTTCACTAATCTCTGCCACAACCACTTGATATTTGTTTTTCCATGCCTCTGACTCATGCTGCGACTTCTTTAAGGCAACTTCCAATTTCTCAGCATCAGACATAAAAACATAAACAGGCTCTCTCCTTGGAGGTATAGGGTCCTGGCGAGAATAAGTCATCCTTAGCTTGATCGCCCTGTCTCTTACCCACTGGAGGTACGGTTCTAAAGATACACAATTAGGCCTCCCTATACTTCTCTTCCCCTTCTTATACACACTGCGCCATGCATCCAGAACCTTTCCTTGAAGCTCCACATCATTGTTGAAGAAAATACTCTCTACATGGGCACTCTTAGGAGGTCCCTTCAACGGGTATCCCAACTGTCGATGAGCTAAAACAGGATTGTAGCTGATTCCTCCATCAAAACTGAGCAATGGTACATTAGCAAAGTTACCACAACTATCAATGATTAATACCCTATCATATACTCAGTTGTACCAATCAATGTCAGAATGGGTCAATGCCATAACTCTCGGAGACCAAAGCTCTTTGCCAACATTTGTAAAAGAGCTAGATTTTGGCAAGTGCGAAATAAACCACTTGTAAAGTAAGGGCACACAACAAGTAATCATCCCTCCACTACGGAGGTTTCGGAGATGTATAGAGTGATATGTATTACCCAACAAAGTCGGCACTGGGTTGTTCTTCATAAAGATCTTGAATGCTTTGAGATCGATGAAACCTTAAAAACTTGGAAATAGAAATATCCCATAAACAAGTAATGCAAAAATTGCCTCGAACTGAGCCTTGTCAGCATAAAATAAAGCCTTCTCGACTAGGAAACATGTCTTTAAACCAAAAATTCCATCCTTAGTAACCATGTTGGCCTTGACGTCAACAAACTTTAAATGGAGGGCCTTAGTAATATCTTTCTCATCGGGGTCCTTTTCCAAGAAAGGAAAAGGAGATTCTTCTAAGATAGGTAGACCAACCAAAAAGGAGTACTCTTCCAACGTAGGTAACAACTGAAAGTCTGGGAAGGTGAAATAGTGGTAAAGAGGATCATAGAACTATAGTAGAGTGGCGAGAAGTCCTTCATTCACTGAACGGCCCAACAAAGATATCAGCTTCCCATATTTGTTCTTGAATTCCTCTTGATCATTGATAAAGCCCCACAACTTCTTTAGGTCATCCAATTTGGGACTTTCAAAAGTATATTTCACAGTACGCCTTTCGTTTGAAGCCATAGTGACCTACAATGTTCATAAATGAAAGTGAATCCCATGAAGTCCAATGCAGAATGATGTTATATGAATGCAGCAAACACAAGTATTCACATAAGGACACAAAGATAAACAAACAAAGGGACATCCTAGGTTTGCAACGAGCATGGAGCATAGGGTATACACATCCCTAAAGGACGTGAACTAAAGGTTTGATTGTACCTGTAGGACAAAGTTCTAAAGGGACTCAAAATTATCAGCCCATCTTTCGGATATTATCAATTTCCCAATTACTTGAGGATCAATAATATTCTCAAGAGAACTTCTTTTGAGTGTAGCTTCGCGTAGCACTATTTCGGAAGTACTCCCTCATAGTCTCGCACTACATCCTAATAAAGGCCAAAGTTGGGTTAAGGTAACTACGGTTCTCAATATCATAGGCTCCAAGGTCGAAAATAGCAAGTGTCTTCACGATTACTCGTTCGACAGTACTATTTCGAGAGGGCCTCAATTGAGCGGGATTCTCGATTTAACTTAGTCGGGATTCAACTCCCTATAAGCCTCCTCGACTATATCACCATCCTATCTTAATTTCTCTCAAGTTCGGGTGTAGAACTTTATCTTGCCACTCAAAGATAATAATCCCAAAAGAACAAACACAAGAGAAAATAAACATTTAAGCACGTAAACAAATATATAAAGCAGTAAACAAATAAAATAAGATAGGGAAACCCACTAGAAAAGTGTCCCTAGTGAAGTCACCATTTCTGTCGCGGTGAAAATCGGATACCAAACTATTGATTAGTTTGAATCTTTAATTTATTTTTTGCAACCGAACTTTGATTTGTCCAAAGGAAGGGATAAAGATCGAAATACCCATAATGCAATGCAAATGCAAGGTTTAGAGAGTTTTAGGTTCGGGGGTTGGTTAAACTTAGGGAAGGTACTAGCATCCTAAGTTTCTGTAGTACTCTACAGGAACCTCTTGTTTTATGTTTGTTTATTGTTAAGGTTTATCTGCTTAATGGTTTAAAAGACCTAGGAGTTTATTTCTAAGTATACTCGATAATATATCGCATCTTATGCCTACATATCCTTACGGGAGTGGAATCAGAGTATTTGTAGTTCCCCTAAAGGGTATGAGGAGTTCTTTGACTATGGTCAAAGTTCCTACGGGTTTAGGGTAGTTGTTTGATTGATTTTAGGAGAAGAGATATGTCTTCAATTTAAGGGAGATTTAACCGCCACAAGTTGTAGGAAAATAGTATTTGCATCGTCTTAAGAAAAGGACTTACGGACTCGGATAGGGATCAATGAGGTACACCTTTATCTCTCTTAAGGCAAAGTCCCTACGGCTTGATTGTATTGTTGTGGAGTGGAGGTTTTATCTCACTTAAGATGATTTGGCATCTTTCTCTAATGTGTTTGAATTTTATATTGATTTGAGTTGTTTGTATTGTGTTGATTGTTTTGTCTATATTGTAAGATAAAGGTCCTTCCTATGGGGTAGGTCCTAAACGTAAGAGATCGACTTGAATGGGATCAAGGATCATGGGGAACGTGATGCAAATGATGTGCAACTACACACAACGTTGAATTATGTGTAGGTTTTTCCTTTGGACGGATGCAAGGCGATAATATAAATTGCAGTAATGTAAATTACTGTAAAATAAATTGTGGAAATAAAATCATACGCATACGCATGAAAGTGCTGAAGTGTGTGAGAGTGAATGTGTCGTGAATGTGAATGTGCACGACTTATTTTAAGCGAGTTAAATTTTTTTTAGTTAAATTGATTTATAAGAAAATATTATTTTATTAGATTACAAATTATTAGTGAATTTGATTTAAAGGGAAATGGTATTAGTTTATTTGAATTGATTTGGTGAGGTTAATTGATTTTAAGAGGAAAGTTATATTAGATGAATTAGCTTTATTTATTTTTTTTAGTGGAATTAAAATTATGGGATAGATTAAGTTTATATAGAAATATTTTTAGATAAGTAGTGATTATATAAAAAATTCTTTTTATTATTTATTAGGTAGATTTATTAAATAGAAAGGTATAGGTTTATAATGTTGAATAAAAAGTTTTGGTCATTATTATTAGTAAATAAGAAAACAAATTAGATTATTATGAAATGAGTTTTAATATTATAAAAGTTGTTGTTATATAAAAGGTTAATAAAATTAAAAAAAGTTTTTTTTTTAACAAATGAACTACAAATTGTAGAAAGTTGGGGGATAATTAAATTATTATTAATAAACGATATGAGTCGATTAATAAAATAAAATAAATCTAAAATTATTAGGAAAATTGATTTTATTGAAAGTCAGTTAATTAAAAAAGGTTGATTAAGTTTAGAGAAAAAGATTAGTTAAATAAGAGATACTGAATTGATTAGTAAAATGGGTAAAAGGTTAATTAAAAACAAATTTGTTTTAAAAGAGGAGTGGCTGATTAATGATTAATTAATATAAGTTAATTAAAAAACAGGGGGATTATATGCCAGATTAGTGGTTAACGAGTGATAATTAGGGTTACTGGATTAATTAAGTGGAGACGGATGGATCCAATGTGTAGGGTGTAGCGGGTTACCGTGGGGGGTTGCGTGCGTGGATCGTGTGATTCGATCTGTGAGGGCAAGTTGTCTCACAATACAGACCTCCAAGTTTTCGATGATGACAAAACACAACCTTGGACAAATTAGAAGCATCATGCAATACTTCAACATGCTATACCTCTTTTTCATTGTTAAACCATTATACCTTAATATGAGTCATAACTGAATGTGGCAAGATGCAAAAAATGGCGAAAGTTGTTATTTTTGCAGGTTTCTAAGCAGTGAGTCGACCATACAGTCGGTGCATGAAACCTGGCATTTCTCACGGCTCAGCGCATGGAAGCAATGCGTCGACCGTACAGTCGGCGCATGAGTGTTTTGATTTTCCATGGATCAGCGCATGAAGACATGCGTCGACCATGCCACTCAGCGCATGAAGCTGTGTATTCCCCACGGGTCAGCGCACGCCGACCCTATGGTCGACCGTTCGCGCGCTATGCAGCTTTTTTTCTGTGTTTTAAAATTCTGTTCAGTTGACTGTTTTGGTTATTACTATAAATAGAGTTTTGCTTATTTTTAACAACTAACAATTGAAATCTTGAGTAAATTGTCAGGGCAAGAAACGTGAAATAGGTGCAACATATTTCTTCATCTTCATCCTTCAAACAACACACAAATCCTCAAATACACACAATCATTTTTGCTGTGATTGGTGTCTTGTTCAAGGGTGATAAGGTTCGAACGCGTTGATTGAAGATCCGGTTCGAGTGGAAATTGGGGCAGGTGTTTCTTGCAGAAAACCTTGAAGGTTTTACCCATCAAGACTCGAACGTTTTGAGGGCTTTTGCTACGGAATAGTTCGTTCAACATTCAAGCAAGTGCGAAGGTAATTGATCAACGGAAGGTTCATCAGTTTAGTAGCTAGGGCGTTGAAGTGTTGAAGACTTTCCGGGTTTTTATTTGTTGGTGTCTAAGATCAGCCGAGCCGAAGGTTTGAACAACGGAAGGTTATTCATTAAGGTGGCTGGAATCGGAGATCATTCACAACAAATTGAAGGGCTTGATTCATCTTGAATCAAGGTGCAAGAAGTGATAGCAAGCATCAACATCATTTGAGATTGTTTGTATCATTGTCTATCAACTCTTGTGTAAACTGTTCATTCCAACAGGTGATATATATTCAATATATCTCAATTCTAATTTTAGAATTGAGGGCAGACGTACCCCGAAGCGAGGACGACGGGGGAACTGCCTCATCAAATCGTGTGTTCTTTAGTTTCTGTCAGTTTTCAATTCAGCTTATAAAATAAGTGATTCTAGCTTAAGTGATTATTGTCAAACTGTGATACAAATTGAGTAAGGTGTTGAAACTCTGTTTTTAACTACTAAGTACAATAAAAATATTGTACTAAGGCATTTCCAATCACTTACTCAACATAAATATCTTTTGAGGTATTTGTGCACACAAACTGTTCGACAAAAGTCCTGAACTAAAATTGTCTTATTTTTGCTTCTAGTTTTGGTGTGCCTTGTTTTTCATTGGAACTAGGTAACCTTGCAAATTGAAGTAAATAATTGATAAGCATAGTTTGTGTTGTGATTCTATTTTTTCTGAATTGTCATAAATCCATAGGCCTACGTATATCCGGTTTTCCAATAACCGTTCGTTTTAGACTATATTTTTCCTCGGCCGCTTCCGCACTTAAAACATTTTTAAAACCAACAAGTGGTATCCAGAGCTCCGGTTATTCGGTGCTTCAAATACAACGAGATAGAAAATGGAAAACGAACCTAAAGGGGCGTATAATAGGGCTCCTGTTTTCAACGGTGAAAATTATAGTTATTGGAAAGACTGTATGCGTGTGCATATAAACTCCATAGACAGAAAAATATGGAACGTTATCCTTAATGGTCCAATAGAAATTACTATGACCAATGCGGATAATGTAGTTGTGCCAAAGCCTGAAGCACAATGGACCGATGACGATGAGAAAAAAAATACAATTATGATTAGAAAGCTAAAAACATCTTAATCTCCTCATTAGGTGTAGATGAATATTATCGTGTATCCCATTGTCCTACTGCTAAGGCCATGTGGGATTCACTACAAATAGCCCATGAGGGGACAACTGATGTTAAATTAGCTAGAATCAACACTCTAATACAAGAGTTTGATCTCTTTTTCATGGAGCAAGGGGAAACCATTGCCGACATGCAAAAGAGATTTACTCATCTCATCAATCGTTTACATTCATTAGGTAGGCCTATTTCCAATGATGTTGCTACTAATAAAGTCTTGAGATGTCTTAATAGGGAATGACAGCCAAAAGTGACCGCCATCAAAGAGGCAAATGATCTTACCATATTAGACTTGACAACATTGTTTGGCAAATTGCAAGAGCATGAACAGGTACTCTTGAGCTTAGACCAACGCGAAAAGATGGAAAAGAAAGACAAAGCGAAGGTGAGTGAAAAGAAATCGATAGCTCTCAAGACTTCCTCCTCGAAGTCTCAAGCAAAAGAGCAAAATGATTATTCCTCGAGCGACGAAGAAGAAGAAGACACAAGCGAAGATATGGGGTTGTTTGTTAAACGGTATAACCGTTACGTAAGAAAGAACGGCATACAACATTCCGAGAAGAACTTGGTGAACTTCCGGAAACAATCAAGACACTTCAAGGATGATGACTCGAAAGGTAAAAAGACTAGAGGGACGTGCTACAAGTGTGGAAAGCCCGGTCACTACAAACCGGACTGTCCAATGAATAAAAAGGGAAAGGACAAGGAATCATCAAAATTACACAAGATATCATCAAAGCTGAGGAGAGCGTACATAGCATGGGAAAGTGGCAGCGACTCTTCCTCCTCTGATGAAAGTTCTAGTGATGAATAAGAGTCCGTGAATCTATGCCTCTCCGCCAATCAGAAAAATAAAAAAAAAACCAGGTACGTAACTCTAAATATGATAAGTCATCAAATATGTCGCATTCAGAATTACTAGCCGCATTTCATGCCTTACATAATGAAGCAGTTGAAGCCTTCAAGAAACTTGCTTCTAATAAGAAAATCTTTACGTATTTAGAGCATAAGGTTAAAGAGTCCAAAAAGAAATTAGAGGACCTAAAGGCTTCCATTGTGAAAGGCAATGAATCGGATTGTAAAGACGATAGAAACCCTTTCAACTTCGGGTGTGACACTTGTCATATTTGGCAAGGTGAGGTTAGACACCTCAAGGCCAAATTAAACAAGGCACTCGAGCCTAAAATTACATCTGCTATTGATAAAAAGGATTTTAGAAAAAGTATGATTAATCCATACCAAAAATATGCATATGTAATTAGGGATCAAGCAAGTGAAAGTGTCTCTAAAGTTGATTTTGCTTGCTTATACTGTTGCAGGAAAGGCCACTCCATTGGTAAATGCCGTTTTAGAAGATTTCTTGTTCCTAAAGGCATCTACCAATGGTTGCCCAAACGCAACCATTTTGTCGCTAACCTATTAGGACCCAATATGCCATTGGGTACCTCCTTGTGCTAATTATGTTTTGACAGGTGAAATGTGTCGAGACCACCGAGAGAAGATGGGTTCTCGATAGTGGGTGCTCAAGACACATGTCTGGAGACATATCCCTATTCATAGACTTTGTGGCTAAGAAGAAAGGGTATGTAACTTATGGTGATAACAACCGCGGAGCAATACTAGGCAAAGGTAGTGTAGGTAATACCGCCTCTGCTATGATTTCTGATGTATTGCTTGTCGAAAACCTTAAACATAATCTGCTTAGCATTAGCCAACTGTGCGACAAAGGATACAATGTATCCTTTTCAAAAGATTGTTGCAAAATTGTGCATGAAAATGATAAGAAGAATATGTTTAATGGTTTTAGAGTAAACAATGTATATATGCTTGACTTAAATGAAGTATCATTAACAAGCGACAAATGCCTCATAACTATGAGTGAAGACTCATGGCTATGGCATAGGCGTTTAGCGCATGTTAATTTTGACTTACTCAATATGGTAGTCTCAAAAGACCTAGTCTTAGGACTTCCCAAAATAAAGTTCACCAAGGATCACCTTTGTAATGCTTGTCAGAAAGGGAAGAAAACGAGGATCTCATTTAAATCCAAAAAGATAATTTCAACAACGAGACCTCTTGAACTTCTACACATGGACTTGTTTGGGCCGTCTAGGATCAAAAGTCTAGGAGGAAACTATTACGGGTTCGTAATAGTGGACGACTTTTCTAGGTTTTGTTGGACCATCTTCTTAGTAAGTAAAAGTGATACATTCGCCGCTTTTGAAAAGTTTGCTAAGCTTTCCCAAAACAAGTTAAATACAAACATAGTGTCCATAAGGAGCGACCATGGAGGTGAGATTGAAAATCATTTGTTTGAAGAATATTGCGGTAACCATGGTATTGATCATAACTTCTCCGCTCCACGCACTCCTCAACAAAACGGGGTTGTGGAGCGCAAAAACCGTATTTTAGAAGAATTGGGAAGAACAATGATTAATGAGAGTGGTTTACCTAAATATTTTTGGGCCGACGCCATTAGTACGGCATGTTATGTTTTGAATAGGGTACTTATTCGCCCCATTCTAAACAAAACACCGTACGAACTCTTAAAAGGGCGAAAGCCAAATGTCTCTCACTTGCACGTGTTTGGATGTAAATGTTTTGTATTAAACAATGGTAAGGAAAAATTGGGCAAATTTGATTCCAAAGCCGATGAAGGTATCTTTCTCGGATACTCTCACTCGAGTAAAGCATATAGAATATATAATAAACGTTTACTTGCTGTAGAAGAGTCTGTGCATGTTACCTTTGATGAGTCCTACCCGAGAAATGTCGGAAAGGATAGTGTTGTTCATGGTGCAGGTACATCCACTGAAGACATACTCAAAAGTGGCGAGATAAGGATTGATCAACCTGACGAAGCCAAAGTTGAGGAGGATAAGGATGCACACCGTGATGCAACAGAGGAAGTTCATCCGCTTTCAAACGACGATCTTCCTCATGAATGGAAGTCATCTAAAGACCATCCTATTGAAAACATTATTGGAGACATCACAAAGGGTGTAACAACTCGTGCTAAGCTAAGTAATTTCTGTTATTACTTCGCTTTCGTGTCACAAATGGAACCTAAAAATCCTAAGGAAGCCCTACTCGATGAACATTGGTTTCTGTCAATGCAGGAGGAACTAAATCAGTTTACTAGAAATGAGGTTTGGGACCTTGTCCCTCCTCCGCGAGGTCATCGAATAATCGGCACCCGATGGGTGTTTAGGAACAAGCTGGACGAAAACGGGGTAATAACCCGTAACAAGGCGCGTTTAGTCGCGCAGGGGTATAACCAAGAGGAGGGCATCGACTATGAGGAAACTTATGCTCCGGTTGCTCGACTCGAGGCTATACGCCTTCTCCTTGCTTTCGCATGTGCGAAAGATTTTAAGTTATTCCAAATGGATGTCAAGAGTGTGTTCCTTAACGGGTACATAAATGAAGAGGTCTACGTTGCACAACCTCCGGGTTTTGAATCTCATGAGTACCCCGATCATGTTTATAAACTAAAACGGGCGTTGTATGGTCTCAAGCAAGCTCCTAGAGCTTGGTATGAGCGCCTAAGTAAATTTCTACTTGATCAAGGTTACTCAAGAGGAAAGGTTGACACGACACTCTTTATTAAACATCAAGGAAAGCACTTGATATTAGTTCAAATCTATGTTGATGATATAATCTTTGGATCTACTAACATGAATCTCGTGAGAGAGTTTTCTGTTCTTATGCAGGGTGAATTCGAGATGAGTATGATGGGAGAGCTCACATACTTTCTCGGCTTGCAAATTAAACAATTCAAGGAAGGAACTTTCGTGAGTCAAACAAAGTATTGTTTGGATCTTCTCAAGAGATTTGACATGGCAAAATCCAAGGCCATAGACACCCCCATGCCTACATGTGCAAATTTGAATAAGGATGAAAGCGGTAAGGACGTAGAGGTAAAAAGGTATAGAGGTATGATTGGATCACTTCTCTATCTCACTGCGTCGCGTCCTGATATTATGTTTAGCGTGTGTATGTGCGCAAGATACCAATCATGTCCTAAGGAATCCCACCTAAAAGCTGTTAAAAGAATACTTCGGTACTTATCCGGTACTCCAAAGTATGGTTTGTGGTATTCCAAAGGTAGTGATTGTTCGTTGTTAGGTTATTCCGACTCCGACTTTGCGGGTTGCAAATTGGATAGGAAAAGCACTAGTGGTACGTGTCACTTGTTTTCAAATTCTTTGGTTAGTTGGCATAGCAAAAAGCAAGTTTCAATTGCTTTATCAACCGCCGAAGCGGAATACGTTGCCGCCGGTAGTTGCTGTGCTCAAATCCTGTGGATTAAGCAACAATTATTGGACTTTAATCTCAAACTTGAACGTATTCCAATTCTATGTGACAATACCAGTGCTATTAATCTTACCAAGAATCCGGTATTGC
This sequence comes from Lathyrus sativus, assembly GCA_963859935.3. NCBI lineage: Eukaryota > Viridiplantae > Streptophyta > Magnoliopsida > Fabales > Fabaceae > Lathyrus > Lathyrus sativus. The sequence continues at coordinate 31,803,637 of OZ012741.1, read as the reverse complement.
ACTCTCGCACTAAACATATCGAAATTCGACACCATTTTCTTCGAGATCATGTTGAGAAAGGTGACGTTGTATTTGAACATGTTGATACTAAGAATCAACTAGCGGATATTTTTACTAAGCCGCTAGCCACTGAACCTTTCTTTCATATTCGCCGAGAACTCGGTATTCTCGACATTTCGGAGCGGGAGTCATAATTTGCTTATTTCAGCTTATTTCATTCACATCTATATTTTGTACTTCTAACAAACTTGATGTTTTTGCAAGTACAAGTATGTTGTTTATCAAGCTTATCAGGCATTGAGGTGATATTGTTCCTCTTCCTTCTCTCTACATACAAGTTTTTCTTTGTGATCTCAAAGTAAAATATGTTAACTGTGGTGCATATGTGAATCATCTGTTGTGTATTTAATTGCTTGATTGAACATTTTTTTGTGGCATTATTGTCTGCATTTATTAAGCACCATGTCATATGAAACTAGGCAAAAATTCTGCATTTTCAGGTCTTGAGTCGACCATCCCAGAACAGAGGTCGACGCACTCTGTTTAAATTTTATATTTATTGAAAATTTTACAGCATGCGTCGACGCATGCAGAGCTATAGTCGACGGCTCGCTGAAAATTTCAGTTTTATTTTCTGCCTGTCGTTTCAACTCTCCTCATTTAAGGCAGTTACATGCATCCACTCATATTCCTAGGGAGTTGCATCTATTACCCTCCACTACTCCTTCTTGTCTCTTCCACTCTCCAACAAACCCTAAGTTTCACTTAAAAAGGGGGAAACCATTTTCTGAACCCACAGCACCTCTCATTTCAGAATCCTCTCATTGCACAAAATCTCTACCCATGGCTTCCTCTTCTCATAGACCCACCAAAAAGAGGTCAAGATGGTCAACATCTGCCTCAATACCCATTACCCCCGAATCTCTTGTTCATCCATCCCTCCGTGAAAACTTCAACAAGGATATTGGTCGAAGAAAGGTTGTACGACAACATGCATTCTACGAACTTGTCGCTGAATGCATGCATCTTGGAGAAATCATGACCTATCTCACATATCACGGTATTGAGAAATTTCTTGAATGCAATGCAAAGTACAGTGAAGACCTGGTACGTATATTCTATACTGGTCTCAATGATAAATTTCATGGTGAAAATTTCCACTCCGTTATCGGACCCACTCTGGTATCTCTAACTTCTGAAATTTGGAACAAATATTTTGATATGACTGTGGAAGAAAATGAACCTCCTCTAGCTGAGGTAACTGATTCACACACAATTGAAGGTTATGAGTTCAAAACTGCACTGAATGGTATGCTTAAGCGACCCTATCCTGCCCACATTGTGAACAGTGCTGCTTTTCCACGATCTGTCACTTCCGAAAAACTCAAAACTTCAGCAAGAATTCTTCAGTGGATTGTGGCGCGCATTCTGCGGCCCAAACAGGGTGGATTATCAAGGGTGGAACAGGCTGAAGTTCATCTCATACATATCCTGGGTCACGGTATCAAAATCAACTGGCCATATTACATTGCGAGTCGCATGTATGAATTGCGTGACTCCAAACGAAGTACGGCACTTACCTATGGATCTTTCATCCAAGAGGTCCTCAATTCTGCAAATGTGAACTACCCCTCCTTCGCATACACTTCTATTTCCGCTGACAAAGAATCCAGTCCAAAAGTTTTCTCAATGATGGGATACGTCTGGATTCGCAAATACCAGAAGTACAAATTCTATCATCGCTCAAATATGCCTCAGTCCGATTCATCAAGTGAAGAGAGTGCAGATGAGTCTGAAGGTGAAAAGAATGAAGCAAGTGCAGATGGTTCAGATGAAAGTGAAGAAGAACAAGAACAGGATACACAGGCGGCTGACACAGTGCAACCAGACCAAGCGGATCATACAGAACGTCAAACATATGAGCCTCCAGACACCTATCAAGAGCCGCCACCAAATTCCAACCTCAATAATGACTGGACTCCTTACACGGGTCAACAAGAAACTAACAGTGAGGAAAATAACCAAGGTTGGGTTGAATGACAATACACTGGGTGAACCACACTTGGGAGATTTTATCAGCCCTATCAACCTAGCTCTGAGGCACCTCCTTCTCCTCAGCAGCCATCCAACAACTCCGACATTCTGGAAATGATGCAGTCCATGTAATTAGACCAACGTAACTTCATGACCACTATGCAAGAACAACAGCAGAATTTTATGAGAAATCAGGATGAACGGATGGAACAAGTTCGCTCTGAGCTGCAAACTCAAAATGAGCGGCTCAGTGGAATCTCCACACAGCTGGATGCTCGCTTTGAGATTCTCGTTCACTCCCATCAAGCTGAAGAACGGGCAATTGCTAACAGTCTCGACTTCCTGAACAACATCACTGAAGAGTTCACTGATTTGGCTCATCCTCAACGCCATCCCCATTACTATGAGAAGCGTGGTCGTGGTCGTGGACGTGGACGGGGTTATTAGCTTGTGTTCGTCTTACATTTTTCATTTGCTGTTTTGATTGCATGCATCATGGTTTCTTTCGTTGTTTTTGGACGCAAACTTTGTTATGGTGTTTTGTTTAATTTCTAAATTCTGTCAAGACTTTATGTGCTGCTATTTTATGTTATCTTCTATCTCCGTTTCTTATCAATATTATGTATCAATATTGGTGTATGTTTAATTATTATCTGTTGGATATATTGTATGGCTTTTCTTGATTTTATGTTAGCTATATTGTTAATCCGTCAAGACTTTATAGTTCTCCGTTTCTTTTTGCTGTTGTCAAAGGGGGAGAAAAGCGTCAACCACCACAACTGCTTTGACTGAAAAAGAAAGGGGGAGAGCGTACAACTAAGTTAAAGACATCGCATGTTGTGTGCAACAGGTTGTCATCATCAAAAAGGGGGAGAATGTGAGGGCAAGTTGTCTCACAATACAGGCCTCCAAGTTTTCGATGATGACAAAACACAACCTTGGACAAATTAGAAGCATCATGCAATACTTCAACATGCTATACCTCTTTCAGTGTTAAACCATTATACCTTAATATGAGTCATAACTGAATGTGGCAAGATGCAAAAAATGGCGAAAGTTGTTATTTTTGCAGGTTTCTAAGCAGTGAGTCGACCATACAGTCGGCGCATGAAACCTGGCATTTCTCACGGCTCAGCGCATGGAAGCAATGCGTCGACCGTACAGTCGGCGCATGAGTGTTTTGATTTTCCACGGATCAGCGCATGAAGACATGCATCGACCATGCCACTCAGCGCATGAAGCTGTGTATTCCCCACGGGTCAGCGCACGCCGACCCTATGGTCGACCGTTCGCGCGTTGTGCAGCTTTTTTTCTGTGTTTTAAAATTCTGTTCAGTTGACTGTTTTGGTTATTACTATAAATAGAGTTTTGCTTATTTTTAACAACTAACAATTGAAATCTTGAGTAAATTGTCAGGGCAAGAAACGTGAAATAGGTGCAACATGTTTCTTCATCTTCATCCTTCAAACAACACACAAATCCTCAAATACACACAATCATTTTTGCTGTGATTGGTGTCTTGTTCAAGGGTGATAAGGTTCGAACACGTTGATTGAAGATCCGGTTCGAGTGGAAATTGGGGCAGGTGTTTCTTGCAGAAAACCTTGAAGGTTTTACCCATCAAGACTCGAAGGTTTTGAGGGCTTTTTCTACGGAATAGTTCGTTCAACATTCAAGCAAGTGCGAAGGTAATTGATCAACGGAAGATTCATCAGTTTAGTAGCTAGGGCGTTGAAGTGTTGAAGACTTTCCGGGTTTTGATTTGTTGGTGTCTAAGATCAGCCGAGCCGAAGGTTTGAACAACGGAAGGTTATTCATTAAGGTGGCTGGAATCGGAGATCATTCACAACAAATTTAAGGGCTTGATTCATCTTGAATCAGGGTGCAAGAAGTGATAGCAAGCATCAACATCATTTGAGATTGTTTGTATCATTGTCTATCAACTCTTGTGTAAACTGTTCATTCCAACAGGTGATATATATTCAATATATCTCAATTCTAATTTTAGAATTGAGGGCAGACGTACCCCGAAGCGAGGACGATGGGGGAACTGCCTCATCAAATCGTGTGTTCTTTAGTTTCTGTCAGTTTTCAATTCAGCTTATAAAATAAGTGATTCTAGCTTAAGTGATTAGTGTCAAACTGTGATACAAATTGAGTAAGGTGTTGAAACTCTGTTTTTAACTACTAAGTACAATAAAAATATTGTACTAAGGCATTTCCAATCACTTACTCAACATAAATATCTTTTGAGGTATTTGTGCACACAAACTGTTCGACAAAAGTCCTGAACTAAAATTGTCTTATTTTTGCTTCTAGTTTTGGTGTGCCTTGTTTTTCATTGGAACTAGGTAACCTTGCAAATTGAAGTAAATAGCTGATAAGCATAGTTTGTGTTGTGATTCTATTTTTTCCGAATTGTCATAAATCCATAGGCTTACGTATATCCGATTTTCCAATAACCGTTTGTTTTAGACTATATTTTTCCTCGGCCGCTTCCGCACTTAAAACATTTTTAAAACCAATTTTAAATTGGTAGCGCCGACTCAAATTTTAATTGGGGATCTATTCAACCCCCCTTCTAGATCCATGCCATAGTCTAACACGATCAAGTGGCGAGTGGACGGTGGTGTGTGTGATGCTGCACGGTAACTACCGTGGGTGCGCAATACAGGATTACATATCAAATTACAACGTAAAACCCTAGAACAATTCTTCCCCTCTCCGCCGTTTCACTCTCGTCTCTTTCTCCTTCCGTTTCTCCCTCTCGATTCTTGTTCTGTCCTACCTCGTTCTTTTCTCTGGTTCGATTTCTCCCTTCTTCTCTTGCCTCTTTCAATCTCCGATTCCTCAATCAAACCTAAAAAGAACACAAAGAAAATCTGTCAATTGAAATCAAAACTAACGGCGTGATGGACCTTTTTCGCAGGGGTTTCGTGAGATACTTCCGACGAAGGAGATTTCCGGCTTCGACGGATGATGAAGGGCAGTTTATGATGGTGTTGTTTGAAGGTGACGGTGATGTACGCGAGGGTTTGGAACAGATGAGTGCTTTATGACTTTTCTCTTCTCAATTGTTTCTTTTGGTTTTTTCGATTTGGGAACTTTGAGTGTTTCTGTGTATAGTGGATTGTTTGTTGTTGGTGTGTTAGGGTCTTTGTGATTGGGGATTTTTGTGATTGTTTCTGTATTATTATTTTTTTGTGAATATTGTCGATTCTCCTATGTTGTATGTGAAATCCCCTTCTTTTTATAGTTGCCAAGAACGAAAACATGATAAAAAATTTCCTTTTCAGGTTCAAATCTGTCTGAAGCATGTTTGCCCGGTTTTGGAAAGAAAGTGATGGCCATGACCCTTTTGCTTTGCTGCCTTCGGTTAGTTTCCATGTTCACCTTGATTGTGTTTGGAGATATTTGAAAATCAAAGCTTGCTGATTTATCTTTTGATGACTCTTGATCTTCTCCTCTAAGTATTCCTTTCTTGTTTTGGAAACAGGTATTGATTGGGAGTTAAGTTGTCGCTTGGTCTTAGAAGATGCACTCGATGAGTTCCTCATTGGTGTTGCTGCAAGTATCTAGCAAAGTTTTTAAAGCTTCAACTCCGTAAAAGTTTAGGCCAAATTCCTTCAGCGATAACAATAACAGAACCAGATGAATGTCTCCTGAGCATCCTCTCCAGAATAGTGACCTTGAATGCAATTTCGAGTGGGTATTGTCTTCACCTTTTCTCTTAATCCAATTGTGCTTTGATTTTCGCCCCCCTAATGCAATCGTGTGGTTCCATGTTTCTTGACCTTGCTTTTCTGAATTTGAGGCTTTCTTTCCTTGTTGTTCTTTGACTCATTTTTGTTTCAATACATTTGCGTTATCTTGACGAGAGTAGTTGGGTAGTAAGGTTTATATTGTTCCGTTTTCTGGAGGTCTCTGGTCCTTTGATTTGGTTTTACTATTGAAGAATCCAAGTTCGGATTTAGGTCAGGGGTTAGAGATAAAGGGGGTTAATGTTTATGGCTTTGGAGTCGAAATGGATTTACGGCTGATAATGTTTCTGTTCTGTGGATTTCCTGAGCGTTTTGGTTTGTTGCAGGATCATTTCACATGTGATTGCCTTCGGACTTACTTAATTGTTCCTCTTTTACAGACACATGTCTATCGTGGTGCTGGTTCGGACGTTCGAGCGTGTTCTCGACTCTGTATGTGGCTGTTCTGAGTGGCTGTTCAGTAGAGAGGTTTTGTTTCGTGTACACTTGATGCAGGAATTTTGTTGTGACTGCCATGCTTGAGATGGTGACAAATTTGACGCACCTTGTTGTGACGCACCTTCGATTGTTGTAGCACATGTACAGAGTGCTGACTTGTCTGCATGCCTGAATCGGCAGATTGAGATCCAGGTGTTGCACCCTAAAATTTGCCCTCTTTCAAGGCTTGACTCATTTCTTCATTTCTTTCAAATTCAATGGCATAAGGGAGGCCCATCATTCCAAATTCAAGGTTCATGAATTCAAGGCTAGATTCAAGAGTTTTTACAAAGAGAAATCTCTTGACATTTTCAAGAATGTTACATTGGTTACCAAATTTCAAACTCTTGATAATGCTTAGGAAATTAAGCTATTTCTAGTCTTAATTCAAGATTCTAAATAACTTCATGCCATGGTATCCCCCATGCTCCATCAAGTCCACATGACCCTCCTTGTGCTTACAAACATGCAAGGAAAATATTTAAGAGCTAATTCACTGTTGGAATATTTCAAGATCAATACCATGCATGTTCAACCATGAGCAATTTGAATATGATCCAAAACAGCCCCATGCAAGAAGTGGCAATGTGTATCATATTACAAGATCATTTTATGTCACAAAACCAAGGCTATAAGCTTATGTTGATACATCTACACATCAAAAATCATAATTTGAAAATTCTGTCCAAAAGGTAATGGTGTTAGCCACATGAATATGTCCAAGCATAACCAACCAATGGGTACAAGGTTGGAAGGCAAGGTAGAGTGCTGCAGAAAAATACAGCAAAACAGGCCTAGAAATGGAAAGATGTGGGGCTGCACCAAGAAAGAGGTGATAAGTACTCCCAAAAATGGAAACTTTGAAGATTGAAAGTTGTGCAAGAGCTGTGGTTTTGGTACAGCAGAAAATGCAGCAGAAAAAGTGAGATAAGGAGGCTTGGAGGCTGCACAAAAGGACCATTCACTATCATTCACTATCATTAACACATTTTGGAGATAGAGATATTGAGAGCAAAGAGTAAGAGAAAAAACCAGCAAAAGATTTAGAGAGTGAAAGAGAAATACAAGGGAGCCATTGAGAAGGAGAGCCATCAAAGCATAGAGTGAAGAGAAGTGAACACCTAGCCAAAATCAGTGGAGGCTTTGCAAGGAGGGAAACAACTCTTGGGTATCCATTTCTTCAAACTTTTCTCTTCATTTATATTGTGCATTTATCATTTGTTCTCTTGGTTTGAGTGTTGTTGTGTTGAGTATAACATGTAAGATTCCAAAGGGACCAAGAAATCATTTTTTAAGAACCACAAAAAGAAGCAAAAAACAAGAGAAAAGTTGGAATTTTTTCTTCTAGTAGCCCAACACGGGCCGTGTCACACGACACGGCCGGCCGTGTTGCATCTTTGTGTGACTTTTCAAAGTACAAAATGCCCATAACACATGACACGGGCCGTGTCACACAACACGGCCACCCGTGTCACACAACACGGCCACCCATGTCACACTTCTGTTTGCCCTAAAAAAAATCATTTTTCTCCTAGACCTTGTGACACGGGCCGTGTCACACAACACGGCCACCCGTGTCACACTTCTGTTTGCCTTAAAAACCCTATGTTTCCTGGAACTGTGACACGGGTCGTGTCACACAACACGGCCGCCCGTGTCAGACCCCTGTTTTTCGCGTTTTCTCGACTTTTTTACCTCAAAAAAATTTTTCTCAAGGAGTTCGCACGGCGAACTCCTTGATGGCCCGTTTTTTTTTGTGTTTCGTTTGTTTTTTTTAACCGATTAACCCGTTGTTTTTGGTATGGTTTTTGTGCATATTTATTGTTGGTCATTTTTTACCTTTGGTTCTAAAAACCATTTTCAAGAAAACAAACTCTCGATTCTCATCGAGCCATTTTTGACCTTGTAAGCCGATTGCCTTGTGCGTCGCCATCGACCTTGCTCGCTTCGCCTCAAGTCTTTTTAAGCAACTAAAACCTTTGACCCAACGTCAAGCGGATTTTCTCAAATGATGGTTAAACCAACTCACCATATTTAACAAAAGGATAAAGTTCACTTTGTATTAAACTAAAGAGAGGGGATTGAGTGTAGACTTCTTCCTCTCCGAGTGTTGAGATGCTCACTGTAGTGTGGGTGGTTTTGACACTCATCTTTCAATACGAAGATGTTTTCATCCACACCTTTTTCTCTTAAAAAAACCTCGGCCCCGTACCGAGGGCATTTTCAAAACACTTACAATAAATAAATCGATTCTCTTTGTATTGAACTAAAGAGAGAGGATTGAGTGTAGACTTCTTCCTCTCCGAGTGTTGGGATATTCACTGTAGTGTGGGTGGTCTCGATACTCGTCTTTCAATACAAAGACGTGACTTTATCCGCCACCTATCCCCCTCTACAACTTCTTTCTGCAACCTTTGTCACCTAAAAACCTCGGTCCCGTACAGAGCGCATTTTTAAACTCTTTTCATAACCAAAACTTGAATGGTCGTGGAGTGGTTAGGCGTAGGCCTTCTCCTATCCCGAGTGCTGACGTTTACCGTAGGGTTCTCTGTCGCAAAAGCACTTACCATTCAAAACCAAAAACACTTTAATAAGAGAATGAAGTTCTCTTTGTATTGAACTAAAGAGAGAGGATTAAGTGTAGACTTCTTCCTCTCCGAGTGTCGAGATGCTCACTGTAGTGTGTGTGGTTTTGATACTCGTCTTTCAATACGAAGACGCTATGTTCGCCACACCCTTTCATAACAAAAACTTTGAGATAAAGAATTGGGTACTACCCGTAGGGGTTACTATCCAAGGACCTATCTCGCCCCTAAAAAAATAATTCAACAAATCAAACGTGACATCTTGCCTCGCATGGCGAAAACTTATCTTTCGAAAAGGATATGATATGTCCGTTCTACCGCAAACAGGTAATGCCTAAGTCTCCAACGAGCGAGCAGCAATACACCTAACTGCTAGAACGCGTACGATAGCATCGTCCATAAAAACATCAACAAATCGTAGGCCGAACTACGGCTGCTCTGATTCTTTACGTCGTTCAAGTAAAGATACGTAGGCACAAGGGCCACAATCCTTGCCGAGCACATTCCCCCTTATATCTGTAGTTCCCCGAACTACGTCGACTCTGATTTTCTCATATCCGTTGAGAATACGTAGGCCTAGGACCGCGAAGTCCTACCGAGTCCAACCTTTCTCTGTTGCCTAATTTCTTAGTTTCTAAACCCTCTTTCTTTACCCTTTGGAAAACACTTTTTATAACATAACATTTAAGCAAATAAATTCACACATTCGACAAGCAAATGGTTCCCATCGAGTACGATGGATGCGAGGGGTGCTAATACCTTCCCCTTGCATAACTGGCTTCCGAACCCGTTCTTGGTCGCGAGACCATCTTATCCATTTCTGTTCTTAAGGTTTCTTCGATATTTTCCTTTCCCCTCATGGGATAAATAAAGTTCGGTGGCGACTCTTCTGTCCTTTTCCTTTTCGCCCTCCCCGTCGTTGCGCGTATTTTTCGAGTAGCGACACCAGGGACCTGCAGCGACTGTAACCCAGGGACCTTGTTTCCCAACTGTTTATGTATATTTGATAGATTGTTTGCTGATTTATTAGTTACTAAATTCTCTTTTCTGTTGGTTTTATCATGCAAGCTTGGAAGCGATTAGGATTACGACCAAAATTGTAAACACAATCACCAAATGTGATGAAGATGGTAGAGACTTTGAAGTTTGGATTACTCAATTCCTTGACGGCCGCTGGTTGCGCGCAAACCCTGATACTCACTATTTGTATTAACAAAACTCTTGAAGTTTATGTTTTTGTAGGTGCGCTCGGAGTTTCCGTCACATGGCTTTCCGGTGTTATGTGGGCGGTTCAAGAGCTGAGGCTGCCGGTATTATTATAAAGCGAATCCAGGATGCGCCATATCCTGACATTGCGCTTGTTGCAGGTTTGGGGAGTCACCAATTTGCAGAGCTTTGTGTAATGTAAACTTTGAGCCAGATGTATTCTTGATGACTAGTACTTGTGATTTATTCTCGACACCCAAAATAATGTCTGCGTCTGGAATTCTCTGTGTTCAGGTTACCCCTTCAAAGGGTTGTTTGGTGACGTGAGATTGCTTGGTTTCAGGTTATTCAAAGCGAGGCCGGATCGAGGAGGCTCCGGAAGCAAAGCCATGATCTACGGCATTACGTCTGCTTCCACGACTGACACGTAGTTGGTGTAGCCCGAATCTCTCGCCAAGCCAACTGTGATCCCGCATCTTGCAAGTACGAAACAAGAGAACGAGATTGAGTTCCCCTTCCTAACTTATGATCACAATGGTGGTGTTTCTGCTTCAGCATTCTTTGGTCCTTATGCCTTAGTAACTGGTGAGACATTCTGGAACTGCTACTCTTCTCCCTAAATCTTAAATATTGCATTTCCTTTGGGTTGAGTATCAATTGGAGACTACCCCTTCGCGAATTCTGTATGCCGTTACCGCAGCTATTTGAAGTTTTTAGATAAACCATCGAAGATATATTCATGTACTGTACAAAGTAGATTAGCAACTATTTGAACTCCTCCTGATATGATGTTACCAACTTATGTAGGTCAAAACCAAACGCACCTTCTAGGCGGGACAGAATTCACAGGATGATTTGGGAGCACTTCCTGTTTATTCCCTCCGTATTACACCGACGAAGCATAATTTTGCTTTTGACGGAAACTGCTTGAACACTAACAACCTTGGGAATTGCCTTGTACTGGAAACGACACATGTGATAGAGCGACATGTATTATAAGCTTTTCTATGAGCCCAACATCAACGTATAAGTCGAATTTAAGACTCCTTGTAATTGTAAATTGCGGCTTAAAATTATGTGAAACTGCTACATAACCAGCTGTAACTATTGTGTTTCTCCTTTTATGTAAGCAAGATCATGTCAAGTGTACTTGTGAACCTACTCTTGTAATGCTTCAACGTACAGTTATAATAGAGCTTTTGGATAGCTATTTCCTTGTAAGATCTTCTACTTTAAAAATTTGGAATGGTTTGTAATGTATCTCCTTAAGTTGTAGTGAGTTGTAATTTTCTTTAATACTTGAAAATTAAACTTGTAAACTTGAGCTATAATTAATTCAAGCTCCATTATCAACTTTGAATTTGGAGTTCTAGGTTTGATGCTGAATTTGAAAATATAAACATCATTGTTTGACTTTGACTGTTCTTGGAAGCATGGCGATGAATTCCGCTTTAAAACTTCTTGCTAAAGGTGATAACCCCACTTCCTGAACAAAACTAGCCCTTTTTGATCTGAATTTAACATGTATAATTTGGGAATTTGGGTATTTGACTTGAACGTTCTCGCATCCGTTGTCCATGACTTTAAAAGGATTCCTCACTAATGTACATTCCAGCCCTAACATACTCACCAATCTGAATCTTGAATCCACAATGTCTTGCCCCAGAAGGCCACATAAAACCTGTCAGAGATACCTTAAAAGCAAAAATGATCTTGCATACACTCGTTAGTCATGAGGAAAAAAAACATATTAAAATAAAGTCAAATAACAATTGAAAAATGCGTAAAAAGAGGTGGGATCTTACGGTCAAAAATTAGGGTGTGACAAATACTGCTCAACATCTTCCAAAAAAGCCTATACACCATCTTTGCCACCACCAACGTTGGCGCCACCAACATTGACACCACCAGTTTCTTCACCTCCTCATTTCAACCTACCACCGATGCCACCACTTCCGCCACTACTTCCAATGCCGCAACTTCCACCGTTACCACCATTAGGTCCACTACCACCCATGATTTTCGTAGAAGCTTCAGCATGTCCACCATAGTAAGTTTATAACCGTTCGACTAACAACCGGTACTATATTTATATCTGAATAATAACTATGTAAACTGTTTGCTAGGATGTGGATGATGCCGGAATACGAATGCTACTGGAGGGGTGTGAACAGAGACACTAAAGTAGCAGTGGCTTTTGGAATGGTTGCAGTAAGGAGATATGGAACATACATTACATTGTGGTATGGATTGGAAGGGAGAGGAGATCCTTATAGGACACTTTTGAGAGAAGGGATAACTACACTTCTTAACTCTTATAACAGCATTCATTTCTCTTATCATCCACTTGGCGTAATCCAACACATGAATTATGCTTTGATGGGCTCAACTAGGGATGTTCTTGTTACTGCTTTACACTTCATGAGGGCTAATTCTGCTGAAGATGGAAATGTTACTTGCAAATTCACTTCTTGCAGTTAACTTATATATATAATATAGCCATTTTGCTAGCATGTTTGGGAAATGATTATTTTAAAAAGTTTACTTAGAAATATTTTGATTGAAAATATTGCCTATAAAATAAGCTAACCCAAACATGCATGCTAGAATGATAATTTAATAATATTATATTCAGTACATGATATCAATGATTAATTTCTGGATGATATATTATTCATATTTGATAGTTGTGAATATATATGATGGAAATAACTTCATTTCTATTATTTGAAGTTATTTTGAATACAAATCAATTGACCATGTCTTATGTGTCATATTATCGATATTTGCATTTTTTTAAAAATGTGTGATTTTTTATTGTAGTATTGAGTTATAAAATTTCATTTTCTTAAAAGAATAAATATAGGGCATTAATAGCGCTTTTCTAAAAAGTGCTATTAAAGATAGTGTTTACAATAAAACTTTTAGAAAAAGCGCTATTAAATACAAGGACTATAATAGCACATCTAAAAAAGCGCTATTAAATACAAGGACTACAATAACACTTCTTCAAAAAGCGCTATTAAATCCTTTTATAAACAAGGTGTATAGTAGCACGAAACAAGACAATGATAGCATTTATAATGAAGTGCTATTAAAAACACTCATTTTAATAGCGTTTTCAAAGCGCTATTATATATATCAAATTTATAATAGCGGGGGGCTTTTATAGCGTTATTAAAGGTGTAAAAAAGTGCTATTAAAAACAATTTTTGACGTAATATGTTCTCGGGGCAAAGTAAATTGAACATTCTTTAAATGACTATATATATATATATATATATATATATATATATATATATATATATATATATATATATATATATATATATATATATATATATATATATATATATATATATATATATATAATGAACTAAAAGCAGAAATAGTTACTTTATTTAAAAATTATTGTGTGTATTTCAATACACTGAATAAGTAACATCGGGGCACTGGTTAAGACAATTATATATATATATATATATATATATATATATATATATATATATATATATATATATATATATATATATATATATATATATATATATATATATATATATATATATATATATATATATATATATATATATATATATATATATATATATATATATATAAACAAATACGTCATAAATAAAGATAAAAAAAAGTATGATAAATTTTTTTTCCATAAGTATAAAAAGTCATGATAAATATTTGCCTTAAAAAAAAAATTCTCAATAATAGATCAGACCAATTAATCTACACAAGTTTAAACTAGGTCAGATTTTCTTTTAAATAGAAAATGCCAAGCCTTTTTTTCACACATATATTTAATTAAAAATATTAAGTCTAGAACTATAAATTTTCTTTTAAGTCTATTAAGTCTATATAAATAAATATGAATACATTTATTACTATTATTATTATTATTATTATTATTATTATTATTATTATTATTATTATTATTATTATTATAATTATTATTATATTTTATTATATATTTTGAATTAAAATACAAAAATAAATTTTAATTATTTTAAAAACTTATGAAAATAGGATAAAAATATCTTATAAAAATGTGATAAGTTATTTTTATAAAATTTTCTAAACTAATTATCTCACAAAGCATATATTTTAGGTAAACTCAAATTGATTAAAGCAACAAATTTTTAATACTATTGTTTTTTTTTTAATTTTTGTTCTATATAAATATCAATTGAATGGTTTAATTACATAGTTTTAAATGAAATTAAATTTTAAATAAACCCTAACCGACTATTCAACCTTTAGAAAAGACCAAATCAAACTCTATAATTAAACATCTGACATATTATAAGACACACATAGACTTTAATAACTTTAACTGGCCATTTAGATTTAAAAAAATCTATCTCGACCTAACATATTCTCATCCGTAACGATGATTATTATTATTTTATTTTATTATTTTAAAATATATGATGATTTAATAAAAAAAAATATATTTATGTTATTTTACTTTATTTAATCAAACAAAATTTATATTATGTTTTTTATTGAATCAAATATATTATTTATTTTAAATATTTTAAAATTTAATACAACAATAATATTTATAACAAACTCATGCAAATGCACATATGTTTGCCTAGTTTGTTAGGTGAAAAGGGTAAAAATAAAATCTTTAATAAAAAATAGAGATGGGGGATAAGTAGGGGTATTAGGTAGTGAGAAAAATAAAGAAAATGAAATGTGTTTTTCTAAAGAGGGGTGGGGGCAATCACATGGAGGCAAAATCTTCCCCCCCAAAACACCTATTGCCAATACCTTATGTCACTGTCTCATTTTGATTGGACACTGAAATGTTTGGTTATTTTGTAGTGGGTAATTTATTTTCACTTTCCTACTCATCCACTCATGTTATTTTATTTTTATTTTATTTTTATTTTTTTTTAAATTTCAATAGCATCAAAAGTCGAACATGTGTAATGTGCAAACTGCTATTTCATTTTATAAAAACACTATTAAACTTTGGAAATTACCTTCATTTAACTAAATATTGATTTTTAACTGAAAAGTCCTTAGTGTATTAGAAAATAAATCCAAAAAGAATCATTTCCATAAAATATCTCAGCAGTCCAAAATCAAAGTTGGACCCTCCACCTCTGAATTGTCTGTTGTTTTTAGATTGGGACTTAAGCAATGTTCGAGAATTGATTTTGAAGACCAATAATTAATGTAAGAGAATTTCTTTAAACACTCTATGTTGTTTTTAGATATGATGGAGATTTTTTATAATGTATCTAATTTTTGGAGATATATTTTCGAACGCAGTTTATTTTAACTAAATATTAATATATTTTATAGATATATCTTCGAACACACCAAAAATTAATTGAATGTTAAAATATTCCGAAGATATATCTCTTCATCTCTCTCGTATCTCTTCCCACACTTTTTCATTTCTCTTCATCTCTGTCATACCTCTTCATCGCTTTCATTCCCAAATTTTCCAAACTTCACCAAATTTAATTTTTTCTGTCCGAGGATCAAGTAATCATCAAGTTGCATCCAGTGCATCATTCAATATCTCCTGAATCATATAATTCGGGTAACTTTTTTGAGTTTCGGATAAATATTAGAGTTTTGTTGTAAACGAGTTAGAATCTATTGTTAGGTGTCGAAATGTTTAGAAATTAGATGAAACATAGTTTAGAGTAACTGCCACTATGCCAAAAAAGACTTTTAGCAACGCTTTTTTTGACCTTTAGCAGCGCTTTAAAGCGCTGCCTAAAGTGGCGCTGTTAAAGGTAAAGGCAGCACTTTTTTGTGGAAAAAGCGCTGCTAAAGACATCACCTTTAGCAGCGCTTTTTAAAGCGCTGCCTAATCTCCCCCCCCCCCCTCCCCCCCCTTTAGCAGCGCTTTATTAAAGCGCTGTCTTAGACCCCCCCTATAGCAGCGCTTTATGAAAGCGCTGTCTTAGACCCCTCTTTCCCCACCTATAGCAGCGCTTTTTTAGCAGTTTCTCTGTCCCCTTTAGCAGCGCTTATACATAAAAGCGCTGTCTAATGTGCACGTTTTGAAAAAAAAAATTTCCTGATTAATGGCATCTTTTATATATTTTTCAATAAACCTGCTTATATTACAATACCTGCTTATATAATTTAGCCCTTTATTTCAGCACTTTGGCTTTATATACACAATTCAACACTTTGGCATTATGTGCACAATTCAACACTTTGGCATTATATGCACAATTCAACATCACAAATTATATACAATTCCACTTTAATATATATAATTCAAAAGCTTCACAATTCAACATCACAAATTATATACAATTCCACTTTAATATATATAATTCAAAAGCTTCACAATTCAACATCACAAATTATATACAATTCTCAACTCGAAATTCAACATCACAAATTATACAATTCTACTTTAATTTCTTCCAATCTTCATTGCTGGCCATAATATACCTGTAATTCAGGAAAACTAAAGTATCAAATGAATGACATTCAAATATGTAAATAAGAAATATATATATATATATATATATATATATATATATATATATATATATATATATATATATATATATATATATATATATATATATATATATATATATATATATATATATATATATATATATATATATATATACACACACATAAGAAACGTATAAATAAGAAATAATATGTTATTTTATTGAATGAGACAATATGTAATTTTACAAGTACCTTTAACATCTTTTTCTTTTTTTAGTTCGAAGGTGCTTTACTTGTCTCTTAACAACACGGACGGATGGATTGATCCAAATTCCCTCGCTATGATCATTTCTAATATATGATTCGTCTGCTGTAATATTCTCATCTGGATCATCCCTAACATAAGATTCATTCTCAACATCAACCTCCCCCTTTTCTCCAATGTTATCGTTGATTACTTTGTTGGAAAAAAGAACTATAGACCATTTCGTACTTTTCGGATCAGTGACATAGAACACTTGTTTAGCTTGCGTGGCTAGAATAAAAGGCTCATCTTTGTATCCCACCTTATTAAGATCCACTTGCAAAAAACCTGACTTATCCATACGTATGCCACTATTACTTTCAACCCACTTGCATCCAAAGATAGGAATCTGAAACTTCTCATAATCAAACACCCAAATGCGCTCGATTACCCCAAAATACGAGGAAATGTGCATTGATTCGGCAAGCACAGTGACACCACTATTTTGCATTGTACTTTTATCATCTTGCTCCTTGGTATAAAATGTGTATCCATTAATTGCGTATGCGCTATAAGAAAACACATGCAAAGTTGGACCATATGCTAAACATCTCAACCTTTCTGTTATTGAAGCGGGATCAGAATAAAACTTTGAATAAATATGCTCTTTGAACCATGTTATAAAACTTCGATTGTGCTCACGTACTATCCAATTTTCATTTCTATTCAGATTTAAACCTCGGAGAACGTCCTTGTGCAATTTAACGTACTGCTCAACCTCAATGTCATTGTGCAGAACATATAAATGCACTTGCTCCCGTTCATCCCTTGAAACTGTCACAACTTTATTTCCAATTAACTGTTTACCTACTACTTTTTCAACAACATCAGATTTTGGGAGGCCAATGGATTGAACGTTGGACAAATATTCAGTACAAAACTCAATAGCTTCTTCAACAATGTATCGTTCAACAATACATCCCTCTGGTCGACTTCGGTTTTTCACATACCCTTTCAATATTTTCATATAACGTTCAACTGGATACATCCATCTCATATATGCAGGTCCACACAGTTGTGTCTCTTTCACGAGATGCACAACTAGATGTACCATTATGTCAAAGAATGACGGAGGAAAATACATTTCAAGCTCACACAAAGTAATAATTATATCTTTTTGCAATGTTGGTAAGATCGCAGGATCGATCACCTTACTACAAATAGATCTGAAAAAGAAACACAATTTTGTTATTGCGCCTCTCACTTTTTCTGGCAAAATAGAACGTATACCTATTGGTAGAAAGTGTTCCATAAGAACATGGCAATCATGTGTCTTTAAACTCTTTAACTTTAGGTCTTTCATAGAAACAAGTCTTCTAATATCTGAAGAGTATCCTTCTGGAACTTTAACTTCACTAAGAAACTTACACATTATCTTTTTCTCCTTTCTAGACAAAGTATATGCAGCAGGTGGTAGATAAGTGCGATTTCCTTTCTTCTGGGGTCCTAATTCATTTCTTATTCCCATTGCTACCAAGTCTTTTCTTGCTTTAAGGCCATCCTTAGACTTTCCTTGTATATTGAGTAACGTACCAATAACACTTTCAAATATATTTTTTTCAATATGCATAACATCAAGAAAATGTCGTACATACAACGACTTCCAATACGGCAACTCAAACAAAATTGACCTCTTCTTCCACCCACGCGTGGTAAGCGTATGAGCAAAAGGCTTGCCAAACTGAGTACTCACATCTTTCACCTTTGCAAAAATTTGATCGCCGGTCAATGTAGGTGGTGCTCTACGTTGTTCTGAATTTCCATTGAATTCTTGTCTCCACCCACGGTACTGATGATTAGAACTTAAGAATCTACGATGACCAAGAAAGACATTCTTCTGACCAAATTCCAACCGCGTCCAATCTGTGTTTTCTTCACAGATAGGACACGCACATTGACCTTTAATGCTATACCCCGATAGATTTCCGTATGCTGGGAAATCATTAATTGTGCCAAACAACATGGCCCTCAAATTAAAACTTTCTTTCCTATATCCATCATAAACCTCCACACCGTTCTCCCACAAACTTTTTAAGTCTTCGATTAAAGGTGTCAGGTATACGTCTATGTCGTTTCCTGGTTGTTTAGGGCCAGAAATTAACATAGATAACATCATGTACTTACGCTTCATACATAGCCATGGAGGTAGGTTATAAATCATAAGAATTACAGGCCAGGTGGAATGGGAGATACTTTGCAGACCGTGCGGATTCATTCCATCAGTCGATAATGCCAAGCGAAGGTTTCTAGCTTCTTCTCCAAAATCAGGATAATCATTATCAATTTTCATCCACTGTGGTGAATCTGCCGGATGTCGATACTTCCCATCTATAATTCTATCATCTGCATGCCAAGTAAGGTGTTTCGCATCTGTTTCACTACGAAACATGCGTCTGAATCTCGGAATTATAGGAAAATACCATAAGACTTTTGCTGGTGACAACTTCTTCTTATACCGAGATACACCGCATTTAGGACACTCGTTTAATGATGCATACTCATTTCGAAACAAAATGCAATCATTTGGACAAGCATGTATCTTATCATAGCTCATACCAATAGAGCATAACATTTTTTTAGCTTCATAGGTTCGATTGGGAAGAACATTATCCTTCGGAAGCATCTCTTGAAGTAGGGCTAACAACTCTGTGAAACTTTTATCCGACCATCCATTACCTGCCTTTAAGTTGTACAACTTTAATACCGCAGACAATCTTGTGAAAGTAGTGCAACCTTTATACAACGGCTTCTCTGCATCGCTTACCAATCTCTCAAACATCTTTGGACAATCTTTAAGATCTTCTTCAAGTGCTTCTGCAATATCTTCGACTCGATCACAATCGTATGTATCCCTACCATTGCCCTTTGAAGTAGAGGTCGTATTGTTCTGGGGTTCAACATTCTCGTTACTTATCTCACTGTGTAATGTCCAACATGTGTAACTTCGATCAATTCCATGTCTCATTAAATGAGATTCCAACTGAACCGCGTCAATTCGACGTCCATAACAGCAACCTAAGCAAGGACATGTGATCCTACTGGGGTCTTTGGCGTGTTCAACAACAAACTTAACGAAGTTCGATACCCCATTCTCGTACTCTTTTGACAATCGATTAACAGACATCCAATTTTTATCCATACTATGAAAGTTAGGCAAAAACAGAGAATACCTGTAAAGAAATCACTACTTCTAAGAAAGTTGTACAGTAGGATGCTTGGAAACAATCACAACCTTGCTCTTCTCAGGTAACCCCTATAACAGACAATATATACATTTTATTAAAATCATATTAATAATTAACCAAAACAAAAAAACTAGATAATCCAACAAAACAAATCATATTAAAAAAAAGTAGATATACTATAATAAACTATTCTACTATTAAAGCATACTTTCATTAATATGATTTTAAACTATTCTAAACTATTTTATAATGCTCAAAATGACATGGACTAAATTAAAGCATACTCTCATAAATGGTGGAAATGGACTAAATTATTCTAAACTATTCTAAACTATTTCATTAATATGATTTTAAACTATTCTAAACTATTAAATCATACTCTCAAAAATGGTGGAAATGGACTAAATTATTCTAAACTATTCTAAACTATTGCATTAATATGATTTTAAACTATTCTAAATTATTAAAGCATACTCTCAAAATTTTTGGTAATGGACTAAATTATTCTAAACTAATTTATAATGCTCAAAATTCATTGTGGCATTTCAACAAACACCTTGCATACAAAACTCAAGCCAATATCAAAAGAGTAATGCTCATCAATGGTATCAACAAAAACAAGTCAATAACTCAGAAAGAAGTAGCACTAACATCATCTAATCCAGAAAAATGCAATACTAAGACAATAATCCATAAAAATGTCGTAACAGTCGCGGATTTACCGTAACAGTGGAGGAGAACGAACGGTGAACGGCGGCGAAAGGGAACGGCGAACGGCGGCGAAAACAAATGGAAGACGGCGGCGCAAACGGACGGCGACGAAAGCTTCAACGGAGGGCGAAAATGGAAGATAGGGCAATGGAGAAATGAAGAAACGAAGAAGAAAATGAAAAAACGCGTGTTCTGTTTCATTTACAATTTTGGAGGGTATATAAAAATTATTATACTAATACCTTTAGCAGCGCTTTTTAAAGGCCTTTAGCAGCGCTTTTAAAAGCGCTTTCATAGGGTGCATTAGCAATGACATATAGCAGCGCTTTATAAAAAAAGCGCTCTCGTAGGGTCCCCTTTTAGCAGCGCTTTTAAAAAGCGCTTTCTAAGGGTCCCCTTTTAGCAGCGCTTTTTAAAAAAGCGTTGTCTTTGGTAGGTAATTTTTTTCTTTTTTTTTTACTGACTATTTAGCAGCGCTTTTTTTAAAAGCGTTGTCTTTTGTGCGCTGCTAAAAATCAATTCTGGCGTAGTGTGCGTGTATTATTTATTGGCTCAAATGGACGATAAGGGTCTCAATTAAATTTGTGATTCTGAGGGGCAGAGGATGCCATTGACACGACCTCTAAATTGCAGAATATTTTGGAGATACATCTCTGAAAAATTCAACGTTTCATGTACTCTGGGTGATTCCGGAGATGCAACTGCAGAATGTTTGCGTAGTTGTATCTCCAGAATCACCCAGAGTACATGAAACATTGAATTTTTCCAGAGATGTATATCTGAAATTTTCTCAGTCTGTTTTTTTTGTTTTATAATTTTTCTTATTTTGTAAACTCATTGTACGATTAATTATATTATATCTTGCAGGCATAATGGCTGACGGAGCCGACTGACTGAGGCATGCATGGGTTGCCCATCAAGCATCCGTTAGACGAGATCATAGCCAACCAGGTCCGGATGCAGCAGGTACCTCTGGTAGGGAGAGGCATCGACTGCTGGTGTACAGTCTACTCCTGAGGCTCACTCCACTCTTGTGGTTTAACCTTCACCCCTGACCACTCCATCTACGTCTCAATCCACTCCAGCTACATCTCAAGCCATTCTGTCTACGTCTCAACCCACTCCACCTTCTTCATCTTCTTCCCGCAGACCATGGGATGCATCAGTTGACGTGTTACTTCCTTCATCCTTCCGCAAGCAGCGGAATGCACCTGCACCACCTCCTGTTGATCTGGTGCCACCTTCTGTTGACCCGGCCGCACCTGCTGATCGTGATGCATGGGTGCCACCTCCGGAAGGTGATGTTGCTGATGTCAAGCCAGAGGCTTCCAGAGGGGGTCCATTTGATATGTCATTACCTCCTTTGTACCTAAACGACACTGCAAGACATATCTGGGACGGAGAGGTAACATTAGTCACATTGTTACTATATTTTTTTTACATTAATTTAAATTGTTGACAATGATTATTTCTAACATTGATTCTTTCTGACATTGATTATTTCTGAAAATTCGCAGGTGCGTGAACCCCAGAAGTTTTTGATCTATAGGTGGTAAATTTTAGCGTTGCATTAACCTGAGGTGGAATGGTTTCAGTCGGTTCTCACCACTTTTGGGTTGAGTGGCCTATGCTTGACCGATTACACTTTGGTCAATCACGAGATGATGGGAGAATTCGTGGAGTGATGGCACTCTGAGACCTTTTCCTTTCATCTCTGGCACAGTGAGATGTCGATTACACTGGATGAAGTCTCGTGTTTGTTGCATCTATCGATCAGAGGGACATTTCTATATCATGGTAGGATGACCAAAGACGGGGCGGTCAATATAATAGTGGAGCATCTGGGGGCTGATCCAGTGAAGGCGCTGAGGGAGGTGGATATGACTAGGGGTGCTCATGTTAGATTTTTGTTCTTGAAGGAGAGATTTGGTGAGGCACTCGTTGTTGCACCCTAAAATTTGACCAACCGGTTCTCCCATTTGACTCATGGTTTAATTTCATATTCACAGCTCAGATGTATGATTTTTGTGCACAAGCAGGGGATATCAGAGTTTACAGCTTGATTTTTGTCTATCAGATATGGCAGACCCAGTCCAGATTGCCAGGGTTTTATTTTCAGGAAATTGTGCGCTCCTCGGTGATTTTTCAGTGATTTTGGGATATTCTGATGCCCGGGGATCTCCGTTCGATTCGATCTGGTCTCGTGCGCTTTTATGGGAGTCATTTGCATTCATCTGCATTTTTAGGATTTTTATAGACTTTTTGTGAATTTCTAACAGGCTTTATAGATTTTTCTGGAATTTAAATAGGGTTTTAGAATATTTTAATAGCTTAATTCTCTTTTTAGGATTTTATAAGATTTTTTTAAATCATTTTTAGAATTTTCTATAGATTTTAAAATGGATTTTAATATTTTTAGGAAATATGAAATAATATAGTTTTTTCTTTTGTTAATGATAGATTTTAATTGGTATTAAATGATAATAGGATTTTAATAGAGAATTAGTGAAAGTTTAGGGTTTAATTAGTTTAATCATTTTTTAGAATTTAATTAGGATTAATTGAATTGTTAGAGATAATTAGATCTTAATTGAGTTTTAGATTTAATTAGGTTGATTTAGGCTTGATTAGGATACTTAGAGTTTTAATCATTTTTTTAATTAGGTTAATTGAGTTTTAGATTTAATTAGGGTTATTAGTATTAATCAGATTTAGTTAATTAATATTTTACAGTTTTTTGACTCATTTTTCGTAATGGGCCCAGTGAGGCGTTTTTTTTGTCAAGGCCCAATTCAATTCTCATCAGAAGTCCAAAAAAGTCCAAACAGCAAAATGATCCAGTCTTTCTACCATCTTCCAGCGCATGCCAGAATAGTCTAGAAGGTGCCACGCGTCTCTCAGCGTAATAAATAAGCAGCCACGTGGTGGCCATGCGAAGCCCCACACGTCTTGCATTGATTACGCCACCACACTCAGAACCCACTCTCTCTCCTGCCACGTAACTCCCACACGCGTCTCTCACTGGCTCTCCCTCCTTCCACGCGTCCTGCTCCACAAGCTTCGCCGTGAAACCACTCCGGCCGCCGTGCATGTACGCCGGCAACCGTTCCCCACCGGAAAACTCACCAGAAACCACCACAATCCCCAGCGATCTCCGTTCAACACTCATCACCAAACTCAGAGAACGAACCAGAACGATGAAGATTCATCGTCTTCAACCAAATGTTCATCAGTCTTCATGACCTTCCCCAGAACATTCATCGTCACCATCAATTCTTTCCCCAGAAACATCTTCGTTCGCCATCAATTCTCCAGAAACGCCACTAAACCTTCAAACCTTCATACCTTCACCCTCAATTTTTCCAGAAACCTTCATCATCTTCAACCAAAATTTCCAGAAACTCATCACCTTCAACCCTAATTTCCAGAAATCAACCTTCATCATTCATCCACCTCCATCAAACTTCCCAGAAATACATCTATCTTCGTTCGTGTTTTCCTAGAAACCTCACGCTGAGTTCAATCTGCAAGAACCTTCCAGAACACCACCAGATCTTCATCCATTCTCAAGCAACTTTTCCAGAAAGCATCTCAGACATTCATCCTTCAAGCAATTCTCCAGAAACGTCATTCCTCGTCCAATCTTCAAGAATACACGAAGTTTTCTCCAGAAATCTTCGAGATCCCAGCGAACTCCTTCAACCTTCTTCAGTTCCAGGATCTTCGTCATTCCTCCAGGTTTGTTCATCCTTCTTACAATTTGTTTACTCATGCGTGGTTAGGGTTTGGGGTGAATCGTTGCTGATATGACTCTAGTATAAACTGTGAGGCCTGGTTTTGATCTAGGATTGTTAGATGAGTTTGATTTCAGGATGTTGTGTGAGTGTGTTTCAGAGAGCGTGAGAGATAGGGTGAGGAAGACGGCTAGGTGTCTTGATGAACAGTGTCTGAGAGGAATTAGGGTTAGTTTTGTTTGTTAGGGTTTGGATTGGTTTAGGGTTGGATTGGGCTTAGGCCCAAGCGTAGTTGCTACGCTACACCCCCCAAATTGCTCAACCCCCCCCAGCGTGTGTGAGGATCCGAATGGTTGGATTGGGCCTTAAGCCCTTAGTTACTTCCTGCACCCCCTGGGCGTAAGCCCAGTAAGAAATAAACTGAGAATCTTGCTAACGCTGCACCCCCATAGTTTTTTTCTTTTTGATTTGTTTGATTTCAGAATCTGGGCCCTGCGCCCAACTGCTTCTAGCACCCCCATTGAGGGCCCAATGTGAATAATAACCAGAATCTCTTGCTGTTTGCACCCTCCATGTTATTTTCTTTTATTTTGATTTTTCTTTTATATTTCCATATTAAATAATTCATAAAATGTAAATAATTGTTTGTTTCAATAATTCTTTTTCAACCATTTCATGAAAAAATGTTAGGAAAATCAAATAAAAATAAAATTGTCATTTTATTTTTTTGTTTGTTATATTTTGCATATTTTTCAATTAATTGATTTGTTTGTTAGTATTTTTAATGCATGCATATCATTAGAAAATTCATAAAAAATGGTAGAATTAGTCAAATAATCCCGTCCTTTTTTCTGTAGACTCGTGATTCAGTGTAGAATTTTATAGTGCAGAAACATTAGCTCAATCATGCATTTTCATTTTAATTGCATTTTTCCATTGTTATTGATGTTGAATAAATTGGTCTGTGGATATGTCTGTGTTGCTGATTGTAGTTCTTTCATCTGGTATTGAATTTTATTCTGATTTTTCAGTATGTTGCCCTAGAGCCATGTAGGTCTCCCATTAGATTTTTTGATAGATTTTTGTAGGGTGTTCTGCTGTGATTTGTCTGAGCCTGAAAATAGGAGAAGTTTTGATGACTTCTGACTGTGAAGTTCAACTGTGGTTGAACTTCAGAGATAGTTTCCTGTGGTTTGTTGGCCTGTGGGTTCTTCTTGAAGGTGGGAGCTGATTGAAGTCCTGTTGGAGCTTGCAAGGATGCAGTAGATTGAGGCTTAGTCTAGGAGCTTGTTGTCTGTTTGTGAGGTTCGAGATCCTGAAGTTTGAAGGGAGTTTATGGTACTTTCCTGAGGAAGGCACTATGAATGACTTTCATCCTTCCTTCTCACCTCTTTCGTAAGTACCCAATGATGTTGGAGCCGACTTGTGAGTTTAATTCCTCCTGAGGAGGAATGTAAACTGATCACATGTTGTTGAGCCACATGGGATACGATTCCTAAGTGGGAGCCTCCTAGTACTTTCCCGAGGAAGGTCCTATGGGTCTATTCACTTAGTTCCAGTAGTTTGTCTAGGATTTCGTAAGTATCCAGTGATGTAGGAGCCAACTTGTGAGTTTAATTCCTCCTGAGGAGGAATATAAACTGATCACAGTTGTTGAGCCACGTAGGATACGATTCCTAAGTGACAGCCTCCTAGTACTTTCCTGAGGAAAGTCCTATGAGTCTGTTCACTTAGTTCCCTTAGTGCATATAGGTTCTTTCCCAAATATCCAGTGACGCCGGAGCCTTCATGTGAGTTTAATCTCTCCTGAGGAGGGATGTAAACTGATCACAGTTGTCGAGCCGCATAGGATATGACTCCTGAGTAGTAACCTCCTGGTACTTTCCTGAGGAAAGCACTATGGGCTTGTCTGCTTAGCTTCCTTTCTCTGGTGAGCTTGTTCTGAAGCTTGGAGACTGGGATTGATTCCTCTTGCCTAGGAGTTTGTTTAGATCCTTGCTTAGGGTTTTGATTAGGTGTTTGCTTAGATCCCTGCTTAGGGTGTTGTATAGAGTTTTGTTTAGAGATAGATTAGGAGCTTGTTTCAGGTTTGTTTGAGGCCCTGCTCAGGGTTAGTCTCTTTGTGTTGTTTGACTTGGGTGATATTGTGTTGCATTAGACTTAGGTTCATCTAGATAGTTTCTGAGTAGGTGCATCTTAGAAGTAGACTTTGTGTGCATGAGAAGTTGAGGGGGTCCTCCTTCTGCTTGTTTGTTATTGCGTGGCTTTGCTTGTTGGTATTTGGTAGAGCTGAGCTCCCTTGCCTTTGTGGTTTGCGGCCTCTGTGCCTTGTTTGTCTAGTTGTTGCATTCATGCATATTTTCAGTATTCTTTTCCATTGCAGTTTCCTGTTTGTAGTTTAATCCTGTTGCCATGATCCCTTAGGAGCTCTGACTTCTCCGCTGCGGAGTTGTTATGATAGACATTAGGATGGTCGGCCAGGTGTGATAGCAGTAGGTAGACTCCCCTGTTTCTCAGTTATAGTTCTAGGGTTTCCCTTTCCTTTCTGTAGGAGCTTTTGAGTAGCTTGATCCGTAGTTAGCTGAACTACAGCTGCTCTGATTCTTCGTTCCAGACGAAGATATGTAGGCATAGGATGCGATATCCTAGCGAGCACACTAACGACTAACCTTTGTTCTCTCGCGGCTGTGCGATCGAGACTTTCCCGCTAACGTCTAATTGTTATCCCTTTCTCCTGCCCGAGCGCGTTTGAGACCAGATCGTATTTGTAGGTTCTAGAGCCTTAGAGACTAGTTTGTTTTCTCACTGCTGTGTGAGAGCCCCTGTTTACCCGTAGTTAGCCGAACTACGTTTGCTCTGATCTTTCATTCCAGATGAAAGTACGTAGGCACAGGACGCGATGTCCTGGCGAGCAACCTTTCCCCCGTTTAGACGTAGGAAGTCGAACTACGTTGACTCTGACTTTCCCATTGCACGAGGGAATACGTAGGCCCAGAACACCGTATGTTCTGTCGAGTCTTGTCCTTTTATTTTCTTTTCAGACCAGCCATTAGCGTAGATAGATAACACACCCTTTTACTTATAAACACCAAGCGTGGATCCCGTCGAGTACGACGGACGTGAGGGGTGCTAATACCTTCCCCTTGCGTAACCGACTCCCGAATCCAGGTTTTGGTTGCGATGACCATACCTTTTCCCGTCTTTGCGAGGTTTACTTCGAGCGTTTCCTTTCCCGCTCTGAGGGATAAATAACGCACGGTGGCGACTCTCCTGTCAAGCCGGCGCCGATTTTCGCAGTAGCGACAGCTGGCGACTCTGCTGGGGATCTATAGCATCTAGGGACTTTTCCCATCCCTTATGCTGGGACCGTTTCCCATCCCCTACGCGAGTCAATCCTAGCGCTTGGGTGTTTATTTGTTGGGTGTTGTGCATATTGTGCTTTACTTTTCTGCACTTTACTTTTCTGTACCTTTACCTTTCCGCATTTATTTTCTAGCATTATATTATCATGATTATTGCTGTGGGCAAAGGGAGGTTACTGTGAGTGAAAAGCCGGACCTGGGCTTGAGTACACACCTAGATATAGTTGTGGAGAAGTAGTAGACGAACCTGTCTGCTGAGCAGGCACAGTTCCCTACGAAAATCTGCGCTCAGACGAGATTCTTGCAGAGGTGCTCCTTTCCGGTCCTGAGGATCTGAGGGGAGTCCAGACGTGAGGATTGTCGACTCTGGGGACCGATCAATTGGAAGTCAGCTAAGTGAGGCCTCTTCATGACTTGATGATGCCACTCCTTCTGGGAATCGTATCGTCACTCATGAACGTCTGTGACGCTGATAACCGCATAGGATGCCGTACCTTTGTCCGTGGATTAGGTTTATCCTACCTGTGAGAGGGACTGGGTTATTGCAGGAAAACTGGCCTTCAGAAACCATGATTCAGTATCTTTATCAGATGGTATTCTTGATTCATCTCCAGGTGTGTTGTCTGGGTCAGATGGGTTTCTTATCTGAGGTTGAGGCTATTATCAGATGGTATTTTCGTCAGATACAGAGGTTCAGATGGTTTTCTTACCAGGGGATTGATATTTTGAGTATCAGATGATAGTTAGTGGCATGAGGTTCTGGTGACCGTGATGGTTTTCTGTTCTTGATCACAGAGATATTCCTCTTCAGGCTACAGCATAGCCCCTATGTTCGCAGATTGCATTATTTATCATATTGCATCATTGCATTGCCATCTGCATTCAACTAACGTGTGTGTATTGCAGGTATATATTTTCCCTTCCAGTTCTGGTGTCTGTTCTTAGCAAGACATGGAAAACCTGAAGAGAGTATTGCCCTATAAGTTTCCGTCGCCGAATATCAGTCTATTGTTAGAATTGATGGCTATTGCTAAGAAGAGAGGAATGGGTGACTTCAGAAAGAGATATGGGAGGATTCTGACCTACGTTTATCAGCCATCTGCCTACGAGACCAGCGGCATCTACACTCTGTTACAGTTTTACGACGCGGAGCTCAGGTGTTTTGTATTTCCCGACTTCGTTTTGGCTCCTACCCTGGAGGAGTACTCTGCACTTCTGGATATTCCGATCCGTGATCAGATGCCTTTTTATCGTACGGACGCTGAGCCTAAGCTGGCTGAGCTTTCTGCCATCCTGTGTTTGAAAGAGTCTGAGCTGTCTGGGAAGATGATCAGAAGAGGAGACGTATGGGGATTTCCGTTGGATGTCTTAGTGGATAAGGCTCGAGAGTATGCCCAGAAGGGTAAATGGGATGTTTTTGACGTTATCCTTGCTGTATGTGTGTATGGCATCGTGTTGTTCCCGAATATTCCTGATTTCGTTGATTCAGATGCCTTCTATATTTTGGCTGCGGGAAACCCAGTTCCTACTTTGCTGGGAGATATCCACCATTCAACTCACTACCAGAATGAAAAGCGACGAGGAAGGAATGTGTCTTGCTGCGTACCTCTCTTATGCAGGTGGTTCACCAGTCATTTGCCTAAGTCAGGCCCTTTTGTCACGTCTATCAATTCTCTAGGATGGCCCGAGCGCTTAATGGGATTGACTGCTGAGAACGTGGTATGGGTCATTAAAGAGGTATTTGGAGCTGAAGTCATACTCAAAGGCGAAGGATTCCCGAATGTTCCGTTAATAGGAAGGAAAGGTTGTGTCAACTATAACCCTTCCTTGTTGATCAAGCAATTTGGGTACATACCTCAAGGAGCGCCAAAGCCCGAGGAGATACAGGAATCTCTGTATCTCACTGGGGCAATTGGGAAAGAGATGCTGACCAAACTTGAGAAAGCCTGGAAAAACTTGCACAAGAGAGGGAAGCTTTCAGGTAGCAGAGGGGATACTCGAGTTCCTAGCCCATATGTAGAATGGATTCGTGAGCGAGCTGTGAAGTTCCTTATGCCGTATCCAGCAGTTCAGCCATTGCATCCTCCTCCGGTAGAGGAGCCTACCGCTGTGGACATTCAGGTTTACAAGCAGCTGATGGCGGAGAAAGAAGAGATAGCCAGGGCTAAAGAGGCTTTAGAGCGGGAGAATGCCCAGCTTCGGCATGAAAATATTGAAACAGGATATATTTCTAAGCAACAGGCTGAAACTCTGAAACATCTGAAGGCCACGCTATTGGAATTGACTGAAACCAAGAAGCGTTTGGAGTTAGATGTAGACTCCGTTAGTAGTGTGTTGGCCACCAAGAAGCAAGAGCTGGACAGGGCCTACACAAAGCTAGCCAAATTCAGAGAACACTGGGATCTCACTATGACCAAGCGCAAGGAGCGAGAAGAAGTGCTGAAGACACAGATTGCTCAGTTAGAAGAACAGGTCAAAGTGAAGAATGAAGAGCTTGAAGAAGAAGCCTGTCGCCGATACGAGGCCGAGCGTAAGCTGACAGATGCCATGAAGAATTTAGAAGATTTCCAGCATAGAGCAGATGCCAAGAGACCCAAACCAGGGGATGGTGCTAATGATAAGGCTTGGGAAGACTTTGTCAGAGACATCCAGGGGACAGTCAGGAAGAGGGATCGACTGATAGAAGGTTTGATTAATCAACCAGATCATGCAGAGACAAAGAAGATGGTCGAGGACTTCCGCAACCGTACCCGTATTTGATTTCTCTTGTATTCTGTATGTTGAGATCACCACCAGGCATGTTGGCTGGGATCCTCCTTATCATATCAGCTGTATGGAGCATAGTTATGTAACTCTTGACAAGACAGTTATTCTAATCAATATATAAGGGTTTTTCCAAATATTGTCTCTATGGCTTATCTCGTCTTGCTACCACTGACACTGGAATTGGAGGGAAAATATCTCCAATGCACACATACACGTTAGCATTTTTATTTCTGTTTGCATAAATCATATTGCATAGCATTTCTCTAGCAGGTCAGAGCACTTATCCAACCTTTGTTTTCACCAGAAAGTGATTCTCGGGGGATTGTTTGAGGCAAGAGTGAAGACGACCAAGGGGCTGAAGTAGATTTGAGCAGAATCAAGCAGCGCAGTCGGTTACAGGTAATTGGCCGCTATGGCTGAAGGCAATTTCCAGTTTCCTGATACCCAGGGAGGGTTTACTGTGGCGTCCAACCATCAGTATGATTTTATGGAAGACTTCCCGCAAGCGAACAATCTTACTGCAGACCAAGTTGTGCAGCCAACTGTTGAGAACCGAGATCAGCATGAGCAGTTTATTGCCCGAAATGAACGTTATCCTCCTGTTAACAATCAATGTGTTGCCTTCCCTGTGATGAATTACCGGAGAGATATTCCAATGACCGGGTTAGTAGATCCAAGAGCTCTTGACGATGATAGAAGACTCCGAGTGTTGGAGGAGCAAATGAAAGCCTTGGAAGCGAAAGATGCCGTTAACCTGGATGCTGTAGCCATGTGTTTGGTTCCTGACTTGGTAATGCCGTACAAGTTCAAAATGCCGGAATTTGAGAAATACACAGGAGATAGCTGTCCGAAATTGCATTTGATGATGTTTTGTCGAAGGATGACTTCGTTTGTGCGAAATGACAAATTGATGATCCATTGCTTCCAGTATAGCCTGACTGGGGCATCGTTGAGATGGTATGTGCAATTAGAGAGTAATCAGATTCGATCATGGGTGGATTTAGCCAGAGCTTTCATAAAGCAGTACGATTACAACTTGGATTTGACTCCTAGTCTCGTAGATCTGCAAGAATTGTCTCAGGCAGAGAATGAATCATTCAGAGCATATTTGCGAAGATGGAAGGAATTAGCTGCTAGTGTTCGACCACCGCTTCCGGAAAGGGAACTGGTTGACATCTTCTTGGGTACTCTGAAAGGCCATTATTTTGACAAATTGTTCAGTCGCACAAGCTTTGTGGGCCTAATGAGGCTGGGAGAGATTGTTGAGCGAGGACTCAGGAGTGGAAAGTTTCGAGGTGTTCCTTGCATCCCAGTTAATGAGATTGAGTCAGTTGTCAGTTCTCAAGAAGAATGGGAAGGAGATGACGCCACCTCAGAATCTCTAGCATCTCAGGATCAGTTTTCAGACACTTCAAGTCAACGATCATCCTATCGCCGATCGCGTCAACATGCTCCACGAAGACCAAGGAAGCCTGAAAGGCAGTTTACTCAACTACCGGTGTCGTACAGCCAGTTGTTGCCAGATCTGGTCAAAAGTGGATTGATAGTACCGAAAGAGACTAAGCCGGTGATTCCACCGTATCCTCCAGGTTTTGACGCCAGCGCCCGCTGTGAGTACCATGTTGGGGCACAGGGGCATTCCACAAATGATTGTAAAGTACTCAGAAGTCAGATTCAAGATTTGTTAGACTCTAGCCGTATTTGCATCACGCCTCAGGGTTTTGTTCAGATTAATGATTTTCCATCTTCCAGTTGTGGGGGTTCGTCAGTTAATATCATGGAAGACTCCGCAGGAAGTGTGTGCTCCGAAGATTGTCAATCGGAGAGTTCAGTTGAATATGGGGGAAGTTTCTAGAGGTTTTTATGCCGGGTGTCGCATCTGTTTCTCTGCCTAACCCGTTTAGCTTTTGTGCATCAGTATTTGTCGATCACCACCAGGATTGTTGGATGGGGTCGTTATATTCAGACTCATTTGTGCTTACCTGCTGATTTTGTTGGTTGTACATTTATGGGAGATGTTCGTCTGTGTGCTTATAGCTTGAGTTTCTCTTTGGCTCGTTATGAATGTGTGCTTGTTTGCTTTCTGCGCTGCATTATTATTTGACAGGTATATCAGCACTGTGGGCCTTATTTCCTCATCCTCCAGTTTGTTGCAGGAATTCCGTCAGAGATATGGAACAGAATCAGTTTGAATTCAGCGAAGTCCAAAGCCAGCTGGGGCAGATGATGAGAGACATGCAAGAGATGCGTTCAGAGCAAAAGATTCTCAAAGAGGAGAACAGTCAGCTGAAGACCCAAATGAGCTTGATCATGGAAGTAGTCAAGAATGTGCTTAGGAAAGAAGACGATCAGCTATTTGAAGCCGCAATGAAGAAGCTCGTGCCACCTGTGCATGTGGAACCCGAGCAGCGGCAACAGAAGATACATCCGGCTCAGCGGAAGATCCAAGAAGGAAAGCCAAGGAGGATATTTGAGGCACCGCCTATGACCTATGCTGAGCTCTTGCAGATCTTATTGAGGTTTAATCTGGTTGAGAAAAGAGCGTTGACACAACCAACGAAAGCGTTTCCTCAAGGGTACGATGCTAGTAAGCAATGTGAATTTCATTCCGGGGCATTCGGACATGACATCGAGGGTTGTCATGCTTTCAAGCACAATGTCCAAGACCTGATTGACTCGCACGATATTGAATTCACGCCGGGCGGCGTAGCTGTGCATATTGCTCCTGTCTCAGTCGATGCTAAAATGACAGATGTTTCTAAAGCTGCAGTGGGTCAGAAGCGTATCCTGGAATCCATGGTGTCAGAATCCCCAGGCCCACAACTGTTGCCTATTCCTGGGGCAGATCTAAGAAAGAAAATGGTTAAGCATAAGGAGAGTGTTCAGTACATTGAAGGTCAAGAAACCAATGTTGCATTTGATACAAAGGGTGTTCAAGGGTCAACCCGATACCAGCAGCAGCAGCCTCAGCAGGGGGCGCAACAAACTCAACGAAGATTCCAGGGTGGCAAGCAAAAAAGAGTGTTTGAGAAACCTCCCTCAACATATGCCGAGTTGTTGCAGACATTGCTGAGATTGAATCTGGTAGAGACAAGAACTCTGGCACCAATAACGGGAACTCCCCCGTTTGGTTATGACGCAAGCAAGCACTGTGAGTTTCATTCTGGAGCCCCGGGTCACGATATAGAAGGTTGCCATGCTTTTAAGCACAAAGTGCAGGATTTGCTTGACAGTGCAGCAATCAGCTTCGGGCAGAGAGGTCCCCAAGTCATCTGAATGAAGGAGAAAGGGCTCTATAATTTGTTTGAGTCGATTGAAAGCAGATCAAGACAGCATCGGGTTACCCCTAATAAAGATAGCTGGTTCAGCAGCAGGGTAGATGCAAAAGCCCAGTTCTCGGGAGCTAGCATATTTTCTTTGTTTTAGTTTGTCATTTCTTTGCATTTGTAATTGCTTTCCTGTTTGAATTTGTAAACTTGCTTGTAAAACTTGTTGTTTCCATTTCAATTGATGATAATGAAATAAATATGCATGTTTTGATTAAATCCAGTCGTGTTCACTAACTGTTTTTGCAAATGTCCAATGCCTGGTTAAGAAGAATTTGGGGAGGATGACGAAAATGACCAACATGCAACTTCCGATTGTATGCTTTTGAAATAAAACCTGCTGATGATGTACAGGCATTGTTTCAAATCCCTAAACACTGGAGATATAAGGAAGATAATCCCTTGTCAACCCCTTTGAGCCTGGTAGTAGGAGTTTCTTTCTGTGAACGAAAAAACCCTCAATCTTAACCTGGGGCAGGGTAGGTGTTAGCTAATTTGACCGAGCGTCCAAATTGCAAAAGGAGTGTCCGTTCGAGGATCAATCACATCCCTAGAGGTCGTGCCTAAAAGACCACAATGGTTCAATCAAGAGTGGGACAGCCACATCATTCCCAAAGAGTCAGACAACCAATGTCACACGACTTGTTTGAAAGGAAAAAATGAAAGAAAAAGAATCAAAAGCCCGCTAAGTCAAGAAAATTCAAAACAAATGACTTAGGCAAAAATGAGGGCATCCCGCTGGACTTAAAAAGATCAAAAGAAACTCAAAAGGAGTCAGTCCAGGCAAAAGTTAGGGATATGAAGAGAAAAAGATGAAAAGGATCAAAAGAAAAATCCTCGATGGAAGTACGAGTCGTGTGACCTCAAGTGTCAAAGACGAAAGGTGAGTGGCTGTCACTCCAAAATCCAGAAGTTTCTCGAACTATCACTCCTATCTTTCAGCCTCTGAGAGGTGAGCGCTAAGGTCGAATTAGCTGAACGTAGGATGGGAGAACATCAAGGAGAATGGGTGGGTTAAAGTAAACTTTGAGCCTTTATCCTTTCTTTCAAAACCATGAACCCGACCACGCTACAACCTTCAAAAGTCCTAATTGAAGCAGGCTGTTTCGAAAGCATACTCCGGTAAAGGTCGCGTCGATTCTGACTCCTAAAAGGTTCCTCTTACCATGTTGATACTGATGTTGACAAATGTTTTGTGCATTATATGCCATAAACTGTTTTTCCTTTTTCCCCGTGAACGGATTGGATGTCAAAGCTGTCATATGTGTTGCATTAATACATCTTTTATGCATAACAACTTGTTTTACTTGCGAGTAAGCGCCTGACAGCAGAAAAGCTTCCTACAATGGAAAGTATGGTCAAGATAGAATGTGGAGCGCCCGAATGTTCCGAGAGCAGGGGCAAGCTTTATTGTGATCCCCAGTCAGGTCAGCTTTCCGAAGTCAGTTATTCTGGGGCAATCAGGTTGAGATTCAGGCGAATACGGTCAAGAGCGCTACTCTGAATCAGATAATCGGGGCAAGGTCATTGCAGTCAGGAGCAGACCATCTTAAGCACGCAAAGGTTGCTCGAGAAGCATTCAAGGTGAAGTGTCTCTCAGAAGTTCAGAACGCTGAGGCATGTTATATCAGACCATCGGGGCTCAGATTTGCAGATTTCCTTTCAAGGACTATCCCCACAGAGGTCCCGTAGGCTGAGGCATATCAGAAGCAAAAGGATTGTTGTTCTCCGTACCTACAAGGCCATTCAGAGTTATTCGAGCAGATGCAGTCGATTTTCGAGAGCGAGATGAATGCGGGAGGTTGTGTCACTATCCCTTGACTCTTCTCTAAAAGGCTGTGTATTCAGGAAGAATATTTTCCAGCGTCAGTTGTACCTGACCCAGCAAGATAGCTTAAGAGCTCAAATCCATGTTTGCGATTACTGTGAAGCCCATCCGTGTTGGCGCATCGATCTCCAGATCCAAGCTTCATCAGAGCGCAGGAGGACTCCCTCCATTTTCTACAGCAAAGTCAAATTTGCCGTTGGTATGGGTAAGCTATTCCCAGAGGAGTCTAATCATATTCAGCACGTCTGCTATTTTACAACGGAGTTACATTCCCCAGCAGGGTATTACTTCGTCAAAGTGTTCGGTTAAGTTCCCGGTATCCCCAGCAGGGTTGACTTCACTCTCCCAGCATTTATTTTGCTAGGACGATTCAGTGATATCCGGGTTATCCCCAGCAAAGTTGGCCTCGCCTTCAGCATTTATTTTGCTGAAGTGGTTTTCTGTACCCGGCCTTCTCCGGCAGCTCGAGCCTGCTAGCATATTGCATGCATCATACCTGCATCATACCTGCATGACATTTTCAAAATGCGTAGCATTTCCATCCCAAATGGAGCATTACGCTGTAGAAAGACTAAAGCATTTGCATAGGCATACGAAGCATAGGTCAGGTTTTCTATCAGCCTCATATGGCGTGTGAATTACTCTGTGATCAGCTCAGGGGCATGTATCCAGCAACAGTATTCAGACAGTTCAGCAGGTTATTTGTATCAGATCAGGCAGCAATTATGCTTTGATCAGTCAGTCATCTGGTGTTGACAAGCTTTTCTTCCCGTCAATTCATATTGACGATGTGTTCCTCCAATAAGTGGATTTCTCCGTCTATCATTAGACGTCTTGAGTACGAATGTGGTTTTCTTTCCGTCTATCCATAGACGATGTGAAGTTGCGGGTGATCGCAGTAAGATTTCAAGAAGGGGTTTCTCCCAGGAGATGCTTTTCTTCCCGTCTATCAGTAGACGATGTGAAGCTTTGGTTGATTTTCAATGGAGTTCAAAACAGAACTTCTCTAATAAGTAGCTTTTCTTTCCGTCTATCAGTAGACGATGTGAAGTTTCGGTTACTGTCCAGCGGGTTTCTTATTGCCAGATCATGCATATGATGAGGTGTTTCCCCAGCGAGTCTTCTCCGGCTATCCTTAGTTGTTGAGGGGTTTCAAAATGATTTTGAATGTTGGTTCTCTTTCTGTTCATTGGATGAGATAACGTTTCAAGAGGTACTTTTCTGACCATCAATCCTTATTGATGTCGAGGCTCTTCGAAGAATGTTCAGTTTTCGTGATTGTCGATTCTTATTGACGACATGTTTCTTAAAAGGTGGTTTTTCTTCCCGTTAGTCCATACTGACGATGTGGCCCCTTCAAAGATGTTGACTTTTTCATCAATTCCCGTAGACAGAAGGATTCTGAAATTCAAGGGATGGTGTTGAATTGCGTTATGGTGTCTTGCCGTCTATCCTTAGACGATGTGTATATGGAGATAATGGTGTCTTTCCGTCTATCCTTAGACGATGTGAGTATGCGTTCAGGCTTTGTTTCCGTCTATCCTTAGACGATGTGAATGTTGATCAGGATAATGCCGTCTACTCTTAGACGATGTGAGTTTGGAGATTAAGAATTCCTTTCCGTCTATCCTTAGACGATGTGAGTATGGAGATTAAAGTTCTCTCCCGTCTGTCAGTAGACAGCGTGAATTCAGAGATTATTTCTTCCCGTCTATCCTTAGACGATGTGAGTTGTTTTGTTTCATCAATCAGGATGACCCCGTCTACCCTTAGACGATGTGTATGGAGATTATGGTGATGCCGTCTACCCTTAGACGATGTGTATGGAGATTATGGTGATGCCGTCTACCCTTAGACGATGTGTGTATGGAGATTATGGTGATGCCGTCTACCCTTAGACGATGTGTGTATGGAGATTATGGTGATGCCGTCTACCCTTAGACGATGTGTGTATGGAGATTATGGTGATTCCGTCTACCCTTAGACGATGTGTGTATGGAGATTATGGTGATGCCGTCTACCCTTAGACGATGTGAATATGGAGATTAAGAATGTGATTCCGTCTATCCTTAGACGATGTGAATTGATTTGTCATTATGGTGACTTTCCGTCTATCCTTAGGCGATGTGAATTTGGAGATTGATGTTGTCTTTCCGTCTATCATTAGACGAAGTGAGTATTCGATAATGGTGTCTTCCCGTCCATCTTTGGACGATGTGAGTATATTTCTCTTCCTGCCTATCAGTAGGCAATGTGAAAGAATCAGGTATTTTGTTGCAGCTCTCGGGTTTGTTATATGGGGTATCACAAGCAACGGGTATTCAAATCAGGAGTTCTTTATCAGATGATTAAATCAGTTTGGTGCCATAATGACTGGACTCGGTTTTCTGGACTTTATTCTCCAAGCAGTTGACAGTATATGCTCGCGGTTGGCAAATTTTCGGGTTTTATTTGTATTCAACCGTCTCGTACCTCTGAATGTTTGAAGGCTGAGCGCTCTTCAAACCCTTCAGGTCCAAGTCGCTTGAATAGGGGCAGCTGTTGCACCCTAAAATTTGACCAACCGGTTCTCCCATTTGACTCATGGTTTAATTTCATATTCACAGCTCAGATGTATGATTTTTGTGCACAAGCAGGGGATATCAGAGTTTACAGCTTGATTTTTGTCTATCAGATATGGCAGACCCAGTCCAGATTGCCAGGGTTTTATTTTCAGGAAATTGTGCGCTCCTCGGTGATTTTTCAGTGATTTTGGGATATTCTGATGCCCGGGGATCTCCGTTCGATTCGATCTGGTCTCGTGCGCTTTTATGGGAGTCATTTGCATTCATCTGCATTTTTAGGATTTTTATAGACTTTTTGTGAATTTCTAACAGGCTTTATAGATTTTTCTGGAATTTAAATAGGGTTTTAGAATATTTTAATAGCTTAATTCTCTTTTTAGGATTTTATAAGATTTTTTTAAATCATTTTTAGAATTTTCTATAGATTTTAAAATGGATTTTAATATTTTTAGGAAATATGAAATAATATAGTTTTTTCTTTTGTTAATGATAGATTTTAATTGGTATTAAATGATAATAGGATTTTAATAGAGAATTAGTGAAAGTTTAGGGTTTAATTAGTTTAATCATTTTTTAGAATTTAATTAGGATTAATTGAATTGTTAGAGATAATTAGATCTTAATTGAGTTTTAGATTTAATTAGGTTGATTTAGGCTTGATTAGGATACTTAGAGTTTTAATCATTTTTTTAATTAGGTTAATTGAGTTTTAGATTTAATTAGGGTTATTAGTATTAATCAGATTTAGTTAATTAATATTTTACAGTTTTTTGACTCATTTTTCGTAATGGGCCCAGTGAGGCGTTTTTTTTGTCAAGGCCCAATTCAATTCTCATCAGAAGTCCAAAAAAGTCCAAACAGCAAAATGATCCAGTCTTTCTACCATCTTCCAGCGCATGCCAGAATAGTCTAGAAGGTGCCACGCGTCTCTCAGCGTAATAAATAAGCAGCCACGTGGTGGCCATGCGAAGCCCCACACGTCTTGCATTGATTACGCCACCACACTCAGAACCCACTCTCTCTCCTGCCACGTAACTCCCACACGCGTCTCTCACTGGCTCTCCCTCCTTCCACGCGTCCTGCTCCACAAGCTTCGCCGTGAAACCACTCCGGCCGCCGTGCATGTACGCCGGCAACCGTTCCCCACCGGAAAACTCACCAGAAACCACCACAATCCCCAGCGATCTCCGTTCAACACTCATCACCAAACTCAGAGAACGAACCAGAACGATGAAGATTCATCGTCTTCAACCAAATGTTCATCAGTCTTCATGACCTTCCCCAG
Organism: Lathyrus sativus; assembly: GCA_963859935.3. NCBI lineage: Eukaryota > Viridiplantae > Streptophyta > Magnoliopsida > Fabales > Fabaceae > Lathyrus > Lathyrus sativus. Next base: position 31,764,050 of record OZ012741.1, on the reverse strand, counting down.
AACATTCATCGTCACCATCAATTCTTTCCCCAGAAACATCTTCGTTCGCCATCAATTCTCCAGAAACGCCACTAAACCTTCAAACCTTCATACCTTCACCCTCAATTTTTCCAGAAACCTTCATCATCTTCAACCAAAATTTCCAGAAACTCATCACCTTCAACCCTAATTTCCAGAAATCAACCTTCATCATTCATCCACCTCCATCAAACTTCCCAGAAATACATCTATCTTCGTTCGTGTTTTCCTAGAAACCTCACGCTGAGTTCAATCTGCAAGAACCTTCCAGAACACCACCAGATCTTCATCCATTCTCAAGCAACTTTTCCAGAAAGCATCTCAGACATTCATCCTTCAAGCAATTCTCCAGAAACGTCATTCCTCGTCCAATCTTCAAGAATACACGAAGTTTTCTCCAGAAATCTTCGAGATCCCAGCGAACTCCTTCAACCTTCTTCAGTTCCAGGATCTTCGTCATTCCTCCAGGTTTGTTCATCCTTCTTACAATTTGTTTACTCATGCGTGGTTAGGGTTTGGGGTGAATCGTTGCTGATATGACTCTAGTATAAACTGTGAGGCCTGGTTTTGATCTAGGATTGTTAGATGAGTTTGATTTCAGGATGTTGTGTGAGTGTGTTTCAGAGAGCGTGAGAGATAGGGTGAGGAAGACGGCTAGGTGTCTTGATGAACAGTGTCTGAGAGGAATTAGGGTTAGTTTTGTTTGTTAGGGTTTGGATTGGTTTAGGGTTGGATTGGGCTTAGGCCCAAGCGTAGTTGCTACGCTACACCCCCCAAATTGCTCAACCCCCCCCAGCGTGTGTGAGGATCCGAATGGTTGGATTGGGCCTTAAGCCCTTAGTTACTTCCTGCACCCCCTGGGCGTAAGCCCAGTAAGAAATAAACTGAGAATCTTGCTAACGCTGCACCCCCATAGTTTTTTTCTTTTTGATTTGTTTGATTTCAGAATCTGGGCCCTGCGCCCAACTGCTTCTAGCACCCCCATTGAGGGCCCAATGTGAATAATAACCAGAATCTCTTGCTGTTTGCACCCTCCATGTTATTTTCTTTTATTTTGATTTTTCTTTTATATTTCCATATTAAATAATTCATAAAATGTAAATAATTGTTTGTTTCAATAATTCTTTTTCAACCATTTCATGAAAAAATGTTAGGAAAATCAAATAAAAATAAAATTGTCATTTTATTTTTTTGTTTGTTATATTTTGCATATTTTTCAATTAATTGATTTGTTTGTTAGTATTTTTAATGCATGCATATCATTAGAAAATTCATAAAAAATGGTAGAATTAGTCAAATAATCCCGTCCTTTTTTCTGTAGACTCGTGATTCAGTGTAGAATTTTATAGTGCAGAAACATTAGCTCAATCATGCATTTTCATTTTAATTGCATTTTTCCATTGTTATTGATGTTGAATAAATTGGTCTGTGGATATGTCTGTGTTGCTGATTGTAGTTCTTTCATCTGGTATTGAATTTTATTCTGATTTTTCAGTATGTTGCCCTAGAGCCATGTAGGTCTCCCATTAGATTTTTTGATAGATTTTTGTAGGGTGTTCTGCTGTGATTTGTCTGAGCCTGAAAATAGGAGAAGTTTTGATGACTTCTGACTGTGAAGTTCAACTGTGGTTGAACTTCAGAGATAGTTTCCTGTGGTTTGTTGGCCTGTGGGTTCTTCTTGAAGGTGGGAGCTGATTGAAGTCCTGTTGGAGCTTGCAAGGATGCAGTAGATTGAGGCTTAGTCTAGGAGCTTGTTGTCTGTTTGTGAGGTTCGAGATCCTGAAGTTTGAAGGGAGTTTATGGTACTTTCCTGAGGAAGGCACTATGAATGACTTTCATCCTTCCTTCTCACCTCTTTCGTAAGTACCCAATGATGTTGGAGCCGACTTGTGAGTTTAATTCCTCCTGAGGAGGAATGTAAACTGATCACATGTTGTTGAGCCACATGGGATACGATTCCTAAGTGGGAGCCTCCTAGTACTTTCCCGAGGAAGGTCCTATGGGTCTATTCACTTAGTTCCAGTAGTTTGTCTAGGATTTCGTAAGTATCCAGTGATGTAGGAGCCAACTTGTGAGTTTAATTCCTCCTGAGGAGGAATATAAACTGATCACAGTTGTTGAGCCACGTAGGATACGATTCCTAAGTGACAGCCTCCTAGTACTTTCCTGAGGAAAGTCCTATGAGTCTGTTCACTTAGTTCCCTTAGTGCATATAGGTTCTTTCCCAAATATCCAGTGACGCCGGAGCCTTCATGTGAGTTTAATCTCTCCTGAGGAGGGATGTAAACTGATCACAGTTGTCGAGCCGCATAGGATATGACTCCTGAGTAGTAACCTCCTGGTACTTTCCTGAGGAAAGCACTATGGGCTTGTCTGCTTAGCTTCCTTTCTCTGGTGAGCTTGTTCTGAAGCTTGGAGACTGGGATTGATTCCTCTTGCCTAGGAGTTTGTTTAGATCCTTGCTTAGGGTTTTGATTAGGTGTTTGCTTAGATCCCTGCTTAGGGTGTTGTATAGAGTTTTGTTTAGAGATAGATTAGGAGCTTGTTTCAGGTTTGTTTGAGGCCCTGCTCAGGGTTAGTCTCTTTGTGTTGTTTGACTTGGGTGATATTGTGTTGCATTAGACTTAGGTTCATCTAGATAGTTTCTGAGTAGGTGCATCTTAGAAGTAGACTTTGTGTGCATGAGAAGTTGAGGGGGTCCTCCTTCTGCTTGTTTGTTATTGCGTGGCTTTGCTTGTTGGTATTTGGTAGAGCTGAGCTCCCTTGCCTTTGTGGTTTGCGGCCTCTGTGCCTTGTTTGTCTAGTTGTTGCATTCATGCATATTTTCAGTATTCTTTTCCATTGCAGTTTCCTGTTTGTAGTTTAATCCTGTTGCCATGATCCCTTAGGAGCTCTGACTTCTCCGCTGCGGAGTTGTTATGATAGACATTAGGATGGTCGGCCAGGTGTGATAGCAGTAGGTAGACTCCCCTGTTTCTCAGTTATAGTTCTAGGGTTTCCCTTTCCTTTCTGTAGGAGCTTTTGAGTAGCTTGATCCGTAGTTAGCTGAACTACAGCTGCTCTGATTCTTCGTTCCAGACGAAGATATGTAGGCATAGGATGCGATATCCTAGCGAGCACACTAACGACTAACCTTTGTTCTCTCGCGGCTGTGCGATCGAGACTTTCCCGCTAACGTCTAATTGTTATCCCTTTCTCCTGCCCGAGCGCGTTTGAGACCAGATCGTATTTGTAGGTTCTAGAGCCTTAGAGACTAGTTTGTTTTCTCACTGCTGTGTGAGAGCCCCTGTTTACCCGTAGTTAGCCGAACTACGTTTGCTCTGATCTTTCATTCCAGATGAAAGTACGTAGGCACAGGACGCGATGTCCTGGCGAGCAACCTTTCCCCCGTTTAGACGTAGGAAGTCGAACTACGTTGACTCTGACTTTCCCATTGCACGAGGGAATACGTAGGCCCAGAACACCGTATGTTCTGTCGAGTCTTGTCCTTTTATTTTCTTTTCAGACCAGCCATTAGCGTAGATAGATAACACACCCTTTTACTTATAAACACCAAGCGTGGATCCCGTCGAGTACGACGGACGTGAGGGGTGCTAATACCTTCCCCTTGCGTAACCGACTCCCGAATCCAGGTTTTGGTTGCGATGACCATACCTTTTCCCGTCTTTGCGAGGTTTACTTCGAGCGTTTCCTTTCCCGCTCTGAGGGATAAATAACGCACGGTGGCGACTCTCCTGTCAAGCCGGCGCCGATTTTCGCAGTAGCGACACTCGTTGCTGCAGAGCGCAAGCTCATGGTGATGCCCAGGAGGTGGAGATCCACAGGAGTCACGCTTTGAGATGTTATTTTCTATTTTTAGTTGGCACTGTGCTTTTTGTGGACACTAGTGCCACCTATACTGATTTTGCATACCTTCGGTACTTATTGGATCTCACACGGATCCATGAGTACAACTAGGGGGTGGCTTGCTTGGCTTATCTGTATTCGAAGCTGAGAGATTGATGTCAATAAACGATGAGGCAAACTACAGGCAACACGACTCTACTGGTGGTAATAATTTTTTATCCTTGATTTTTTTTATCTTTTTCATTTCATATTTGCGATAATTCTTGATCCCTGAATGCTTTTTTATTTTCATTTCAAGCATGGATCCTCCAACACTTCCCACACATTGTTGACTGATCGTGTTGGGATGAGTACACTGAGGAGATACTTAGTGCCTGTGCTTTTATCCCGCTGAGAGGGAACCAGACGGTCGAGCCTTTCAGAGTATATCTTGACCGCTTGGTTGCTGAGGACATCCACTTCAACTGCTACGTGGATCACCATAAGACACGACTTTTTAACGACATATTGTTATACTCTTAATGGCTGGCCTGCTCGTCGACGATCATTGCTACTCATTTGCCCGAGCGCGTCATTCAGCAGTTCAGGTACACCCAGACCATCCTTGTACACCCTTCTGTCTTTGAACCCCCGACCTTGACTCGTATACAGATAGAGGAGATGTTTGTTGATTATCAAAGTCATCTGGTACCAGATGAAGCTCAGGCTACCATAACGCTGAATGATTGGAGCTACATTGACAAATACATCAGGTGGTTCTTCAGGGTCTCACATCCGTACATGGTGTCGACTGCTCCAGGGGATCCTTCGAGACCCACTCATCAGGAGGTTCTATAAGAACGAGAGTCTCAGATGGATCATACTGAGGATTTCTTGCCTTGTTGTCGTCGCATCGTGAAAATGGCGCGAGTAGGCATTACCGAGGGTGTCTTCCCTGAAGGGTCTGCTGTCAGACGAGTACTGGATGACATTATTACGCGGAAACATATGACACTTTTGTACCACAGGCATCGTGCAAGGACAAGGGGGTCGAGGTTCGAAGAGGCAGGCCAGCACAGGAGGTAGGGGAAGGTTGTCAGGTACACACAGTAGTTGTTTGTATTTATTTTGTTTCATGATTGTGATTTATACGTTTTTCCTGACATTATTATTACATTTTGGCCTTAAGGATTATATGACATCCTATTATTATATTATTATGTTATTTTGATGTGTATATTATTTTATAATTCATCTGCGAACAAATTCATAATGCTTATCTTATAATTCATCAGTTGACGCGTCCGAAGATATATCTCCAAAATCTGGAGGCATTTGTGGAAACCCACATAGTGGGAATGAAACCCATGGAGTGGGATAAGAAATTCTCTTAATGTAAATAACAACTTGTTAATATTATATCAATAAACTCCTTTTTTTCTCACACAATGGTTGATCTATTTATAAATAAATAAATAAATAAATTTCATAAAATAAACATTTCAATTTATGGTTTGACATTTATATATTTTTAATTGTATCTTTAATTAATATTATTTAAATTTAATTATAGTTTTGATCCTTAATGTTCTGATTCATAAAGTTAATCCCTCAGTTTAAAATCCAAACAATTTTAATCATCCTTTCATATTTTTCCATTTAAAATTGACGATTTGTCCACTTTTAAATGATGTGTCAGTTATAAAATTTAATAACTCATCTAGTATGAATCATTTTTGAAACTTATAAATAAAAAATATAATTTAAAAAGTTGACACTTAATGGATTTAAAGTGCACAAAAGTCAGAGGAGGACCAAAATAGTTTGGATTATATATATATATATATATATATATATATATATATATATATATATATATATATATATATATATATATATATATATATATATATATATATATATATATATATATATATATATATATATATATATATATATATATATATATATATATATATATATATATATATATATATATATATATATATATATATATATAGAGAGAGAGAGAGAGAGAGAGAGAGAGATTTAAAATACATTAGTCGGGAGTGTTTTATCGTATCCATAGGGATTGTACGAGAATATTTGAGGCTTGCCGTTCAATATTTTAGTGACTTAAGAAAGGGGGTTTTCAATTGGTTTCTAGTTGGTAACATAAGTTTGCAAGAAGTAAACAAGATAAAAATTGGTTTTTGTTTGATAAAAATCATGCCAAGATTAGGGTTCACTAATCCTTTTTAAACGTATACAATTAATTGAATATGTGAACTTAGTTTCAACCAATATAATCGCTTATCCTTGCAAAACCGTTCATCTCTAAAGCGATTTCGTAAATATTATTGTTTCGACCGTAAATGATCTCTCTAAATAACACCCGAAACTATAATCATTAAGATTAATGCAATGCGAATATCAACTTACAAATCTATGTCTAGAGTTTGTTAGTTGATAGATGAAGAAATTAGGTCAAGACTTGAAAAGTTTATGTCTAAAGCAATACAAATCATAGATACAACAAAATATAGCAAATAACTTCATCTATATTGATCAAAGCTTTGTTCACATACAAAAGATTAAGAGGAATACATAAAATCAGAATTAGCTACCTCTAATCTTGACACAAGAAGGGTTTAGCCATCCATTTCCATGGTAGCTGTAGGAACAAGTTTCAAAAGAAGATTGATCAACATCCGAGTCGAATAATCGAGATTGGATAAGAATCCACCTTCTTTTTGTGAAAGATGGCTATGAGATGATGAAAATGGGAAAACTAGGGTTTTTGTGCTGAAAAATACAAAATCGTGAAAAGGCAAAAAGAGAAGATATTTTCATAAAAAGTGGCACCAAGTACTTATAGACATGTTGCTGTGCTGTCACCTTCACACTGCAAATCTCATGTTCGCCTAACGAACATCCAAAAGTGGCACTTAAAGTGCCAGTGTACAATTAAACTGCCCTGAGACATTTCCACATATTCATTGTGCGAATAATCCTTCACACTGCGATGTCTTCGCTAGCCACCTCGCACAATGAATTCTCCTCTAAATACTTACTGCCCTAGGTCTGGGGCCATTCGCTAGGACTTCGCTATGCCTTCGCTCTAGCGAACCATTCGTTAGCTCCTTCACACAACGAGTTTTGATGTCTTCTCTCTCTGTATAAACAATGCCAGGTTCCCAAGAGCCTTTGCTGGCAAGTTCATTGTGCAAACTTGTTGATGTTTTTCCTAGGTAAATTCGCTAGGAAGTTCGTTGTGCGAACTTGTTGATGTTTTGCTGCTGACTTGGTTTCCATGTCAAAGTTCTTGTGTCTTAATCTTCTTATTCTTTTCCTAATTCCTGCACAATAGCACACAAATCAAAGCAACCAAAGCATTTTCAAGCAATGAAGCACATCAACTAAAACATGAGTGATTCAATTCAATTCTCCTACAAAAAGAATGAAAGATGCCAACATTTGATAGAGAAAATAAGCAAAGTTTGGCATCTAACAACTCTCCCCAACTAGATTTTTGCTTGCCTTCAAGAAAAGTATGCCTCTCATTTCAAACAAGAGGATTTGCTCAAGATTAAAATTCACCCAAGAATGGATAAAATGGCTCAAACACAAGAAATGAAAACAAGCAATAGTTTCAAATATTGAGAATCAAACAATGCACAAGAACTAAATTCTTTAAACAAAAATCAAGCCATGCCTCAATCAACAACTAAGTTTTTCATGAATGAATTACTCTATTTCTCTTCTTCGAATAAGGATTGAAGAAATTACGCGTTTGCAACCGCGAGGAAAATGTCACTCACCTAACAAACAAAGCCAATAACAATCCAATTCATACAACATCTAACAATCAAAATTAAAAATATGGAAGCAAGAAGATCACTAAGGTCTTTAAGGTTGTAGCTTGGTCGGGTTCACAAAAAGGGACATTTCTAAGGCCATTGAAACGAAATTGCCGATGTAAATGAGACATTCACTGTACACGTTATTTACACATCTCAACTTCATTCCATTTTTTTCTTAATTTCAAACCTTCACAAACCTTATTTCACAACTTATTCTTTCACTATTTTTTATTTCCAAGCAAGCATTATTTTTCTCTTTTTTTTTTACATTCATATTCACACAATTTTTTTTTCAATGCTTGCTTGAATTTTTCAAAAGTTGTAGCAACCTACCATTCTTATTTTTCATTCTCCCCAACTTGATTTTTACCCAACCCTCAAGTGGATGTTCTTTGCTTTTTATGGCAAAGAGATCAATTAAAACAAATTCAAGGGTTCACATTGTTTAGGCTCAAAAGGGGTTAACGAATTCTCTCTACTCACATGTAAGTTACATTTGGACATGGTTATGCTAAATATAAACAAGTGCCTTGATCATTTCTAATGCTTACACAAATTCACAATAATAACAAGATAAAGCATGAATCAAACGAATCAACAAAGTTTATTAGTAATCCAGCATTTAGTAAACAATGGAAGCTTTCTTACAAATTGTGGTTTTTGGTCTTAAGTGAAACAATCATTCAAACAACTTGCTAAAGGAACAAATTTCATTTGCACAAAGACTTAAGTTCTTAAGCATTCTAAAATTCTAAAGAAAGGTAACCATGTACCTTGACAACATTCACTTGCTTAATACTATTATCGTCATCCAAAATTGGACAAATCTTCATTGGATACTTCTTTCTAGAGAGCAACCAATTTAGAAGTTCATTTAGATCCCAACAACATGGTAAACATTAAATACCACCAAAAAATATACACAAATTTACACTACTCAATAAAAACAATACTTTTAACATCAAAAAAATTAACATTAATAATACTAAATAGAAATGTGCTTAGGTTTAAAAACACCCCAAAATAGTACATCAACATTATCCAAAACAAAGTACAATAATGATAATAAAAGTAATGATCTAAACACAAGAAAACTTCACTTTGCAGACCAGAGAAAGTTACTCAAGATCATGCTCACAAAACATAAACATAAACAAAATCAGTCCTCACGGACTCTGTAGCCTCCACACTCTCTGAACCTTCATCTGAACTAGACTCATCACCATCATCAGATTCCTTAATATCATCACCATCGCCTACCTCAGCCCTGCCATCATCAGGGCTAGAAGTACCCACCCCTCTCCAAACGTAGGCCTGACCTCAGGCCAACTGTTAGATGCCCAACTTTGCTTATTTGATCTATCAAACATGGGCATCTTTCACTCTTTTTTTGTAAAGAAAGTGTTAGAATCACTCTTGCTTTAGTTGATTTGCACCATTATGTGAAAATATCTTGGTTCTTTTGATTTGTGTGTTATTATGCAGGAATTAGGCATGAAAAAGTGAAGAGTAAGACACAAGAAAGATAACAAAGAAACCAAGTCAGTATGCAAACAACAACAAGTTCGTACAACGAACTTGCTAGAGAAGCTGCCATCAAAACTTCATAAAGTTCGCTAGGCGAACTTTGTAGCAAAGGCCAGGAAACCAAAACAGAAAGAAAAGGGCCCTAAGTTCGTTGTGCGAAGGAGGCAACGAATAACTCTCTAGGAGAAGAGGTAGCGAAGAGCTAGCAAACACTCCCAGACTTGAGGCAGTAGGTATTTGGAGAAGAATTCGCTGTGCGAAGTTCTCAGCGAAGGATTCACACTGCGAAGAATTCTTCGCACAAAGAACATGTGGCATTTTGTCTGGGGAGTTTTCTCAGGACATAGGTACTTCAGGTGCCATTTTGGTTGTTCGCTAGGCGAACACTTTGTTCGCACTGCGAACATGACAACTCAGCAACCCTTCTATAAGTAGTATGAGCTACTTTTTGAGAAAAATATCTTTTATTTTTTGTACTTTCTTTTGAGAGGATTTTCAGACCTAAAAAGCTTGCCTCTCCATTTCTCATCATCTCTTAGCAATATTTCACAAAAAGAAGGTGGATTCCCATCTAATCTCGATTATTCGACTCGGATGTTGATCAACCTTCTTACAAAACTTGTTGCTCAAGCTATCATGGAAATGAGTGGCTAAATCCTTCTCTTGTCAAGGTTAGAGGTTGTTAGTTCAAATTTTATGTATTCTTTATCTTTTGTATGTGAACAATGTTGTGATCAATATAGATGATGTTATTTGCTACTCTTTGTACATTTATGGTTTGGATTGCTTTAGACATGAACTTTCCAAGTCTTGAACTAATTTCTTCATCTATCAACTATACAAATTCTAGACATAGGTTTGAAAGTTGATATCCGCTTTCTATTGATCTTAATGATTATTATTTTGAGTGTTATTTAAAGAGATCATTTAATGGTCGAAACAATAACATTCACGAAATCGCTTTAGAAATGAACGTTTTTGCGAGGATACGCGGTTATGTTGGTTAAAACTTCGTTCACATATTCAATCGGTTGGATACGTTTAGGGCGGATTAGCGAACCCTAATCTTGACATGTTTTTATCAAACTTAGACCAAATTTTATTCCATTTTAATTCTTGCAAACTCTTGTTACGAAAATAGAAACCATTTAAAAACCCCCTTTCTTAAATCATTAAACCGTTGACATCATGTTATGCACAACGGAGGGATCGCGACACTGTAACTAGAGTACCTGCATAGAGTCATGAATGGTAATCATGGCGCGTTGTGTGGCCGCCGTCCAGTCCCAATTATAGTTACATACAGCCTGCTGGAATGGATTGAAACCCTGAGAGAAACTAACCTCGGGGCCTTCAGTAGCCCCGACATCAGAAGCAACTACAGTAGAAGAACTTCCTTTCAAACTTTTGGGACGACAATACTTGTCCACATATCTCTCATCAATAGTATCCATGATCATCACCTGTCTACGCGAAGGTAGCGTAACCCTCATATGGACACAAAGTGCCATGATAAGACATGGAAAGGTGAGGGGGGCAATTAACTCGAGCCATGGCCTTGAGACCACTCTCCCCCAAAGATCTCATTTCATCTGCGATGATCCTAGCTACATCAATCTGAACATTTGTAAGAATACAGTGAACCAAGTGTGCCACTGGGATCGACATGGTAGAAGTGTGCGACTTTGGTTTTATATTTGTCAAAACCAACAAAAGCATCAACTGAGGCAACTGTTTCATATCCTCACGGTGATAACACCTTGGAACCTCAGATGGGTTCAATTTAAATGTCTTCCCCTCCAAGAGCAAAGCCTCGGAAATTAGGTCCGTGTCTCTATGAAGCCTTAGGTCCCTATGATAGTCATCGATTTCATCTTCGCCTAGGTTCAATGCCCTTCCAAGAACTCTGTTAATGGTGTCTCTATCAAAGCTTTCCTCTCTGCCTAACAATCTTGTGGTCCATGTGAATGGCTTATCATCATTTGGAAGAGCATTGACATAAAATTCCCTCACAACTTCAATGTTATAGTTGTCTGTAGGTGTCACCAAAGTATCCCACCGCTTGCTATGAATGATGCCAGCAACAGTTCTGTGGGATTCTTCCGGATTAATGTTGAAACGATTTTCCGGTAGAATTCTTTGGTTTTCTAAGGCTACATACCTTGCTACCTATTTCGGTCCTACAAAGAGGTCACTGTTGTATTGAATTGGTTACGGACGTGAGGTACTTCTGATCTTTCTTTTCTTGGACGCAATAATTTTTAGAGCCATCTGCACCAACAAATCAGACAAACAGAAACCAATACACAAACAGATTAATCTAGAAAAACAAACAAGAAAGCATAACAAGCACTCTGTATCAGTAAAATAACAAAGAAAAATCTATCATGTTTGCTGGAAGATTCGCCGTGCGAAGGCCTGGAGAAAACTCGCACCAGGTTCGCAGTACGAACTTCCCAGCAAAGGTCCTGCAAATTTCATATTTAAACCCCTATTTCGTTCCAAAATGAATTTTTCCCAATTTCTACATGCAACCACCAAAGATAATGATATGGGTCACAATTTTAAATCACTAACAACAACATGCAACATATTTTACAATTCTAACCTAACCCTAATCAACTACTTGAAGTTGCATTTCACAACCCTAACAACAATCCAAAACAGAATAATTTCAGATGCAAGAAATAATAAGCAAACCTGGAATGTTGAATGGTGAAGAGATTGTCACAGAGAACTTGGGTGCACTTATTGTTGTGTGAGATTGGAAGTGTGAGAGTGAGAGCAAGTGAGAAACAGAATTTGAAAGTGAGGAAGGGGGAAATGTTAACCCCTTAAGAGAAAGTTTAGCAAGTAAGTGGGTGGGCCGAAAATTTGGCCCAAAAGCCAAAACATAACTGATGTGGCAGAAAAATAATCCCCTGCTTCACCTTACTCGCACTGTGAGTTTGCTAGCGAAGGAGCTCGCACAACGAACTTGCTGGAGAACATGACAGGATTTGCAAAAAAAAAAAAAATTCTTCTTCCCAACTCTTTCTACCATATCCTTGCATAAACATACATTAAATAAAAACAGTAAAACATAAACACTTACAATGTTGGGGTGCCTCCGAACAAGCATTTTGTTTAACATCGTTGTAGCTCGACGGTCCAATGTGATCAGGGATCGCACAGAGGCACGAAGGTAGTGTTCCGCTTGAAATCACCATCCAAGTATATCTTCAATCTTTGGCCATTCATTGTCCAACTCTCCTTTGACTTCACATCTTGAATTATGATTGCTCCAAAGCTCATGATGTCTCGAATCCGAAACGGACTCGACCATTTTGATTTCAGCTTTTCTGGGAACAATTTCAATCGAGAGTTGAAAAGCAACACCGTTTATCCCACTTCAAACTTCTTGGCCATGATTTTCTTATCATGATAACTCTTCACCCGGTCTTTGTAAACTTTGTTGGATTCATACGCTTGCAAGCACAATTCCTCCGATTCATGAAGTTTGATTTTTCTTTTTTCACCACTTAACTTTTGATCAAAATTCAACAATTTCAACGCCCAAAAGGCCTTATGTTCCAACTCTACCGACAAGTGACAATTCTTACCATAGACAATTTTAAAAGGAGTGAGACCAATCGGATCCTTAAAAGTCGTCTGATAAGCCCACAAAGCATTGTCTAACTTGCTTAACCAATCTTTTCTAGAAGTGGACACATCTTTTTCCAATTTTTTATTTATTTCTCGATTTGGTACTTCAGCTTTCCTATTAGCTTGTGGATGGTAGGATGTTGCAACTTTATGCTTAACACCGCACTGCTCAAATGCTTTTTCCAGCTGAGTGTTGCAGAAGTGAGATCCTCCATCACTTATCAACACTCGCGGAGTACCAAATCGAGAGAAAATATTTTTCTTTTTCTGGTTACTAGTTAGACCTTCCAGTATTAATCTGACGGTTTTGTGGTTAGCCATGTCGGCAAACCAAGGTCTAACTTGCACCATGTATAACTTTTCATCAGGAAATTCTTCCTTCACCTCATTTTCATGTTTCGTAACCTCAACATTCACAAGACGGGATAAGTATCCCCACCAAATTCTCGGATCTCTTTTTGTCACGAATTTCCAAATCAAATTCTTGTAATAAAAGGATCCAACGAATTAGCCTTTGTTTTGAATCCGGCTTGGTGAGCAGATACTTGATCACCACATGGCCAGTGTAAACCACAACTTTAGACCCTATCAAATATGACCTAAATTTTTCCAATGCATACACTATTGCAAGAAACTCTTTCTCGGTTGTTGCATAGTTTATTTGAGCTTCATTGAGAACTTTGCTCGCATAGTGTATAGCATGCAAAAATTTTATTTTTCATTGACCCAACATCGCGCCAACCGCATAATCACTAGCATCACACATGAGTTCAAAATAAATTTTCCAATTTGGTGCTACGATTATGGGCGCGATGGTTAAGATTTGCTTTAAAGAATTAAAAGCTTTCATACAAGACTCATTGAAAATAAAAGACTTATCTTTGTTAAGCAAGTTGCTCAATGGCTTCGCGATCTTTGATAAATCTTCGGTAGAATCCTGCATGACCCAAAAAGCTTCTAATTCCTTTCACGTTCAAAGGTGGTGGTAGCTTCTCAATGACTTCCACTTTGGCACGATCAACTTCAAGCCCTTTCAAAGAAACCTTGTGTCTAAGCACAATTCCTTCCGTGACCATAAAATTGCATTTTTCCCAGTTGAGTACTAAGTTAGTCTCCACACACCTCTCTAAAACAAAATCCAAAATTTTCAGACAAAGGTCAAATGACGGACCGAAAACTAAGAAGTCATCCATAACACTTCGATAGTCTTTTCGATCAAGTCCGAGAAAATAGCTTGCATACACCTTTGAAAAGTCGCATGTGCATTACACAGGCCAAACGACATCCTCCTATAAGCAAAGATTCCGAAAAGGCAAGTGAAAGATGTTTTTTCATGATCCTCCGGGTTGACAATGATTTGGTTATACCCCGAGTATCCATCCAAAAAACAATAATACTCTTAATCAGAGAGCCTCTCGAGCATTTGATCAATGAAAGGAAGAGGGAAGTGATCTTTCCTCGTGGCTTGATTAAGCCTACGGTAGTCGATACACATCCTCCACCCTGTTACAGTTTTTGTTGGAATTAACTCATTCTTCTCATTACGGATAAATGTCATTCCTCCCTTCTTCGACATCACTTGTACCAGACTAACCCACAGTCTGTCAGAGATAGGATAAATCATTCCGACGTCCAACATTTTTGCCACTTCTTTCATGGTAGGATTCAATCTTCTTTGTGGTTGAGCCACCGACTTGAAATCTTCCTCCATGAATATTCAGTGCATACAATAGGATGGATTAATACCTTTCAAGTCGGAAAGAGTCCAACCCATTGCCTGTTAATTTTTCTTCAAAACACCAACTAATTTTATTTCTTCCTTCTTGGTTAGCTCCGCACTAATGATCACCGACTTGTTTCCATCTTCATCAAGAAAGATATACTTGATATGAGATGGTAACACTTTCAACTCAAGTTTAATTTCCTCATTGTTTTCCTTTTTCAATATTTCCACTCTTTCATTTAAAGGGGGAATTTCTTCCAACACTTCAAGCTCCCGCAAGCATTTTTCAATCTCTTTTTCTTCTTTCTCATTGACATTTGAAAGAGCATTGGTAAGAACTTGTTGTAATGGTATGGGAACTTGTAGTAACTCTTTAATTTCTTCGATCACCATTTTCGTTGCATCGATTCTAAAATAATCAGTCTTGTCATTCGAGTGCTTCATGGCTTCAAAAAGATTGAAACATGTCTCATCATCTTGAACTCTAACTTTCATTATACCATCATCCATATCAATTTCCACGCACACGTTCTTCATAAAAGGTCGCCCAAGAATTAGGGAGATTCCTCATCTCCCTCCATATCAATCACCATAAAGTCGATTGGAAACAAAAATTTGTCAACCTTTACCAACACGTCTTCTGCTACACCATGAGGGCGAGTGGTAGATTTGTAAGCAAGTTGCAATGTCATTTGAATGGACTTCAACTCCATTTATCCCAACCGCTTCACAATAGACAAGGGTATCAAATTGATACTAGAGCCTAAATCGATCAACCCATTGTCAACATAAATGTTTCCAATTGTAACCGGCAAAGTGACTCGTCCCGGATCACTTTCTTTCCTCGGGAGAGTACGTTGAATGATTGTGCTACAACTAGCATCCACCATGATTGGTTCTTGATTCATATACCTCTTCTTCTTTGTAAAGATATTCTTCATGAATCTCGCATACTTAGGCATTTGTTTCAATGCTTCGGAAAACGGAATATTGATTTGCAATTGCTTGAATATATTCATGAATCGAGCATAGTGCCTCACACTATCTTTTCTTGATGGAGCATATGGATATGGCAAATTTTGAATCGAAATAGTGCTTACTTGTTCTTTTCCTTTCCTAGACTTTTTCACTTTTTCTTCTCTATTATTTTTCTCCTCTTCCTCACTCTTTTTCACTCTTTCTTTTTCAACTACTTATCCCTCAATATTTTTTTCTACTTCTTTCTCAATAATTTCTTTTTCTCTTTCAACATTTTCTTTTTCTTTTTCAACTGCAACCTCTTCCTCTACTACCTCTCACCTATACCCATGTCAATTTCTCTACTACTTCTCTTGAGAATCGCCTTGCAATGCTCCTTAGGATTTGGGAGAGCGGTAGCCGTAAACGGTCCTTTTTGTTGGTCGACCAATTGTTTTGATAATTGACCCACTTGTGTCTCCAAATTCTTTATAGCCGCATCGGTGTTCTTTTGATTTGACATTGACATTTGCATAAATTGAGTAAGAGCTTCTTCCCTCTTTAAAGTTGCACTTTGAGTTTGTGGAGGTTGAGTGTAATTTTGGTATTGTTGGCGATTTGAAGTTCTGACTTCTTGCGGCCTCCAAGGTTGTTGATACCCATGATTTTGTCTTTGATACCCTTGATTGGCTTGTTAGTAAGATGGCCTAGGTTGGTATCTCTGACTTTTATTTCCAGCATAATTAACCTCTTCCACTACCGGAGGACAATAACCGGTAGGATGGTCACCTTTACACAATTCGTAACTTACGACTTGAGCTTTGGTAGGAACTTCTTGCATTTCTTTGATTTTTTGCGGAAGCTTTGACATTTGTTGAGTCAAAAGCTCCACTTGTTGTGATAGAAGTTTGTTCTGAGCAAGAATAGCATCAATGGAACCCAACTCTAGCACTTCTGGTTTTCTTTGAGTTACTCCACAATTATAATTCCCTTGGTAATCATTAAGAGACATCTTGTCAATAATTGCAATTGCTTCCTCGAAACTTTTATACATTAAAGAACTCCCTGCCGTAGCATCCAACAAGGTCTTGTGAACCGAGAGGAGACCATTGCAGAAAATGTGAACTTGCGTAAGTTCATCAAAACCGTGTCCTTTACATTTTCTCAACATTGACTTGAATCTCTCTCAAGCTTCGTTGGGGGATTCATTTACTCATTGTGAAAATACAACGATTGTTGTCTTTGCTTCCATGAACCGGTTGTACAGAAAAACCGTTCAAGGAACTTTTCTTCCAATAAATTCCAGTCCGTCATTACTAATGTAGACTGATCAAGATACCATTCCTTCACTTTCTCGATCAAAGAATGAGGAAATAGTCTCCTAAATAGTGATTCTTCATCAGCTTCCGGTGCTCCAGTTGGACCCGCAATCTCATAGAATTTGGTAAGATGTATAAATGGATCCTCGTGATCTAACCCCGTGAAAGGATTTTGATAAATGAGTGTAAGGATTCCTGCTTTCATCTCAGATTGCCTTCCATTTGGGATATTGCATGCAAACTGAGCATTATGCCTCAGACTATTTGTACATGGAACTGAAGCTGGAGGTGGTGGTGGTGGAGCTGCCATGATTGGTGAATCAGGTGGAGTGGATGAAGAAGATTCCCCGTGCTCTTGTCTTTCCCTAGCTTGTTTCCGTCTCCGCCTTGTTCGACTATTGAGTCGGCGAGCAGTTCTTTCAATCTCAAGATCAAAAAGAAGGTCTTCAGGCCGGACTTGTCCTCGCGTAAACGAATTCTGCATACAAGCTAAACAGATCAAAAAGCACAAAGAATTACAGAGATAAGAGATTCACAATACACAAATCTTAAGATCACTAATCTATTGCAATACTTGCAATATTCTACTAACAATCCCCGACAACGGTGAAAATTTGTTAGAAAAGTTTAGTCGGGAGTGTTTTATCGTATCCACAGGGATTGTACGAGAATATTTGATGCTTTCCGTTCAATATTTTAGTGACTTAAGAAATGGGGTGTTCAATTGGTTTCTAGTTGGTAACATAAGTTTGCAAGAAGTAAACAAGATAAAACTTGGTTTTTGTTTGATAAAAAGCATGCCAAGATTAGGATTCACTAATCCTTTTTAAACGTATCCAATCAATCAAATATGTGAACTTAGTTTCAACCAATATAATCGCGTATCCTCGCAAAACTATTCATCTCTAAAGCAATTTCGTGAATATTATTGTTTCGACCGTTGAATGATCTATCTAAATAACACCCGAAATAATAATCATTAAGATCAATACAATGCGAATATCAACTTACAAATCTATGTCTAGAGTTTGTTAGTTGATAGATAAAGAAATTAGGTCAAGACTTGAAAAGTTTATGTCTAAAGCAATCCAAACTATAAATACAATAAAATATAGCAAATAACTTCATCTATATTGATCAAAGCTTTGTTCACATACAAAAGATTAAGAGGAATACATCAAATCAGAATTAGCTACCTCTAATCTTGACACAATAAGGGTTTAGCCACCCATTTCCATGGTAGCTTGAGCAACAAGTTTCAAAAGAAGGTTGATCAACATCCGAGTCGAATAATCGACATTGGATGGGAATCCACCTTATTTTTGTGAAAGATGGCTAAGAGATGATGAAAATGGAAAGACTAGGGTTTTTGTGCTGAAAAATACAAAGTTGTAAAAAGGAAAAAAGAGAAGATACTTTCCTAAAAAGTGGCACCAAGTACTTATGGACATGCTACTGTTCTGTCACCTTCGCACTTCGAAGCTCATGTTCGCCTAGTGAACATCTAAAAGTGGCACTTAAAGTGCCAATGCACAGTTAAACCTCCCTGAGACATTTTCACATATTCGTTGTACGAACAATCCTTCACACTGCGAAGTCTTTGCTAGCCACATGACACACCAAATTCTCTTCCAAATAATTACTGCCTGAGGTCTGGGGCCATTTGATATGCCTTCGCTCCAGCGAACCATTCGCTAGCTCCTTCGCAGAGCGAGTTTTGATGTCTTTTTTCTCTGTATGAACAGTGCTAGGTTCCCAAGGGCCTTTGCTGGAAAGTTCGCTGTGCGAACTTGTTGATGTTTTTCCTGGGTAAATTTTCTAGGAAGTTCGTCGTGCGAACTTGTTGATGTTTTGCTGCTGACTTGGTTTCCTTGTCAAAGTTCTTGTGTCTTACTCTTCTTATCTTGTGCCTAATTCCTGCACAATAGCATACAAATCAAAGCAACCAAGGCATTTTCAAGCAATGAAGCATATCAACTAAAACATGAGTGATTTAATTCAATTCTCCTACAAAAATAATGAAATATGCCAACATTTGATAGAGCAAATAAGCAAAGTTTGGTATCTAACAACAGAGCGTGATTCAAAAGTTTAAATAATACATGGTTTTGTTTTATGCTCATAATCAATTATGCACATCACATAATCGATTATGATGTTAAAATATGGAAGTTTTTGTATTGGCACTGTAACCAATCAATCATAAGCCATAATAATCAACTATGAAGCGTTAAAAAAAGAGATAATCGACTAACTCGAATGTGTTAATCGATTATTGTAAAATACACTCATAAAGGTATAAGATTAACTCTTGATTGTGTGTGATTTGACTTAATAATTCAAGAGTTAATCTTATACCTTAACAGACACGGATCAATCGACACATAAAAGACGGGGCTTTACACTTCCCCTTTTTCACAAATCTTAAGATTCAATATCAATTGCTTGATACAACATTGATTCAACACTTCAAATAGGACTTGACTTCACTTTTATCTAATGAGGCCTGATAAATCTTCTTGATAAATATCATCATCAGGGAGATTTCTTGATTGAGATCTCCAAGGATTTCAGTGAACACTGTTTGAGATTAGGTGTTGTTCTTTAGAGATTGGCTTTGATATCTTGATCTCTATGAACCGCAACTTAATCACCATTTTTGATGAAGATTTCACTTCATGGTATTGTCATCATTAGAATTAAAAAGACTTGATCATTATTTCATATGAGGATTTCACATAACATTTTTGTCATCATCAAAACCAAATAGGCCATCTGATTATCGTAGTTATTATACCTGCAAGCACATAAGTTTACATTTCCCCCTTTTTTATGATGACATTTCATCTTTTAGAGAGGTGAAAAAACAAATAAAATAGTCGTAATGAATCAAGTGGTTAAACTCCTCATGAAAAATATAGAGAGTATATGCTACTCCCCTTAAAATTATACATCTTCCCCTTTTAGAAACATCAAAAAGGCAAGAAAAGGTAAACACATATGGAAGACATTCAAGCACATAAATCACCATTTAAGAATGAAGCAGACACAAGCATTTAAAAGTTAAAATACTCCATAAATTAAAAAGAGAATTCAAATACAAAATGAAATATCATAACAAAAGAAACAAAATGACAAAACAACTATGTAAGGACTACTCAAAATCCTCCTCCTCATCATCATCAGTGAATACTCAAGGAGTAACTAAGATCCTTTATGTGCGAGCATACGATCTTGAATGTTGGTCTTTCTGTATGTCTTCTTCTTCCTCTTGATGATGGTGTAGAGAACATATTTTATAGGAGTAGTCTTCGGTATCACTTAATCAGACTCTTCTAAAAGGGATGACTCTCCTTAATGAGGTGGAGCTAGTTGACTTGAGGAGCTTTCATTGGAAGACTTATGGGACAACACCCCTTTGGTGAGGGTTATTCTCATTTTCTCTAAAGTGTTACTTCTTATCCTAATTTAATTTTGGTTTGGTTATTAATCCCCAAGGTTGAATCCAGAGTGCTCAAAAAATATTTTTTATCATCCCACCAAATACTAACTACATATTTTTTCTTTTGCTATCCATCATATGATGGATTACGAAACTAGCCCACCTTGAAAGGAGAAGGGATTCCAAAACATGAATTTTCTAGGAAGGATATAACATAAGGTAGTTAAGAATAACCATTATATGCATCTTCATCAGCTTTATACTCTACATTGGTGCAAGGAAGGTTGCAAATCTCAGCGAAATCTTCAAGATATGGTATGATTTGTTGCTTATTGACTTCACTTATGATAATTCCACCAACATAATTGAGGTTTGAATATAAATTTCTAACCATGTTTAGAAACTTCTCTTCAGGGATATCACAAATGAAACTCTTGAGAAAAGCTTCATTAAATAACTTCAAGAACTCACAATCTTTAAAAATCTTTTCTTCCAATTGGTAGGAGTGGAGAATCCTTCTTCTTACATAATCTTTGTTGAAATGATCCTTTTTGTCTTGAGATGAAAAGAACTCTGAGAAGTATGTTGTAAAGGAAGAACGTTCATATGTGCAAATTCTTTTGGAGCCATGGTGATGATGATGATGATTTCAAGAGTATTTTTCACATACACACACACACACACACACACACACACACACACACATACACACACACACAAATAGATAGATAGATAGATATATAGATAGATAGATAGATAGATAGATAGATAGATAGATAGATAGATAAATAGATAGATAAATAGAGAGAGAGAGAGAGAGAGAGAGAGAGAGAGAGAGAGAGAGAGAGAGAGAGAGAGAGAGAGAGAGAGAGAGAGAGAGAGAGAGAGAGAGAGAGAGAGAGAGAGAGAGAGAGAGAGAGAGAGAGAGTATTCAAAATATGTTTTTCCAAGACTTTAGAACTCAGTAAAAATATAAAGAGATGAATCATATAAAATCAAACAATACCAACAATAAATTTAAATCACAACGGAGATAGAAGCAACCTAAGAGTGTACATGATCAATATCACCACCAACATTAAAAAGATAAACTAAAATCATATATGATCTAGTCTCAATCTTCAAGCACACAAAGATGGAGACAATATGTCAAAAACAATTCATTGATAAAATGGAAGGATTTGTTTCTTCAATAAATCCAAACATCGAAGTAAAAAAACACATTCCCAAACCTTTGAAAATATATAGCACAAGTTGTTGAAAATGTAATTCCTTGTATCGAAGCAAGTGTAGCTCGACAGAAACAAGGATGTGTCAAAATTAGCCTAGTGTGTGTGTCGAGTCGCGTTAGATGTCGAAGTTTCAAAGCAGGTTGCTTGACACAAAATTTTGACTTAGACCAAAATATACATTTTGGGCTTTTGTGTGTTTAGGCTTTACCTTAGGGAGAAAGGTAGCTCAATTATAAATAGAGGGAATAATCCCTATTCTTTTATTAACTTATATTCACATAAGTTTGCAATTGCAAAGTGAATAAGAGAATTTCCACAGTTTGTAGGCAGAGAGAAACTTTGCAGGAAATCACCATCTTCTCCAATTTTCGTCAAACCCTAAATTTATTTCTTATTCAATTTTCTTTCTTCTTCCATTAACAATTGTTGCGCAAAATCATTCTTGGAATCAAGGTGTGATTGTTTCACTTGAGTGAATAGTGAAGAACAAGGGATTTCGATCAGGCTGATTGAATCCTGGTTGAGAGATTCATGGGAAGAAAATCACGATGGCGATTGTTGCAGTGATAATAGGATATCAAATTATTGATTAATTTGAATCACAATCTTAGATTTACAACCGGTCTTTGATTTATCCGAAGAAAGGTTAAAGAAGGAAAAACCTATTTTGCATTTTAAACACAATGCGGGGAGAGATCTAAGGTTCGAGGGTTGGTTAAGCTTAGGGAAGGTATTAGCATCCTAAACTTTTATAGTGCTCTACAGGAACCTCTTGTTTTAATGTGCTATTGCTATGGTTATCTGCTTAAAGGTAATGCTAAGGGTTAAAGGGTAAGAGAAATGACCTAAGGGGTTAGTCCTAAGTTTACTCGCCAAGACTCGCATCTTGTGCCTACGTATCCGAGGTAGGGGATGGAATTAGAGTAATCGTAGTTCCCCTTACAGAGGGAGGAAGAGGAACTTCTTGACTACGGTCAAGGTTCCATGGGGAAGTAGACGTTCATAGGAAAGCGTTTATGTGGAGTGCGGAGACTCCTGATTCTACGTTGTAGAGTTGAATTGCAAAAGGGTGAAGTAAGTATTCCACAGCGGGAACTTACATGGAGTGCGGTGACTCCTAATCTTAAGGCTAGGATAAAGGGATAGATGTCCATGACGGGACGCCTAAGCATGAGTACGGTGACTCAAAGTCTTAAGGTTTGGAAAAAGGTATGGGCGTGTCCACGGCGGGACGCCTAAGCACGAGTACGGCGACTCGGATCCTAAGGCTAGGATGGAGTGAGGGTAAAGGCATTGACACGACGGTTAAACGGGATAAATCTTTCCTTCGGAGACAAGTTTATAATGTAAAGCATATGGATAATTGATAATGTAAGGATATGTGAATAGCATGAGATATTGAAATGTAAACTGAGGAATGATGTTAGCAATGGATTAAAGGGATGACTAAGTGGGATAATCGGTGAATTGAAATTGAATTAGAAATTAAATGGTTAATTGTTTTTTTAGAATATTATGTAATTAGAAGAAAATTTTAGAATTTGGATTAATTGAGAAAGGTGTTAGGAATTGTGATTGACAAAAAAGATTAATTAGTTGGCAACTGATTTAATAAGAGGAAAAGAATTGTTTTTAATGACTTCTTGAGAATTTTGTCTAATTAAAATAAATCTAAGCTATAAGGTTAGAATTGATTTAGTTAAAAAAAAAAGGGATAAAAAAGAGCTAATCTTAAGTTAAAAAGAGTTTATTTATTTTTAAGGAACATGGATTACGAGTAAATTTTAAAAAAATTCTAAGTTATTTTATAGAAAATAAAAATGTTTTTGGATTTTAAATAAATATTTATTATTATGGGTTTTAATTATTAAAAAAAAGAAATTAACTTAAAATCAAATAAACATTTTTTTTAATATTTTTTCTATATATTGAAATAAACTAAATCAACCTTTAACTAAAAAAACTAATTATATTTTGTTTTATTTTTACCATAAAAAAACTTAAATTCAAATTCAAATTATTATTTTTATTATTTTTAATTCAAAATTCTCTTTTTATTTTTATATTTTTCAGATTTTTAAATTAAAGTTAGTAGTTAGGTTAGTAATGTTAGTATTTAAAATATTTATTAATATTACATAAAATATAAAAAAAAAAGTGAAAAGACACAAAAATAAATGGGTTGGGCCGGGTCATAACCTCCCAGACCCAACCCGGCCAGCATAAGAGAATGGGAGACAAGGGTTTTGAAAACCCTAATCTCCAAAGGGCCAAAACAGCGCTCTTGACCTCAGCAATGTCTCTCTTCTTCTTCGTTTTTGGCCGTAATGTTATTTCTTCTTTTTCTTTCGGTTCACGGTGTTATTTCTTTTTCTATCTATCCTGAAAAACATGAAAATAAAAAAAAAACATGAGTGTTTTTTATCCTTACGGAATGATAATGGCCTGGTTTGTTGTGATTTTCACGGTTTTGTTGGCGGATCTTCGCAGATTCGTTGATGAATCATGGGGGTGGATGATTTGCGATTTTGATGTACGGATCTATTTTGGGTGATGATGATGACTCTGAGCCTCGCGGGTTTTGACGGATTTTGATGCTTTGTGGTGGCGATTCTTTTCCATTCTAGGCCCGTGGCTGCGGATGAGTTTTTCTGTTCTTGTTTTGTGGCAGTGGATGATGATTGGATGGTGACGAGTTTCGGTTCTTTCGTCCTTTTTTTTCTCGATGATATATGTCCCTTTTATATACAGACATTTCTTCAACGAATCTTGAAGGAGTTTTAAACTTCTCTTCTTTTTCTCTTGAACATGTTTTAACATGTTTTGGTGATTTTTCCAAATCCGGATTTGAGTCTTATTGATACTGATGACATTGTCTGATTTTAGATTTAATCTTGAGGACATGTTTGTTTCTTACCATATTTATTTTCGGATAGATTGATGGTGTTATTGATTTTGTCTGGATTTTTACTATTTTTGGTTTGTTAGACATTGATGGTGATGATATCCCTCTTCCTTTCCATTTACGGATTCATTGATGGCATTATTCTTGCTGTTGGACTTCTTGTGGGCTGTTGGTGAAATATTTTCGTTCATTGATGCTGTTGTTTTTTTTTACCATTTATGGATTTGACGGCTGTTTGGACAGAAAATCATTTTTTCTAAAATTTCCTTTTTCTTCTTTTGGACAGAACATGATATTGCTTTGATTTGGGCCTGAGGCTGTCGGAAAAGAAACGGGGGGTTTGGTAGAAATTTG
The DNA here is from genome assembly GCA_963859935.3 of Lathyrus sativus. Taxonomy (NCBI): domain Eukaryota; kingdom Viridiplantae; phylum Streptophyta; class Magnoliopsida; order Fabales; family Fabaceae; genus Lathyrus; species Lathyrus sativus. Next base: position 31,739,240 of record OZ012741.1, on the reverse strand, counting down.
CTGCCCCTCCCGGACCCGATGATGAAATTACTCTAAGGATCCGAAATAAAATTAAAAATCACTTTTTTTGAAATATCCAACTTCTAACCATTTTCTCATTATTCTTACAGGTTTTGGACGGTTCGGTAGCTCGAAGCATTCAGAAGCTTGAAGAACTTGGAAGCTTGAAGAATTTAGTCTTAGGACTTAGAATTTAGGGCTTTTGTAATTGTAATCCCAAAGACTGTAACCTTGTATTCTTGTAATGGAAACTGGACTTGAAAATTGTATACGAATTCAATTCTTGAATAAAATGTGAATTTGATTCTTTCGAATTTAATTCCAAACCACATCGTATTATGACAACTTTAAACTTTGCATTTCACACCATGAGGCATCTGTGACAATTAACTCGTAACCGACTCAAATATTCAGTGAATAAAGACTTAATTTATTGGAAATAGTTCTCGAATAGACTGAATCCCGATTTGTCCAAGCTTTGACAGTCTCGAATCATATGGTTCATAAATAGATTAATATTCCAACCTTTCATCTGACGGATAAAAATCTGATTCTCAAATAAGGATGGACTGTGCCGAGGAACCTCTAACTTCCACTGCCATAGACTTCCAACCAGTTCTCAAACCAATGTCTTGTAATTTGATATATAGGAGACCCTAGTTTCTTGGGGATCCTCTGATAATGATCTGGTCTGGTAACCATCAAATGACCATAATCTGGTAGTACATCCGCACCCACAGGAATTAAAGGGCCAACAAGATTATTTTCCAATTTTCCGACACGCCTGCAAAACGAACAAGCTAGGCACACTGGTTAGCAGTTAGTTAAAACGGAAAATGGACTAAAATGAAATGTTAAATGATCAATGATCTAAAGGTAAAATTTGGGGTACGACAGTTGCCCCTATTTAAATAACTTCACCGGATGATTTGAGCGATGAAGGCTCGAGAAATCATGGTGAAAGGGATTTAAATACAAATAACTGAAAATTTTGCCCTTAGATGCAGTGATATGCAATGCTATGGACAAAACGACAATGCTGACGATGCTATGAATCTAATATGATGCATATGATGAAAAATGATGCAGAATACAGACGACACAGGGGAACGACACAACGAGCAAACACACACCGGGGAAGACGACGCACTGGGCAACAACATGAAACCGGGGAAATCTAAAGTGATGGACCATTGTTAGATGCCAAATTTCACTTATTTGATCTATCAAAAGTTGGCATCTTACACTCAATTTCGTCAAGAAAGTGTTGAAAACCACTCTTGTTTTGTTTAGTTTGCAATATATCGTGAAAATCTCTTGGTACCTTTGATTTGTGTGCTATTGTGCAGGAATCAGGCACAAAACAAATGGAAAAGTAAGACACAAGAAATGGAAAAAGGAACCAAGAAAACAAGCAAACAAACAGCAAGCTCGCTAGGCGAAGATGCAGCGAGGAAAGGTAGCGAAGCACTCGCTAGGCGAAGGCGCAGCAAGTCTCCAGTGAACACTTCCAGTAGCAAAATGCTGTCAGCTCGCTAGCAGCTCACCTAGCGAGCAGGTAGCGAATGCTCGCTAGCAGCTCGCCTAGCGAGCAGGTAGCGAACGAGCCCAAAATTGAACAGATCTGAAAGTGCCAAAAGTTCGCGTTCGCTAGCTGTTCGCTAGTTGTTCGCCTAGCGAAATGACAGAACCAAAACGTGTATTTAAGTCATTTTCTTGTATTTTTAGGTCATAACTCCATTTTTGGGCCAGAACTTGGTATTGTAAGATTTTGGAACATCAGAACTCATCTCTCTTCATTTCTTGAGAGAGAGAAACACAATACCCTAAGAGGGACGAGGTAAGATCTTCGATCTCTTGTTGGGGTTTGGATTGTAATCTTTTGATACCTTATGTATTTCATCTAATTTATGTTTGTGAACTAGTTTTGATTCTCTATTGATTGATTATCTTTGGTTGCTTGTATGTGGGTCTTGACAAAACCATTTCACATCTTTAATCTCAAATTTTCTTCTATCAAATGAACAAACTTTTGACATGGTTTTGAAGTTGATATTCATTTTATCCTCTATGGTGTTATGTTGATTAAGTAGCATGGGTAGCATGGGTAGGGTCAATAAGATATTGTGTGGGTATGTGATAATAGTGATGAAGAACGATGTTCACCGACATTTAGCGGATTAGATGAATACATGTAAAAAGGGTTAAGCGTGTGTACATATTCTGATCATTGTATTTTATGCAAAACAATTACTTATCTGATATGGGTTTCATTCTTGTTTACCTATCAATCTTTGATTTGAATCGTGATAGAGATATACTTTTCGGATCTGGATCTAGGATGATTACCGGTTAGGTCCTAAACGCTAGAGCTAGACTTAGGCTTAGCATTTGCGTAAGTATCAGATCTTAATACTCTGTGTTGTGTTTTTGTTGGGTGAGAGATCACCAATGAGGCAACATGGTTTTTCTCTCGACGCCGCGTTAGACATAAGCTTTGTCGTGAGTGATACGTAAGGATATTTGACGAATGATTGCGATGTGTTTAATTTGATCAGAAGAATGCATGTGTTATCAATTGATGAAATCCAATCCCAACAAGGCTCCGTTTATATTTCAGTCTTTATTTTATATTTTCTATTTTTATCTATGGTTCTTTGAACCCTTTAAACCAAACCTTTTGAAATTAAGCTTAGAAATGTAGAAATCGTTGAACGGCGTTCAAATCGCACTAATCCCTGTGGAGACGACAAAACTGGGTACTTAATATTTTTTGCTTGCTGCTTTACCGCACCAACAACCATCAGGTTCAAGCATGATTAGTTGTCACTTTAGAAAGAAGGAAATAAGATATTCTCAATGGAGATGGCACTGGCAAGACGACCTCCACTGGGGAAAATATCTAGAGTAGTTGCTCAACAGGTTCAGGCATGACCGACTGACACTCTAGGATAAAAAAGGGTAAAAGCAGGATCCACACGGCGGTAGGATCAGGTAAACAAAATGTTGGAGTCTTCCGGCAAGAATAACATCTATGCTTCTGGGAATTCCTTAAGCGAAGAGATCAAACGGGATCTTCAGGAACCATCAGAATATATACAGGGTAAAAACTCTTCTGTATGCCAAAATAATTGGACTTCAATGGGGGGAATGCCCTGATAAGCTTCTTGAGAGAGACTGCCACTTATCATTGAAAGGGACTTACATGCCAAAACTGGATAAGCTTCTCAAATAAAGAGACTGCCACTTATCTGAAAAAGATAACAATGATAAGCTTCTCATGGGAGACTGCCACTTATCTGGGGATATGGATGAAATGATAAGCTTCTCTGGAGAGACTGCCACTTATCTGATGAAAATAAGCTCCCATGATCAAAATATGATTCAACTTCTTCTTTAACTAAATGATTCATTTAGAAATGGTAAATAAACTTCCCCACACTTCAAGGTTGTCTGTCAAGAACGAGTCTCAGTTTCTTCTTTTACTTGAAAAGGGTAAAATAAACCTCCCCACGCTTCAAGATTTGTATGCCATGAACAGGTCTCAGTTTCTTCTTTTACTTGAAAAGGGTAAAATAAACCTCCCCACGCTTCAAGGTGGAAGGGCAATGGAAACAAGCTTCTCGAGAGAGATGGCCACTTGTTGCTAGTCATAATGAAGATAGGATAAGCTTCTCAAGCGAGACTGCCACTTATCGGTGTTGTAAGCTTCTCGGATGAGACTGTCGCTTAAATGGGGAGTAAAGATACCATGATAAGCTTCTCGGATGAGACTGTCACTTAACAGTAAAGGCGCGTTGTGAAAGGCTCTTCTTGATAGATAGTGCAAAATAAATGCACGTCCAGGTAGGTTCGGTGACTGACAAGGACGAAGTTCAATCTAGGATCGAGCTAGAAAGAAACTGTCAAACAAGACTCCATTGAGGAAAGGAACTCAAATGGGGATTCATCTTATCCAGGCACGAAAAAGATAACTGAAATAACCATCATCCACGAGGGTTGAACTCTGTGGGGAAACCGAAACATAGTAGGCATTTTATGCCTAGGGCTGATGATCTATTTGGAGAGTACGGCCAAACCTAGTTACTCGACGGTAACCATAGCCAAAGTAACGACAACAAACAACGAGGACAGCAAAAATGCAGATGTTGATGCGTATGTCAAAATGAAAATGCAATGAGTATGCCAATGCTGATGCTTATGCTCATGCACATGCTGACAAAAAAGACAAGAGAAGAAGTAAACGGGAGATGAAATAAACATCTCGATGGGGGTACCAGGTGATCTTTGCAAAAGTACATCTGTCAGGGGATAGGAAAGTTAATGGAGGAACTACATCTTGCTTCAAAGTTCCAAACTCTCTAGGGAGAAAACATCCCACGTGGGGATAAGATATCATGACTTCACTGGAGGGATTGCTATCATGAATCTGAATCTTGTCAAAGAGGAACTATTCACTGGGAGAGTCATCTAAGGAATAGAGACTTCCGGGGATAAAATAAATATCTGCTTCATCGAGGAAGATGTGGAGCTAGGTGTCGCAACTGCGAAAAACAACTGGCGAAAAAAACAGAAGAGTCGCCACTTTCGTTATTTATCCCAAAGAGAGGGAAAGGAAACGATCACAAAAACCTAAAGAAAAAGGAAAAGACAAGGTCATCGCAACCATGTCTGGGTTCGGGAGTCGGTTACGCAAGGGGAAGGTATTAGCACCCCTCACGTCCGTCGTACTCGACGGGATCCATGCATTGTTGTCTATCTAAAAGGGTGTGTTAAAGCTATCTAGCTAAAGGCTTAAGGACAAAAGAAAAAAGAAAAGAGAACTGACTCGGCAGAGCATCGCCGCTCTGTGCCTACGTACTCCCTCGTGCAATGGGAAAGTCAGAGTCAACGTAGTTCGCCTAACTACGACTAAAGAAAGGGGGAAAGGTTGCTCGCCGAGACATCGCATCTCGTGCCTACGTACTTTCGTCTGGTATGAAAGATCAGAGCAAATGTAGTCCGGGCTAAAAGGACCACAGGTTGGTTCAAAAGTTTTTTAGTCCGAGTAGGGTTAACAGATAGTTCTAGCAGTTGGTGTATGCAGCTCGACCATTGGAGACTTAGGCGTTACCGTTTGCGGTAGAACGAGGAGTTAACGACACTCTTTTTATGAAGTGATTTTCCTTGATTAAGAACCCCAAAGGGTGCAAAAGGTTTGAAGTGTTTTTGTATTTTTTAGAGAAGAAGTGTTTTGAATTTGATTTGCAACTCATGTTGCACTAAAGACTATGATCTAGGAGCGAATGCGTCGTATATCGTCCAAAGGACATATGCTAACATTCTAGACAATTGAGAGGCAACCACCTAATCATCATTTCCTAAATAGATTAAGGCTTGTAGCGTACAACAATTGTCATCCTTTATTAAGTGTTTTATGAATGTTTGAAGATGAGAAGAGAAAAAGGAACACTAATGGGAGACTAATCAATCCTAAAAGTTATCATGCAAAGTGGACCTAAAGTTGAGTTTGAAAAGGGGAACTACCTAGTTTTATCATGCATAGTTAGGCACCTAATGTCTATCATAACCTCAAGAGGTTAGAGAACTTATGGGGAGCATGGCAAAGAAAAGCTAAAGAAGAAGAAGAAGAAGAATGCATATGCAAATGAAGATACGCACATAAGATGCACAAGTAGAATGATAGTGGGAGGAAAATAGTATGGGACAGCAGCCACCAAAACTCATCTCAACCAAGCATGCATATGGAAATGCAAGAAAAGAGAAGGAGGAGAAGTGCACAAGAAGAAATTAAACAAACACAAGCAAACTACACAAAGATTCACTAAAAAGTGGGATGAAATGACCTAAGTCAAACAACATCAACCACACCAAATGAAAGATAAAACAAACCTCAAAGTCAAGTGAGGATGGGAGACCAAATGAGGGCAGCAAGGGCCTCATAATAAGTACTCAATCATAAGCATCACAAGCCAAGTGCAAAAGAAGCTCAAAAGAGTCCTTAAGGATCTATTATTTTAGGTATACTTCAGTACCTCCTCAGGAGGGACTAAGATACCTTAAATGAGGTTCCAAAGTCATTGGACAGAAGGGAGATGAATATAAGAGAGCTCAAAAGCAATAACAAAGCACAACAAGAAGAAATGCAAGCAAGAGCACAAGGGAAACAAGCATGCATCACATAGGAGTTCAAGTTGAAAGCACAAAAAGAAAGGCATCAACAAACAAGCAATGAACAATATTTTGACCTAAAAATGAACATACAGCTAGCCCAACATGTCTAAAATATGAAACAAGAAGGTTTGAGAGCTTATTGGATCTATAAAGGTCATTTCCAATCCAAACTAGGTCAAGCACTTGTGTGAGCTGTCCTATGAGATGACCTAACTTGTAAGTCACTTCAAAAATAGGAAAATGGCTCAAAAAATATCAAATAAAATGCATAAAGAAGCTAAACAAGTTGGCAACCAGAGGCCAAGAAAACAAGATAAATGTCCTCTCAAAGCACCATCAAAAGAATCAAATCATTTAGATGTACCACTCTGAAATGGGAGAAACAAAGGCAAGAAGAAAAGCCATAAAAGTCAACCCAAAAGTCAACAAACAGGGGCAAAATGGTCCTCTAAAATTGATCAACTCACCATTGAGATGAGGATCAATTTTCAATCATTAGATTACAAAGTAATGAGAGAAACAAATGCGAAAGCAAAACATGTTACAATTTAAACCAACCAAAACAAACTCCAATATTTAATTCATTTTTTAATTAAAAATAAAATGGAAAAATAAAATAAAAATATCCAAAAAAAAGTAGACATCTCAAAGTTGATAAAAAATGTTTTTGGTGAATTTTTAACATATTGGAGCTATTTTAATTAATTAAAATTGTAAACAGAAAATAAAATAAAACACAAAAGAAAATAAAATGAAAATGAAAAAAAAGCGTGGCAAATAGCAATCCAGATTAGTTTAGAAATGGATTGGGCCCAAGCTGGGGGTGCAAATAGCATATGCACCCAAGGCCCAACAGCAAATCAAACAAAAACCAAATAAATCTGGGAATTACATGCAATTAGTCAAACAAAGCGCATCATGAACCCTCACTCAGAACCACTTGATAAAAAAGTAAACAATCAGAGGGTGGATAGCGTGTCAGCGAATAAATGAGAATTCAAATGCTATCCCATGGTTTCAGTCAAACGCAGACCACTGTAGGTCTTAATCTCATCCGTTGGTATCAAAAGTCATCCAATCAAACGAACCACACAAGGACACCTCACCGTCCCCCACCTCCAGCAACCCTAAAACAAAACCAGCTGCCCAGAGTTACTATTCATCATCTTCTCCGGCCAAGCTCCACCGTGAACTGAACCAGCAACAACACATACCTCAAAACTCAACCAAAACGCATGAAATTTATATCAAATCTCATCTAGAGATCAAGAGGATCTCATTTCTGGCCTAAAAACCATTTATTATGCGTGAAACTCCAAACCCGAAGCCAACAAGCTTGAACATCAAAATTCAAAAGTTCATAAAAACAACTTCAATTTGATCTAAAACTTATCTAGAGCTCACATAGGTTACATATCAAGTGTCAAGCAAGCAAAATCATGCACAAACAAGCGAAAACAGATCCAAACATTTTGGAGCAACATCCAACAATCACAACCAATGCCAGTTCGTTTTACACATTAATGATCTACATTAATTCTACGTCTCAAATATGCAAAAATGGCAGTGAATTAATGCTTATCAAGAGTGTAAAGTTGAATTTCAATTACCTAGTGGAGAACTTCCACTGAGCCTTCAAATTGAGCTCAAGCTTGAAGATAATTGTCCAAAATCATTCAAGGATCTCCAATAAAGCTTTCTCAATTCACAATTTTGCTTGAAATGTCCTCAATCTCCAGATTCGAAATTTGAATTTCCACCTCTTTTTCAAAACTGAATTTGCTCAATTTGGCTCCAATTTCCACTTCTAATCATTTGTGAAGGTTCAAAACCTTATATGCAATAGGTCTTGATGATAATTAGGCTCAATCTCAGCCTCTAACAGTCCAATGAAAAATCCAAGGAATTGAATTTCAAGCTTACTCATGTACACGAATTTCACTCAAAAATGGCTCCAAAATGGTTGAAAACACTTGCTGGTACCACATGGAGTATGAATGGTCAGGATTAAGACCTTAATTGACCAAAATCATATGCCTCTGATGACCTGTAACTTGTCTAGATCATAACTTGAGTTCTATAAATCCAATCAAGGACTTCTAGTACTCAAATTAAAGCTAAGAACATGCTCTACAAGTTCCATATTGGTCAAAAGTTGATATGAAACTTGTATATTGAGGTAGGTGGTCTTGAAGTCAGGCACTAAATAGGGGATTTTACCTTGAGAACCCTAATTTAGTAACTTCTCACACACTTGATCCTTGATGAATTGAACTTGAAATGATATCTCATATATCTTAACACAACATACCATGACCATAGAGACTTTGAATTGAGTTTTAATCTCCTTCACTTGCACAGTTGACTGAAGACTAGTCAGATGAAACCCTAATTGCAACAACTTCAACTGTAACCCTTCACACTTAGCACAAACACTTGGATGAGCTCCACAATGACCCTCAAGGAACTCAATGAGCTCTCTCAACATCCTATACCCATAACCCTGAATTCATAAGCCTCTGATGATCTTCAACTGGCCTCCAAGTTAGAAGTTGATCCACATACATCCATCCTTTCTTTCATAAGACCACTGCTTACCTCCTGATGACTTGATGACCATCCAAACTTGAGTAAAACCCTTGCTTAGGCTCAACCTTCTGAATAGAATCCTCTTGCTCTGTACAAACTCTTGATCCCCTATTCAATGAGAAATGCTATGCAATGCAAATGCTAGAAAGAAATGAAATGAAACATAAACCAAGTTAAGAAAAGGTTGCGAAAATTTTGGGGTGCAACAGCTACCCCTATTCAAACGACTTGGACCGGAACAAGTGCAAAGCAAATGACTTTCACGCAATCCAGGTAGAAGACGATTGAATACTAAAGAACCCAGAAATTTTCCAACTGTAGAAATAAAACTGCAAACCTTCCTGGGATAACTGCTCTGATTACAAACACATTCCGCTGGGGAAAAGAGAAACTTAACGAGTAACTCTGCTTGGGGAAACCCATCTGAGAGAACAATAATGACACACAGTTTGAAAAGCATATGGCCTTGCCGTCAATTATCTGCATTAAATTCCTCTAACATCGCCGTCAGGCCCCTGACCTCGTCGCCGGTCATAGTCATTAAGTCTATAAGAACAGTTGGCATCGCCGTCAAACTTCTACTTCAAGCCGGTAGAATAGCTAACATCGTCGTTAGTCCTCTGTTAGATAAAACAGGTATAGAACCCCAAGATACAATTCTCTGACATCGCCGCTAGTCATTCAAAGAAAATCCAACCTGACCTCGCCGTTAGTTAAAATGACGCCTTCGACATTGCCGTCGGACCATCACAAAGTTGATTAAACCATTGACATCACCGTCAATAACCAAAACATCTGACATCGCTGTTAGAAACCAACCTATCCTGATATTGCCACCAGAAACAAACCTCCAACATCGCCGCTGGGAAAATAAAGACCATCTAACATCGCCGTCAGCAACAAACATCCAACATCGCCGCTGGAAAACCAAAAATCACCTGACATCACCGTCAGAAACACACATTACCTGACATCACCGTCAGAAACAAACATCCAACATCGCCGCTGGAAAAGCACCTGACATCGCCGCCAGTTACAACACAAATCTAGCAAGAGAATCTGACTTTGCCGTCAGCAACCATAAGTCCAATAAACATCTGACATCGCCGCCAACTAACTACAACCTGATAAAATAATCTGACCTCGCCGCCAGCTAACCTTAATTCTGAGAAACACCCGACATCACCGTCAAGTACCTGTGAGGATAAAGAATTCTGACATCGCCGCCAGACAACCACGATGATAATAAACATCTGAAATCGCTGCCAGGCAAACACGAATCCGATAAGCATCTAACATCGCCGTTAGATAACCATAATTCTGAGAAACACCCGACATCGCCGTCAAGTACCTGTGAGGATAAAGAATTCTGACATCGCCGCCAGACAACCACGGTGATAATAAACATCTGACATCGCCGCCAGGAAAACACGAATCCGATAAGCATCTAACATCACCGTTAGATAACCATAATTCTGGGAATCTTCTGACATCGCCGCCAGACCTTCGCTAAATAAAAGCGAGCAGCAAAATCCACATGAAGTTAAGATCACCTCCTGGAAATGATCACAGTGAAACTCCGCTGAGGAAATAGCATGAATTGGGGTTTAGCCACCACGTGGGCAAAGACCCATCACCTGCGAGATACACCTGAAACAAAGAGATAATAACCTTGCTTATGTTTCATATGCATATGTTTGAAAATGGCGTAATGCTCCATACGAAATGGAAATGCTACACGTTCCGGTAGATGCTATGCACGCATGCAGATGCACCAAAACTTAATCAACAAAACGAATGCTAGAGATACAGAAACCATCCTGCTAGGATAACAAAAATAACCCTGTTGAGGGAAACAACAATTCTGTCGGGGAAAGAGCGCAAACTGGCTCATGCCAATAACGATTGGACTTATGCCGAGAAACGACCCTTACCGGCCTTCTGCAAGGAATATACTGATGTGACAACATTCTTCTATCCTGCAGGGGAAGGGAGAGCAACACTGTTGGGGAAATCATCCCTTCAATCTGCTGGGGATTGTTCTGCCAAGGAACGAACCTAACCAGGCTGCAAAATACTCTGTGGGGGAGAAGATCCAAACACGACTCGCTGGGGAGTACCTATAAGCATGCATCTTGCGGGGATTAAATGTGCAACAACTCTACTGGGGATAGAGATACGAACTCCACTGGTCGGGGAAGTAAATTCAAGCTGGGGATAGGACAGACTTCATCCAACTTCTTTGCCCCAAGGGTAACGACCCTGCAAAAATGAACAAACCGACAAGATATCCTATGTAACGGAATCATCTTAGTCGTCATTTGTGACGTTTTTCAATTAATTCAAAGTTTTAACAATTATTGGCCAAGACCTGCAAGTTTATGTTAGCACAAGTTCGTCAACACATTGGGCGTTTTCACAAACAAAACAGTAAAAGTTAAAACAAAGCACACAGATCAAGTACTGAATAGTATATGTTTATTGATGAAGGGCCTGTAAATAGGCAAAGTTTTACAACAGATGCAACTCCTGAAAAGAGGAAGCTGCGCAAAATATATACAAATACATACAGAAATATACAAGAGTGTACAAAATGTCAGCAACGTGGCACAGACAAACACCATGAGCTGATCCCTCTATGACTCGCCTGACTCTGATGCTTTCCCGACGCTTCGTCTTCAGAAGAGATTGATTCAGATGAACACAACCCTCAGGTTCTCCCAATCCACTAAACAATGAAGTTCATATGCAGACCGCGGTTATTTGCTTTTCAATCCCTAACTTTTGCCTGAACCGCCCTTTTCGGGTTTTCGATTCACCGGGATACCCATTTTTGCCAAAGTCGCCTTTTCAGGTTTTTGACTTTGCGGGTTTACATCTTTTCATTTTTATCCCTACTTTTTGCCCGAACCTATTTTTCCTTTTTTATGGTTCGCCGGGATGCCCCATTTTTGCCTGGACGTTTCTTTTTGTGTCCAGCGGGTCTCTTTTAAGCAAAGTATTTTTTAACTGCGCCTGCGTTCATAGGGGATGCAAAATCTTCACCATCCATGGTGGCTAACAACAAGGCTCCTCCGGAGAAAACCTTTCGTACAACATATGGACCTTCATAATTGGGAGTCCATTTGCCCCTGTGATCTGAGTGTGGTGGGAGAATCTTTTTCAGCACAAGATCGCCCGTCTGAAAACTTCGAGGGCGCACCTTCTTATCATAAGCTTTCTTCACCCGGCTCTGGTATAAACGACCATATGCAATTGACGCTAGCCTCTTTTCGTCCATCAGGCTAAGCTGATTCAAACGATTCTTAATCCATTCTGCCTCATCAAGTTTCACATCGACCAAAACTCTTAAAGAAAGAATCTCGACTTCTAGCGGTAGGACAACTTCCATACCGTACACTAGCGAGAAAGGAGTTTCCCCGGTTGATGTGCGTACCGTCGTACGATAACCGTGAAGAGCAAATGGTAACATCTCATGCCAATCTTTGTAAGTGACAACCATCTTTTGCACTATCCTTTTGATGTTCTTATTGGCCGCTTCAACAACGCCATTCATCTTCGGCCGATAGGGAGATGAGTTGTGATGTTCAATCTTGAAGTTCTGGCATAACTCCTTCATTATTTTCTTGTTCAGATTCGAACCATTATCAGTAATGATTCGCTCGGGAATTCCATATCTACAAATGATGTCCTTCTTTATGAATCTTGCTACCACTTGTTTAGTCACATTAGCGTACGAAGCTGCTTCAACCCACTTGGTGAAGTAATCGATGGCTACCAAGATGAAACGGTGATTGTTGGATGCAGTGGGCTCAATCTTGCCAATCATATCAATTCCCCACATGGAGAAAGGCCACGGGGATGTCATAACGTTCAACGGGCACGGCGACACATGAATCTTATCAGCATAAATCTGGCATTTATGGCATTTCTTCGCAAATTTGAAACAATCTGACTCCATAGTTAGCCAATAATACCCTGCTCGTAACAACTTTCGAGACATGGCATGTCCGCCGGCATGCGTACCGAAAGTACCCTCGTGGACTTCTTCCATAAGCAACGATGCTTCTTTCTCATCTACACATCTCAAAAACACCAAATCGTGGTTCCTTCTGTAAAACACACCATCTGGGTTTAAGTAAAAGTTGCCAGACAACCTCCTCAGCGTCTTCTTATCCTGAGCCGAAGCCCCTGGCGGATACTCTTGCTTCTTGAGGAAGTTCTGTATATCGTAAAACCATGGCTCGCCACCAGCGGCCTCTTCAATGGCAAATACGAAAGCGGGTCTGTCCAAGCGAGAAATGACTATTCTGGAAGCCTCATTCCAGAAATTCACTTTGTACATCGATGATAGCGTTGCCAAAGCATCGGCCATCTGATTCTCCGCTCTTGGCACATGGTGGAAGTCTATCCGATCGAAAAAGGGTAACAACCTCCTTGCATAATCTCTGTAAGGAATTAGATTCGGTTGACGAGTTTTCCATTCTCCTCGGATCTGGTTAACAACTAGCGCTGAATCGCCATATACGTCGAGATTCTTGATCCTCATATCAATAGCTTCTTCCAGACCCATGATACATGCTTCGTATTCAACTTCATTATTGGTGACTGGAAATGTCAATATGGCAGTGAACGGGATGTGGGTACCATGAGGAGTAGTAATAATTGCCCCAATTCCACTACCATAAGAGTTGACAGCACCATCGAATATCATTTGCCATTGAGAACCCCTCTCTGGACCTTCACCATGCAGTGGTTCTTCACAATCTTTCGCTTTGAGAAACATGATATCCTCGTCAGGAAATTCAAACTTCATCGGTTGATAATCTTCGATTGGCTGCTCAGCAAGGTATTATGACAGAACACTTCCTTTGATGGCTTTCTGAGAAACATACTGTATATCGTACTCTGTCGGTACCATTTGCCATCTAGCAATTCTTCCTGAAAGCGCTTGCTTCTCGAAGAGATACTTAATCGGATCCATCTTTGAAATCATCATGGTTGTATGATTGAGCATATACTATCTCAAACGTTTGGCAGCCCAGGCAAGTGCACAACATGTTTTCTCGAGCATTGAGTAACGGGACTCACAATCTGTGAACTTTTTACTCAAATAATAAATTGCATGCTCCTTTCTTCCAGTCTCGTCGTGTTGACTGAGAACACAACCCATGGAATTCTCAAGAACCGTTAGGTACATGATTAAAGGCCTTCCAGCTACTGGGGGTATCAATATTGGAGGCTCCTGCAAATACTCTTTTACTTTATCAAAGGCTCTTTGACAATTTTCATTCCAGACAACCGCCTGATCTTACTTTAACAATTTAAACGCTCACACGTGGCGGTGAGATAAGATATGAACCGAGCAATGTAGTTCAATCTCCCCAGGAAACCACTGACTTCTTTTTCTGTTTTCGGTGCTTGCATGTCTTGTATGGCTTTTATCTTTGCAGGATCGACCTCAATTCCTCTTTCGCTGACAATAAACCCCAATAACTTTCTGGACCGAACTCCGAAAGTGCACTTATTCGGATCCAACCTCAGTCTGAACTTTCTAAGCCTTTCAAACAGCTTCAACAAGTTAACCAGATGCTCCTCCTCTGTTTGGGATTTAGCAATCATATCGTCAACATAAACCTCAATCTCTTTATGCATCATGTCATGAAAGAGCGTCGTCATAGCACACTGATATGTTGCTCCGACGTTCTTCAAACCAAAAGGCATCACCTTATAGCAAAATGTTCCCCACGGTGTAATGAATGTTGTCTTCTCCATGTCCTCCGGTGCCATCTTTATCTGATTATAACCCGAGAAACCATCCCTGAAGGAAAACACCGAGAATTAAGCCGTATTGTCGACCAATACGTCAATATGAGGGAGCGGGAAATCATCTTTAGGGCTTGCCTTGTTCAAATCCCGATAATCAACAGACATACGCACCTTACCGTCTTTCTTCGGTACAGGCACTATGTTAGCGACCCACGGAGGGTAGGTAGTCACAGCTAAGAACCTAGCATCCCACTGCTTTTGGACCTCTTCTTTAATTTTTACTGCCATATCTGGTCTCGTTCTTCTAAGCTTCTGCTTGACCGACGGACATTCTTCATGCAACGGTAAGTGATGAACCACTATGTCGGTATCAAGCCCAGGCATATCCTCATACGACCAAGCAAAAATGTCAATATACTCTTGAAGCATCTTGATCAGTCTTTGCTTGACGTCGCTCTGCAGCGCAACCCCTATCCATACATTTCTGACCACTTCTTTAGAACCCAGATTAATGACCTCAATTTCCTCCTGATGAGGCAGAATGATTTTCTCTTCTTGTTTTAAAAGTCTGGCTAACTCCTCCGGCAGGTCTTCATCCTCATCAATCTCTTCTTCATCTTGATAGATCGGTTGATCAAAGTCGAAGCGAGTCATAGAAGGTTCTGGATTGATGTCATCTGCAATAGGAATCCTGCAATGAAAATGGTTAAACGTTTCAAACAATTTGCAAATAAATATCAACCACGTTGCCATTTTATTGGGAAAAGCAAAATAAGAAAAACAGAGATCACAAAATTTGTATGAGAAAACGCCCTTTGATTAATTGATAAACAATGTTCAGACATAAACAAGTAAGGCCCTGAAATAAAATACCACTATGCCCCGGGTAGGACATAGGGTAGTACAATAACTGGAAAAACAAAGCATTACTATTCGGTCGTCACTTGAATGACTTCTTCAATTGACCAGTTGCGTAGGCTCTGTCCCGAAATACATGGCTTGATCCAGGCATCCATGTCACAGTCACTGTCTCTAGCTTCATCATCGGAAATGGCATTGATCTGCTCAAAGAAGACACCCCCGCTAGTAAACCTGATCGGCCCCTTGAACTTCGACGTGCTTTGTGAAAACGATGGGCGGTACCCCAGACCGAATTTGTCTTGCTTCTGCGGTATATCAATCACCTGCCCCCAGCCTTGGGCTGAACCAGCTTGCACCACAACTTGTGCTTCTTTAAAGGAAGACATAGCCACCTCGGGCTCTTTACTCACAACAGGAGACTTGTCCTTGATCTTGACCTCTTCGAAGGCTTGGTAGAGGGTCTCATGGATCTCTCCATCCATTTTAACATACTTAAAGGATGATAAATGGCTGACCATGATATCCTCCTCTCCGCATATCGTCACAACGCTACCTCCAACCATGTATTTCATCTTCTGATGCAGAGTTGATGTAACAGCCCCAGCTGAATGAATCCAAGGGCGACCTAGTAAACAACTGTAGGCCGGCTGGATATCCATGATGTAAAACACAGCATCGAAGACTTCCGGTCCAACCTGAATCGGCAAAGTTACCTCCCCAAACACGGATCTTCGGGTTCCGTCAAACGCACGCACCACCAAATCGCTTGGCGTGCAAATCAACCCCTTCATATCCAACTTCATCAAAGCCTTCTTGGGAAGCACGTTTAAAGAAGATCCCGTATCTACAAGCACATGAGACATGACAGTCCCTCAGCATTCCAAAGATATGTGCAACGCACAATTATGATTTCTGCCTCTGGGTGTCAAATCCAGGTCCGTGAAGCCTAAACCATTGCCTGTGTTTATGTGCGCCACCACTCCTTCAAGTTGATTAACTGAAATTTCCTGTGGCACGTAAGCAGTGTTTAGTATCTTCAGCAATGCATTCCTATGCGCCTTAGAGCAAAGGAGCAACGACAATATAGATATTTTGGACGGAGTTTGCTGCAAGTGATCACCAATCTTGTAGTCGCTTTTCCGAATCAGCCTCATGAATTCCTCCGCATCTTTCAACAAAGATTCCTTCTCCCCAGATTGAGAAGTCTCCTCCACTACCGGTCTTTTCCCCTTGTCCACCTTATCGGCAATCACCTCAAGTGATGAAAAGACTCGGCCTCTGCGAGTAATACCTCCGGCACCCACTAGATTGTCAACTGAACTTGCAGGGGTATCATTCAAATTTATCTTCTGCCCATTACAGTACACTTCGGCTCGGTAGTTCCACGGAACGGCCTTAGTGCTCTCAAACGGCATAGGACCTGCTTTGGTGATAGTTATCGTTGGCGGCTTTGGAGCTTAGATAGTAACAGTCTTGTACGGGATGGAAATTGTCGCAATCTCATCCTTCTCTTCACTCACTAAATCCTCAGATTCTCTTCCAACAGAGCGGTCAAATTGTAAAACTCCATCGTTCATCATCTCCTGGATACAGCTTCTCAACAAACCACATCCTCTCTTAGGATCAGCAGAACATTCAACACAGCCTTTAACACATCTCGGGAAAACCCCTCCCTTTAGCAGCCTGGATTTCACAAATTTTAAGGGTGTTTTCAATTCATCAACATTGGTCACCAAGTTCAACACCTCGTCCTCTACAATTGCATTAACCCCAGCCTGCCCGTGATTCGGCATGGGATTTTACACCACGTTGGGACCATCTTTAGAAAAATTGATAGTCTTACTGTAGATCATATCTTGCACTTTATCTTTGAAGGCTTTACAATTGTCTATATTATGTCCTGGAGCGCCCGAATGGAATTCACACTGGGCATTTGCATCGTACCCAGGTGGAGGTTGTCCGGTCAAAGGAGCCATAGTTCTTTTCTGAATCAACTGAAGTTGTAGCAATGCTTGTAATAACTGGGAGTATGGCATAGGAAGGGCATCAAAATGTTTGTTCCCTGCTGCACGACCTCTATCTTGTTATCTTCCATACCCCTGTTGACTCTGTTGCGGTCATTGTTGCTGTTGTTGCTGTGGTTGTTGAACTGCTGGAATAGTGATGCCTCTATTTCTTCCCCTTGAACTGGATACAGCGTTAGTGTCTCCCTCTCGTCTTTTGTTTCTAAACGCTTTCTTGTTTCCTCCTTCAGATGAGGATCCATCGCCAGCATTGATCTTTCCTATCTTAATTCCATTCTCCACTCTTTCCCCAGTAATAATCAAATCAGAAAAGCTTCCAGACATATTGCCAATGAGTTTCTCATAATACACTCCTGGTAAGGTAGCAACAAACATATCCACAAGTTCTTTCTACCATTGGTGGCTGTACCCTAGCAGCAAGCTCTCGCCACCTCTGGGCATATTCTTTAAAGCATTCATTGCTCTTCGGAGAAAGATTCTGCAATTGGACTATATTCGGAGCAAGGTCACTGTTGTACTGATAGTGCCTTACAAAAGCTTCGGCTAGGTATTTCCAGCTACGGACATTAGCAGGCTCTAAGCTCATATACCATTCCAGCGATGGTCCGGATAAGCTATCCTGGAAGAAGTGCATCAAGAGCTTCTCATCCTCAGAATGCGCAGACATCTTGCGATAATAAGACCTCAAATGAACCCTAGGGCAAGTAGTGCCCTTGTACTTATCGAAATCCGGGACCTTAAACTTTGGTGGCACCCTCAAGCCTGGGATCAGCCCCAGATTAGACATATCCAACCCCATCGAATTTTGGCATTCAAGCGACCTCATCTTCTCTTCGATCATCTTAATCCTTCTGTCAGCCTCAGAAGGTATTTCAGCATTCACAATTCTTGGAGAAAACACATCTTCCTGCCTATCCTCATTCCAAGTATGGTTCAAGCTACCATGTATGGCACCAGTAGTATCGAGACCATAGCCATAGCCATTACCGTTACCATTACCACCATTAGCAAAGCCAACATGATTAAAACCTGTCACATTTCCAGCACCAGCAGCGTGACCACCCCCTCCAGCAGTAGGGATGACTAAAGTTGGCATAAAATTGTCTACCTGAGGGGTTTCTTGATGAGGAGGGTTAGAAGCAATCCCACCGTGCAACACACTATCACTATCCACTCGCACAATCAGAGGTTGCACCAAAGTCTGAAGTTGAGCCTGACCACTAGCAACCCCTTGCATCACCTCCATCAGCTGTGCCATACGATCTCTCATCTCTTGCATTTCTACCTGCATCTGATCCATCAGCCTTTTCTAGTTTCCTCTGGTATCGTACCAGTGAGTTGTCACGTCAGCAATCCTGAAATACTAGTAAACCACAAGATAAATAAGGTTAACCGTTCCGGTGCACCTGCAAATACGTGAAAAATGCTAAAATGCAGACATGTATTTATGCAAAAGGGATATTTCCCCCTCGATTCCAGTTTCTAGGAAAAATAACAATGGAAAACCCTGCGGATAAACATAGAATACCAACTCCTCATATATAGATCAAAAAGCCATCAGGCAAAGTACAAACTCCAACTGAGTACAGATAAGGAAAAGACCTCGGCCAACAAGCCTGGAGATGGTCAAATACAACAAAATAAGAATCAAAAGTTACAACAGAAATAGACAAAACAGGTCAAGCAAGATGCGTGATCGGAAATCCTCTAACAGCCTCAACGTCTCTGGATGATCCAGTCTGGCAAGCAACCCCTGGATAAGCAAATCCTGCTGAATCATAGTATGCTGTAGGCTATCAACATGATCCTCCAAAGCTCTCTCTCCGAAACATGCCTTAAGTCTACGTCTCTTGGAGCCAGCTCTCAACCTGAGATACTTCAAGTTCGTGATCGCTTCATTCAGCCTGCACTCGCTGTCTCGTCTACGTGAAGCTTCCGCTGCAATCTCTTCCTCTTTGGCATGAAGCTGAGCCTTCAGCTTGCTGATCTGAAGTTTTAACTTGTCCTCACGCTCCTTGGTGTTAGTGAGCATGGCATTCCATATCGACTCAAACTTGGAGATCCTCATGTAGGCCTTATCGAACTCTTCCTTCTTCGTGGCAAGAGCACTATAAGTGGAATTCAAGTCTCGGCCTGTGTGCTCTCTGTCCTTGGTCTCCTTAGTCAGATCAGTACCCAGTTTATTCACCAGCTCGGTTTATCTCCTAAAAGAATGAACTGCATCTATCTTCTTGCTGCGAAGCTGGATAATCTCTTTCTCCAATTCTTCATTCGCTTTCCTCAGCTCTTCCTTCTCCAACAAAACCTAATTATACTTCTGACTATCTACTGTAGTAGGCTCTGCAATCTCAAGAGGATGCACAGGCTGAGCAGTCGAATATGGCATCAATAACTCCTTGGCTCTACTCTGAATCCAAACCAAATAGGGAGCATATGCCTGACTATTACTCTTTCCCAAGGCAACCTTTCCTCTCCTGTGGACATTACTCCAGGCATGTTCAATTCTAGCTAAGGTATCCCTTTCCAACAAACCAATGAGGTACAGAGATTCCTGTATCTCTTCATCCTTCGGAGGACCTCTCAGTGCATACCCAAACTGTCTAATAGCAATGGCCGGGTTATAGTTTATGCAACCTTTCCTTCCGACCAATGGAACGTTAGGAAATCTTCCACAACTATAGATAATCTCAATACCCAATACATCCCTATCAAACCAAACAAGGTCTTCAGCAGACAAACTCATCAAGCACTCAGACCATTCCAATGTACCAGTAGTAGCAGAGAACGGACCAGTCTTGGGAAGGTGATTCCTGAACCACATATAGAGTAAAGCTGCGCAGCAAGATACACTTTTCCCTCTCCTGTTCTCGTTCTTCGAAGCAAAGATATGGAATGCATCCACATCTACAAAATCTGGGATATTCGGGAATAAAAGAATGCCATAAATACATAGAGCCAATATAGCGCTAAATATCACCCAACAACCATTCTTAGCAAAATGTCGAGCCTTATCCACAAGAAACAGTAATGGAAACCCAAACATGCCATTCCTACTAGCTAGCTTCCCTTTCAATTCAGAGACATCCATATGTAAGGCTGTAGCAAGTTCAGTCAAATCTGGCTCTCCCTCAACATGATAGAATGGTATTTGGTTCAGAATAGGTACTCCTAACATATCAGAATACTCTTCCAATGTAGGTGCCAAAACAAAACTCTGAAAGGTGAAACCTCGTAACTGAGGATCATAGAACTGCAACAACGTCTGAAGGCCATTCAATTCATCCAAAGAAGGTTTGCAAACAATACTCAAAAGTCTCCCATAAGACTCTCTGAAATCCTCCATAACCTTCTTATCAGCTAGAGAAATAAAACTTCGCAGAGTTCTAATATCAGGCGTAGGAAACTTGTAGGCCAGGGTCCTCCTCAAGGGCTCCATGTCAGCAATAAGAACAAAATCACCGGAATCAAAGAGGAAATATACACCTGCAACATAAACACATGTTAATGAAATGTAGATGAAAATGAAAATGCAAATGCGAACAAAGGATCAAGACTGTTGTGCTGTTGGTCGAAAAGAAACAACGCTTCGCCTTAGCAAGAACAAAGTACCGATAACAGGACCCACTGATAAACAGATTCACACTGAAAAGAACCGGGTATTCTAAAAGCCAAGGTTTCCTGCATAACCCAATCCCTCTCACATGTATGGACCTATACACAGACAAAGGTTCGGCATCCTATGTGTTCATCAGCGTCACAGACTTTCGAAAAATGATGCTACGTTTACCATTTCTGGTTTGGCATCATCATCTCGCGAAGAGGTCTCACTTAGCTGAATCACAAATGATCGGTCCCCAGAGTCGACAACCCTCAAATCTGAAATCCTCTCAACGGCCCACTGGGCTGGAAAGAAAGTCATCAGAGAGAATCTCGTCTAAGCGCAAATTTCATGGGAACTAGTGCATACCTAACATACAGGTTCACCACTACTTTTCGCTTCTAATACTAGGTTTGTACTCAAGCCCAGACCCGACTTATTACTCAGTAGAACTTCCCTCCCAAAGCACAACAATAATGATATATGATGCTAAAAATAAATGCGAGAAAAATAAATAAAGCACATATATACAACACCCAAAAATAAACAAACAAGCGCTAGGATTGACTCGCATAGGGAACCAGAGTCCCCAGCAGAGTTGCCAGCTGTCGCAACTGCGAAAAACAACCGGCGGAAAAAAAACAGAAGAGTCGCCACTTTCGTTATTTATCCCAAAGAGAGGGAAAGGAAACGATCGCAAAAACCTAAAGAAAACGGAAAAGACAAGTTCGTCGCAACCATGTCTGGGTTCGGGAGTCGGTTACGCAAGGGGAAGGTATTAGCACCCCTCACGTCCGTCGTACTCGACGGGATCCACGTATTGTCGTCTATCTAAAAGGGTGTGTTAAAGCTATCTAGATAAAGGCTGAAGTACAAAAGAAAAAAGAAAAGAGAACTGACTCGGCAGAGCATCGCCGCTCTGTGCCTACGTACTCCCTCTTGCAATGGGAAAGTCAGAGTCAACATAGTTTGCCTAACTACAACTAAAGAAATGGGGAAAGGTTGCTCGCCGAGACATCGCGTCTCGTGCCTACGTACTTTCATATGGTACGAAAGATCAGAGCAAACGTAGTTTGGGCAAAAAGGACCACAGGTTGGTTCAAAAGTTTTTTAGTCCGAGTAGGGTTAACAGATAGTTCTAGCAGTTGGTGTATGTAGCTCGACCATTGGAGACTTAGGCGTTACCGTTTGCGGTAGAACGAGGAGTTAACAAAACTCTTTTTATGAAGTGATTTTCCTTGATTAAGAACCCCAAAGGGTGAAAAAGGTTTGAAGTGTTTTTGTATTTTTCAGAGAATAAGTGTTTTGAATTTGATTTGTAACTCATGTTGTACTAAAGACTATGATCTAGGAGCGAATGCGTCGTATATCGTCCAAAGGACATATGCTAACATTCTAGACAATTGAGAGGCAACCACCCAATCATCATTTCCCAAATAGCTTAAGTCTTGTAGCGTACAACAATTTTCATCCTTTATTAAGTGTTTATAAATGTTTGAAGATGAGAAGAGAAAAAGGAACACTAATGGGAGACTAATCAATCCTAAAAGTTATCATGCAAAGTGAACCTAAAGTTGAGTTTGAAAAGGGGAACTACCTAGTGTTATCATGAATATTTAGGCACCTAATGTCTATCATAACCTCAAGAGGTTAGAGAACTTATGGGGAGCATGGCAAAGAAAAGCTAAAGAAGAAAAAGAAGAAGAAGAAGAAGAAGAATGCATATGCAAATGAAGATACACACATAAGATGCATAAGTAGAATGATAGTGGGAGGAAAATAGTGTGGGGCAGCAGCCACCACAAGCTCATCTCAACCAAGCATGCATATGGAAATGCAAGAAAAGAGAAGGAGGAGAAGTGCACAAGAAGAAATTAAACAAACACAAGCAAACTACACAAAGATGCACTAAAAAGTGGGATGAAATGACCTAAGTCAAACAACATCGACCACACCAATAAAATCACACCAAATGAAAGATAAAACAAACCTCAAAGCCAAGTGAGGATGGGAGACCAAATGAGGGCAGAAAGGGCCTCATAATAGGTACTCAACCATAAGCATCACAAGCCAAGTGCAAAAGAAGCACAAAAGAGTCCTCAAGGATCCATTATTTTAGGTATACTTCAAGTACCTCCTCAGAAGGGACTAAGATACCTTAAATGAGGTTCCAAAGTCATTGGACAGAAGGGAGATGAAGATAAGAGATCTCAAAAGCAATAACAAAGCACAACAAGAAGAAATGCAAGCAAGAGCACAAGGGAAACAAGCATGCATCACATAGGAGTTCAAATTGAAAGCACAAAAAGAAAGGCATCAAGCAACAAGCAATGAACAGTATTTTGACCTAAAAATGAACATACAACTAGCCCAACATGTCTAAAATATGCAACAAGAAGGGTTGGGAGCTTATTGGATCTACAAAGGTCATTTCCAATCCAAACTAGGTCAAGCACTTGTGTGAGCTGTCCTATGAGATGACCTAACTTGTAAGTCACTTCAAAAATAGGAAAATGGATCAAAAAATATCAAATAAAATGCATAAAGAAGCTAAACAAGTTGGCAACCAGAGGCCAAGAAAACAAGACAAATGTCCTCTCAAAGCACCATCAAAAGAATCAAATCATTTAGATGTACCACTCTGAAATGGGAGAAACAAAGGCAAGAAGAAAAGCCATAAAAGTCAACCCAAAAGTCAACAAACAGGGGCAAAATGGTCCTCTAAAATTGATCAACTCACCATTGAGATGAGGATCAATTTTCAATCATTAGATTACAAAGTAATGAGAGAAACAAATGCGAAAGCAAAACATGTTACAATTTAAACCAACCAAAACAAACTCCAATATTTAATTCATTTTTTAATTAAAAATAAAATGGAAAAATAAAATAAAAATATCCAAAAAAAAGTAGACATCTCAAAGTTGATAAAAAATATTTTTGGTGAATTTTTAACATATTGGAGCTATTTTAATTAATTAAAATTGTAAACAGAAAATAAAATAAAACACAAGAAAATAAAATGAAAATGAAAAAAAAGCGTGGCAAATAGCAATCCAGATTAGTTCAGAAATGGATTGGGCCCAAGCTGGGGGTGCAAATAGCATATGCGCCCAAGGCCCAACAACAAATCAAACAAAAACCAAATAAATCTGGGAATTACATGCAATTAGTCAAACAAAGCGCATCATGAACCCTCACTCAGAACCACATGATCAAAAAGTAAACAATTAGAGGGTGGATAGCGTGCCAGCGAATAAATGATAATTCAAATGCTATCTCATGGTTTCAGTCAAACGCAGACCACTGTAGGTCTTAATCTCATCTGTTGGTATCAAAAGTCATCCAATCAAACGAACCACACAAGAACACCTCACCGTCCCCTACCTCCAGCAACCCTAAAACAAAACCAGCTGGCCGAAGTTACTATTCATCATGTTCTCCGGCCAAGCTCCACCGTGAACTGAACCAACAACAGCACATACCTCAAAACTCAACCAAAACGCATGAAATTTATATCAAATCTCATCTAGAGATCAAGAGGATCTCATTTCTGGCCTCAAAAACCATTAATTATGCGTGAAACTCCAAACCCGAAGCCAACAAGCTTGAACATCAAAATCCAAAAGTTCATGAAAACAACTTCAATTTGATCTAAAACTCATCTAGAGCTCACATAGGTTACAGATCAAGTGTCAAGCAAGCAAAATCATGCACAAACAAGCCAAAACAGATCCAAACATATTGGAGCAACATCCAACAATCACAACCAATGCCAGTTTGTTTTACACATTAATGATCTATATTGATTCTACGTCTCAAATATGTAAAAATGGCAGTGAATTGATGCTTATCAAGAGTGTAAAGTTGAATTTCAATTACCTAGTGGAGAACTTCCACTGAGCCTTCAAATGGAGCTCAAGCTTGGAGATAATTGCCCAAAATCGTTCAAGGATCTCCAATAAAGCTTTCTCAATTCACAATTTTGCTTGAAATGTCCTCAATCTCCAGATTCAAAATTTGAATTTCCACCTCTTTTTCAAAACTGAATTTGCTCAATTTGGCTCCAATTTCCACTTCTGATCATTTGTGAAGGTTCAAAACCTTATATGCAATGGATCTTGATGATAATTAGGCCCAATCTCAGCCTCTAACAGTCCAATGAAAAATCCAAGGAATTGAATTTCAAGCTTACTCATGTACACGAGTTTCACTCCAAAATGGCTCCAAAATGGTTGAAAACACTTGCTAGTACCACATGGAGTATGAATGGTCAGGATTAAGACCTTAATTGATCTCAATGGCTCATGTTGGTTGTGTAACTTCATAGTGAAGAAACCTTGAAAATGGCTCACTTACACACCTTAAATTCAAAATGTAAAATTGCCAAAGTGTTTGAAATGTTGTTTGCACTCAAAAAATGCATCCATTTGCACCAAAATGATAAAAAATGAAATAATTCCAATTTTGCCCCTTTAATCCTTCTTTCATGAAAATTCACATATCCAATCTTCATTCCAAGCATAAAACATGACTTCTCAATGCTTGATTTAGAAAATAACACCATTTGGAGCAAGTTTGATGTTGGAAAAATCTTCATTTGAAGTGTGCAAGTTGGTGAAATGGACCTATAAGTTTATGACCTATAATCTTACTTTCCCAAAATACCCTTGACTTGTAACCCTCATAACTTGAGTTCTACAAATCAGATGGATAAATTCTAGTACATTTTGGAAAGCTAAGATCTCTACCTACAACTTTCAGGTTGGCCAAAAGTTGAGGAGAAACATCCTTCTAGGTCAAAAATGGCTTGGAAGTTGGTTGACTTTTGTTGACCAAAATCACATCCCTCTGATGACCTGTAACTTGTCTGGATCATAACTTGAGTTCTATAAATCCAATCAAGGACTTCTAGTACTCAAATAAAAGCTAGGAACATGCTCTACAAGTTCCATGTTGGTGAAAAGTTGAGATGACACTTGTATCTTGAGGTAGGTGGTCTTGAAGTCAGGCACTAAATAGGGGATTTTACCCTGAGAACCCTAATTTAGTAACTTCTCACACACTTGATCCTTGATGAATTGAACTTGAAATGATATCTCATATATCTTAACACAACATCCCATGACCATAGAGACTTTGAATTGAGTTTTAATCTCCTTCACTTGCACAGTTGACTGAAGACTAGCCAGATGAAACCCTAATTGCAACAACTTCAACTGTAACCCTTCACACTTAGCAAAAACACTTGGATGAGCTCCACAATGACCCTCAAGGAACTCAATGAGCTCTCTCAACATCCTATACCCATAAACCTGAATTCACAAACCTCTGATGATCTTCAACTAGCCTCCAAGTTAAGAGTTGATCCACATACATCCATCCTTTCTTTCATAAGACCACTGCCCACCTCCTGATGACTTGATAACCAACCAAACTTGAGTAAAACCCCTTGCTTAGGCTCAACCTTCTAAATAGACTCCTCTTGCTATGCACAAACTCTTGATCCCCTGTTCAATGAAAAATGCTATGCAATGCAAATGCTAGAAAGAAATGAAATGAAACATAAACCAAGTTAAGAAAAGGTTGGGAAAATTTTGGGGTGCAACACTAGGCAGATTCATGGAGAAAGTGTAGCAAATTCCTGGGAAAAGTACATCAATTTCCTGGGAAAAGTATCTTGACTTCTTGGGGAGAATATGGCAATATCTTGGGGAACATTTCCTGAGGAAAGTAAAAGCGACTTCAGTGAGGAAAAGATGATTCCACTAGGAGTGGGTCCTCAAATAATAGGCATGTATCCCTTAGAAGATACTGGGGAGATTCTTTGCAGTCTTGAGAAAGTCACTGGAGATTGCAGGGTCTGTCCAAAAGTGTTGTCAGCTTATGTTTCATTGGGGATTTGCATTAAGGCAATGGTTTAAAAGTGCTTCTACAACAATGAGACTTACTGGGGAATGAAGATGTCCTTCAGATATTTCCACAAGTCAAAGCAACTTTATATTTTTCAAAAGCGTTTTCAAAAACAGTTTTAAGTTTAAAAAACTTTTCACTTTCAAAAATATTATTAACAAATAAAAATTTGCATAACAAAAATGAAATAGAGATAGCATAAATTGAATAGCGAAAATGTTTAATATATTGAAGAATGGTAGCTCGCTAAAGGCGAAGCTCCATGGAAAGTTTACAATTGAAATTGGCAAAAGGGAAAGGTTACATTGAATCCAACGACCTCTACTGACCCTAATAACTAAGACTACCCAAAATCCTGCTTCTGACAAGACCGATTGGATTGAAGTTGATCTTCTGTAATATTATCTGATAATCGGCGTCATCTGATGCAGTGAAATGCCTTTGTCCCTAATTTTTGTCTGGATCGCCCTTTCGGGTTTTCAATCCACCGGGACGCTTATTTTTGCCTAAGCTGCCTTTTCAAGTTTTTAGCTTAGTGAGCTATTGTTCTTTTTATTTTCATCCCTTATTTTTTCCTGGATCTCCTTCATAGGTTGTGATCCACCGGGATACCCATTGTTGCCTAAGTCGCCTTTCCAGGTTTTCGACTTAGCGGGTTATTTTAGGCATAATATTTTCTAACTGCATCAGATTTCACAGGATGTGCAAGCTCTTCACCATCCATTGTTGTGAGAATTTGCGATCCTCCGGAGAAGACTGTCTTCACAATAAATGGGCCTTCGTAATTAGGCATCCATTTCCCACGTGTGTCTTTGTGAAATGGCAAGATTTTCTTGAGTACGAGCTCTCCCTAACGGAACTCACGGATTCATACTTTCTTTTCAAAGGCTCTCTTTATCCATTTTTGATATAACTGACCATGACACATAGCTGTCATGCGCTTCTCGTCTATAAGATTCAGCTGGTCAAATCTGTCTTGAACCCATTTGACTTTATCAAGCTTGGTTTCCATCAATACCCGTAAGGAAGGTAGTTCTACTTCGATGGGGAGGACGGAGTCCATTCCATATACCAATGAGAAAGGGGTTGCCCCTGTTGAAGTTCGCACTGAAGTTTTGTATCCGTGCAAAGTAAATGGTAACATTTCATGCCAATTTTTGTAAGTATTGACCATTTTTTGCAGGATTTTCTTAATGTTTTTGTTTGCAGCTTCAACAACTCCATTCATTTTAGAACGGTAAGGAGAAGAATTGTGATGTGCAATCTTGAAACTTTCATGCCACTCCTTCATGGTTTTATTGTTCAGATTGGTACTGGTGTCTGTTATAATCCGGCTCGGAATTCCATAACGGCAGATAATTTCTTTTCTGATGAAGCAGGCAACCACTTGCTTGGTCACGTTGCGTAGGAAGCAGCTTCCACCCATTTGGTGAAATAGTCAATGGCGACTAGAATGGACCGGTGACCGTTAGAAGCTTTTGGCTCAATTGCCCCAATCATGCCAATGCCCCACATTGAGAAAGGCCACGGTGAAGATAAAACATTCAACAGTGTTGGAGGTACGTGGACCTTGTCAGCATAAATTTGACACTTATGGCATTTCCTGGCATATTGGATGCAATCAGATTCCATGGTTACCAGTAATATCCAGCCCTCAATATCTTCTTGGACAAAGCGTAACCGTTGGCATGATTTCCAAAGGTTCCTTCATGAATCTCTTGAAGTAACATGTATGCTTCACGTTTGTCAACACATCTAAGCAGAACCATGTCGTAATTTCTCTTGTATAGCACATCGTTGCTGATGAAGAACTTGGATGCCAGTCTTGTCAGAGTCTTCTTGTCAAGATTAGTAGCATCAGCTAGATACTCTTGCTTTAGCAGATAATTCTTAATGTCATGAAACCAAGGCTTGTCATCAGTTTCTTCTTCAACCATCTGACAGTAGGCAGGCTCAGTCTTGCGTTCAATTCAAATGAGAGTAGCATCATTGAAGTATCTGACTCTCCACATTGAGGCTAACATGGCTAGAGCATCAGCAATGTGATTCTCAGATCTCAGAACATGCTTGAAAGTGATCTCATCAAAGTATTCAATCATTTCAACAATGTAGGCTCTGTAAGGGATTAACTTTTCATGTCTAGTCTCCCATTCACCTTTAACTTGATAAATAACCAAAGCTGAATCTCCACTCACTTCAAGAATTTTGATTCTGAGGTCAATTGCTGCTTCAAGGCCAAAAATGCATGCTTCATATTCGGCGATATTGTTGGTACATTCAAAGTCTAACCTTGTTGTAAATGTGGTATAACCACCTTCTGGATTCATCAGAATGGCAACTATGCCATGCCCACTGTAATTAGAGGAACCATCAAACATCATCTTCCAACAGAGACCTGGCTCGGGACCTTCATCAGGACCTGGCTCTTCATAATCCTTCACTAACATAATGTCTTCATCAGGAAAGTCAAACTTGAGAGGCTCATAGTCTTCAACTGGTTGGTCTGCCAGATAATCTGATAAGATACTTCCTTTGATAGCTTTCTGAGTCACATACTGGATGTCTTATTCGGATAACAACATGTGCCAACGAGCAACTCTTCCGGTCTGAGCAGGCTTTTCAAAAATGTACTTTATTGGATCCATTTTCGAGATCAACAAAGTAGTCTGACAAATTAGGTATTGCCTGAGACACCTAACAGCCCATGCTAGCGCACAACAAGTCTTCTCCAAAAGTGAATATCTGCTTTCACAATCAGTAAACTTCTTGCTCAAGTAGTAGATGGCATGTTCTTTCCTTCCAGTCTCATCGTGTTGACCCAGTACGCAACCCATAGACTTCTCAAGAACAGTAAGGTACATGAAGAGTGGTCTTCCCGAAACAGGAGGAGTCAAGATAGGAGGCTTCTGTAGGTAACCCTTGATCTTCTCAAGTGCTTGCTGATAATCATAATTCCAATCAATAAACCGACCTTTGCAAAGTAACTTGAAGATTGGCTCACATGTAGCAGTCATATTAGAAATCAATCTGGAGATGTAGTTTAGCCGTCCAAGAAAACATCTGACTTGTGTTTCAGTTTGCAGAGTAGGCATATCCTGAATGGCTCGGACTTTGTCGGGATCTACTTCAATTCCTTGTTGGCTGACGATAAAACCAAGTAGTTTTCCAGATCTAACACCAAAGGTACACTTAGCAGGATTCAGTTTCAACTGGTATTTCTTGATTCGTTCAAACAGTTTTAGCAAATGATCCAAATGGTCCTCTTCATTTTGAGATTTGGCAATCATATAATCAACATAAACTTCGATCTCTTTATGCATCATGTCTTGAAAGATAGCGACCATAGCTCTTTGATATGTTGCCCCTGCATTCTTCAAACCGAAGGGCATAACTTTGTAGTAATAGGTTCCGCAAGGAGTAATGAATGTAGTCTTTTCTCTGTCGGCAGGATCCATCTTGATCTGATTGTAACCAGAGAAACCATCCATAAACGAGAAAACTACGAAACTGGCTATATTATCCATAAGTGTATCAATATGCGGTAGAGGGAAATCATCTTTTGGGCTTGCTTTGTTCAAATCCTTGTAATCTACACACATTCTGACATTCGCGTCCTTCTTGGGCACTGGAACAATGTTAGCTACCCAATCAGGATACTTCACAACTGTAAGGAAACCTGCCTCAAGTTGTTCCTTAACCTCATCTCAGATCTTCAGAGCCATGTTAGGTCTTATTCTTCGAAGCTTCTACTTGATAGGCGGATATTCTGGTTTAAGTGGCAGCTTGTAAACAACAATCTTAGTGTCTAACCCGGGCATATCCTGATACGACCATGCAAACACATTAGCATATTACTCTAGAAGCTTGACCAATCTCTGCTCGACCTCGGCCTCAAGTGTTGTACCAATATTGACTTCTTTCTTGTCTTCATTAGTGCCAAGATTAATCAAATCTACCTGCTCTTTATACGGTTGAAGCTCAGTGAACTCATACTGAACCAATTTTGCCAGTTCAGCGGGTACTTCAAAATCTTCCTCACCTTCATCTTCAGCTTGATAAATGGGCGAATCTCAGTCAGGAGTGAAAGCAGGGTCATTGGATTCAACAAGGTTTGGGATAGCACTGCATGTTGGAAGGCTATATTTTATTAAAATGCACAAGGAAAATGCAAGAGAAAGAAAATGCTTTTTTTTTGGTAGTTTTGAAAAGATTGCCAATTTTGTTTAAAAAGGTAAAAGAAAAAAAAAAACAGCAAATGAAACAAATAGAATTTAACAAAATGCATTTATTAATATCCTTTTAAAAGTGAAAAGGTGGCCCTACAAAAATAGTCCAATAGCTTCGGGCACAACTATAGTCTTCGTCTTCCTTCCCATCAGGAATATCATAAACCCGCTCATTGAAATATGGCTGCGCACGAGTATGAACAACGGCTAGTGCAAAAGTAGGAACCATTTGAGGAGCTTCAGAAACCAAAGGAACAACTTGAGGAATCGGTTGAGTAATAGGAACCGCAGAAGGAGGAGGCACAAAACTAAACGGAAGACCATAAGGAGGTACACTTGCAGTTATAACGGAAGGTTGAGGATCCACAACGGTATTGGTAATCTCAGAAACAACGGTGGGCTGAGTATCCATCCTGGAATTAATGACCTATAGCATCTCCATAATCTTCCCCACACTTCCCCGAAGGTCTCCGAGTTCATTGCTAACACGATCAAGCTCTTGATTTTGCTCCGCCATCTTTTTCCGAGCTCGGGCTCTGGTGTTGTACTGATGCAGAGGACTCAGGGTAACAGAACTGGAAGGTGAGAGAGCCGAGAATGAGAAACCGGAAGAAAAATGCAAATGCAAAAACAGGATGCAATGGCTTCAAGAATTCCAACGGTCAATTGCAAATACTTTCTAGGAAACTGCTGAAAAGTTTTTGAATTTTGAAATGTAAGATTTTTGAATTTGCAAAGGACTGTTGAATTCCTTGAAACCAGGAATGATATGATGCTGGATGCAATGCACAAGCACACAAAAGCAAACAAAGGTCCTAGGTTAGAGGAACATGAGCGGAGCCAAGGTCTACCCATCCCGAAAGGTAAGTACTAAGGATTAATTGTACTTGCAGAACAAGGTTCTAAAGAGGTGTCCAAAGTTATTAGTTCATCTTTCGGATATTATCAATTTCCTGACTACTCGGTGGTTAATAATATTCTCAAGAGAACCTCTTTTAAGTGTAACATCGCGTAGCAACTATTTTGGGAATACTCCCTCATAGTCATTGAACTACGTCCTAGTAAGGCCGAAGTTGTGTTTAGGTAACTACGGTCCCCAATATCACAGGCTCCAAGGTCTAAAATAGTGAATGTTTTCACGACTTACTCGTTCAAAAGTACCATTTTCGAGAGGGCCTCAACTGAGTGGTGATTCTGAAGTCAGCTTGGTCGGGCTTCAACTCCCTATAAGCCTCATCGAATATATCACCTTCCTATAATAATTACGCTCAAGTCCGGGTGTAGGACTTATCTCATAACAATGATACCCCAAGCAAGGTACAACATATATATAACAGATAATAAAGCAAATAGCAAAAATAAAACAAGATAGGGATAACCCTCGAAAGATATAAGATACTGTCCCTAGTGAAGTCGCCATTTTCTGTTGCGGTGAGAATAGGATATCAAATTATTGATTAATTTGAATCACAAGCTTAGATTCATAATCGATCTTTGATTTATCCGAAGTAAAGATTAAAGAAGGAAAAACCTATTTTGCATCGTAAACACAATGCAGGGAGAGATCTAAGGTTCGGGGGTTGGTTAAGCTTAGGGAAGGTATTAACATCCTAAACTTCTGTAGTACTTTACAAGAACCTCTTGTTTTAATGTTCTATTGCTATGGTTATCTGCTTAAAGGTAATGCTAAGGGTTAAAGGGTAAGAGAAAGGACCTAAGGGGTTAGTCCTAAGTTTACTCGCCAAGACTCGCATCTTGTGCCTACGTATCCGAGGTAGGGGATGGAATCAGAGTAATCGTAGTTCCCCTCACAGAGGGAGGAAGAGGAACTTCTAAACTGCGGTCAAGGTTCCAGGGGGAAGTAGATGGTCATAGGGAAGCGTTTACGTGTGTGGAGGCAAATCGCCACATATCACACAAGTCTGCAAGACATTGATTAATGCAGGTTTCGATGATGACAAATTCCCTGGATAGATTGGAAATTATGAATTCCAGATCTACTAAACCAGATGCAACGTATCACCCACCATATCCTTTTACGCTTGTCTTAAAACTTCTGAAGTGAATATACTATGGGTTGACAAAATGCAATCATGACCAAAGGCATGAAAGACTTCAAACTAATGAATTTTTGCAGGCTTGCAGGACATGGGTCGACCATAGGATCGGCGTATGCCTCAGAAAAAGTCTAAACTAGTCAGCGCACAAAGCAATGGGTCGACCATAGGGTCAGCGCATGAAGGAACAATATTCCAGCGGGTCAGTGCGTAAAGGCATGAGTCGACCATAGGGTCGGCGCATAATGGAAATAGATTTCAACGGGTCAGCACACGCCGACTGTATGGTCGACGCATACTGATGAATTTTCCAGATTTCCAAAACAGCACATGCCATGCGTCGACGCACAGACCTGTTATGGTCGACCGTTCGCGCGGAAAATTTGTTTTAAAATACTTCCCTCTCATATTTGAAATACTGTTATGTCCAGAATTATGTTGGCACTATATATACTTGTTTAAACACTTGTGTCTACTAACATTTGATATTATTTTGATTCATGTGTTCAAAAACAAGAAAGAGTGAAATAGGTGTCCAAGATTCATCATCTTCATCTTCAACATCTCACAACATTTCAACTACACACAATCATTTTTGAAATGCATTTGTGAGAGATTCAAGGTGATAAGGTTCAAGGCTTAGATTGGAGAATCAAGCTCGGGTTGAAGATTGTGACATGTTCTTTCTTGAATAAAACCATTGGGGTTTTACCCTCCAAGATTGGTTTGAATTTTGGGGGTTTTTGGACGAGATTCTTCATCAACGGTCAATCGAGCGAAGGTGATTGTGAAGAGGTGTTCTTCACAAGTCTAGTAGCGGATTCGGTGATTTTGAAGGGAAGATCTCGGGTTCGTTTTGGTGCTGTTGAGATCAGCCGGAGCCAAAGGTTTGAACAACAACGTGTTATTCAATAAGGTGGCTGGAGTCGGAGGTCCATCAACACAAATCGAAGAACTTGATTCAGCTTGAATCAAGGGGCAAGGAGTGAAGGCAACTTTCAACACATTGAGATTTCTGTTGTATATTTGCTGCTCAATCCTTGTATAAACTGTTCATTCAAACAGGTGATATCTATAAAATATATCTCAATTCTAGTTTTAGAATTGAGGGCAGACGTACCCCGAAGCGAGGAGGACGGGGGAACTGCCTCACCAAGTTACTTGTCTTCTCTATTTTCAGCATTTACGTTATAGCTCAAAATAAGTAATTTTTGTGTAAGCTCTATTGTCAAAATTGTGATATCAATTGAGTAAGAGGTTAAAACTATGTTTTTGACTCCAAAGTACAACAAGACATTGTACTAGGCTGGTTGGAATCACTTACTCAACATAAATATCACTTGGAGTGTTGTTGCACACCAAGTGTTTGACATATTGCTTGAACCAAAATTATCTTACTTGTGTATCTAGGTTTGGTTTGACGTTGAATCATTGGAACTAGGAATCCTTACAACTGAAGTAAATAATTGATAAGTGGAATTAGTGTTGTGATTCTATTTTTCCAAATTTTCATTAATCCAAAGGCTTACGTATATCCAGCTTTCCAATAACCGTTCGTTTTAGACTATATTTTTCCTAGGCCGCTTCCGCACTTAAAACATTTTTAAAACCAATTTTAAATTGGTAGCGCCGACTCAAATTTTAATTGAGGATCTATTCAACCCCCCCTTCTAGATCCGTGTCATAGTCTAACAAGTGGTATCTTGAGCTCCGATTATTCGGTGCTTCAAATACAACGTAGATAGAAAATGGCTAACGAACCAAAAGGGGCATACAATAGGGCTCCCGTTTTCAATGGTGAAAATTATAGTTATTGGAAAGACTGTATGTGTGTGCATATAAACTCCATAGACAGAAAAATATGGAACGTTATCCTTAATGGTCCAATAGAAATTACTATGACCAATGCGGATAACGTAGTTGTGCCAAAGCCTGAAGCACAATGGACCGATGACGATGAGAAAAAATACAATTATGATTGGAAAGCTAAAAACATCTTAATCTCCTCATTAGGTGTAGATGAATACTATCGTGTATCCCATTGTCCTACCGCTAAGGCCATGTGGGATTCACTACAAATAGCCCATGAGGGGATAAACGATGTTATGTTGGCTAAAATCAATACATTAACACAAGAGTTTGATCTCTTTTTCATGGAGCAAGGGGAAACCATTGCTGACATGCAAAAGAGATTTACTCATCTCATCAATCGTTTACATTCATTAGGTAGGCCTGTTTCCAACGATATTGCTACTAATAAGATCTTAAGATGTCTTAACAGGGAATGGCAGCCTAAAGTGACCGCCATCAAAGAAGCACATGATCTTACCTTATTAGATTTAACAACATTGTTTGGCAAACTACAAGAGCATGAACAGGTACTCTTGAGCTTAGACCAACGCGAAAAGATGGAAAAGAAAGACAAAACGAAGGTGAGTGAAAAGAAATCAATAGCTCTCAAGACTTCCTCCTCGAAGTCTCAAGCAAAAGAGCAAAGTGATTATTCCTCAAGCGACGAAGAAGAGGATAAAAGCGAAGATATGAGGTTGTTTGTTAAATGGTATAACCGTTACGTGAGAAAGAACGACATCCAACATTCCAAGAAGAACTTGGTAAACTTCCGTAAACAATCGAGGTACTCCAAGGATGATGACTCGAAAGGTAAAAAGAATAGAGGGACGTGCTACAAGTGTGGAAAGCTCGGTCACTACAAACCGGACTGTCCGATGAATAAAAAGGGAAAGGACAAGGAATCATCAAAGTCACACAAGAAATCATCAAAGCCTAGGAGAGCGTACATAGCGTGGGAAAGTAACAACGACTCTTCCTCCTCTGATGAAAGTTCTAGTGATGAAGAAGAGTCCGTGAATCTATGCCTCTCCGCCAATCAGAAAAATAAGAAAAAACAGGTACGTCACTCTAAATATGATAAGTCCTCAAATATGTCGCATTCAGAATTACAAACCGCATTTAATGCCTTACATAATGAAGCAGTTGAAGCCTTCAAGAAACTTGCTTCTAATAAGAAATTTTTTACGTATTTAGAGCACAAAGTTAAAGAGTCCGAAAAGAAATTAGAGGACCTTAAGGCTTCCATTGTGAAAGGAAATGAATCGGGTTGTAAAGACAGTAGAAATCCTTTCAACTTCGGGTGTGATACTTGTCATATTTGGCAAGGTGAGGTTAGAAACCTCAAGGCCAAATTAAACAAGGCATTTGAGCCTAAAGTTACATTTTCTATTGATAAAAAGGATTTTAGAAAAAGTATGATTAACCCATACCAAAAATATGCATATGTAATTAGGGATCAAGCAAGTGAAAGTGTCTCTAAAGTTGATTTTGCTTGCTTATATTGTTGCAAGAAAGGCCACTCCATTGGTAAATGTCGGTTTAGGAGATTTCTTGTTCCTAAAGGCATCTACCAATGGTTGCCCAAACACAACCATTTTGTCGCTAACCTATTAGGACCTAATATGCCATTGGGTACCTCCTTTGTAAGAGCACAGATTGTGTCTTAGTAATATCTCTATGTTTTGATGATAACATTAATGATAATTTGTATACAAGAATTATACTCTCTAAATTTGTTCTAAACTGTTTTCTACAGGCACAAAAGATTTTAATCTTAAAGAGCAAATTTGATGTGAACAATAAATTCTGAATGGCTCAAGAGCATCTGAAGATTAGAAGAATCTGAAGTATAAGAGCTTAGTCATCAAGATTCTGAAGATACAACACGCTGCATATATTATCAAGAATCTGAATGAAAGAAGACTCTGAGTGAAGAGACTCTGAATGAGAGAAGACTCTGATCTGAGTGAAGACTCTGATCTAAGAGCATGTTACGCTTCAAGCACACAGCTGCACCAGACTCTGATTCAGCAACATCTGAAGAACATCTTAGGCTCTGAAGTTTCCAGAAGATTCTGAAGACTGAAGACTCTGATATTGATTGTTGATCTGAACTATCTGAAGAATTATTTGAAGAAGATTATTTTAATATATCCGTTGGAATATGCCAGCAAATCTTTCCTTAATTGGGATAGACATAAATCTCTGCAAGAAGATTATTCCTCTGATACATTCCATATATGGTAAATTCACAGCTCAGCAGACAATTGCTACACCCACATTTTGTGCGCCGTCTCTCTGCTGCAATAGTACAAAGGACAGTACTATTTGATATTGGAAATATCTTCTCCAACGGTATTATATTCTCTCCAATATTCAAGTGGCTATATAAAGGATATCATAGCACTTTCTTCAGTGAAGACGAAGTTTGAAAAACTTACTCTCAAGCGAAGAAACTCTCAAGCTCTCATATTCTTTATAGTTCATACTTTGTTCTAAACTTAGAGAAATAACACAGTTGTGTTTATAGCTTTCATAGAAGCAATTTATTACTCTTACATTGTATTACATTAATTTGTAAAGGAAGTTTTCCTTAAGAGGATCTAGGTTAGATCAGTAGCTCTTGAGAAGACTAAGAACAGTTGTTCTTAGGTGTTGCTATTTGTAATCAGTTGATTTGAATAGTGGATTAAGTCCTTGTTGAGAAAGGCAAATCACTCTTGAAAAGGGTGGACTGGAGTAGTTGAGTTCAACGAACCAGGATAAAAATACTTGAGTTTTTATCTTTGATTATTTTCTGTCATACTTATTCAACCCCCCTTCTAAGTATTTTCTCACCTTCAGTTGGCATCAGAGCTCCGGTTCTGCGTGTGCATTCACTTAACCGTGACAGATAAAGATCCAGTGAGAAGAATACTCTGTTATTTATTTGGTTGCTAATATGGGTGATATTCCTACATCAAGCAACAAATATGAAGGAGACAGAATCAGCACCAAACCTCCAATGTTTGATGGAGAAAAATTTGATTATTGGAAAGATAGACTTGAAAGTTTTTTCTTGGGGTATGATTCTGATCTCTGGGATTTAGTCATTGATGGATATGAACATCCTACTAAGGATGGCAAAAAGATTGATAGAAAATCAATGACTGAGGAGCAGAAGAAAGAATTCAAGAATCATCACAAAGCCAGAACCATACTTCTTAATGCAATCTCTCATACAGAGTATGAGAAGATTACCAACAGAGACACTGCTCATGATATGTTTGAGTCTCTCAAAATGACTCATGAGGGAAACTCTCAGGTGAAAGAAACAAAGGCTCTGGCGCTGATACAGAAGTATGAAGCGTTCAAGATGGAAGAATCTGAGAACATTGAGACTATGTTTTCCAGATTTCAGATTCTAACAGCTGGGTTGAAAGTTCTGGACAAGGGCTACTCAACATCTGATCATGTCAAGAAGATCATCAGAAGTCTTCCTACCAGATGGAGACCTATGGTGACTGCATTGAAGCTGGCCAAGGATCTGAACAAAATCTCATTAGAAGAACTCATCAGTTCTTTGAGAAGTCATGAGATTGAGCTGGAGGAAGATGAACCCCAGAAGAAAGATAAAGGTAAATCCTTAGCTTTTAAATCTAACAAATCTGTTAAAGCTTTGCAGGTAAATGAAGAAAGCTCTGAGGAATCTTCTTCTGAAGAAGAAGATGAACTATCCATGCTGTCCAGAAGGATCAACAAACTCTGGAAGCACAAAGGGAAGAAGTTCAACAACTTCAGAAGATCTGATCAAAAGAGAGAATCTTCTGGACACAGAAGATCTGGCAAGAAAGAGGTCACTTGCTATGAATGTAAAGAACCTGGACACTACAAGAGTGAATGTCCCAAACTTCAAAAGGAAAAACCCAAAAGGAAGTTTGATAAAAAGAAAAAGGTTCTGATGGCTACATGGGATGACTCAGATGAATCTGAATCATCTTCTGAATCTGAGGAAGAATGTGCAAATGTTGCGCTGATGGCCAACACAAATGATCAAGATGAAGGAACGTCATCATCTGAATCTGAGTCAGAATCAGACTCTGACTCTGAAGAGGTATTTTCTGAACTCTCCAGAGCTGAACTTGTTGAAAGTTTATCTGACATGTTGGAAAGCTACAGCAAGATTAAACTCAAATACAAGAAGCTGAAAAGCAATCTTGAATCTGAGATTGATCTTCTGAGAACAGAACTTGTTGAGCAGAAAGAAATAAATTTAAAACTCAAAAATGATTTAGAAACAACTCAACAAGAATCTGATACTGAAACAGAGTCAAGTGAAAATATTTTAGAAAAATATGACTCCAGTTTTAAAAGATTCCTCACTAAAAGCATAGACAGAAGCAAAATGGCTTCTATGATCTATGGTGTTAGTGGGAACAACAGAAGAGGCATTGGATGTGAATCTTCCTCTGGAAGCAATCCAAAATCTGTTGATAAACTCTTCATCAAGAAGACTCCTCTGTATTCTCATTTTAAGTTTGGTCATCTGAATGATATTAAACATACAAGCTCTGAAAAGAGTACTTATGTGTTTAAGCCAAGGGCTAGCCAGAATAAACACTATGTTGAAAAACAGAAGTTTAGGCAAAACCACAGAACATCTAACCCCAAAGGACCCAAGAAGATCTGGGTACCTAAAAGTAAAATAATACCTGTTGCAGATGTTCTTAGCAGCAAAATCCAGACACCAATCATGGTACCTGGACTCTGGATGCTCACGACATATGACGGGCGAAAGGTCTATGTTCCAAAGCCTGGAACTTAGATCTGGAGGGGACGTGAAATTTGGAGGGAACCAGAAGGGCAAGATCATTGGCTCTGGTACAATAGAAGTGTTTCATGCTTGGTTATTCTGAACGCTCTAAAGGCTACAGAGTATTCAATACTGAAACACAGATTGTGGAAGAATCTATTCATGTTAGATTTGATGATAAGCTTGGCTCTGAAAAGCCAAAGCAAGTTGAAAGTTCTGCAGATAGAGAAGTTATTCTCACAGACTCTGAAGGCTCAGAGGCAGACAAGACTGAAGACAAAGACTCTGAAGCAAACCCAGATGCTACGCCTCTAACTTCCCAACTTGACAATCTGCATATTTCTGAAAGACCAACAGTCAGAGGATCTTCTTCCAGAATGAAAGCTTCTCATCCAGAGGATGTGATAATTGGAAAGAAAGATGATCCAATAAGGACAAGAGCATTTCTCAGAACTTCTGAATCTTCCTTCTGTGGCTTAGTGTCAATTATAGAACCAACATCTGTTGATGAGGCTCTGGAAGATAATGAATGGATTTTAGCTATGCAAGAGGAGCTGAATCAATTCACAAGGAATGAAGTCTGGGATCTGGTTCCAAGACCTAAAGGTTTCAATGTCATTGGAACAAAATGGGTTTTCAGAAATAAACTTAATGAGAAAG
This sequence comes from Lathyrus sativus, assembly GCA_963859935.3. Classification (NCBI taxonomy): domain Eukaryota; kingdom Viridiplantae; phylum Streptophyta; class Magnoliopsida; order Fabales; family Fabaceae; genus Lathyrus; species Lathyrus sativus. The sequence goes on along the minus strand of OZ012741.1, from coordinate 31,698,726 downwards.
GAGAAGTTGAAAGGAACAAAGCAAGACTGGTTGCTCAAGGCTACAGTCAACAAGAAGGCATAGACTACACAGAAACATATGCTCCTGTTGCAAGGAGTTTGCTAAATGTATGCAGGCAGAATTTGAGATGAGCATGATGGGAGAACTGAGATTCTTTCTGGGAATCCAAGTAAATCAGACTCCAGAGTGCACCTACATACATCAGACCAAGTATGTTAAAGAGCTTCTGAAGAAGTTTAACATGCTGGATAGCAAAATGGCAAAGACTCCAATGCATCCTACAAGCACTCTAGGTAAGGAAGAGGTAAGTAAGAAGGTAGATCAGAAACTCTACAGAGGTATGATAGGATCTCTTCTTTATTTGACTGCTTCTAGACCAGACATTCTGTTTAGTGTTTGTTTATGTGCTAGATTCCAATCAGATCCTAGAGAATCACACTTAACTGCTGTTAAGAGGATTCTAAGGTATCTGAAAGGTACTGCTAATGTTGGTTTGTGTTACAGAAGATCTGACGAATATTCACTAGTTGGATTCTGTGATGCTGACTATGCTGGAGATAGAGTTGAGCGCAAAAGTACTTCTGGAAGCTGTCAGTTTCTTGGAAGTCATCTGATCTCGTGGTACAGCAAGAAGCAACCAACAATTGCACTATCAACCACAGAGGCAGAATACATTGATGCTGCTGGATGTTCCACTCAGATGCTCTGGATGAAGAGTCAACTAGAAGATTATCAAATCTATGAGAGTAATCTTTCTATCTTCTGTGATAATACTTCTGCTATATGTTTATCCAAAAATCCAATTTTACACTCTAAGGCCAAACATATAGAGATTAAACATCATTTCATCAGAGACTATGTTCAGAAGGGTGTAATAAATTTAGCCTTTGTTGATACAGATCATCAATGGGCAGATATTTTCACAAAACCCCTTGCTGAAGATAGGTTTAAGTTTATTCTGAAAAATATTTGTATGGATTTTTGTCCAGAGTAATATTTCTCAGAGTCAACTTCTCAGATGCTAAGTGTTTAACACTCTGAAGTATTTCATCTGTCTTGCTTGTTTAATTTATCTTTGAATTTTTTTTTGTGTGAAACTCTGAACTGACCATCTCAGAGGATCTGAAAGTTGAAAACGTTTCATTTCTTAAGAGTTATAGAATCACATGCAAGCAAACACGTGTCACTCAGAATCTGAAAAGATGGAGTACACCTACTGATTATGACGTTTAAGGTATTGCTTTGAAAATCTCAATCTGTCTTGATTTTCCCCCAAATGTCATATCATAATTAAAAATGATTACTTTTCATTTAATGCAAACGTGCGTATGTGTCCTATGTGTGTCTGTTGTGTTTCCCATGCTTGCTTTATTTGTCTATATAAACCATTCTCATAACACATTCACACTTTTCACATTCTCAAACACATATGCGCTTTTGTTTGTTGTTCTCTCTCTTTGCAAACCCTAAAAGAACTCAGAAACCTTCATCTTCTTCATCATCGTCAACAATGGCATCTACTTCAAACGCTGTTACTACCAAAAATGCTACCACTGTCAAAGAACCAGTACGCACTCTCCTAACTGCTGTTGATTCACTAGAAGTACTGTGTGAAAGTTCCGTGGACTTAGAAGATCTTGCTGAAAATGGGTTTGATCTGATTTCTTCAATCAAAGCACAAGGCTGGGACGGTTACTTTGACAGGCTTATGGGTCCTGTGTATCCAACGTTAGTGAAGGAGTTCTGGATCCATGCATATGCTACTCCAAAGTTCATTCACTCCTCTGTGCTGGGAAAAAAGATAGTTATCACTGAAAACCTGATAAGGAAACTCATAGGTTTTAAGGCAACTGATGGAGTAACCTCTCTGTCTTCTGCGCGTGAAGACCTGAAAGATGTATGTCAAGAAATCTGTACTACTGGTGAACCTTGTAAGAAGGTTAAGTTCTTGAAACCCACTTACAAGATATGGGCTAAGATTTTCATGAGCACCATCTTTCACAGACCCTCTTCAAACTCTTCTGATTATGTTAATGCTGAACAACTTTACTTCATGTATTGTTTACACCAAAACATTCAGATTGATCTTCCATATTTGTTGTTTAATCATCTGGTGTCTCACGTCAAGGAAACAAGGGAAACAGCCAGAGATAAATCTGGAAAAGTCAGAACATGGATCCCTATGGGAAGGCTGATTTCAGATATTCTGATAGAAAACCAACTTGTGGCGCATCTGCAAGAGGCTGGGTTGACAGAAGATCTGACTTATATCATTGGCTCTGAAATAAACGGTTTAACTCTGAGAAGGATGAAACTGGTTGATGATTTATCTGAGAAACCAAGGAAAACTAACTCTGAAGAAGTTAGGGGAAGAAGGATTCCTGTTAAGGATTTTCCTTTATTCACCTCAGATGAATCTAGAGAAATTATTGCTGAGTATGTTGCTCGCTGCCTAAGAGATGGTGATGAGATTCCTGCCAATCTTTTGCAGAAGGAAGGCCAAGTTCTTCCTGATTTGACAAGGGAAAGAAGACGTAAGAGAAAAATTGATAGTGAAGGTCATCAGAAGAAAAGGAAGCATTCAGATGCTGAAAAGAAGAAGAAAAGGAAGAAGCTGAAGAAGGTTCAACCAAATCCTCCTGCAACAACTTTTGAAGAAATTAGAGATACTCTGAAACAGGTATTTAACACTGATTCTAATCCTGTTCATCATTCTGATACCCCCACACCCTCTGACTCCCCACTTAGATTTAGAAGATCCAGACCTTCTAAAACTTTTATCTCTAAACCATCTTCTGTCCCCCCTCATACACCACAATCCAAGCAACCAACAAACATACAAACAGAAATTCCACAACAAACTCAACAAACAACACCACAACCACAAAACACTATCCCAGAATATACCATTCCAGAGGATGTTCACCCTGAACACTCTGACCAACCTGAATATCTCATTGATCCTGATGAGATATTAGATGTCACACCTTTAAACCAGTCTGTCAATTTATCTTCAACTTCTGAAAAATCTAACCACTCTGATGCATCATCTGATGATGAATCATCTGGTTACATTAATGAATGCTTGAATGATCTCAAACAACCTCGTTCTGAGAGTGTTTGGAAACAGCTGTTTAAATCTCCAACTTCTGAACATCCACCTTCTCCACAAAATTCCCCAATTCAAACTCTCACTCCACAACCTCTTGAAATCCAAAACACTCCACAACCAACAGAAACCCAACCAATTCCCTCAATACCTCAACCACAACATTCTGACCAACAAACATCTGAACCACAAACCAACCAACCAACATCTGAACCACAAATCAATCCTCAACCTTCTGAACCACAAACATCTGAACATCCATCTTCACAACCTCAACCTTCTGAACAAACACCACAAACACAACTAACCCAACCAAGAAAACCCAGAATCCCTGATGAAGCAGAATTGGGATCACGTGTTTATACTCTGTTAAGAGATTTTGATAAGGATAATGTCTCAGACTTTGCTGACATTATGGATGTTTGCATGACTACTATGGACAAAGAGGCTGCTGACGCTGTTTGGAAGAAATATCTTTACAGACTGAATAGGGAGGCTTTGAAAATCAGGACTCAATGTCTTAGATTGTCAAAAGTAAGGTTTGCTGCTTATCAAAAACGGATTAAGAGAAACACTCCTCCTATTCTTCTTCTAGCAGCTCCTCCACCTCCAGAAATTCCTGCACCTGATGTTACTCAGACTGTTTCAGAATCTACTGTTTCAGAATCTACAGATCTTCAGAAGGATGTCAAAGAACTTAAGGATTTTATGGTTGATCAAAAGAAAACAAATGAAGAAATGAAAACTTGGATGGCTAAGCAAGATGAAAATTCAGAAAGGATTACAGCACTGCTGCAACTCATTGCTTCTCAACAAGCCTCATCTGCTAAACCTACTTGATGTTTTGCACAAGTTTTTCATGTTTTGCTTTGTTTTGATTTTCTTCTGTTATGTTTTGTATGCTTTTATCTGAATCTGGATGTTCTCTTGACTTAATGACAATGATCTTTTTGCTTATCTGGATATGTGTTTCTTCTACATCCTTACTGTCTTTTAAAATTCTTTTTGATTATGACAAAAAGGGGGAGAAACAAAATAGAATCTGATTGTTCAAATCTATAAGCAATTATCTGAACTAAGTCAGACATGTTACTAACATTCCTTGAATTTAAGTGTCCCAGATATTATTAAAAAATCTGACAAATTTCATTGAAGTTTTTCCTGAGATCTATCTTTTCAGAACCTGATCAAAAATAGCTAAATCTGAGTAGACCAGACTCTGATATCTAACCTTGAGTACTATGATCTAAAAGATAACTCAAGACAGGAAATGGCAAGATAAACAACCAGGTGTTCTGAAGTTGTTCATCTGGCATCAAGCTTTAATATGGCATCAAGCTTTGACTCTAGAAGTCAAACATATGTCAACCAGGCTTCAATCAGGCTCTGAATCTGAAATGTACTCAACCAGAAAGGGAAGTATCTAATTCCATTAGAGTATTCATTTCAGGGGGAGACTGTAAATCTCAGGGGGAGTAATTTTAATTCATATTTTTATTGAACAAATTTCTCATGTTTTGTCATCATCAAAAAGGGGGAGATTGTAAGAGCACAGATTGTGTCTTAGTAATATCTCTATGTTTTGATGATAACATTAATGATAATTTGTATACAAGAATTATACTCTCTAAATTTGTTCTAAACTGTTTTCTACAGGCACAAAAGATTTTAATCTTAAAGAGCAAATTTGATGTGAACAATAAATTCTGAATGGCTCAAGAGCATCTGAAGATTAGAAGAATCTGAAGTATAAGAGCTTAGTCATCAAGATTCTGAAGATACAACACGCTGCATATATTATCAAGAATCTGAATGAAAAAAGACTCTGAGTGAAGAGACTCTGAATGAGAGAAGACTCTGATCTGAGTGAAGACTCTGATCTAAGAGCATGTTACGCTTCAAGCACACAGCTGCACCAGACTCTGATTCAGCAACATCTGAAGAACATCTTAGGCTCTGAAGTTTCCAGAAGATTCTGAAGACTGAAGACTCTGATATTGATTGTTGATCTGAACTATCTGAAGAATTATTTGAAGAAGATTATTTTAATATATCCGTTGGAATATGCCAGCAAATCTTTCCTTAATTGGGATAGACATAAATCTCTGCAAGAAGATTATTCCTCTGATACATTCCATATATGGTAAATTCACAGCTCAGCAGACAATTGCTACACCCACATTTTGTGCGCCGTCTCTCTGCTGCAATAGTACAAAGGACAGTACTATTTGATATTGGAAATATCTTCTCCAACGGTATTATATTCTCTCCAATATTCAAGTGGCTATATAAAGGATATCATAGCACTTTCTTCAGTGAAGACGAAGTTTGAAAAACTTACTCTCAAGCGAAGAAACTCTCAAGCTCTCATATTCTTTATAGTTCATACTTTGTTCTAAACTCAGAGAAATAACACAGTTGTGTTTATAGCTTTCATAGAAGCAATTTATTACTCTTACATTGTATTACATTAATTTGTAAAGGAAGTTTTCCTTAAGAGGATCTAGGTTAGATCAGTAGCTCTTGAGAAGACTAAGAACAGTTGTTCTTAGGTGTTGCTATTTGTAATCAGTTGATTTGAATAGTGGATTAAGTCCTTGTTGAGAAAGGCAAATCACTCTTGAAAAGGGTGGACTGGAGTAGTTGAGTTCAACGAACCAGGATAAAAATACTTGAGTTTTTATCTTTGATTATTTTCTGTCATACTTATTCAACCCCCCTTCTAAGTATTTTCTCACCTTCATCCTTGTGCTAATTATGTTTTGACAGGTGAAATGTGTCGAGACCACCGAGAGAAGATGGGTTCTCGATAGTGGGTGCTCAAGACACATGTCTGGAGACATATCCTTATTCATAGACTTTGTGGCTAAGAAGAAAGGGTATGTAACTTATGGTGATAACAACCGCGGAGCAATACTAGGTAAAGGTAGTGTAGGTAATCCCGCCTCTACTATGATTTCCAACGTATTGCTTGTCGAAAACCTTAAACATAACCTGCTTAGCATTAGCCAATTGTGCGACAAAGGATACAATGTATCCTTTTCAAAAGATTGTTGCAAAATTGTGCATGAAAATGATAAGAAGAATATGTTTAATGGTTTTAGAGTAAACAGTGTATATATGCTTGACTTAAATGAAGTATCATTAACAAGCGACAAATGCCTCATAACTATGAGTGAAGACTCATGGCTATGGCATAGGCGTTTAGAGCATGTTAATTTTAACTTACTCAATAAGGTAGTCTCAAAAGACCTAGTCTTAGGACTTCCCAAAATAAAGTTCACCAAGGATCACCTTTGTGATGCTTGTCAAAAAGGGAAGCAAACGAGGATCTCATTTAAGTCCAAAAATATAATTTCAACAATGAGACCTCTTGAAATTCTACACATGGACTTATTTGGGCCGTCTAGGATCAAAAGTCTAGGAGGAAACTATTACGGGTTCGTAATAGTGGACGACTTTTCTAGGTTTTGTTGGACCATCTTCTTAGTAAGTAAAAGTGATACATTCTCCGCTTTTGAAAAGTTTGCTAAGCTTTCCGAAAATAAGTTAAATACAAACATAGTGTCCATTAGGAGCGACCATGGAGGTGAGTTTGAAAATCACTTATTTGAAGAATATTGCGGTAACCATGGTATAGATCATAACTTCTCCGCTCCACGCACTCCTCAACAAAACGGGGTTGTGGAGCGCAAAAACCGTATTTTAGAAGAATTGGGAAGAACAATGATTAACGAAAGTGGTTTACCTAAATATTTTTGGGCCGACGCCATTAGTACGGTGTGCTATGTTTTGAATAGGGTGCTTATTCGCCCCATTCTAAACAAAACACCGTACGAACTTTTAAAAGGGCGAAAGCCGAATGTTTCTCACTTGCACGTGTTTGGATGCAAATGCTTTGTATTAAACAATGGAAAGGAAAACTTGGGCAAATTTGATTCCAAAGTCGATGAAGGTATCTTTCTCGGATACTCTCAATCGAGTAAAGCATATAGAATATATAATAAACGATTACTTACTGTAGAAGAGTTTGTGCATGTTACCTTTGATGATTCCTACCCGAGAAATGTCGGAAAGGATAGTGTTGTTCATGGTGCAGGTACATCCATTGAAGACATACTCAAAAGTGGCGAGACGGGGATTGATCAACCTGACAAAGCCAAAATTGAGGAGGATAAGGATGCACACCATGATGCAACAGAGGAAGTTCATCCGCCTTCAAACGACGATCTTCCTCAAGAGTGGAAGTCATCTAAAGACCATCCAATTGAAAACATTATTGGAGACATCACAAAGGGTGTAACAACTCGAGCTAAGCTAAGTAATTTTTGTTATCACTTCGCTTTCGTGTCACAGATGGAACCTAAAAACCCTAAGGAAGCCCTACTCGATGAACATTGGTATTTGTCAATGCAGGAGGAACTGAATCAGTTTACTAGAAATGAGGTTTGGGACCTTGTCCCTCCTCCACGAGGTCATCGAGTCATCGGAACCTGATGGGTGTTTAGAAATAAACTGGACGAGAATGGAGTAATAACTCGCAACAAAGCGCGTTTAGTCGCGCAAGGGTATAACCAAGAGGAAGGCATCGACTATGAGGAAACTTATGCGCCGGTTGCCCGACTCGAGGCTATACGCCTTCTACTTGCTTTCGCTTGTGCGAAAGATTTTAAGTTATTTCAAATGGACGTCAAAAGTGCGTTCCTTAACGGGTTTATAAATGAAGAAGTCTATGTTGCTCAACCACCTGGTTTTGAGTCTCATGAGTATCCTGATCATGTCTATAAACTGAAAAGAGCTTTGTACGGTCTAAAACAAGCTCCTAGAGCTTGGTATGAGAGACTAAGCAAATTCTTACTTGATCAAGGCTACTCAAGAGGAAAGGTTGATACTACTATCTTCATTAAACGTCAAGGAAAACACTTAATTCTTGTACAAATTTATGTTGACGATATCATATTTGGATCCACTAACATGAATCTCGTAAGAGAGTTTGCTAAGCTTATGCAGGGTGAATTCGAGATGAGTATGATGGGTGAACTCACATATTTTCTCGGCTTACAAATCAAGCAATTGAAGGAAGGAACATTCGTGAGCCAAACAAAATATTGTTTGGGTCTTCTCAAGAGATTTGACATGGCAAATGCAAAAGCCATAGACACCTCTATGCCAACATGTGCAAATATGAGTAAAGATGAAAGTGGCAAAGATGTTGAGGTAAAAAGGTACAGATGTATGATTGGCTCGCTTCTCTATCTTACTACTTCGCATCCCGACATTATGTTTAGCGTGTGTATGTGCGCCAGATACCAATCATGTCCTAAGGAATCCCACCTAAAATCTGTCAAACGCATACTTCGATACCTATCTGGTACTCCGAAGTATGGATTGTGGTATTCTAAGGGTAATGATTGTTCATTGGTAGGCTTCTCCGATTCCGATTTTGCCGGTTGCAAATCGGATAGGAAAAGCACCAGTGGTACGTGTCACTTATTTTCAAATTCCTTGGTTAGTTGGCACAACAAGAAACAAGTGTCTGTTGCTCTGTCAACCACCGAAGCGGAATACGTAGCCGCCGGTAGTTGTTGTGCGCAAGTCCTATGGCTTAAACAACAACTATTGGACTTCAATTTGAAACTAGAACATGTTCCAATATTTTGTGACAACACCAGTGCTATAAATCTTACCAAGAATCCGGTGTTACACTCGCGTACCAAACACATAGAAATTCGACACCATTTTCTTAGGGACCATGTAGAGAAGGGTGACGTTGTCTTTGAACACGTTGATACTAAAAACCAACTAGCGGAAATTTTCACAAAGCCGCTAGCCAATGAGCCCTTCTTTCATATCGAGAACTTGGTATTCTCGATATTTCTAATCGGGTTTAAAAATTACTACGTTCAAATTTAATGTATTTACAACTATGATTTTGTACCACTAACAATTTTTTTGGAGCCTGTTGCAAGCACAAATCTGTGATTAACAAGAGTGGTCGGTATAGAGGTGATATTTCTCCTTTCTCCTTCTTTTTCTTCTCGCTCTCTCTCTTAACATTCATGACTTGAAAATAACTATATCGTTCTACAAACATGGTACTTATATATGTATATGACTGTTGCTGGCTGACACTATGTGTGTTGAATGCATGTCATATTGTGAAAAGATGAATAGGCATGATAAATAGGCAAGTGTGACATTCTGCATAACATAAAACTTAAATTTTGAGTTTTTGAAGGTTTGAGTCGACCTAAACAGGACAATGGTCGACGCATGCTGTAAACTTTCAAAATTATCAAAAACTGTACAGTATGCATCGACGCATGCAGGGGCTATGGTCGACGGCTCGCTTAAAAACCCAGAATTTTTTTTCTTTTGAAAAACGTTCCAAGTTCCCATTCCTCTACATTTAATGTGCAGTCAACTTTTGTGATGATTTGATATGGCATTTGTCTTGTAAATTGCATCTAGACAACTAGTATGTCCTCTTGTCTTGATGAAGAAGACGATACAGATGCAGAGATACAAGAACCTATCTGTGAGACTCAAGATTATCATCACTCTCCAGTCCAAGATACGGCTGCAAATACCGATTGGGTCCAGTATTCATATCCATCAGAGGAACAAGAAGGCGATTCTACAAATCAAGGATGGGGCGATTGGCAATATACAGGATGGACTACCCTGAGTAGATTCTATGACCCATATCACGGCTACCCTCAAGACTATCAACCCTCTCAGCACTCATCACCTCCTCCGCCTTCGGACAAGTCTGAAGTCATTAATATGATGCAGTCAATACAGTTAGATCAACAAAACTTCATGAGGCGTCAAGACACTCAAATGGAGCAGATTAGAGCTGAGCTCCATGCCCAAAATGAAAGGTTCAATTCATTTTCTACTCGGATGGACGCTCGTATTGAATCTCTGGTTGAATCACATGAGCGACAAGATTGGGAAATCACCAACTCTCTTAGTCACCTCAACATGTCCATAGAAGCCTTTCTGGACTTCTCGGATCCTTACCACAATCCAGATGCTGCATACCGAGGGAGAGGCCGAGGATTGGGTCGCGGATATTAGATTCATAGTTTCATATTTCATATTTGCTTATGTGTTTTCATCTGTGTACTTTTCATTTTTTCTGTATTATGTGTGCCAGAACTTTCACCTTCTTTACATGTTTTCGTCATTATCTATTAATTCAAGATATTTTTGTTCATTATCATGCTTATGTGTGAAGTTTGGTAATTAAATATCTCCTATTGTGTGTTCTCTGTTAATTGATGCGTTATCCTTCTCTTTTTGATGGTGTCAAAGGGGGAGAAGACAATGTAGCAAGCAAACACCAAAGCCAAGTCAGGATATTAACAGTTCAGGATATTAACAACATTTGATGGCTGTTTGTTCTACAGCCTTATAGTACAAAAGAAAGGGGGAGCTTGTGTATACTTGTGTGTATACATTGCATATTTGGTATTTTGGTTGTATACAGTTTGTCATCATCAAAAAGGGGGAGATTGTGGAGGCAAATCGCCACATATCACACAAGTCTGCAAGACATTGGTTAATGCAGGTTTCAATGATGACAAATTCCCTGGATAGATTGGAAATTATGAATTCCAGATCTACTAAACCAGATGCAACGTATCACCCACCATATCCTTTTACGCTTGTCTTAAAACTTCTGAAGTGAATATACTATGGGTTGACAAAATGCAATCATGACCAAAGGCATGAAAGACTTCAAACTAATGAATTTTTGTAGGCTTGCAGGACATGGGTCGACCATAGGGTCGACGTATGCATCAGAAAAAGTCTAAACTAGTCAGCGCACAAAGCAATGCGTCGACCATAGGGTCAGCGCATGAAGGAACAATATTCCAGCGGGTCAGCGCGTAAAGGCATGAGTCGACCATAGGGTCGGCGCATAATGGAAATAGATTTCAACGGGTCAACGCACGCCGACTGTATGGTCGACGCATACTGATGAATTTTCCAGATTTCCAAAACAGCACAGGCCATGCGTCGACGCACATACCTGTTATGGTCGACCGTTCGCGCGGAAAATCTGTTTTAAAATACTTCCCTCTCATATTTGAAATATTGTTATGTCCAGAGTTATGTTGGCACTATATATACTTGTTTAAACACTTATGTCTACTAACATTTGATATTCTTTTGATTCATGTGTTCAAAAACAAGAAAGAGTGAAATAGGTGTCCAAGATTCATCATCTTCATCTTCAACATCTCACAACATTTCAACTACACACAATCATTTTTGAAATGCATTTGTGAGAGATTCAAGGTGATAAGGTTCGAGGCTTAGATTGGAGAATCAAGCTTGGGTTGAAAATTGTGACATGTTCTTTCTTGAATAAAACCATTGGGGTTTTACCCTTCAAGATTGGTTTGAATTTTGGGGGTTTTTGGACAAGATTTTTCATCAACGGTCAATCGAGCGAAGGTGATTGTGAAGAGGTATTCTTCACAAGTCTAGTAGCGGATTCAGTAATTTTGAAGGGAAGATCTCGGGTTCAATTTGGTGCTGTTGAGATCAGCCGGAGCCAAAGGTTTGAGGGCAGACGTACCCCGAAGCGAGGACGACGGGGGAATTGCCTCACCAAATTACTTGTCTTCTCTATTTTCAGCATTTACGTTATAGCTCAAAATAAGTAATTTTTGTGTAAGCTCTATTGTCAAAATTGTGATATCAATTGAGTAAGAGGTTAAAACTCTGTTTTTGACTCCAAAGTACAACAAGACATTGTACTAGGCTGGTTAGAATCACTTACTCAACATAAATATCACTTGGAGTGTTGTTGCACACCAAGTGTTTGACATATTGCTTGAACCAAAATTATCTTACTTGTGTATCTAGGTTTGGTTTGACGTTGAATCATTGGAACTAGGAATCCTTACAACTGAAGTAAATAATTGATAAGTGGAATTAGTGTTGTGATTCTATTTTTCCAAATTGTCATTAATCCAAAGGCTTACGTATATCCGGTTTTCCAATAACCGTTCGTTTTAGACTATATTTTTCCTCGGCCGCTTCCGCACTTAAAACATTTTTAAAACCAATTTTAAATTGGTAGCGCCGACTGAAATTTTAATTGGGGATCTATTCAACCCCCCCTTCTAGATCCGTGCCATAGTCTAACAACGTGGAGTACGGTGAGTCCTGATTCTACGTTGTAGAGTTGAATTGCAAAAGGGTGAAGTAAGTATTCCACGGTGGGAACTTACATGGAGTGCGGCGACTCCTAATCCTAAGGCTAGGATAAAGGGATGGATGTCCACGGCGGGACGCCTAAGCATGAGTACGGCGACTCAAAGTCTTAAGGTTTGGAAAAAGGTATGGGTGTGTCCATGACGGGACGCCTAAGCACGAGTACGGCGACTCGGATCCTAAGGCTAGAATGGGGTGAGGGTAAAGGCATTGACACGGCGGTCAAACGGGATAATTTTTAATGTAAGGATATGTGAATAGCATGAGATATTGAAATGTAAAATAAGGAATGGTGTTAGCAATGGATTAAAGGGATGACTAAGTGGGATAAGTGGTGAATTGAAATTGAATTAGAAATTAAACGGGTAATTGTTTTTTTGAGAATATTATGTAATTAGAAGAAAATGTTAGAATTTGGATTAATTGAGAAAGGTGTTAGGAATTGTGATTGGCAAAAAAGATTAATTAGTTGACAACTGATTTAATAAGAAGAAAAGGATTATTTTTGACTTTTTGAGAATTTTGTATAATTAAAATAAATCTAAGCTATAAGGTTAGAATTGATTAAGTTAAAAAAAAGGATAAAAAAGAGCTAATCTTAAGTTAAAAAGAGCTTATTTATTTTTAAGGAACATGGATTACGAGTAAATTTGGAAAAAGTTCTAAGTTATTTTATAGAAAATAAAAATGTTTTTGGATTTTAAATAAATATTTATTTATATGGGTTTTAATTATTAAAAAAAGAAATTAACTTAAAAAAAATAAATATTTTTTTTGTATTTTTGCTATATATTGAAATAAACTAAATCAATCTTTAACTAAAAAAACTAATTATATGTTGTTTTATTTTTACCATAAAAAAACTTAAATTCAAATTTAAATTATTATTTTTATTATTTTTAATTCAAAATTCTCTTTTTATTTTTATATTTTTCAGATTTTTAAATTAAAGTTAGTAGTTAGGTTAGTAATGTTAGTATTTAAAATATTTATTAATATTACATAAAATATAAAAAAAATTGAAAAGACACAAAAATAAATGGGTTGGGTCGGGTCATAACCTCCCAGACCCAACCCGACCAGCATAAGAGAATGGGAGACAAGGGTTTTGAAAACCCTAATCTCCAAAGGGCCAAAACGGCGCCCTTGACCTCAGCAATGTCTCTCTTCTTCTTTGTTTCTGGCCGCGATGTTATTTCTTCTTCTTCTTTTGGTTCGCGATGTTATTTCTTATTCCATCTATCCTGAAAAACATGAAAAGAAAAAAAATCATCAGTATTTTTGATCCTTACGGAATGATAATGGCCTGGTTTGTTGTGATTTTTACGGTTTTGTTGGCGGATCTTCACGGATTCGTTGATGAATCGTGGGGGTGGATGATTTGTTATGATTTGCGGTTTTGATGTACGGATCTGTTTTGGGCGATGACGATGACTCTGAGCCTCGCGGGTTTTGACGAATTTTGATGCTTCGTGGTGGCGATTCTTTTCCGTTCTAGGTCTGTGGCCGCAGATGAGTTTTTTTGTTCTTGTTTTGTGGCCGTGGATGATGATTGGATGGTGACGAGTTTCGGTTCTTCCGTCCTTTTTTTTCTGGATGATATCCGTCCCTTTTATATACAGACATTTCTTCAACGAATCTTGAAGGAGTTTTAAACTTATTTCCTTTTTCTGTTGAACATGTTTTAACATGTTTTGGTGATTTTTCCAAATCTGGATTTGAGGCTTGTTGATACTGATGACATTGTCTGATTTCGAATTTAATCTTGAGGACATGTTTGTTTCTTACCATATTTGTTTTCAGATGGATTGATGGTGTTATGGATTTTGTCTGGATTTTTACCATTTTTGGTTTGTTAGACATTGATGGTGATGATGTCCCTCTTCCTTTCCATTTACGGATTCATTGATGGCATTATTCTTGTTGTTGGATTTCTTGTGGGCTGTTGGTGAAATATTTTCGTTCATTGATGCTTTTTTTTTTTTTTACCATTTATGGATTTGACGGCTGTTTGAACAGAAAATCATTTTTTCTAAAATTTCCTTTTTCTTCTTTCGGACAGAACATGATATTGCTTTGATTTGGGCCTGAGGCTGTCGGAAAAGAAATGAGGGGTTTGGTAGCAAATCTGCTGCCCCTCCCGGACCCGATGATGAAATTACTCTGAGGGTCCGAAGTAAAATTAAAAATCACTTTTTTTGAAATATCCAACTTCTAACCATTTTCTCATTATTCTTGCAGGTTTTGGACGGTTTGGAAGCTTGAAGCATTCAAAAGCTTGAAGAACTTGGAAGCTTGAAGAACTTGGAAGCTTGAAGAATTTAGTCTTAGGATTTAGAATTTAGGGCTTTTGTAATTGTAATCCCAAAAACTGTAACCTTGTATTCTTGTAATGGAAACTGGACTTGAAAATTGTATACGAATTCAATTTTTGAATAAAATGTGAAGTTGATTCTTTCAAATTTAATTCCAAACCACATCATATTATGACAACTTTAAACTTTGCATTTCGCACCATGAGGCATCTGTGACAATTAACTCGTAACCGGCTCAAATATTCAGTGAATAAAGACTTAATTTGTTGGAAATAGTTCTCGAATAGACTGAATCCCGATTTGATCAAGCTTTGACAGTCTCGAATCATACGGTTCATAAATCGATTAATATTCCAACCTTTCATCTGAAGGCTAAAATCCGATCCTCAAATAAGGATGGACTGTGCCGAGGAACCTCTAACTTCCACTGCCATAGACTTCCAACCAGTTCTCAAACCAATGTCTTGTAATTTGAGAGACAGGAGACCCTGGTTTCTTGGGGATCCTTTGTTAATGATTTGGCCTGGTAACCATCAAATGACCGTAATCTGGTAGTACATCCGCACCCATAGGAATTAAAGGGCCAACAAGATTATTTTCCAATTTTCCAACACGCCCGCAAAACGAACAAACTAGGCACACTGGTTAGCAGTTAGTTAAAACGGAAAATGGACTAAAATGAAATGCTAAATGATCAATGATCTAAGGGTAAAATTTAGGGTGCGACAGCGACGAATCACTCGAATAGGCATTTTCCAACAATTCTCTCAATTCTGAAGGGTTAGAATTATGAGAATTGGTGCAAGAAGATCGATGAAGGTGGTTTTCTATTATCAAGATTTTTGGGATCTTTTGAAGGAAGGAGTAACACCGCTTGCAGAAAATGCGACAGGTCAAGATAAGGTTGCATACAAAGAATTGAAAAGGAAAGACTATAAAGACCTCTTTATAATTAATCAATGTGTTAATCCAGACAATTTTGAAAAGGTTAGTGATGTTGAATCAATGAAAGAAGCATGGAAAATCTTGGAGAAATTGTTAGGAGGCACAGAGAAGGTGAAAGAGGTGAGGTTACAAACTCACAAAATGACGTATAAATTACTTCAGATGGAAGAAAGTGAAAGCATAACAAATTTCCTCACTAGGATTACTAAATTGGTGAATCAAATCAAGGTATGTGGAGAAGTGTTGACATCAAGATCAGTTGTTGCAAAGATCTTGAGGTCATTAGCTCCAAAGATCGACCACGTGGTAGTAGCCATAGAAGAGTCAAAAGATTTGTCAACATTGACAAATGAAGTGCTTCAAGGGACTCTTGAATCTCATGAACAAAGAATCGTTGAAAGAGTTGTAGGAAAGTCAAAGAGTGATATGGCTTTGCAGGTGCAATAAGAAAAAGAAAAGAAAGGAAAAGGTAGTTAAAATGTCAACAAAGGCATATGAGGTTACAACAATTTGACTAGTCGAAATCAGCAAGAAGGAAACTGGTCGGATTAGAGAAAACCCTGGAACCAAGGCAACAAAAAAGGTGGTGGTAAAAAACTTGACAAAAGTCACAATCAATGTTACAATTGTCAGAAGTATGGTCATTATTTTTGTGATTGTCTTGAAAAGTAGAAGAATTAAGAAACTAATGCAAAGTTGGCAAAACATGAAGAAGAAGAGATGTTGTTGATGGTCACAATAAGAGATGAAGAAAGATTCCAGGATCAATGGTACTTGAACCCAGGACGCTCACCACACATGACTGAAAGTAAAGATTTGTCTGTCAACATAAAGCCCTCAATGGAGAAGATGGTGAAATTTGCAAATGACAATACTCTAGAATCTGAAGGTATTGGTGATGTTCTAATTATGAGGAAAGATGGCAAGAGGTAAGTAATTTCTAATGTATTTTACATACAAAGCATGAAGAGCAATTTGCTCAGTATAGGGCAGTTGGTCGAAAAAAATTATAAGGTGTCGATTGAAGACAAGATGATAAGAGTTCTTGACTCAAATGGAAGGTTGATCTAGAAGGCTCCAATATCTCAGAATAGAACCTTCAAGATTTAACTTAATGTGATGGAGCATAAGTGCCTTACAATTGCAACCAGCAAAGATGAATGGATATGGCATTATAGACTTGGCCATCTTAACTTCAAAGACATTAGAGATTTGAAGAGAAAAAATATGGTTTCAGGATTACCAGAAATCGACATTCCAAGTGAAGTGTGTGAAAAATGTGTTCAGTCGAAACAACATAAGAATAGCTTTAGTAAGGATGCATGAAGCAAGTTAATGTCAATTCTTGAAGTCATATACTTTGATGTATGTGGTCCTATCCAGGTGAATCCGATTGGACGGAATAGATATTTTGTCACGTTAATATATGATTTCAGTTGAAAGCTATGGACTTATCTGATCAAGAAGAAAAGTGAAGTGATCGACGTATTTTCCAAATTTAAGCCTATGGTCGAAAGACAGAGTGGTAGAAAGCTAAAGATTCTGAGGATTGATGGTGGTGGAGAGTATGTGTCGAAATATTTCGATGCATTATGTAAGAAAGAATGGATTGTGCATGAGGTGGTGCCACCCTACACTCCAAGCAGAATGGAAATGCAGAATGGAAGAATAAAACCATCATGAATATGGCGAGAAACATATTAAAAGACAAGCATCTTCCCAAAGAATTATGGCGAAAAGTTGTGTTGACTACAACATACATCTTGAATAGATGTCCGACGAAGAAGTTAGGAGGATTCACGCCAGAAGAATGTTGGTCTGATGTAACACATAGCCTAAGTCATTTGAAGTTGTTTGGAGATATAACACATAGACATGTGCCATATCAGTTGAGAAGAAAACTTGATGACCAGTCGATTCAAATGATTCTAATAGGATATCATTTGACTGGAGGATACAAGTTGTTCGACCCAGTGAACAAGCTTGTCGTGATTAGCATGGACGTGATCATAGATGAGCTTAAGGAATGAGATTGGAATGAGAGTGTTAAGAAGGATTAAGTGAGAATCTTATGTGAAAAATTAGCTAGTTAAATCAAAAGAGAAGTTCGACAAGAAGAAGTTAGAGGTGAAACAGGCCCAAGTAGATCTCAACGAACAAGACATATGCCTTCGAGGTTGCAAGAATGTGTGATTACATCATATGATGTAGTCGATGATGAACGTGAGCTGGTACACTATGCTTTCTATGCAGATGTCAAAACACTGAATGCAGCTGAGGCATTGAAAGATTCAAAGTGGGTGAAAGCAATGAATGAGGAACTAGAGTCCATCCAAGTCAACAACACTTAGTAACTTTTTCAAATTCCTAAAGACAAGAAGGCAATGATGTGAAATGGGTATACAAGGTGAAGTTGAAACTCAAAGGAGAAGTAACTCGACGCAAGGTGAGACTTGTGGCGAAAGGATTTCTTCATAAAGAAGGAATCAACTTCAAAAAAGTTTTTGCACTCGTTGCTAGGATCAAAACAATCACAGATTTGTTGTTGGTCTAACAAACATGAACAAATGGCAGTATGCCAAATGGATGTGGAATATGCATTCCTGAATGGCCCCTTAGATGAAGAAGTTTATGTCGCACAACCAACTGAATTTATGAAATAAGGCAAAGAATGTAAGGTATACAGGCTGCATAAAGTCCTCTATGGACATAAGCAAGCTCCAAGAGCTTGGAATAAAAAGATAGAAAGCTTCCTAAGGGAGAAGGAATTTGTGAAATGCACAACTGAGTATGGAGTATATGTAAGAAGAAGCAATAATGAATTTTTTTATAATATGTCTATATGTCAATGACTTGTTAATAACAGGAAGTTGCAAGAAGGAGATCGAAGACTTCAAACATGACCTAAGTGAGGAGTTTGAAATTTCAGACTTGGGAAATCTCTCATATTTCCTTGGTATTGAGTTCTACAAGAGTGGTAGAGGTTTGATGATGCACCAAAGAAGATATATAGGAGAAATACTTAAGAGATTTAAGATGCAAGATTGCAACCCAACTTCGACTCCAGCTGAGCCGAGATCGCAACTGTCGAAAGAATCAGATGAAGATGATGTCAATCCAACGCAGTATAGAAGACTCATTGGATCACTTCGATACCTTTTCCACACAAGGCCTGATCTAGCATACAGTATGGGTATGGTAAGTAGATTCATGGAAAAGCCAAAGGTATCACACCTAGCAACAACGAAGAGGATACTAAGGTATCTGAAAGCAACTTTCGAATATGGAATTTTATTTCCTGTAATTGATGAAAGAAAAGAATGCAAGTCATTGAGGTACACGTCTCAACTTGGTGTAGTGATGCTGAGGATAGAAAATCTACAGCTGGCTATCTGTTTATGCTAGGTGGTGCACGAGTTGCTTGGAGTTCAATAAAGGATCCAATAGTGACATTGTCTTTGTGTGAAGCAGAATACATAGTTGCTTCTCTCTGTGCATGTCAAGCAAAGTGGACGGTGGACCTGGTTGAAGAGATTACTGCGAAGAGCCATGAAGCAATTACCATGAAGATCGACAACATGTCAACTATCAACCTGGCGAAGAATTCGATAGCACATGAGCGAAACAGGCACATCGAAATAAGGTTCCACTATCTTCGTGAGCATTTAGCAGAAGGGAAGATAAATTTGGAACACTGCAGAACTGAGAATCAGATTGCAGATATCATGACGAAAGGAGTGCAAGTCGAAGTGTTTAAGAAGCTAAAGTCTATGATGAATATAGATATCTTAGACACAATGAATTAAGTGGTGTGTTGAAAATATAATTCCTTGTGTCGAAGCAAGTGTAGCTCGACAGAAACAAGAACGTGTCGAAATTAGCCTAGTGTGTGTCGAGTTATGTTAGGTGTCGAAGTGTCGAAGTAGGTTTCTTGACACATAATTTCGACTTAGACCAAAATAGAAATTTCGGGCTTTTGTGTTTTTGGGCTTTACCTTAGGGAACAATGTAGCTCAATTATAAATAGAGGGAGTAATCCTTAATCTTGTAATAACTTGTATTCATAGAAGTTTGCAGTTGCAAAGTGAATAAGAGAATTTCCACAGTTTGTGGGCAGAGAGAAACTCTGCAGAAAATCACCATCTTCTCCAATTTTTGTCAAACCCTAACTTTCTTTCGTATTCAATTTTCTTTCTTCTTCCATTAACAATTGTTGCGCAGAATCATTCTTGCAATGATGGTATGATTGTTTCACATGAGTAGAGAGTGAAGAACAAGAGATTTCAATCAGATTGATTGAATCTTGTTCATCAAGATTGATTCAGAGTTCTCAAAATTTTCGATTAATTCTAACACAAGTAATACATATTTCAAGGTAGATCAAAGCAAAGCTCTAGATCACATATTGATTATTAAATAAATAGAGCACATAAATACTAAGACAACTATTGTTCCCATTCACTCTACCTAAATTCAATAATAACAAACCAAAAATATACCTAGAAACATACCTTATTAAACAAGAAATCAACATAATATAAAGAGATACATCTACTTATGGATATTAGCAACAAGGCAAAGAGGATTTTTCTTATGTTGAGTGATTCCTGGCAACATTTCGGTATCAATCTCCATCAATCCATGTGGTAATTTCCAATCAAACACATATAGAAGATTAGCAAGGATAAGTTCCAATGATGCAACTGCCATAGATATACCTGGACAAATTCTACGACCAGCTCCAAATGGTATTAGCTCAAAATCTTTTCCGTTAAAATTTATAGAACTTTCTAAGAATCTCTCAGGATAAAACTCATTAGGGTTTTTCCAAACTTTAGGGTCTCTTTGAATAGTCCAAGCATTCACATACAATATTGTCTTGGCTGGAATATTGTAACCACTTATAGTACATTTTTCTCTAGATTCTCTTGTCACAAGCAACGGGGCTGGTAGGTGCAATCTTAATGTCTCTTTAATCACTGCTTTTAAATAAGGAAAATTTTGAATATCATGTTCTTCTAAAAAGTCTTTGTTAGATTTCAAATTCCTAATTTCTTCTTGTACTTTTTTCATTACTCTTGGATTTTTCATTAGAGCAGTCATAGCCCAAACAGATGTGGCTGATGTTGTATCTGTTGCAGCAACAAGCATGTTCTACAAAGAAAAAGAGAGCTATTAAATTTAATATATATGTCTTTTAAACCTTGGAGTTTATTTAAGTAAATATTTTAAATAATTTTAATAATATTGTCATATAAAATTTTTATGTCAACTATAACTATCTTAACTTTTCAAGAATTTAATATATTATGCAAATCTGAGTTCAATTGAAAAAAGGTAAGTCGTTAAAGTTCGTTAAAACCCACACAACAAAAGTTTCTAAAAAGAGCAAGCAAACATAATGAGAGTATTTAAAAAGTTTTAAACCAAATCTCAAATATTAAGATGAATAAATCAAATGATTATACAAGGAATCTATCTTTTTAAAAAAATTATCATGTATTGTTTTATATTTCATTTAATATAAATATTATTAACAGTCGAGATAAAATCAGGATTAATTAGCATCAGATATAAATCTAAAAATTCTATATTAAATCTTAATTATTAATAGGATTGTATCATATTAAATGAAAGAGAAAATAATTTAATTTATTTAATATGACCATATGATCCAATTCTATTAATGATTGAGATAGAGTCAGAATTTATTTACGCCGATTATAAATTTAAAAGTTTTAAACTAAATCTCAATCGTTAATAGAATTAAATCATTAACGGTTGAAATTTTGTTTAAAGAGTTATATTTAGTGTCAAGCGAGAATATATATATATATATATATATATATATATATATATATATATATATATATATATATATATATATATATATATATATATATATATATATATATATATATATATATATATATATATATATATATATATATGATTTAAAATATCATACCATAAGTACCCCTTTGATGTGATCAAAAGTGATATCAAAAGGAAGTGAACGTTCTTTCATCAACTGGAGTAAGACATCGACAATATCCTTTTCATCTTTAATTTGATCTCTATTTGGATCCAAATGTTCATCAATAATCTCTTGATAAAACTCATCAAGCTCCTTGAAACTTTTATCAACACGACCATGCAACCCTCTCAGTTTATCAATCCAACCCGTAAATGGAATATAATCACCAACAAAAAATTCTGCCAGCAAAGCTTGAAACTCATGCAACATTTCATGAAACCTACTTCTCTCATGTCCTTCATCTTCATAGCTTTTTCCAAAAGCAATCCTACATATCATAGTACTTGAGAGAGAAATTAATAACTCACTCAAATTTGTAACAGCTGAAGAATTAGCATGTTCTGAAATTTTTTTAATCATTTTCTTCACCTCAAATTTTCTTATAGAAGAAAAATTTGACACACGTTTGGAACTAAATATATGAACAATACAAAGTTTTCTTATTTCTCTCCAGTGATCACTATATGGAGAAAAGGCAATATCTGAGCCATTGTAAGATAGTTTTTGTTGACCATATAATATAGGTCTATTAGAAAACACAAGATCATTGTTTTTCAATACTTGTTTGGCTATTTCAGTGGTTTTAAACCAAGTTGAAGTGAAAACAAGGGACCATATATTTTTGAGAATTGTGAAAATTGAAGATGAAGATTAGAAATATCTAGTTGATGAAGATTTCCTATTATGGGAAGACCTTTAGGACCAGGTGGCATGGTTCTATGTTTGAGGAAGAACAAAAACAAAGGAAGAATTAGACATGTAACAAGAAGAACTAGTATAACAAACAACATTGTTGCAATCAATATCACCTATGTTTTTTAGATGAGAAAGAGTTATAAAATGGTGTAACTATTATATACTAACATGTACGTCCACAATTAGAGAACTATGAGGCACCGCCTTTGACACGTGTATATATTTCATATAGGATTTCTAAGGTGTCTTAGAAAAACTATCCATTTTTTAATGAGATTACGTAAGTTGGCTCTTGAGAATGGTCAAGATATATCTAGCATCAAGAGTAAGAAAATGTTGATAAAGATAGATACAAATTAATTAATAATTATGTCTTTAAGTGGACAATAACCAAATTATAAACTATAATATCAAAACTCATGCATAGATGCGAGTGCTTATTGCGTTTATCAATTGAGTGATATTTAGCGGGTTAAGTTTATGGTTTTAAAAATTAAGAATAGAAAGTTTAGGTCTGGTCATTCGATTAGGGATTTGGGTCGATGCTGATTTTCTTTTTTAATGTTAGAGATTTGGGTTGGAGAAGATGAATTTTTGAGGAAGGTGGATAAAATGGCTCGACTCTTTGATTTTCAGTGGGACTATGTCCATTCTGATAAAGGGTCGTGCAATAAAAGATTTTAAGGTTGGTAAAGGCCTTCGACAAAGAGATTGGTTGTCTCCGTTCCTCATCATTCTTGTGATGGAAGTTCTTAATATTACGGTGAAGAAAGCTGAGTATTCTGATATGTACAAGGATTTCAAAGTGAATTCATAAGTGTTGTACAATATCGTACAATTTGCAAATGATACACTTCTGATAGGTGAAGCAAATTGGAAAAATATGTGGTGCATTATAGGGGACAGTCCTATGAGGGTCCACATGTGGAAGGAAGTCATTGATAATGTGAGGAGAAGGTTAGCAAAATGCAAAAGGGAAGTATTTGCCAATTGGAGGGAGATTCGTGATGATAAACGCAATGTTGAACGCAATGCCTCTGTATGCTCTTTCTTTCTATAAAGCTCCAGTAAGTGTTTTAAAGATTCTTAAGAATATTCATAGTAACTTCCTGTGGGGTGGTGGAGAAAGATTAAGGAAAATTCATTGGGTCAATTAGAGTTCAGTATGTTCCCATAAATAGAAAGGTGGTCTAGGTATTAAAGATGTAAGAATTTTCAATAGATCTCACCTTCTTAAGTGGAAATGGAGATCCTTACATTCTGAAGGTTTATTGTGGAAGGGCATTATCGATTTCAGATATGCAAAGAACGATATTGGTTTGGCAATTACAGGTTATGATGGGAAGGCCGAAAATAACTCAGATTCTATTTGGTGGCATGATCTTTTGGAGTTGAGTTATGATAAAAGGTTTGGTTCTGATGTGTTCGTCGAGAACTTGAAGTGCTCGCTGGGTAATGGCAAGGGTGTTGCCTTTTGGCATTGCAATTGGGTGATAGAAGTTCCATTGAAGGTAATGTTCCCTAATTTATTCTTTTTCTCTCTCAATATTGGTTGATCTATCGAAGAAATGAGTTAGTGGAGAGGGAATGTATGGAGTATATGTAAGAAGAAGCAATAGTGAATTTTTTATAACATGTCTATATGTCAATGACTTGTTAATAACAAGAAGTTGCAAGAAGGAGATCGAAGACTTCAAACATGACCTAAGTGAGGAGTTTGAAATTTCAGACTTGGAAAATCTCTCATATTTCCTTGGTATTGAGTTCTACAAGAGTGGTAGAGGTTTGATGATGCACCAAAGAAGATATATAGGAGAAATACTTAAGAGAATTAAGATGCAAGATTGCAACCCAACTTTGACTCCAGCTGAGCCGAGATTGCAACTGTCGAAAGAATCAGATGAAGATGATGTCGATCCAACGCAGTATAGAAAACTCATTGGATCACTTCGATACCCTTTTCACACAAGGCCTGATCTAGCATACAGTGTGGGTATGGTAAGTAAATTCATGGAAAAGGCAGAGGTATCACACCTAGCAACAACGAAGAGGATACTAAGGTATCTGGAAGCAACTTTCGAATATGGAATTTTATTTCCTGCAATTGATGAAAGAAAAGAATGCAAGTCAGTGAGGTACACGTCTCAACTTGGTATAGTGATGTTGAGGATAGAAAATCCACAGCTGGCTATGTGTTTATGCTAGGTGGTGCACGAGTTGCTTGGAGTTCAATAAAGGATTCAATAGTGACATTGTCTTCGTGTGAAGCAGAATACATAACTGCTTCTCTCTGTGCATGTCAAGCAAAGTGGACGGTGGACCTGGTTGAAGAGATTACTGCGAAGAGCCATGAAGCAATTACCATGAAAATCGACAACATGTCAACTATCAACCTGGCGAAGAATTCGATAGCACGTGGGCGAAACAGGCACATCAAAATAAGGTTCCACTATCTTCATGAGCATTTAGCAGAAGAAGAGATAAATTTGGAACACTGCAGAACTGAGAATCAGATTGCAGATATCATGACGAAAGGAGTGCAAGTCGAAGTGTTTAAGAAGATAAAGTCTATGATGAATATAGATATCTTAGACACAATGAATTAAGTGGTGTGTTGAAAATATAATTCCTTGTGTCGAAGCAAGTGTAGCTCGACAGAAACAAGAATGTGTCGAAATTAGCCTAGTGTGTGTCGAGTTATGTTAGATGTCGAAGTGTCGAAGTAGGTTTCTTGACACAGAATTTCGACTTAGACCAAAATAGAAATTTTGGGCTTTTGTGTTTTTGGGCTTTACCTTAGGGAACAATGTAGCTCAATTATAAATAGAGGGAGTAACCCTTAATCTTGTAATAACTTGTATTCGCAGATGTTTGCAGTTGCAAAGTGAATAAGAGAATTTCCACAGTTTGTGGGCAGAGAGAAACTTTCTTTCTTATTCAATTTTCTTTCTTCTTCCATTAACAATTGTTGCGCAGAATCATTCTTGCAATGATGGTATGATTATTTCACATGAGTAGAGAGTGAAGAACAAGAGATTTCGATCAGGTTGATTGAATCTTGTTCATCAAGATTGATTCGGAGTTCTCAAAATTTTCGATTAATTCTAACACAAATAATACATATTTCAAGGTAGATCGAAGCAAAGCTCTAGATAACATATTGATTATTAAATAAAGACTAAAATTTCAATAACAAATAGAGTAACTTTTGAAAATAAAATATATAAAATATCATAAACTGACTAATCCTTTATCCAATTTGAACAAACATTTTATTATATATTATCCAGCACATAAATACTAAGGCAACTATTGTTCCCATTCACTCTACCTAAATTCAATAATAACAAACCAAAAATATAATACCTAGAAACATAACTTATTAAACAAGAAATCAACATAATATAAAGAGATACATCTACTTATGGATATTAGCAACAAGGCAAAGAGGATTTTTCTTATGTTGAGTGATTCCTGGCAACATTTCGGTATCAATCTCCATCAATCCATGTGGTAATTTCCAATCAAACACATATAGAAGATTAGCAAGGATAAATTCCAATGATGCAACTGCCATAGATATACCTGGACAAATTCTACGACCAGCTCCAAATGGTATTAGCTCAAAATCTTTTCCATTAAAATTTATAGAACTTTCTAAGAATCTCTCAGGATAAAACTCATTAGGGTTTTTCCAAACTTTAGGGTCTCTTTGAATAGTCCAAGCATTCACATACAATATTGTCTTGGCTGGAATATTGTAACCACTTATAGTACATTTTTCTCTTGATTCTCTTGTCACAAGCAACGGGGCTGGTAGGTGCAATCTTAATGTCTCTTTAATCACTGCTTTTAAATAAGGAAAATTTTGAATATCATGTTCTTCTAAAAAGTCTTTGTTAGATTTCAAATCCCTAATTTCTTCTTGTACTTTTTTCATTACTCTTGGATTTTTCATTAAAGCAGTCATAGCCCAAACAGATGTGGCTGCTGTGGTATCTGTTGCAGCAACAAGCATGTTCTACAAAGAAAAAGAGAGCCATTCAATTTATCTTAAAAGCAATTTTTTTAAACAATGTTTATCTTAAAAGTTTAAAAGTATATCATGTCAATTTGATATTTCTCAATATCTTTTTATAAATATGGGTGAAATAAATTAACAAGATAAAAAGGCTGCAAACTAACCTAAGTGTCAACCATTTAACTAAAACGGTTAGATACAACCATAAAATATGTCTTTTAAACCTTGGAGTCTATTTAAGTAAATATTTTAAATTAATTTTATTAATATTGTCATATAAAATTTTTATGTCAAATATTAAGATGAATAAATCAAATGATTATATAAGGAATCTATCTTTTAAAAAAATTATCATGTATTGTTTTATATTTCATTTAATATAAATATTATTAACAGTTGAGATAAAATCAGAATTAATTAACATCAGATATAAATCTAAAAATCCTATATTAAATCTTAATTATTAATAGAATTGTAAATAATTTATTTTATTTAATATGATCGTATGATCCAAATCTGTTAACGATTGAGATAGAGTCCGGATTCATTTTAAAAATTTTAAACTAAATCACAATCGTTAATAGGATTAAATCATTAATGGTTGAGATTTTGTTTAAAAAATTATATTTGGTGTCAACGGAAAATATATATATATATATATATATATATATATATATATATATATATATATATATATATATATATATATATATATATATATATATATATATATATATATATATATATATATATATATATATATATATATATATATATATATATATATATATATATATATATATATATATATATATATATATATATATATATATATATATATATATATATATATATATATATATATATATGATCTAAAATATCATACCATAAGTACCCCTTTGATGTGATCAAAAGTGATATCAAAAGGAAGTGAACGTTCTTTCATCAACTGGAGTAAGACATCAACAATATCCTTTTCATCTTTAATTTGTTCTCTATTTGGATCCAAATGTTGATCAATAATCTCTTGATAAAACTCATCAAGCTCCTTGAAACTTTTATCAACACGACCATGCAATCCTCTCAGTTTATCAATCCAACCCGTAAATGGAATATAATCACCAATAAAAAATTCTGCCAGCAAAGCTTGAAACTCATGCAACATTTCATGAAACCTACTTCTCTCATGTCCTTCATCTTCATAGCTTTTTCCAAAAGCAATCCTACATATCATAGTACTTGAGAGAGAAATTAATAACTCACTCAAATTTGTAACAACCGAAGAATTAGCATGTTCTGAAATTTTTTTAATCATTTTCTTCACCTCAAATTTTCTTATAGAAGAAAAATTTGACACACGTTTGGAACTAAATATATGAACAATACAAAGTTTTCTTATTTCTCTCCAATGGTCACTATATGGAGAAAACGCAATATCTGACCCATTGTAAGATAGTTTTTGTTGACCATATAACATAGGTCTATTAGAAAACACAAGATCATTGTTTTTCAATACTTGTTTGGCTATTTCAGCTGAGGATACAACAATAGCTGGTTTTAAACCAAGTTGAAGTGAAAACAAGGGACCATATATTTTTGAGAATTGTGAAAATTGAAGATGAATATTAGAAATATCTAGTTGATGAAGATTTCCTATTATGGGAAGACCTTTAGGACCAGGTGGCATGGTTCTATGTTTGAGGAAGAACAGAAACAAAGGAAGAATTAGACATGTAACAAGAAGAACTAGTATAACAAACAACATTGTTGCAATAATTATCACCTATGTTTTTGAGATGAGAAAGAGTTATAAAATTATGTAACTATTATATACTAACATGTACGTCCACAATTAGAGAACTATGAGGCACCGCCTTTGACACGTGTATATATTTCATATAGGATTTCTAAGGTGTCTTAGAAAAACTATCCATTTTTTAATGAGATTACGTAAGTTGGCTCTTGAGAATGGTCAAGATATATCTAGCATCAAGAGTAAGAAACTGTTGATAAAGATAGATACAAATTAATTAATAATTATGTCTTTAAGTGGACAAGAACCAAATTATAAACTATAATATCAGAACTCATGCATAGATGCGAGTGCTTATTGCGTTTATCAATTGAGTGATATTTAGCGGGTTAAGTTTATGGTTTTAAAAATTAAGAATAGAAAGTTTAGGTCTGGTCATTCGATTAGGGATCGGAGTCGATGCTGATTTTCTTTTTTAATGTTAGAGATTTGGGTTGGAGAAGATGAATTTTTGAGGAAGGTGGATAAAATGGCTCGACTCTCTGATTTTCAGTGGGACTATGTCCATTCTGATAAAGGGTCGTGCAATAAAAGATTTTAAGGTTGGTAAAGGCCTTCGACAAAGAGATTTGTTGTCTCCGTTCCTCATCATTCTTGTGATGAAAGTTCTTAATATTATGGTGAAGAAAGCTGAGTATTTTGATATGTACAAGGGTTTCAAAGTGAATTCAGAAGTTTTGTACAATATCATACAATTTGCAGACGATACCTTTCTGATAGGTGAAGAAAATTGGAAAAATCTTTGGTGCATTATAGGGGACAGTTCTATGAGGGTTCACATGTGGAAGGAAGTCATTGATAATGTGAGGAGAAGGTTAGTAGAATGTAAAAGGAAAGTATCTGCCAATTGGAGGGAGATTTGTGATGATAAACACAGTGTTAAACGCAATGCCTCTGTATGCTCTTTCTTTCTACAAAGCTCCAGTAAGTGCTTTAAAGATTCTTAAGAATATTCAGAGTAACTTCCCGTGGGGTGGTGGAGAAAGATTAAGGAAAATTTATTGGGTCAATTGGAGTTCAGTATGTTCCCATAAATAGAAAGGTGGTCTAGGTATTAAGGATGTAAGACTTTTCAATAGATCTCTCATTCTTAAGTGGAAATGGAGATGCTTACATTCTGAAGGTTTATTGTGGAAGGGCATTATCGATTTCAGATATGCGAAGAACGATATTGGTTTGGCAATTACAGGTTATGATGGGAAGGCCGGAAAGAACTCAGATTCTATTTGGTGGCATGATCTTTTGGGGTTGAGTTATGATAAAAGGTTTGGTTCTGATGTGTTTGTCGAGAACTTGAAGTGCTCGTTGGGTAATGGCAAGGGTATTTTCTTTTGGCATTGCAATTGGGTGATAGAAGTTCCATTGAAGGTAATGTTCCCTAATTTATTCCTTTTCTCTCTCAATACTGGTGGATCTGTCGAAGAAATGGGTGAGCGGAGAGGGGATGAATGGCAATGGAAGCTGCATTTTAAAGTTTTTCCCTCTGTTTCGGTCATGGAAAGGGAGAAAGAGGAGTTGCTGGAGCTGTTGAGTATTGTGAAGCCATCGGTTGACGACGTTGAAGACGTTTTTCTGTGGAAACCAAAGACGTTAGCTTACTCCTCCTCCTCTTTTTCCTTTTCTATTGCGTCTTGCTATGATTGTTTATTGCATAATAGGGTGGCAAACGGAATGAGGCATGATACTTTTGAAGGGCTCAAGAAGATTTGGAAGGTGAGAGCTCCATCTAAAATTCAGGTTTTTATTGGGAAGGTTTTTAGAGAACGAATCACAACGAAGGATCAACTTGCTGGATAAAACGTTCATGTTGGTGGAAGGGGCTTTTGTTGTCTCGTCTATTCAAACTTTGACGAAAACATTAAGCATTTGTTTATGGAGTGTGAATTTGCAGGAAAAGAGTGGACCGGGATTGAAAAGTGGAGTGAGATTCAAGTGTTAGATTAATTATTTAATTAATCAAATATGGATTGACATAATTAATTATTAATTAATTATATTATGGTCTACTATTATTAAACACTAAATAAATTAATTGTTTGATTGGATTTTGTGCCTGAATGGACCGTGATGGATTGGACTATTCTGTTAAGCCCAACGAGAGGTCTATACCTTCATTGTTGTATAGGATTTTCAGAGTATGTTAAGTTTATGGTTAATGATTATGCTAATGAGTGTCTCCCCATTAGACAATTAACATACTCTGAAAATCCTAAATGGCAATGAGGATAGATACTTCTCATTGGGCTTAACAAAATGCTCCAATCCATCACGGTCCATCCAGGCACAAAACTCGATCAAACAATTCATTTATTTAGTGTTTAATAATAATAGACCATAATATAATTAATTAATAATTAAGTATGTAAATTCATATTTGATTAATTAAATAATTAATCTAACATCAAGTATATAGAGGAGGAAGTTGCATTGAATCTTTCTCAGCTTTTGGCAGCACCTCTTATATTGCAGCTGGTAATTCAACGGGTAATATCATTTGGGCTATGTCGGTTTGGTTCTTTTGGGTTAATAGGAATTATGTTGCTTTAAATTCTAAGCTTATGTCAGTAGATGAAACTTTAAATTCTATAAAGTTTTTTAGTTGGAGATGGTTAAGTGTAGGATGTTCTAAAAACATTGGTTCATTTTACGAATGGTTTGTTAAACGATGACAATGATCTAGAAGGGGAGTTGAATAGATCACTTATTCTAAACAGAGTCGGCGCTTAAGATAAGTTGGTTTTTAAAATTTTTAAGCGGAAGCGATTGAGGAACTACAATTGTCTAAATGAACCATTACCAAAAAGATCGGATATACGCTACGCCTATATGGAATACCGATAAAGACGGGAAATTAATACAATAGTTTGAACACAAATTAATAAGATTTTGTTCACTCAAAGTTGGTCAATTTCCAATGCTTGTGGAATATAAACCAAATTGAAAAATAGCTCAAACGTTTGTATTCAAGCAATTAGTCAAACACTTGGTGGACGAAGCACTCTAAGTAAAATTCACTGAGTAAACGTAGTGCCAAGCTTTTCCAATTACAATCAAACGGATTGTAATGAGGTTTCTAAAAATGTTTCAGCACTACCATAAACCAGAATTTTAGTCAACTAATATGTTTGCACACAAACTTAAAATTCAGTAATGAAAATAGTAAAAAAAGTGAATACCAATTTCTTGAGGCAGTTCCCCCGTCGTCCTCGCTCGAGGTACGTCTGCCCTCAATTCTAAAAATAGAATTGTGACCTGTATATATAACCTGTTGCAAATTGTTTTTACAAGAGAAGCAATAGAAATAAAATACTCAATCCCAACCGTTGATGTTAAGCCTATGCCTTTTCTTCCTTTGATTCAAGATGAATCAAGTCCTTCGAATGTGATGAGTAAACCACCGATTACAGCACCACCTTTGAACAATCCCCTGGTCTTTAAATCTTGCTCGGTCAATTTCAAACACCCATAATTCAAACCCAAACCTTCCTTCCACAATCCTCCAGTTAACGCAACTAAATTAACAGAACCTCTTGTTCTTTAATTACATTCGCTCGCCTGAATCTATGAAGGAACGATTTATGCAAAACCCCTAAAATCCAAGATTATTGGAGGACAAAACCCTAAAGGTTTTATTCAAGAAAAACTCACTGATTTCTAAACCCAAACCCGATACACCGATCCTATGTTTGGACGTTATCAACTCAATGATGCAGAATGCACAACAAAAATGATTATGTGTATTTGTTGAGAAAATGCCAGAAAAATGATAAAGATGATGATAACCAAATCAATGTATATTTTCACTTTTCTTGTTGTTTTGTGAAGAATGAGCTAAATCAATATATATGCAAAGCTATAATGTGAAATGAGTGAATGGTCGACCTGAGCTCTCCCGAATTCAGAATTATGCAACAAAAAAAATGCTTTTTGCATCAACCAGAATAGGTCCATGCATCGACGCAAAATAACCCAATTTTGAAAAATACAAATGTACACAGTATGAGTCGACCGGAGGATCGACGCGAACTCTCTTGAGAGCAAATCACAAAAATTTACTTCTGCATGAGTCGGCCTAAGCAAGCTTTGAGTCGACTCAAAGACTCAGAACTTGCAAAAATGCTGATTTTGATATGTTTAGCTATTTCTAGGTGTTCCTAATGCATATCTAACTCAACCAACATGATCAAAAACACATAGACAACATATAGTGCTTTTTCTATGTGAACTAAGACACATTTTTGATAAATGCTTGACACTAGAAAAATAATTGATGCATATGCAATTTGATGATACCGTCCAAAGTGTACGTTTTTAAATATATATATTTTGACATCATTGAAACAAGTATAATCAAGTATTGAGACACTTTGCCCTCACATACTCCCCCTTTTTTATGATGGCAAAATAGTAGTAAAATAATTGAGCACAATGTGTAGTATCATCCTCCCCCTCACTTTATGCATTTATCTAGAAACAATCTGCATGTTTGATCAGTCTTGTAAAGTGATTTGTTGTTTTTGCTTGGTCTCTTCTACCCCTTTGACAACATCAAGAAGAAAGAAGATATAGGTCAACGAAAGACATAGTATATTGAGGTAAGCATATTCACCGAATTTGCAACAGGATATCATTAACAAACATTCACATATAATGAAGTTAATGAAAACATATAAAAGGATAAATATAGAACACATCAAATGACCAAAAGAAGTAAGTGCCATTACAAATGTTAAAGTTTAACAAAGCTTCATGTCTTTGTAATTCAAACAAACATAATAGGAAATGAACATTAAAATGCAATGAACAATATATGGAATGACATGCATAATAATACATAAAGACTCCTCAATGCCTCCTCCCTTTAAAATGATGGCCCCTTCCGCGAAACTGAAAATCATGAGGTGGAGGAAGTTGTTGCTCATCTATCCACTTTGTCAGTTCTAGTACAACTCGATTAAGAACGTTGAAGCAAGTAATGAGAGCACAGTTTTGACCTGCAGCAGATTCAACCATGCTATCAAAACGATCCATCAATTTTGTGGCGAATGTGTTGAAGTTATTTGTGTGAGCCTGAAGTTGGTTCTGCAGATCTGTGAGTTGTTCATCTTGTGCAGTGAAAAAGTTTTGTTGTTCAAGTTGCATGCTCCTCATTATTTCGAGGAGTTCTTCATCATTCTGTTGGGGACAAGGAGGAGATAGAGGCATGTAATTCCAATCAGGTGTCTCTTGATAACCCCAATTTGTTGTCTATTGTATGTAATTTGAACCAAGTGTGGTCCAACCCATGTGTTCCCAGGAACCCCATCCTTGGTTTCCATCTGAGTCCAAAGGGGGTGATTGATCTAGCCAACCACTATTATCTTGTTCATCAGTATCCATTTGATTTCCACCCTCTTCTCCTTCTTCTTCTTTTTCGTCTTCTTCATTCTCATCAGATTCCTGTAAACGAGAACTGGTTGTCTTAACAATAAACCTGTAGCCCATCTCGCGAGGATCCCAAATATAACCCATCATAGTTAGAGTCTTTTAACAAAACTCTTGGTCGACTATCAAGGTTTTGTATGAGATACCAGGTACGACCACTTCAGCATAATTTAGGACAAATTGGGTGAAGGAACCATATGACAGTGCGATCCCTCGACCAGAGTCTTTCAAAGACGAGATTCTACTCGCAGTAGTGAGGCTAATTGATTTTGATCTTCTTTTTCAATATTTTAACCAAGTGAACCTCTGCTTGGTCAACCCGAGAATAGCCTCCTTTCTTTTGTCGAAGAATGTGAGATACAATCCATTACAAAATTCTGTCAACCAGTTTCAAACTACCAGTTGTGACCGATTTTGGAAAAAGATCGCTAGCGACAATTTCGTCAGTATGTGGTTTCTTTAGCATGGAGTTCAAGGCTTCCTTGAACTCATACCCGTCCACGATTCTAGTATCTGTAACCTTAATTAGTGGATCAACAGTTATAAGAGACATATTGAAGAGATCTTTCCAAACAGAGTCATTTACATAGACTTTATTATTTCCAATCTTAGTACTGAACTCAAAACCTTTGAACTTTCCTTGAAGACCAGTGTAGAAAATTCTGAACAAATCCTCATTATATGTATTAGCGCATTCCAAAAACTGGTTAAAATTCTGAGCATGCAGAAGTTCAAGAACTTCTTGGATATGCATTATTTCAGCAGCTTTTCAATAATAAGCAAATTGTTTGACAATTGATCGCTTGCTCATATTTTTCTCATAAAGTTCAGTATATTCAGAAGGTAATAAAGAGAGATCGGTTATCGGTAGAGCAACTCTTGAAGTGCCAACTTGAGCGGATGGAGCTCTGGTTGTTCTCTTCCCTGTGACTCTTCATGTAGCCATGAGAATAATTCTTGAGAAGGATGAATAGTAAACAGAGTTTTTTTGGTGTTGAAGAGAAACTCACTAGACTCCTTGAATATATGATGAAATTAGGTTTTGATAGGGATTTTGAGAAGAGGAGATATAGAGAGTAGCTTTGTATAGATGCCAAGTACCAATTCTAATGCTAATGATGATGTTTGAATACATAGAAAGAGTGAAAGCATTAAATGGGTCAAAGTATTTTGAACATTTCATAAAAAACAAGGGTTTTTTAGAAAAAATCGAGCGACGCGTCGACCTATACAGTCTTTGCGTCGACGCATACTAAGAAAATATAGACAATGAGAAATGTTCAAAACTTGAGTCGACCTAAGGGTCGACCTAAGCATACCCGCATCTAAATCATGAAAAATTGTCATTTTATGAGTCGACCGGTGTCCTGCTTAGGTCGACTCAACCAGTAGGAATCAGCACAAATCATCATTTTGAGTCATGCATGCATCAAAAAGAGATAAATAGATAGCCTACACATATTTCAAACATTCAAAAGGATAAAACATGCTTAATCATGCAATAAACATCAATATTAACACATAACTTGGTACACCAACTTACACATATGAAGTGATCAAGAAAATTTGATAAAGAGGAACAATATTACCTCAACCGCGATGGATGATAGATGCCCTCACATATGACTTAGTTACTTCTTCATTTTGTTAGATAAAGACATAGAAAACTACATATATAGAAAGCATGCAATAATAAACTCCTAAACACGATCCAAGATGTCGAGAACGCCTAGTTCCCTACAGATGTGAAAGAAAGGCTCTGTAGCGAGTGGTTTTGTAAAAATATCCGCAAGTTGATTTTTGGTATCAACATGCTCAAATACCACATCACCCTTCTCCACATGATCCCTAAGGAAATGATGATGTATTTCGATATCCTTGGTGCGTGAATATAATATGGGGTTCTTGGTTAGACTAATGGCACTCGTATTATCACATAAAATAAGAATACGCTCAAGTTTTACATTGAAGTCGGGCAATTGTTACTTAAGCCATAAGGCTTGAGCGCAACAACTAGCGGCCTCAACGTATTCCGCTTTGGCTGTTGACAAAGCAACCGAAACTTGCTTTTTGCTATGTCAACTCACCAAAGAATTTAAAAAGAAATTACGAGTGCCACTTGTGCTTTTCCTATCCGGTTTGCAACCGGCAAAGTCAAAATTAGAATAGCCAACCAAGGAACAATCACTACCCTTGGAATACCAGAGCCTATACTTTGGAGTACCAGAGAGGTATCTAAGTATGTGTTTTACGGCTTTCAAATGAGATTCCTTAGGACATGCTTGATACCTCACACACATGTAAACACTAAACATTATATCAAGTCGAGATGCAAAACGATAGAGGAGAGAGCCGATTATACCTCTATACTTATTCACCTCCACTTCTTTACCATTCTCATCTCGATTAAGATTTGCACGCGTCTGTATTAGAGTGTCAATCGCCTTGGAGTTTGCCATGTAAAAACTCTTGAGAAGCTCAAGGAAATACTTTGTCTGGCTCACAAACGTATCCTCTTCAAGTTGCTTGATTTGCAATCCGAGGAAATAGTTGAACTCCCCCATCATGCTCATCTCGAACTCTCTTTGCATTAATCTAGAAAACTACTTGACCATATTCATGTTAGTTGATTCGAAAATGATATCATCAACATAAATATGTACCAAAATTAAGTGTTTTCCTTGACGTTTATGAAGAGAGTTGTGTCAACCTTTCCTCCTGAATACTCTTGATCAAGTATAAATTTGCTAAGACGGTCATACCAAGCCCTAGGGGCTTGTTTGAGTCCGTACAAAGCTCGTTTTAACTTGTAGACATGATCAAGATATTCATGGGATTAAAACTAAGGAGGTTGGGCTACATAAACCTCTTCAATGATATATGCGTTGAGGAAAGCACTTTTTACATCCATTTGAAAGTATTTGAAATTTTTCGCACATGCGTAAGCAAGCAAATGGCGTATAGCCTCGAGTCGAGCAACCGACACATAAGTTTCCTCATAGTCGATTCCCTCCTCTTGGTTATACCCTTGCGCAACTAAGCGCACCTTGTTACGTGTTATAATTCCATTTTCATCCAGTTTGTTCCTAAACATCCATCAGGTTCCAATTACTCGATGGCCTCGCGGAGGAGAGACAAGGTCCTAAACCTCATTTCTTTTAAATTGATTCAATTCCTCTTACATTGATAAGAACCAATGTTCATAGAGTAATCCCTCTTTAGGGTTTTTAGGCTTAACCTAAGAGACGAAAGCAAAGTGATAACAGAAGTTACTTATCTTAGATCTTATGTTCACTCCCTTTGAAATGTCACTGAGAATGTTGTCGATAGGATGGTCTTTAGAAGACTTCTAAATAGGAGAAAGGTCATCAGTGTTAGTCGGATGATCCTCCTCAATATCCTCATGATGGTGATATTTTTCCTCCTCAACTTTCACTGATTTAGTTTGATCAATTCCTTTCTCAGTGTCTTTGAGTAGGTCTTCAGAAGATACACCTGCACCATGAAACAAAATACCTTTTTCGACACTTTTCGGATAAGTTTCATCAAAAGTGACATGAACAGATTCTTCAATTATAAGTAACCTCTTATTATATATCCTATATGCTTTACTTGACTGAGAGTATCCAAGAAAGATACCTTCATTTTCCTTGGATTCAAATTTACCAAGACTCTCCTTACCATTGTTCAACACGAAATACTTACAACTGAAAACATGAAGGTGAGACACATTGGGCTTCCTTCCTTTCAATAGTTCATACGGAGTTGTGTTAAGAATAGGACGGATGAACACCCTATTCAAAACTTAACAAGCCGTACTAATGGCATCAACCCAAAAATATTTAGGAAGGCCACTTTCATTGATCATAGTTCTTCCTAACTCTTCCAAAATTCGATTTTTACGTTCCACGACCCCGTTTTGTTGAGGGGTACGCAGAGTGGAAAAATTATGATCAATTCCATGCCTACCACAATATTCTTCAAAGAGATGATTTTCAAACTCACCTCCATGATCACTTCTAATTGATATAATGTTTGTGTTTAACTTGTTTTGAGAAAGTTGGGAAAAAATTTCTAAGGCGAAAAAAGTATCACTCTTGCTAGCCAAGAAGATAGTCCAGCAAAACCTAGAGAAATCATCGACTATAACAAAACCATAGTAGTTACCACTTAGACTCTTAATTCTAGATGGTCCAAAGAGGTCCATATGAAGAAGTTCAAGTGGTCTCGTAGTTGAAATAACGTTTTTAGAATTAAATGAGATCCTTGTTTGCTTCCCTATTTGGCACGCATCACATAAGTGGTCCTTTGAAAAATTGATTTTGGGTAAGCCAATCACTAGGTCCCTAGAAACCATAATCATGTTTTTTCTAAAGTGTGATCTATCAATAGCAAAAGTGATCTTTAGTTCTAGAGCCTTGTCAACTTCGGCTTTAAGAGTTCTAACCTCTTTTTGCCAAATATGACTAGTATCACACCCAAAGTTTAACCATTTACTTCTTTCTTACTCAACATCTACCTTTGTTACTTCCACCATGGATGCCTTGAGAGCCTCCAATTCCCTTTCCGAATCGGAGATCTTTTTCTCTAAGTGAGTAAAAATTTATTTGTTTAAGGCCAACCATTTAAAGGCTTCCTTAGCTTCATGGTGTGAGGTATCAAAGGCATGTTGTAAGTCAGAATGAGACAATTTATTAGAGTTTTCGTATTTATCATGTCGTACCTTTTTATTTTTCTTCTTTTGATGAGCGGAGAGACAAAGGCTGATGGACTCTTCTTCGTCACTTGAACTATCATCCGTGGATGACTCACTATCGCTTTCTCAAGCGATGTAAGCTCTTCTAGGCTTACCTTGTTTCTTTTGTGAGCGATTACTTTCCTTTCCTTTGTTCTTCTTCATCAATGGACAATCCGGTTTATAGTGCCCGACTTTTTCACAATTAAAGCACGACCTTCTTGCTTTACTCCCCTTATTGCCTTCATTCTTGGAATACCTTGATTGTCTTCTAAAGTTAACTAGATTCTTTTTGGAATGTTTGATACCACTCTTCTTTACATAGTTATTGTATCGCTTCACGAACAGCCTCATATCCGCATTCGTTTCTTCATCATCGTCATCACTCGAGTCGTAATCACTTAGCTTTCTTATGGAGGAATTTGAACAAGAAGCTTTTAGAGCTATAGACTTCTTTTTCGTAGTTTTGGTCTTTTCTTTCTTTTCCTTTTTCTCAAATTGCTCAAGACTAAGAAGTACTTGCTCATGTTCTTGGAGCTTTCCAAAAAGAGTTGTAAAGTCCAAAGTTATAAGATCGTTTGCTTCCTTTATGGTCGTGACCTTTGGTTGCCCTTCCCTAGTAAGACATCTAAAAAATTTGTTGGTAGAAACATCATTGGAAATTTGTCTACCAAGTGAATTTAGTATATTGATTAAGTGAGAAAATCTCTTTTGCATGTCGGCAAAGGTTTCCCCTTGCTCTATGTGAAAGAGATCAAACTCTTGAGTCAAAGTGTTGATTCGAGCTAGTTCGACGTCATTTGTTCCCTCATGGGCAACTTTCAATGAGTCCCACATAGACTTAGCAGCCATACAATGTGAAACTCTATAATATTCATCAACTCCCAAGGAGGAGATCATAATATTTCTAACCTTCCAATCGTAATTGTACTTTTTCTCATCTTCATCATTCCATTGTGCTTAAGGCTTAGGCACAAAAATGTTATTTTCATCGGTCATGGTAATTTCCATAGGACCATTCAATATAACGTTCCATACATTTCTATCAATGGAATTGATATGCACGTGTATACAATATTTTCAGTAAATATAGTTCTCACTGTTAAAAATAGGTGCTCTATTGTAAGCCCCTTTTGGTTCGTTTGCCATATTCTAAGAAGTTATATGTGAATCACAGAATGAATCAATGCTCTTGATACAACTTGTTAGACGGAGGTAATGATCTAGAAGGAGGGTTGAATAGATCACTTATTCTAAACAGAGTATGCGCTTAAGATAAATTGGTTTTGAAAATTTTTAAGCGGAAGCGTCCGAGGAACTATAATCGTCTAAACGAACCGTTACCAAAAGATTGGATATACGTTAAACCTATATGGAATACCGATAAAGACGAGAAATTGAATCAATAGTTTGAACACAAATCAATAAGATTTTGTTCACTCAATGTTGGTCAATTTCCAATGCTTGTGGAATATAAACCAAATTGAAAAACAGCTCAAATGTTTGTATTCAATCAAATAGTCGAACACTTGGTATGCGAAGCACTCCAAGTAAAATTCACTAAGTAAATGTAGTGCCAAACTTTTTCGATTACAATCAAACGGATTGTAATGAGGTTTCTAAAAATGTTTCATCACTATAATAAATCAGAATTTTAATCAAACAATATATTTGCACACAAACTTAAAATTCAACAATGAAAATAGTAAAAAGAGAGAACACCAATTTGTTGAGGCAGTTCCCCCGTCGTCCTCGCTCAAGGTACATTTGCCCTCAATTCTAAAAACAGAATTGAGGCCTGTATATATAACCTATTGCAAATTGTTTTTACAAGAGAAGCAATATAAATCAAACACTCAATCCCAATCATTGATACTGGGCCTATACCTTCTCTACCCTTGATTCAACCCTTTGGTCTTCAAATCTTGCCCGAATAATTTCAAACACCCATAATTTGAACCCAAACCTTCCTTCAACAATCCTTTCGTTAACGCAACTAAATTGACTGAATCTCCTGCTCTTCAATTACCTTTGCTCTATTGAATCTGTGAAGGAACGATTTATGCAAAACCCCCAAAATCCAAGATTCTTGGAGGACAAAACCCTAAAGGTTTTATTCAAGAAAAACCCACTGATTTCTCAACCCAAACCCGATACACTGATCCTATGTTTGGACGTTATCACCTCAATGATGCAGAATGGACAACAAAAATGATTATGTGTATTTGTTGAGAAAATGCAAGAAAGAGGATGAAGATGATGAGAACCAAATCATTGTATATTTTCACTTTTCTTGTTGTTTTATGAGGAATGAGCTAACTCAATATATAGTCAAAGCTATAACCACACAACCAACATAACAGACACTTTGAATGATAAACATAACAGAAAAATAATGTGAAACGAGCGAACGGTCAACCTAAAAATAGAGGGGGTTGACCTGAGCTATCCCGAATTCAGAATTATGCATAAAAATGCTCTTTGCATCAATCGGAACAGGTTCATGTGTCGACACAAAGCAACCCAATTTTGACAAATACAAATGTACACAGTATGAGTCGACCAGAGGGTTGACGCGAGCTCTCCTGAGAGTAAATCACAAAAATTCACTTCTGCATGAGTCGGCTTAAGCAAGCTTTAAGTCGACTCAAAGACTCAGAATTTGAAAAAATCCTGATTTTGATATGTTTAGCTATTTATAAGTGTTCCTAATACATATCTAACTCAACCATCATGATCAAACTCATATAGTACTTTTTCTATATGAACTAAGACACATTTTTTATAATGAAGGATGAAGTATGTGTTTAATGGTCTAAGAGTAAATCATTTTCAAAAGATTGTTGCCTAATTGAACACAATGATAAAATCAAGGATGTGTTTAATGGTCTAAGAGTAAATAATGTATATATGCTAGATTTGAGTGATGTATCATTAACTAGCGATAAATGTCTCATGACAATGAGTGAGGACTCATGGTTATGGCATAGACGTTTAGCGCATGTCAATTTTGACTTGCTAAATAAGATAATTTCAAAAGATCTATTCATAGGCCTGCCCAAAATCAAGTTCACCTAAGGATCACTTATGTGATGCATGCCAAATGGGGAAGAAAATAAGGATCTCATTTAAATCTAAAAACGTTGTTTCAACTACGAGACCTCTTGAACTTCTCCATATGGATCTATTTGGGCCATCTAGAATTAAAAGTCTAGGTGGTAACTATTATGGTTTTGTTATAGTCGATGATTTTTCTAGATTTTGCTGGACTATCTTCTTGGCTAGCAAGAGTGATACATTCTCAGCCTTTGAAATTTTTTCTAAGCTTTCTCAAAATAAGTTAAACACAAACATCATATCAATTAGAAGTGATCATGGGGGTGAGTTCGAGAATTATCTGTTTGAGGAATATTGTGGTAGATAGGGAATTGATCATAACTTCTCCGCTCCATGTACCCCTCAACAAAACGGGGTTGTGGAGCGCAACAATCGAATTTTGGAAGAGTTAGGGAGAACTATGATCAACGAAAATGCGTTACCTAAGTATTTCTGGGCTAACGCCATTAGTACGGCGTGTTACGTATTGAATAGGGTGCTCATTCGCCCTATTATAAACAAAATACCATATGAACTTTTAAAAGGGAGAAAGCCAAATGTGTCTCACCTACATGTCTTCGGTTGTAAGTGTTTCGTGTTAAACAATGGAAAAGAATGTCAAGGTAAATTTGACTCCAAGGCAGATGAAGGTATCTTCCTTGGATACTCTCAGTCTAGTAAAGTTTATAGAATATACAACAAAATTACTTACTGTTAAAGAGTCCGTTCGCGTAACATTTGATGAGTCTTATCCGAGAAATGTCGAAAAAGTAGTTTAGTTCATGGTGCAGGTGTATCTTCAGAAGACATACTCAAAAGTGCTGAGCCGGGAATTAATCAACCTGACCTAGCCAAATTTGAGGAGGAAAAAGATGACCGCCATGAAGAGACTGAAGAAGTTCATCCGTCTGACAAAGATGATCTCCCTCCAACTTGGAAGTCCTCCAAAGACCATCCCTTCGAAAATATCCTTGGTGATATCTCAAAGGGAGTGACGACTCGATCAAAGCTAAGTAATTTTTGTTATCATGTCGCTTTCGTTTCTCAGGTAAAACCTAAAAACCAAAAAGAGGCTTTACTCGATGAACATTGGTTCCTATCAATGCAAGAGGAACTTATTCAGTTTAAGAGAAATGAATTTTGCGACCTTGTCCCTCCTCCGCGAGGTCATCGAGTAATTGACACCCGATGGGTGTTTAGGAATAAACTAGACGAAAATGGAGTAATAACACGTAATAAGGCACATTTAGTCGCGTAAGGGTATAACCAAGAGGAAGGCATCGACTATGAGGAGACTTATGCGTCGGTTTCCCGACTCGAGGCTATACGCCTTTAACTTGCCTTCACGTGTGCGAAAATTTTTAAGCTATTTCAAATGGATGTGAAAAGTGCGTTCCTTAATGGCTATATAAATGAAGAAGTTTATGTTGCCCAACCTCCGGGGTTTGAACCCCATGAGTATCCTGGTCACGTATACAAATTAAAACGTGCCTTGTATGGACTCAAGCAAGCCCCTAGGGTTTGGTATGATGGTCTAAGCATGTTTCTCCTTGATCAAGGATACTCAAGAGGAAAGGTCGACACAACCCTTTTCATTAAACGTCAAGGAAAACACTTAATTTTAGTATAAATTTATGTTGATGATACCATTTTCGGATCAACTAACATGAATTTGGTATGGGAATTTTCTACTTTAATGCAGGGAGAATTCGAAATGAGTATGATGGGAGAGATCACATATTTCCTCGAATTGCAAATCAAGAAACTACAGGAGGGTACCTTTGTGAGCCAGACAAAATACTGTCTTGAGCTTCTCAAGCGATTTGACATGGCAAACTCCAAAGCTATCGATACACCAATGCCAACATGTGCGAATCTAAGCCGAGACGAAAGTGGTAAGGATGTAGAGGTGAAAAAGTATCGAGGTATGATTGGATCTCTCCTCTATCTTATTGCCTCTAGACCCGACATTATGTTTAGTGTCTGTATGTGCGCTAGGTACCAGTCATCTCCTAAAGAATCACATTTGAAAGCAGTAAAACGCATACTTAGATACCTCTCGGGTAATCCAAAGTATGGGCTCTGGTATTCTAAGGGAAATGATTGCTCCTTGATTGGCTTCTTCGATTCTAATTTTGCGGGATGCAAATCAGATAGGAAAAGTACGAGTGGCACGTGTCATCTATTTTCAAACTCTTTGGTAAGTTGGCATAGCAAAAAGCAGGTCTATGTAGCTTTGTCAACCGCCGAAGAGGAATATGTTGTGGCCGACAGTTGTTGCGCTCAAGTCCTATGGCTTAAGCAATAATTGCTCGACTTTAGCCTCAAACTTGAGCGTATTCCAATTTTCTGTGACAACACGATTGCCATCAATCTAACCAAGAATCCTGTGCTGCATTCACGCACCAAGCATATCAAAATTCGACACCACTTCCTTAGGGATCATGTGGAGAAAGCCGACGTGGTTTTTGAGCTGTTGACACAAAAAATCAACTTGCTGATATCTTTACAAAACCTCTTGCTACTGAACCTTTCTTTCATATCCGACGGGAACTTGGTGTTCTTGATATTTTAGATCGTGTTTAGAAACATCTCTCGCGTATTATATATATCTTTGTATCTACATGTGCTTTATCCATCTGTTATCTAACAAATGAAGATGTTAAAATCCATATGTGAGTGCATCTCGTTATATTTGGAGCTGAGGTAATATCCTTCCTTAACTAGAATCTCTCAAAACTTTCATTTTCACAAAATAAAATGTATCAAATTATGTGTCATCATTGTCGTGTATATCATGCTTATACGTATTTCACTCTGTTGTATGCTTGAAATATGTTTTGGCTTGGTATTTATGTCTTAATGTATGCTAAGATGGTCAAAAATTTAAGTTTTACTGGTTTTTATATGCATGAGTCGACCTATGCATGGTAGTCGTCGACTCACAAAATGAATGTTTTATTTTCCTGAGACACATGTATGCTCAGGTCAACCCACCGGTCGACGCATACCCCTGCTATTTCAAATGTGTTATTTTCAACACAGTATGCGCCGATGCATAGACCTTCTAGTCGACGCATCGTGCGAAATCTGCGAAAAAATTTCTGCTGAAACTGTTCATTTCTTATTAAATCATATTGTTCATTCCAAGTCATTTTCATTAAGACATTCTGCATTGAAAATTGTAACCTACACCAAGGCTATTTCTCCTCTTCCTCTCTTCCCAAAACCTAGCTTCTACAACAAAGAGGTAAAATCATCACCATTCCTCTATCTTCAAGAGTACTCTCTTCATCGCCCATTCTTCTTCTCCAACTTTGAAAGTGAAAATGTCCACCTGCAGAATTACA
Organism: Lathyrus sativus; assembly: GCA_963859935.3. NCBI lineage: Eukaryota > Viridiplantae > Streptophyta > Magnoliopsida > Fabales > Fabaceae > Lathyrus > Lathyrus sativus. The sequence continues at coordinate 31,653,951 of OZ012741.1, read as the reverse complement.
TGCAAACATCAACTAGAGCTTCTTCATCCCATGTCGGTCTATCATCTGTAAATCTTTCGGCAACTGTTGTGTCCCTTGTCCTTCCTGAATTTGCTGATATCTATGACAAAAACTTCAGCAAGCGATCTGTCGTAAAGTAGCATGCGTACTACCGACTGTCTGCTGAGCGTATGCACATCCCATAAGTGATAAATCTTCTTGATGCTCAAGGGTTTAATAATTTCTTAGAATGCAATACAAAGTACAATGAAGACCTTGTAAGGATATTCTACACTGGTCTTCAAGGAAAATTTCAAGGTTTTGAGTTCAACACGAAAGTAGGAACTACAAAGGTATGTGTGAGCGACTCTGTTTGGAAAACTTTGTTTAATATGTCTAAAGTATCCACTGAGCCCATCATTAAGGCCACAGACGCTAAAACTGTCATTGACTACGAGTTCAAAGAAGCTTTGAACTTCTTGCTAAAGAAAAATTATGCGGATGATATTGTGGCAAGTGGCCTCTTTCCTAAGACTGTAACTACGAGAAAGTTAAAACCAATGGATAGTATCTTACAGTGAATTGTGGTGCATATTTTGCAGCCAAAGAAAGGCGAATATTCACGCGTTGATCAAGGTGAGGTACATTTACTCTACATTTTGAAGAAAAAGATCAAAATTAGTTGGCCTCACTATATAGCTAGTCGGATCTATTCACTAAGGGACTCGGGTAGAGGGACTGCTCTCTCGTATTGGTCTTTCATTCAAGAAACCATGCCAAAATCACAGTTCTAGGTATTCTGTATAAATCCCTAACCTCGGATAAAGAGTTATGCCAAAAGACTCTTACAATGATGGGATATCTCTAGGATCCAACTGAAAGTCATTATAGGTTCATTGTCAAGGCAACTACCTCTCGGTTGGAAGAATCATATGAAAATGATGATCAGAACGAAGAGGCACAAGAAGAAGACTAAGATGAACAGGTTAGCGGACAAATAATGGAGGCTAAAGACCAAGATGATGGAAGGTGGTTTGACCAACCTCATCCCTCGGATCATGCGAATGACCAAGGGTGGGGCGCCTGGAAACATACTGGTTGGACATCGCTAGGCGACAAATATGTGCCTCAACAGCATTCGGAGTATCAAGAAATTCCCAACTGGAGCTATGGGCCTCCACTATTCCCGAATCTGCCTCAACAACACTCTGATGAACTCCTTGGTATGATGAGGACTATGCAGTTGAGCAACGCTCCTTCATGACTGCTCAGATGAGCATCTTTCTCAACTCCAAAGTCAATTTGAGACTCACCGAAAATTTCAATGCTTTTCAATCCGGTTTCATGAGAAGGTTTGATGGGTTTGTTGAAACAACCGCCAGTCAACACAGGGCTCTTGCCACTGGCTTCAACACCCTAAACAGAGCGGTCCTTGAGTTCACCGAAAGACCTGATGCCCAATTACCTCTGGAGTATCCCTCTCGAGGGCATAGCCAGCATTTCAGGGGGAGGAGACCTTGAAGTTGCTCTGCATACTACATCTTGCATCTGACTATTATGTTTTCGATGTTGCTATTTATTGTTGCACTTATGCATTTTTTGTTGCATCTGACTATCATGGATTATGAACTTATATGTGGTTAATGATTTTTTTTCTTCTTGACTAACCTAGCAATCTTAATATTTTATCTGTGTGTGGCTCTATTTATCATTCTGTTATCTGTTCATTAACTATGTTATATGTGAATGTATGTAAATGTATAGCCAATTGCGAGTGTTTTAAAATATGCGTTTTCTGTTACTTTTATACCATTCACTGACAAGTGTTTCTTTCTTTTTGATGTTGTCAAATGGGGAGAAAGTGTCAAGCATTGCAGTAGAACCAAAAACATCACAGGTGAAGACTTATTATTAACACAAAAGAGTGTGTAGGGATGAAGGCATTAAGCAAGGGGGAGGATAACGTGACATATCATACAATCAGGTTCTATGTGTTTTGCCATCATCAAAAAGGGGGAGTATGTGAGGGAAAAGCCTCATATATATATGTGCTCGTTTCGATGTTGTCAAAACTCAGCTCCATAGAAGAATATATGTTGGACGTTATCACCATGTCGTAGTTGTATGTTTTGTCTCTCATAATTCAAATACTCGTAAAAATCACGATTGTTGCATATAGATAGCCAAATGTGTGTGTCACATAGGGTTGACTTAGTTGGTGTTGGTTGTCATACTATAGGTTTCATCAAAAGTGTCATAAAGCATGAAAATAGGTATTTTTGACTGTCTCAAGGCTTTGAGTCGACCAAAAACCTGCTCCGGTCGACTCACACTTCAAGTCCTTTTAGTGCATTAGTCTCAGGAGGGCTCGCGTCGACCCTCCGGTCGACTCGTACTGTAAGCATTTTTGTTTGGCTAAAAATGCATGTTATGCGTCAACGCATGCTATGCTCCGGTCGACGCATGGTCCTATTTTCTGCACAATCTTGCTTTCGGGTCTGCTCAGGTCGACCCCCTATACTGCATAGGTCGACCGCTCGCTGTTTTGTGTCAAAATTTTGTTATGTCAACTGCCTTTGTGAATTGGTTTTGTTTGTTATGTTAGTTATGTTTGGTATATAAGTTTAGTTGTTCTTTCATTTCACAACATTGAGAAAATCAAGTAAAGTGAAATAGGTGTCGATTAGGTTCTCATCATCTTCATTCTCTTCATAGCATCTCACAACAATTACACATAATCATCTTTGTTGTGCATTGTGCATTGTTAGAGGTGATAACATCCAAAGACGAAGATTGGTTTATCTGGTTTGGGTTGAGTAATCGACAGGTTTTTCTTGAATAAAACCATTAGGGTTTTGCCCTCCAAGAATCTCAGATTTTGGGGATTTTTTGCACGATTCATCTCATCACATATTCAGCCGAGTGAAGGTAATCGAAGAGCTGGAGGTTCTGTCGATTTAGTAACGGTAAACGGAGGATTGTGAGTGGGAGATTCAAGTTCGACACACGGGTGATTGAAATCAGTCGGGCCAGATTTTGAAGACCGAAGGTTGTTCAAAGAGAGTGCCGCAATTGGAGGTTTATTCACAATTGTCGAAGTACTTGATTCACCTTGAATCAAGGGGCAAGAAGAAATAGGATCTACAACAACAATTGTGTTTGTTTGTTTGATAGCTATTCGCTTCTTGTATAAACATTGACCAACATGTTATATCTATCTATAAACAAGTCTCAATTCTATTGTTAGAATTGAGGGCAGACGTACCCCGAGTGAGGAAGACGGGGGAACTGCCTCAACAAATCGTTGTGTCTTTTTCTTTACGCTTATATTGCTTAATATCTGTGTTTTTAGTGCCAACGATTATATCAATCTAGTTCTGATTTGAGTTATGCTGAACCAATTTTGAACCTAGTACAATCATTGATTGTAAGAGATAACTTGAGCACTTAACCCTCAAAACAGAATTCACATGTAGCGCTCTGCACTCCAAGTGTTTGATAAATTGTGTGAACTAAAAACCTTGTGTGTTGTCTTTTCATGTTGTCAATATTTTAAAGGCATTGGAACTAGTCACACCGTATAGTGAGCATAACCAAATTGAAAGTGTGATTAACGTAGTGATTCTCATATCTCGTTTATCAGATTCCATAGGCTTAACGCATATCCGGTTTTCTATTAACCATTCGTTTTAGACGTGTATAGTTCCTCGACCGCTTCCGCTATTAAATAAACTTTTAAAAAAAACCATTTTTATTGGTAGCTCTGACTCTTTTAAGCAAGTGATCTATTCAACCCCCGCTTCTAGATCTGCGCCATCGTCTAACAATCCTCACTTGATTCGATGCTGGAGAAACATGTTGCAATGAACATGTGATCCTCCTCCTCTTCTTCTTGATCAACAGTCTTTGCCTCATCACTATGTTGTTGATTCATGTTCTTACATATAACAACTTCATGTCCCGTTTGATTATAATTAGTGCACTTAATATCAGGTATTCTCCAACATCTAAATGGTAAATGACCTTTCTTTCCATAGTGTTGACAAGGTGGATAAGATTTTCTTTGAATTTCATTCTTTTCTTTTGCATTTGCTGATATTGAGCCTACTCCAATTTCCCCAAAATCCTTCTTGAATTTTCCCACATTTTGACGCTTGGCTGCTAAAGCTCCTTCAACAATTTCTTTTTACCTCATGGCCCTTCGCTGCTCTTGGGCTTGCAAGGCATGAATGACTTCTACCAAAGTGATCTTACATAGATCATTTGTGTTCTCTGAAGAGGCTAGAGATGACTCATATCTTTTAGACATGGTAACCAAAATTTTTTCTACAATTCTTGAATTAGGAAATCCAGTTTTGAGTAATCTAACTTTGTTTGCAATAGAAAACAATTTGTCTGAGTATTCTTTGATTGTCTCAGACTCTTTCGTTCTCTGCAACTCAAATTCTCTCATCTGATTCAACACTTGCATATTTTGAATTCGCTCATACCCTGCATATTATTCATTCAAATAGTCTAGATTGCTTTTGATATTTTGAGGTTCATAATTCTAGTAAAAATTGTTTCTTAAACACCAGCAAAAAGACATGATTTTGCTTTTGCCTTTTTAACTTTTTCCTCCTTGTAATATTTCAACTGAGCCATAATAAGATTATTCAGCAGCCGAGGAATTTCATAATCCTCTTCTATGGCTTCCCAAGCATCCAAAGCTTCTAGGTAAGATTCTATTTTTACTGCCCAAATGACATAGTTGTTCCCATCAAAAAGAGGAAGGGCAACTTTTAAAAAACTTGACTCATCATCCATTTCACAAGTTCCTCGAACAAAGAGCTTTGGTACCAATTGATGTTAATTGAACAATAAAATAATTGTAAAAAATGAACAGGATCGAGGATAAAATAATTACTTTGATTCATATAATTAGTCTTCCACACAAACTCAACATACACACCCTCTTTTACATAGGTTCACAATACTAAAACATAAGTTCCTCAAGAAAAGAGCTTTGGTACCAATTGATGTTAATTGAACAATAAAATAATTGTAAAAAATGAACAGGATAGAGGATAAAATAATTACTTTGATTCATATAATTAGTCTTCCACACAAACTCAACATACACACCCTCTTTTACATAGGTTCACAATACTAAAACATAAGTTCCTCAAGAAAAGAGCTTTGGTACCAATTGATGTTAATTGAACAATAAAATAATTGTAAAAAATGAACAGGATAGAGGATAAAATAATTACTTTGATTCATATAATTAGTCTTCCACACAAACTCAACATACACACCCTCTTTTACATAGGTTCACAATACTAAAACTTCCAATAATTACCACAATACAACATCATGATTAATTAAAAACTGAACAATATTTACTAAATTAAAAATAACCAACATCTAATACATAAAGACTCAACATCAACAGTTCTCAGTATGATAATTAACAGAGTCAAACAATAATTAACCAAATAATTCATATGTAAATGACAAATTAGTATTTTAGTAATAAATATGTTTAAGAGATTATTGATGTAAGACTAAAATAATTAATTTGTTAAAATTTCTAATTTAAAGAATCAAAATATATATTTGGCCTACAAAATATTATTTTTACAATATATAATAAGTTATATCTTAATCACATCTCTTTCACAATTAGATCAATATTCTTTGCAGCTAGACTTTTCTCTAATAGGGTTGCAATTTTTTCTGCCTTAATTCCACAAAGATATAGACACAATAATACCGTATATAACTTTCTAATTGACTAACAAACTTTCCACTCACTTAGTCATTTGAGAAAGAAAAAAAATAAAAATACTGATAATAGAAAATTAAATAAGAAAGAAGCCTACATAAAGAAAAATACAAAGTATCTTTCAATGTCAAGCTTTGCATGCATTGAGATTTCTCTATGAAGATTAAAACATGGGAAACTGAAAAAGGTACACCATGTAAAGATACTAGTAGACAAATATTTAGAAATGACTTATTTTGTCAGTTTTTAAAATATCAATAAATATTTTTAAAGAAAATGGAGAATAAAATCTTTTAATATAGCTGAACATTGAGTTTTCTTTTAAATGTATGTAACAAATCGCTTCAGCTTTTAATGTCAATTGTAATAGTTTGGTGAACCGGTTTAGTCTTGCTACAAAATTTGATGTCACGAAAATTTAGTTATGTAGCTTGATAAGTTATGTTTTAATGTTTAGTGATTAACAAGTTAATTTTTTTTCATATAGAAAATAGATAGTACTTAGATGCACAATAGAAAATATTCTGATAGGCATGGATTGAAAAAAAGTTTGTTTGTGGTGTTAAAAATTATTTTGAAGGGTGCTTTGAAACAACCTATTTGTAAATTTGAGGGAGAGATAAGGTGTATGTGTATAAATTGCAAGTTTCGCAAGATAAGTATAACAGTTAATGTTATCCTTCACCTATATCAAGATGGATTTCGATAAGATTATTGGATTTGGAATCAACATGGAGAAGTGGAACTCAATGCTGATACAAGGGATGGTTCAAATAGTTGTGAGCATGTGCGTCATGTTGACCAATTTGAGGCAATGAATTAAATGGTGTATGATACTTTTAGGCCTCATAGAGGTTTCTCTCATGCGAATGTTAAAATGAAACAAGAGAAATTTTTAGAGGATGATTTTTCCAACAAAGAAACTAAATACTTTTATGACAAGTTGATATCGTTCAACAAGTCTATCTAAGAAGGATCTGCCCCAATCTATGTTATCAATATCTACTCAACTTCTTGAAATTAGATCTAACTTGCATGTTCCACAAAAAGGTTAAGATTTTGTTGAACAAATAATTAAAAGTATATGTCGAGTTCGAAAATGTTTGAGTGAGAATTATTACCAAGCAGCATAGTGGTGTCTTAGTTAAGGCTAAAGGTTAAGATGATCGATTTGTTGTAATAATTGTTGTATGTTATACTACAAGGATGAAAGCAAGTTGCCCGAGTTGTTAGAGGAAGCTGTGAAGGCGTGGCACCATATTCATCAAGGGGGAATCGTTTCTGGGGAAGAATGATTGTGTAGCTTATCCTCCGTATATGGAATGGATAGAGAAAAAGGTCGAAACTTTCTTCTTACCTTTTCCTATTGGGCCGCTTCTGAATCCACTAAGTATTGGCCAACCTATTTTTGTGCCGATGGAGAGATATAACATGCTGAGGGTTGCCAATCAGGACATACTTACAGAAAATGAGGAGCTGAAGAGACAGATGAGTGTAGTTAGGTGTGCCAATGATGAGATGGCTCAAGAATTCAAGCTAAGAGCAAAATTGCTAGCAGAGAAGGACAAGCTGATCGCGTCAGAGAATTAGAAGAGGGAAAGAATTATTGTAGACTTGAAGAGTGCTAACAATATCCTCAAACAGAAGAAGGAAGATTTGAACAAAGCTTATTCTGAGATTTCCAAATTAAACAAGAAATGGGATGATATTTTTACTTCTCACAAAAAGATGGAGGATCATTATAAAGCTCAAGTCAAAGGTCTGAAAAAGTAGCTCGAGGTCAAAGATTAAGAGATCGGAGAAGAATGGCATCAGAAGGATGAGTCTAGTTGTTAGTTAGTGGATTTCCAGTTCCATTTGAACCAAGTCTTGGCTGAGATGGAAGAGCTCAAGATTCAAGAAGAAGTCAAGAAGTCTAGAGGTGAAGGTCCTTCTGAAGAGTGTGATGATTCTTGAGAGCAACATTGTCGGTATTTGGAGGGGATTATTAGCATAAGGGATGTGCTGATCCAAGAGCTAATCCGAAGACCGAAGCATGATAAAACCAAGAGGATCTTCAAGGAGATCCAAAATTGGAGTACGAAGCACTTTAGCTGGAATGGGCTTGCTCTAGTAGATATGGAGGATGCGCCTTAGGGTTGTTTTTCTATTTCTGTTTATATGATCACCATTAGGCCTGTTGATGCTGATCCATTTTGAGTATTATGGATTTAGTTGTATTCATTGTACTCTTATCCCGGTTTGCAAGATATATGATGAGTTGTTTTACCAGTGTTCCATGATGTTCTATCGCTTAAAACTAGAATCAAAGTGTAGATTATCTTGGAAATGTTTAATCATGACATGTGCATACATTCATGCATTTACATTCATAGCATGCATAACATTTGTTCGAGGTTGGCCTTCTTGTCTCGATCTGGTTTTCTTATCAGAATTTTAGACTCAAGTGTTCAAAGGTACTCATCCAGAGGTGACCATAAGAGAATTATAGATCAGATTCAAGCATAGTTGATGGAAGTCAGAAGCCAAATGGGATAATTTATGGTGGAAATGCAGGCCTTGTCCCATGGTCAGAAACTATTGAGGGAGGAATTTCATCAATTAAAGACTCAGGTGAGCTTAGTCATTGAAATTTCGAGAAAAGAAGGCAATCATATGCCCGTTGTTGCAACAGAAGTTGTTATTCCTCCCTTTCCTTGGGAGTCTCTCCTGGATCATGAGTTAACTCGTGGATCTCCTCCAAAACTTCCTTGTCAGCAACCACTTCCTGTTCCTCAAGAGAATCCTAGGGGAAGATAATATGAATCAAGGCCAAGGAAGCCTGAGAAGAATTTTGATCTGATCCCAATGCCGCGTGCGCAGTTACTCAAACACCGGCTCAACTTTAGTTGATTGAGCTCGTTACTTTGAGACCTCCCCCCACAAAGATTCCTTTGGGCTATAATGTCAATGCTAGGTGTGATTTCCATTCCGGATCACCCGATCACAGCATTGAAGATTGTACAAGGTTCAAGTATAAGGTCCAAGAGCTCATTGATTGAAAGCAAATCAAGCTTGCGTCAAGCGACACAAATGTATAAGATGATCCCACTCTAGTTGCTGCATAAGAGATGGATGCTCCTTTCCTTTCTCCATGATCTGCCTCGGGACAGGGGCGTAATCCATAATCTCAGGTTCTAGAGCCCCCATGCCAGTAACTTTTTTAGGTTCCTCATCCAAATCTGAAGAGGAAAGCGCCTAGATAGGTTGGGTGCCTAAATCCGTATCAACTACATAACTACTCTAAAAAAATGACACAGGTCGAAGAAGCCTGAAAGGAAGCTTGATAGCATTCCCATGCTATACGCGCAGTTATTGCATGAGCTTCTTAATCGTCAATTGGTTCAGTTAAAGACTCTCGCACTACCGCTAGCAAAGCTGCCACCAGGTTATAATGCAACTGCAAGATGTGAGTTTCATTCAGGGGCATTTGGCCATGCAATTGAAGATTGCAGAGCTCTAAAGCACCAGGTGCAAGATCTGATTGATTCAAAGATCATCATAATCACTGCAAGTGATCTGTACATTAAATGAATCCTCTTTTCCCAAGTGAGCACTCAGAATGCAAACATCTTCGAAAGCAATAAGTCCGGACGAAGTCAAGCCTCCTCAACAATGGAAATCGTTAGCTTTTTTACTACATTTTCGTGTGTAATTTTTCATTATTTGTTAAAGCATTGTTTGCATGTAGATCTTGTTTGTTTTTGAATGATAATTATAATGCAATGAGTATGCTTTTCTTGAAGAAATCCATTTGTATTCACTCATAAAATATTTATCTGCATTGCAATACCAATTTTTTGCTTAAACTCTTTGAGGGAGGATGATGAAGTGAAAACGCAAAAATATTTGATTGTATGATTTTGAATAAAACTTTACTTATGATGTACAAGCATTATTTCAAATCTCCAAACACCAGAGATATAAAGGAGATAGACCCTCGTCAACCCTTTTGAACCTTGAAGTAGAAGTTTCTTTTCATATGAAAAACCCTCACATCTAACTCAGGGCAGGGTAGTCGTCTGTTAATTTGACCAAGCGCTCAAATTTTAAAAAGAGTGTGCATCTAAGGATCAACCATAATGGTTATGCTTCACTAACTAAGGAATAAGGCAGTCATAACCCTTTCAAAGTCAGATAAGCCAATGTCACACGAATGGTTCCAAAAAAAGAGAATCAAAAAGAGAAAGAAAGCCCCCTAAGTCGATAACTTGGAAACAAGTGACTTAGGCAAAAGTTAGGGCGTCCCGCTTATCGCATCGCTGTGAAGAGGGGCCGGCAAGGACAGAAGAGTCGCCGCCATTTTTTATTTATCCCAAAAGAGGGAAAGGAAACGATCAGAGAAAACCTGACGAAAACGGGAAAAGACAGGTCATCGCAACCATGTCTCGGGTTCGGGAGTCGGTTACGCAAGGGGAAGGTATTAGCACCCCTCACGTCCGTCGTACTCGACGGGATCCATGCTTGTTATCTATCTAAAAGGGTGTTGAACTATCTACACTAATGGTCTCAGGGAAAAAAGAAAAGAAAATGGACTCGATAGAGCATCGCCGCTCTATGCCTACGTATTCCCTCGTGCAATGGGAAAGTCAGAGTCAACGTAGTTCGGCAAACTACGGGTGAAAGGTGGGGGAAGGTTGTTCATCGAGACATGACCATCTCGTGCCTACGTATTCTTATCTGGTATGAGAAATCAGATCAAACATAGTTCGGGCTAAAACGACCATGGTTGGTTCAAGTATTTTACCCGAGTAAGGTTAAAACTTAGTTCTAGCAATTAGGTGTATGCAGCTCGACCATTGGAGACTTAGGCGTTACCTGTTTGCGGTAGAACCAAGAGTTAACAAAACTCTCCTTATGAAAAAGGTTTTCCACTTTAAGGTCCCAAAGGATAAAATGATTTGAAGTTTGTTTGTGTTTGTTTAGAGAAGAAGTGTTTTAAGTTTGATTTGTAACTCATGTTGCACTAAAGACTATGACCTAGGAGCGAATGCGTCGCATATCACCCAAAGGGTGTACACTAAACACTCTAGGCCATTGAGAGGAAGCCCTCCAATCTCCATTTCCCAAGTACTTAAGGCTCGTAATGCACAACATTCATTAACCTTTATTAAGTGTATTGGAATTATTTGAAGATGAGAAGAGAAAGGACACTTTAAAGGGAGACTAACTCAAACCTAATGTTCTCATACAAAATGCACCTATGATTGGGATGAAAGGGAGTGCTACCTAATATTGTCATACATGGGTTCAAACCTAAGGTATATCATAACCTCTCTTAAACAAAAGAGATTAGAGATCCTAAGGGAACATGGCAAAGAAGGAAGAAGAAGGAAGCATAAAATAGAAAGATGCAAGTATGCATATGCAATGCAACACACAAGCAAAGGGAGGAAAAAGTGTGGGGTGAACACCTCCACAAGAACATCTTAACCTTTATTAATGCAAGAAATAAATGCAAAAGCAAAGAAGAAAACAATCCAAAAGAAAGCACACAATTGCAAAAGTGGGATGAAAATGGGAGAATAAATCCTACAACCATTCACACATCAACCACAATGCCCAAAGGCAAACCAAATGAAAAGAAATGAGGACATAATTGAATGGGAGAATGGGAGGCAATATGAGAACCAAAGGAACTCATAAGGGCACTCAACCAAAGGCAAGCCCAAAATCATGGAAGAAACAAGCAAAAGAAGTCCTCATGGAAGCACCACTCATGACATGCTTCAAGTACCTCCAAAGGAGGGACCGAGCTATCTCAAATGGGATCCCAAAGTCATTGGACAGAGGTGGGGATGAGAAGAAAAGACGCACAAAACAAAAAGCATATACATCAAAAGAAAATGCAAGCAAAGGCATGGAAGAAGACCAAAGTCATTCAACACATTGAACACTTGAAGCTCAAATGGAAAGCCTAAAAAGAATGCAAACTTCAACATGCAATGAACATATTTATGACCTAAAAATGAACATCCAAACACCTCAATGTGTTAACAATATGATTCAACAAGAGTTAGGAATTCAATGGATCCACAAAGGTCATTTCCAAATCAAACTAGGTCAAACACTTGTGTGAGCTTCCCTTAGAAGTAACCTAACTTGTAAGTCACCTCAAAAATAGGAAAAAGGCTCAAAAGTAACCAAATAAAATTTCAAATGATCACAAATGAGTCAGCAACCAGAGGCCAAAAACACAAGGACAATGTTCCATCAAAGCACCACCAAAAGAAATAAATCCCTAAGGTGTACCACTTTGAAATGGAAGAAGCGAGGGTCAACAAAAATGCCATAAAAGTAAAACCGAAATGCCACAAACCAGAGGCAAAATTGTCCTATAAAATTGTTCAACTCATCATGGATATGAGGAAAACATTTCAATCATTGGAGATGAATATTGATCAAGAAATAAAATCAAGAACAATAAAGAACAAGAAAAATCAATTTAAAAACAACTCCAAACAATTAATTCCATTTTAATTGTAAAATAAATCAAAAATGAAAATAAAAAATGTCAAAAATTATTTAACACATTTAAGTGTCTGGAAAATATTTTTGTGGAATTTATCAACATTTGGAGTTATTTTTAAATGATTAAAACTAAAACAGAATAAAAAAGAAAAAGAAAAAGAAAAAGAAAATGAGGGCGTGGCAAATAACAATTGTCTCAGTTCATTTCATTGGGCTTCTAGGAGAGGGGTGTGCCAATAGCAATGTAAGCCCAATTAAAACCCATACTAAGCCACAATGAAACACAATGTTTCATTAAGTTGCGTGGCAGTCCAACATTACACATCACCTAGTCAAACACATCTAGGCCGTTAATCACGTATAGTCAACATTTCAACGCGCACGTGGAGAGCCAAGCTGGCAAACGGAAACCAAGAACCAGATGCCGGAGCACTGTGCTCTAGTCATCTTCTTTGTTCACCTCACCGGAGTTGCAGGTGATCAACTCAACCAAAACGGACAAAATCTTATACCAAATTTATCCTCATGCAACGTAGATCATGATTCTACACTTAGTTTATGTTTATCACTCAAGGATTAGGAGAATCAAAGCATTAAAGAAAAGAGCATCATAACTGAATTGCATCAAACAATGACCTAACCTATCCAACATTTTCCTACATACATAGGACTTCAATGTGCAACAAAAATGGTGTGCAATAGATGCATATTGAGAGAGCAATTTTGGAAAGTAAATTACCTAACAGAGCCTCTCCGTTGGGGCTTCTAACTTGCTTGAGCTTGCGCAAAATGATGCAGAAACGTTCAATGAAGATCATGGAATAGAATGCTGATCTTGATTTGGCTTGAATTGGCTTGAGCTCTAAAATCATGATTTCACTTTGCTCTTAAAAACTCCAACTGTATTCTTGCTCTCTGGGCACGAAATTGCATGAGTGAAGGTGCATTCTGCATCAGAACCTTTTATATTATGGATCCAAGAGAGTTTGGAGGCCCAATTAAGCCTGTTATGGTGAATTGGAGAAATCCAAAGTTGGAAGTTTAAGCTTCATGTACACGTGCAAAATGGCTCCAATTGCCTTGTTTTTGATTCAAATTGCTTGCTGGTGATGAGTAGTGATCAGATGGATGTGAATTATCCCTTGAATTAATCCAATGATTGAAATTGAATGTGAGACTTATGCTCGAAGTTACTTGAAATTCCATGAATTCTAGCTTGCACCACCCCAATCCAACTTGTGCATTTCACTTAGTATGATAATGTGACTCAAAATATTCACAAATATGATATGGAAAGGGATTAAAAACAATTCAAATCAATTCATGACTTTAAAGTCCTTTTTCACTTTTTTTTCTTCACCAATCTTCAAACCCTAGCATAATTCAATCCAATTTAATGTTCCATGATGGAATTGAGCTCATTTGAAGCAAGTTTCATGTTGGAGAAAGTTCCATTTGAAGTGTGCAAAGGGATGAAAATGACCTATAATGGAAATGACCTATAATCTCACTTTCCCAAAATACCCCTGCCTTGCAAGCCTTATAACATGAGTTCTACAAATCAGATGAAGGACTTCTAGGACTTTTTGGAAAGCTAAGATCATGAGGAATAACCTTCATGTTCGGGTCAAAGTGAGATGAAACATGATTCTAAGTCAAAAGTGCCTTGGAAGTTGGTTGACATTTGTTGGCTGAAAATACATTCATCTGAGAACCCATAACTTGTCAGCATCATAACTTGAGTTCCAGAAACCCAATGGATGAGTTCTAGTACTTAAATAATATCTAAAAACATGCTCTACAAGTCTCATGCTGGCATAAAAGTGAGATGAAACTTGTATCTTTAGATATGTGGTCTTGAAGTCAAGCACTAAACAAGGGATTTTACACTTACAACCCTCTGAAACCCTAATTTAGTACCTTCTCACACTCTTGATTCTTCTTGATGTGATCTTGAAATCACATCTTAGATGCATTAACACAAATTTTCAAGATCACAATGACTTAAAACCAAGTCTTAATCTCCTTCAAATTCACATTTGATCTTGCACTAGGCAGATGAAACCCTAAGTGTACAATCCTCTGACCGCAACCTCTTGCACTTGATGTAACAACTTGGATAAGCTCTACAATGGCTCTCAAAGCACTCCATGAGCTCCCAAAACATTCTCCATTCATAACCATGGAATCACAATCCTTTGATAATCTTCAAGTGGCCTCCAAGATTGGAGATAAACCACAACTATCCATCCACTCCCTCAAAGAGCTTTGACCTTCTCCTAATGATGATTAGCACTTGACCACTTGAATAAAACCTCTTGCTTAGGCTTAGAACCCTTGGTAACCTTCTTTTTCTATGCCCACCTCTCATGGCCCCCTGCACATGAACAATGATATGCAAATGCAGATGCTAGAAGATGCAATGAAAACATAAGCCAAGTAAAGAAAAGGTTGGGAGATTTTTGGGGTACAACAGCTGCCCCTATTCAAGCGACTTGGACCTGAATGATTGAAAAGCGACCGACTTTTAAACAATCAAGGTAAAAGACGGTTGAATACCAACGAACCCAGAAATTTGCCAACCGCAGAAATAAACTGCAAACCTTGATTGGGGATGAAAATCTCCGAAAATAACTGAACTGCTGGTCGCAACATCGGCGCGCAGTTGGAAGAATCATCTGACATCGCCGTCAGGTATCGACACTAAGTTGGGAAAACATCTGCTATCATATAGCTGATAATAAGTGTCTGACTTCACTGCCAGGCCTCTGCATCAATTTAGAAAAACATCTGACCTCACTATCAGGTAATAATACCAATTCTGGAAGAAGATATTTCTGACTTCGCCGTCATGCATCGGCACTAGGCCGGTAAAACATCTGACATCGCCGTCAGGCCTCGACACCAAGTCGAAAAATACATCTGATATCACCGTCAGGTATGAAGTCATAAGAAACATCTGACATCACCGTCAGGCCTCAACATCAAGTCGGAAAACACATCTGACATCGTCGTCGGAACCATTGAACCCAATAAGTAGTAAACCAATCGGCTCAAGACACAGCTGAGGAGAAACATCTGACGTCGCCGCCAGACATCTGTTAAGTAAAACAGGTGTTGGATCCTGAGATAAGGACTCTTGACATCGCCACCAGGCTTTCGCTAAATAAAAGTGAGTAACAAATCTGAAAATCGGATCAACACAAAGCATCTGAGATCGCCGCTAGGCATCTATTAAGTTGATGAAGACATCTGACATCGCCTCCAGGAATTCACGAAGTTGATACACATCTGCAGGAGATAAACATTTGACCTCGCGGTCAAGTATCCACGCAGTTGAGAAACATCTGACATCGCCATCAGAAATCCACACACATATGACATCACCGCCAGGAACCTGCAAGGGACAAAACAATCTGACCTCGCCGTCAGGCATTCATGCAGTTGAGAAATCTCTAACATCGCCGCCAGCCATCAATACCCAATTGGTAAAGCCTCTGACATCGCCGCCAGACCTTCACTAAATAAAAGCGAGCATCGAACTCTAAGACCGGATTAACAAGAAACTGATAAACAACTGACATCACCGCCAGGCATCTGTAGGGGATAAAAATTTCTAACATCGCCGCCAGATATCCGCACCCATATGACATCGCCGCTAGACAACCACAAAGTTGATAAACGTCTGACATCGCTGCCAGAAATCCATGGGGAATAAAACATCTGACATCACCGCCAGACAACCATATATCTGACATCACCGCCAGAAAACCACATATCTGACATCGCCACCAGAAATCTGTAAGGGATGAAACATCTAACATCGCCCCCAGAAATCTGTAAGGGATGAAACATCTGACATCGCCGCCAGAAATCCACAAATTTTGATACACATCTGACATCGCCGTCAGGAATCTGCATCATGTCAGAGAACACATCTGACCTCGTCGACAGGTATCCACGCATATCTGACATTGTCATCAGGTATCTTGCTTGATAAAATACAAATATCTAATCCGAAGATAGGCACTTCTGACATCACTGTCAGACTTTCGCTAAATAAAAGCGAGAAACGAACCCGAAGGTAATAACATCTGACATCGCCGCCAGACCTTCGCTAAATAAAAACGAGTCTTGAATCCTAAGGCTGGATCAACCAAAGCTAAAGAATCCATCTTGAGAATACTACACTAGGAAAGAGAGAAACTTAACCAAGCAACTATGGCAGGAAGGAAGAGAGAATTTGAACAAATAACTCTGCTTTGGGAGTGGGAAGAAACTTAGTCAAGTAACTCTGCGAGGAACAAAGAGAAACTTAATCAAGTAACTCTGTTGGCGATCCCACTAGGGAAAGAAGAGGGACTTAACCAAGTAACTTTGTTACGAAACACTTGATAAGAGGAACACATCCCTCAAATATTTTACCATGTTCTGGACACCATATGAGTTTAGAACAACCGCTAAAGTCTGATGACGCCGCTGAGAAAAATGTAAGCCAGGGTCCGAGTACCACGCGGGTCAACGGAAACTGCCAGGGTCGGGATATCATTCGGGCAAAGATATCAGGCATCTGTTGGAGATATGCCTGCAAACAAAGAGATAACCACCTGGCTTATGTTTCACATGCGTATGTTTGAATATGGCGTAATGCTCCGTACGAAATGGAAATGCTACGCATTTAGAGGATGTTATGCACATAATGTAAAATGCAACGGAACCAAACAAGCAAAATAAATGCTGAAGAGAAAACCAAAGTCTACCCTGCTGGGGAAAAGGTCATCACACGCCAATCACAATTAGACTTATTCTGGAGAACGAGCCCTGGACGGCTGGGGAACAAAGTTCTTACGAGAATAAAAAGTTCAAACTCAGTTGGGGATTCACATCAAACCTGTTGAGGAAAATACCTAAATGGCCTTCCAGAATACAACTCTTCTGGGGAAAAGACGGCTCTGCTGGAAAGACAACCGGACATTGAAAACTAATTCACCCTACTGGGCAATCAACAACTCTATGGGGGATCCGGAATTAACAACCAAGATTCACAACATGTCCTGCTGAATAAAAATAGCCCTGACGGGTTCACCAATACTCACCTGAAAGTGACGACTTACCAGGGAAGCAGTTTGCTGAGGATATAGACGACTCTACAATCCTACAAGGGAGAAAAGCCAACTCTAATGGGGATCGCCCATGGAGGGAAACCACATCGACCTCTGCTTGGGGATGAATTAACAACCCGAACTCTGAGGGGAGACAACACATGACCTTGCCCCGCTGCTGGGAAAGGTTCCACACTTCCCTGGTGGAAAGAAACACCTGACTCGCTGAGGAGTAACTGCATACCTGCAACCTGCGAGGATTAAATGTGTACTGACCAAATGCTGGGGACAAACATACACACTTAATCTGCCGGGAATATCAATCTTGACCCTCTGGAGATAAACCTACTCTACTCGAGACTTCGTTCTCGAACTGCGAAGAGCTAGATGTATACCAACCAACTGTCGGGGATAAGCGTACATACTTAACTGTTCACTCCACCTTTAGACAACTCTACCAGGGATAGAGATGTTCAAACTTCAATAGCCGGGGGAAATGGTGATCATACCGGAGATACACCTCTAACGAGTTTCCCCGAGGGTAACGACCCTGCAAAAATGAACAAACATGCAAGATATCATAACAAAGGAACTATCTCAGTCATCATTCATGACGTTGTTCAAATAACTCAAAGTTTTAACGATTATTGGCAAAGCCTGCAAGTTTACGTATGCACAGTTTATCAAAACATCGGGCATTTTTTGGCAAACAAAACCGTAAGGCTAAAGCAACACAAACAATTACTGAATAGTATATGTTTTATTGACAGATGGGCCTATAAATAGGGAAGTTTTTTACAACAGATGCAACCCCTGAAAAGAGGAAGTTGCACAAAAGATGCAGAACTGTACAGAAATATACAGAATGTCGACAATGTATAGACGAACACCATAAGTTGATCCATCTATGAATCGCATGACTCCGATGCTTCACCAAAGCTTCGTCCTCAGAAAAGATTGATTCAGATACACGACCCTCAGGTCCTCCCTCAATCCACTAATCTCTGAAGATCACACGCAGACCGCAGTCATTTATTTTTCAAATCCCTAACTTTTGCGTGAATCGCCCTTTCGGGTTTTCAATTCACCGGGATACCAATTCTTGCCAAAGTCGCCTTTTCAGGTTTTCAACTTTGCGGGTGTACATCTTTTGTTTATATCCCTAACTTTTTCCTGAACCCATTCTTTTTATGGTTCGGCGGGATGCCCCATTTTTTCCTAGATATTCTTTTTCCGTCCAGCAGGTCTCTTTTAAACAAAGTATTTTTTTTAACTGCGTCTGTGTTCACAGGGGATGTAAAATCCTCATCATCCATGGTGGATAAAGAACAAGGCTCCTTTGGAGAAGACCTTTCGCACGATGTATGGACCTTCATAGTTTGGAGTCCATTTGCCCCTGTGGTCTGTTTATGGTGGGAGAATCTTCTTCAACACAAGATCGCCCGTCTGAAAGCTTCGAGGGCGCACCTTCTTGTCAAAAGCTTTCTTCATCCGGCTCTGATACAACCGACCATATGAAATAGACACTAGCCTTTTCTCATCCAGCAGGCTGAGATGATTCAATCTGTTTCGTATCCATTCTGCCTCATCTAGCTGGACGTCGACCAGAACTCTCAAAGAAGGAATCTCGACTTCTAATGGTAGGACAACTTTCATACCATACACCAGCGAGAAAGGAGTTGCCTCGGTTGAAGTGCGCACCATAGTACGTTAACCGTGTAAAGCAAATGGCAACATCTCGTGCCAATCTTTATAGGTTACAACCATCTTTTGTACTATCTTCTTAATGTTCTTGTTGGCCGCTTCAACAACGCCGTTCATCTTCGAACGATAGGAAGATGAGTTGTGATGCTCGATATTGAATTCTGACACAATTCCTTCATCATCTTATTGTTCAAGTTTGAACCATTGTCAGTAATGATTCGTTCGGGCACTCCGTATCTACAGATGATGTCCCTTTTGATAAATCTGGATACGACTTGCTTCGTGACATTGGTATACGAAACTGTTTCCACCCACTTGTTGAAGTAATCAATGGCGACCAGGATGAAACGATTTCCATTGGATGCGGTTGGCTCGATCTTACTAATCATGTCAATGCCCCACATGGAAAAGGGCCAAGGAGATGCTATGACGTTCAGAGGACACGGAGACACATGGATCTTGTCTGCATAAATCTGGCATTTATGACATTTCTTTGCAAATTTGAAACAATCAGATTCCATCGTCAGCCAATAATACCCTGCTCGTAACAACTTCCGAGACATGGCATGCCCGCCGGCATGTGTACCAAAGGCACCTTCGTGGACCTCCTCCATAAGTAGCTTTGCTTCTTTTTTGTCCATGCATCTCAGCAACACCAAATCATAGTTTCTCCTGTAGAGTACACCATCCTGGTTCAGATAAAAGTTGCCAGACAACCTTCTCAGAGTCTTCTTATCCTGGGTTGACGCCCCTGGCGGATACTCTTGGTTCTTAAGAAAGTTTTGGATATCATGAAACCATGGCTTGCCATCAGAGGCTTCCTCAATGGAAAATACAAACGCCGGCCTATCAAGGCGCGAGATAACTATTCTTGGAGCATCATTCTAATAGTTCACCTTATACATCGATGATAACATCGCCAGAGTGTCTTCCATCTAATTCTCCGCTCTTGGCACGTGATGGAACTCTACCCGATCAAAGAAATGTAACAACCTCCTTGCATAGTCTTGGTAAGGAATCAGATTAGGCTGTCGGGTTTCCCATTCTCCTATGATTTGATTAACAACCAGCGTTGAATCGCCATATACATCATGTCACTACTGCAAAAAAAGGTGCCGACAAAGACAGAAGAGTCGCCATTGTAATACCCCAAATTTTGCCCTAAGATTTGTCGTCGCATTTCATTGCATTTTTATTGCATTTAATCAATTACTAACAAATTTGTGTAGTCGTTTGACTTTTTGCAGGTAAATATCATATGGCATGCATTTTTTTTCTAAAAAGTAAAAATGGCATAATTGGCAAGAGGACATGTGTAAGGAGTTGTGAGTGTGAGAGGTTGAGAGTTCGAATCTCACCTTTGTCACTTTTGGTTTTTTATTATTTTTACTCTAAATGTTTCTATCTCATTAAAAAATAACAAAAATAGTTTTTTATTATTATTTAGTTATTATTTTCTTATTTTAATTAAATCATTTTTTAAAATATTATTTTTTTTCACTTTTTTCTAAATTATTCATAAAAATATCCAAAAAATCATAAAATAAAAAATATTAGAAAATTTTTGTTCTTTTTATAATATTTTTGATTTTAGGAATCAATAGGATTATTAGTTTTTATTTTAAGTTTATTTTAATTATTTTAAATTATTTAAATTTTTTTTCCTTAACTAATTATTTAGTTTGGGCTTTAAAATGGGCTTTAGGGACATTATTGACAATTTGGTGTTAACCCTAATTTGTTCCCTATATATACATGTGTTGCCTTGTTGAAAGGGGGTCAGAAGGTTTTCTTCAGAAAAGAGGAGAGAGAGAGGGAGAAACAAAGGAGATCCCCAGAGAAGAAAGGCGGTCGTTCCCACAACTCGTCAGAAGGATTGGAGCTCTCCAGTGTTCCCTTATTCAAACCTTTTTCACATTTATCGAAGCAAACCTCCGCTTCGTAGGTTAAATTACTAAACCTTTTGTCTTTTCATGTTTATGTGCATATTTTGCCATGTTAATGTGTTTAGGTCCGTTAAATTACTAAACCTTTTGCTTTTTCATATTTATGTGCATATTTTGCCATGTTAATCTCCATGTGTATTTAGGTCCGTAGATTTTAATATCAAAACCCTTTTTTAACAAAACCTTTTTTTTAAAAATCAAAACCCTTTTTTTTATTTATTATTAAAACCTTTTTTTAGTAAGACCTTTTTTAAAAACTGAAAAGCCTTTTTGTTCCGAAGAAAAAAAAAACCTTTTTGTTCCCAAAAAACCTTTTCCCAAAAAAAAAACTGAAAAGCCTTTTCCCAAAAAACTGAAAAGTCTTTTTTTGGGATGAAAAGCCTTTTTTGTTCTAAAAAAACTGAAAAGACTTTTTCCCCAAAAACTTTTTTTTTATAATTTAAACTTAATTTTTTTTATAATTTTAACTTAAATATTTTTTATTAAAAAATTAAAACTTTTTTTTTATAATTAAAATATTAAAAAATTAAAACCTTTTCGTAAGGAACTCCTGATGTTTGATGTTTGTCGTGTCATTTTATGTACCCTTTTATTACTTTTCTTTCTTTTGGCATTTCATGTGCATGCTCGAGGTTGAGATGTGCTTGTGGTGGCCACAACCCCACACTATTTTCCTCCCTCACTTCATTCTAAGTGTCATTACATATTTTCATATTCTTCATGTTTTCAGAAATGTTTCTTTGTTTCTTTATACCCTCTGCCTTTATTACTTTTCTTATTTCTGTACCTTAATTATTCCTCCATATAATGATTTGTCATATTTTCACATTTTTTTACAGTTTTATCCTTCCGAAGGATTAGGTCCAGCCTTTTGGCCGCCGAGTCAATAGCCTTACCCCTTTAATGGATCAAACCCTGTTTAGCCTAGGTGTCCCGCCGTGGGCAAAATTGCTTTTATCCTAGTGTTAGGCCAAAAGAGTCGCCGTACTCTGTTTTAAGGTTTTCCGTCGTGGAATCCCTAATTTAACCCTATTTTAATTTTAATTAACAGTTTTTTAACATAGAGATTGGAGTCTCTGAACAAACCTTGGCCACAGTCAAGACGTGTCTAACCTCCCTTTTGAGGGGAACTACAATTACTCTGATTCCATTCCCGTAAGGATATGTAGGCACAAGATGCGATGTCTTGCCGAGTAAACTTAGAATTAACCCCTAGGTCTTTTTTAATTTTCAATCCTTTGTATATACCCTAAAGCAAAATAATTAATGAAATAAATAAAAAAAATAAACAAAAGGTTCCCGTAGAGTACTACGGAAGTTTAGGGTGCTAATACCTTCCCTAAATTTAACCAACCCCCGAACCTTAGATCTCTCCCTTTTAGGTTTTTCCTTTCTTTAACCTTTCCTCCGGATAAATCAAAGACCGATTGTAAATGAATTAAGATTCAAGTTAATCAATAGCTTGACATCCAAATTTCACCGCAACAGAAAATGGCGACTTCACTGGGGAGTCCTAACTATTGAGGGTTATCCCTATTTTGTTTATTTTTCTTTATATATTTGTTTTATTATATATTTTGCTCACTTATATGTATATATTGGGGTACCTTACTTGGATTTACTGTGTTGTGAGATAAGTCCTACACCCGGACTTGAGCGACCTTATGATAGGATGACTGATATATTCGACGAGGCTTATAGGGAGTGAGTCCCGACTAAGCTAAATCGAGAATCACCGCTCAGTTGAGACACTTTCGAAAATGGTTCGGTTGATCGAGTGTAGTCGTGAAAACTTTTACCGTTATCGATTGGAGTCTGTTATACTGGGAACCGTAGTACCTTTACACCATCTTGACCTTATATAGGACGTAGTGCGGGAACTATATGGGAGTACTCCTACAATGGTTGCTACGCGATGCTACACTTAAAATAGGTTCTCTTGAGAATATTATTGACCCTCGAGTTAGTCGGGAAGTCGATAATATCCGAAAGATGGACTGATGACTTTGGGCACTGATTTAGAACCCTTGTTCTGCAGGTACAATCAACCTATAGTACATACCTCTTTGGGAAGGGTAGACCTTGACTCCATTCATTGTTCCTCTAACTTAGGACCTTTTGTTTGCTTATGTGTATTTGTGCTTCGCATCCATAAAGCATCATATCATTTCTAGTTTCAAGGAATTCAGCAGTCCTTTGCAAATTCGAAAAGCCTTACATTTTAAAGTCTAAAATTTTTTCCAACTTTCTTAAAAAGCAATATTCGCAATCGACCGTTGAAATTCTTGAAACCATTGCATGGCATTAACATCATACTCTTGCATTGCATTTGTCCCCCGGTTTCTCATTCCTGGTCCTCTCGTCTTCCAGTGTACCTTTGAGTCGTCAAACTGATTCCTCGACACAGATATCAGACTAGAATCGGAACAAGGATCACTTTGATCCTATTCCCATGACTTACACAGAGCTGTATCCTGACTTAGTTCGACAAGGGCTGATCACTACAAAGGCTTTACCACCTCCTCTTAATCCTCTAGTTGGATTTAGGGCTGATCTAAAGTGTGCTTTTCATGAGGGTGCCCCAGGCCATGACTTGGAGCATTGTTTTGCATTGAAGGCTAGAGTATGTGAATTGGTTAGAACTTGAATACTTGATTTTACAGACAGTCATCCGGATGTTTAGAAAAATCCCTTGCCAGTACATCAGAAATGAAGTTTTGTCACTAGGCCTTTTTTTTCTCAATGTTTGCATTTTCCTTATTTTGTTTAAGTTGTTTGCTTTCAATTATGTTTGTACTTTCATTAATGAAATAAGCATTGCGACTTTTGATTCAATTCATTTCCGTCCATTTATTTGCATCTTTATGCTTTATTTTTCAAATGTTTACTTCTTGTCCAAAATTTTGATATGCTAAGATCGGAGGGAGGATGACGAAAATGTTATACCCATAACTGCTGTCAGTATGCTTTCAATTAAACCTTGTTGACGATGTAAGGCATTGTTTCAATTCCCAAACACTGGAGAAATAAGGAGGTTAATCCCTCGTTACCCCCTTCGAGCCTAGAAGTTGGAGTTTCTTTCGTTACAAAAAACCCACAATTTTAACCTTGGGATGGGTAGTTCTCAGTTAACTTGGTTGTGTGTTCATACGATACACCTTTCATTAACACATTTTCCTTCGCACACATCAAACAAGTGTCGGAGATGTTTTCTAATCAAAAGGTCGATGATGGTTCATCGTAATCATTAAAATCAAACAATCACTTTCCTTCACACAAAAAAATAATATAAAAAAATCAAAAGAAGCCCGCTAAGTCAAAACCTATGAAGGAGACTTAGGCAAAACTGGGGCATCCCGCTGACTGTAAACTCTAAAACAAACAGTTCAGGGAAAATTTAGGGATAATACAAAGAGATTTTTAAATTCTTGTCTTGAAAATCCTCAATGTCAAAACAATCAAATGTTATAGGGGAGTAGTGGCTGCCTTTTCATAGGTCCCTTTGACTTCTGAGTCATCATTGCTACGATCAATGAAATCCCTAACTTATGGGAACCTGAATGCATAGTATGAGTTAACTGAGCATAGGACTGAAGATCATCACGTAGATTGGGTGGGTACAAATAAATTTTGAGCCCTTATCTTTCGTTTCATAAACCGTGAACCAGGCCACATTACAACTCTCAAAAGACCTAATTGAAGCAAGGTTATTTTGAAAGTATACTACAGCAAGGTTGCGTAACCTGACTCCTAAAGATCTTTGTGAATCATTTATTTTGGCAGTACACCTTTGTTTTAAACTTTGAGCGTCTTGAACCGTTGTGTTCTGACTAACGACTCATGTATTTTCCATCTTTCAAAAACAATTTTGATTTCAAAAGTCGCATGAACTTTGCATTACCATGTTTGTATGAATATTTTTGTTTGCAAACTGGCTTTCCTCTAAGGAATTTTCAAACAATGAGAAACTTGGTCAAGTGATCTTATCAGGGGCAAGTTCCTTTTACATCCTGTCAAAGAATTAGTTCAAGATTTGTTCAAGGCAATATCTTCTCAGATTTGGTTTATCCAGAGAATTGTTCAAGACCCAGACTAGGGCAAGCCCTCTGAGGATACAGCAAAACAGTCGATTCCACGAATCAGACAGCTGAAGCAATTATCAGTTCATTTGACCTGGGGCAGTTTACTTGCATAATCCCTAAGCAGTTATTCATCATTCCTACAATGACTATCAACTTGATACAGTTTAACAGAATGACAGTGATCTCCGTGTTGAGGAATCAGTCCTCCAGTTTTGTCATCTCACCGAAAGAGTCGAGCCTTGTCGTCGATGTCTGCATTTGCATTTGATCATATGTCATAGCATAATTCCTATACATGTGCATATCTTGGATGCTTTATTCCCCATTTACATTTCTATCTTGGGTGCTTTACTCCCCATTTATATTTCTATCTTGGGTGCTTTATTCCCCATTTACCTCTCTATCTTGGGTGCTTTACTCCCCATTTACATTTCTAGCTTGGGTGCTTTACTCCCCATTTACATTTCTATCTTGGGTGCTTTACTCCCTATTTACATTTTTATCTTGGGTGCTTTACTCCCCATTTACATTTTTATCTTGGGTGCTTTACTCCCCATTTACATTTTTATCTTGGGTGCTTTACTCCCCATTTACATTTCTATCCTGGGTGCTTTACTCCCCATTTACATGTCTATCTTGGGTGCTTTACTCCCTATTTACCTTCTATCCTTGGGTGTTTTATCCCCCATGTACCTTTATCCCGGGTGTTTTATTCCCCGTTTACCAGATATTCCTGGGTTTACCTAACATCATGGTGTTTTACCCCCATTTACTTTTTTTTCCCTGAGGTCGTGTTTTACTCGCGTCTTACCTTGTGGGCAAAATTTATTTACTTGGCATCATGGGTGTTTTATCCCCATTTGCGTTTTTCTCCTGAGCTCGTGTTTTACCCGCGTCTTACCTTGCGGACAATTTCTAATTTACTTGACACCTATCAACAATTCTGTGTCGTGTCTATCCGACGTTCTTCCAGATATGACATGTCTTCTTCCCTAGTGCAATTCCTCGATGGGTCGTCCCCTGTGACGTTGTTTCGTCTGTATCCGTGCATTTTTCATTTTCATCATACGCATCATATCAGATTCATATCATATTTAGCATTATAGTTCGTTTTGTTTTGTCCATATCATTGCATAGCACTGCGTCTAAAGGCAAAATTTTCGGTTATCTGTATTTAAATCCCTCCACCATGATTTCTCGAGTCTCCGCTGCTCAAATCACCCGGTGAAGTTATTTAAATAGGGGCAACTGTAATACCCCAAATTTTGCCCTAAGATTTGTCGTCGCATTTCATTGCATTTTTATTACATTTAATCAATTACTAACAAATTTGTGTAGTCGTTTGACTTTTTGCAGGTAAATATCATATGGCATGCATTTTTTTCTAAAAAGTAAAAATGACATAATTGGCAAGAGGACATGTGTAAGGAGTTGTGAGTGTGAGAGGTTGAGAGTTCGAATCTCAAATTTGTCACTTTTTGTTTTTTATTATTTTTACTCTAAATGTTTCTATCTCTCATTAAAAAATAACAAAAATAGTTTTTTATTATTATTTAGTTATTATTTTCGTATTTTAATTAAATCATTTTTTAAAATATTATTTTTTTTCACTTTTTTCTAAATTATTCATAAAAATATCCAAAAAATCATAAAATAAAAAATATTAGAAAAATTTTGTTCTTTTTATAATATTTTTGATTTTAGGAATCAATAGGATTATTAGTTTTTATTTTAAGTTTATTTTAATTATTTTAAATTATTTAAATTTTATTTTTTTCTTAACTAATTATTTAGTTTGGGCTTTAAAATGGGCTTTAGGGACATTATTGACAATTTGGTGTTAACCCTAATTTGTTCCCTATATATACATGTGTTGCCTTGTTGAAAGGAGGTCAGAAGGTTTTCTTCAGAAAAGAGGAGAGAGGGAGGGAGAAACAAAGGAGATCCCCAGAGAAGAAAGGCGGTCGTTCCCACAACTCGTCAGAAGGATTGGAGCTCTCCAGTGTTCCCTTAT
The DNA here is from genome assembly GCA_963859935.3 of Lathyrus sativus. Taxonomy (NCBI): domain Eukaryota; kingdom Viridiplantae; phylum Streptophyta; class Magnoliopsida; order Fabales; family Fabaceae; genus Lathyrus; species Lathyrus sativus. The sequence goes on along the minus strand of OZ012741.1, from coordinate 31,626,847 downwards.
TCAAACCTTTTTCACATTTACCGAAGCAAACCTCCGCTTCGTAGGTTAAATTACTAAACCTTTTGCCTTTTCATGTTTATGTGCATATTTTGCCATGTTAATGTGTTTAGGTCCGTTAAATTACTAAACCTTTTGCTTTTTCATATTTATGTGCATATTTTGCCATGTTAATCTCCATGTGTATTTAGGTCCGTAGATTTTAATATCAAAACCCTTTTTTAACAAAACCTTTTTTTTTTAAATCAAAACCCTTTTTTTTATTTATTATTAAAACCTTTTTTTAGTAAGACCTTTTTTAAAAACTAAAAAGCCTTTTTGTTCCAAAGAAAAAAAAAACTTTTTGTTCTCAAAAAACTTTTTCCCAAAAAAAAACTGAAAAGCCTTTTCCCAAAAAACTGAAAAGTCTTTTTTTGGGATGAAAAGCCTTTTTTGTTCTAAAAAAACTGAAAAGACTTTTCCCCCAAAAACTTTTTTTTTATAATTTAAACTTAATTTTTTTTATAATTTTAACTTAAATATTTTTTATTAAAAAATTAAAACTTTTTTTTTATAATTAAAATATTAAAAAATTAAAACCTTTTCGTAAGGAACTCCTGATGTTTGATGTTTGTCGTGTCATTTTATGTACCCTTTTATTACTTTTCTTTCTTTTGGCATTTCATGTGCATGCTCGAGGTTGAGATGTGCTTGTGGTGGCCACAGCCCCACACTATTTTCCTCGCTCACTTCATTCTAAGTGTCATTACATATTTTCATATTCTTCATGTTTTCAGAAATGTTTCTTTGTTTCTTTATACCCTCTGCCTTTATTACTTTTCTTATTTCTGTACCTTAATTATTCCCCCATATAATGATTTGTCATATTTTCACATTTTTTTTACAGTTTTATCCTTCCGAAGGATTAGGTCCAGCCTTTTGGCCGCCGAGTCAATAGCCTTACCCCTTTAATGGATCAAACCCTGTTTAGCCTAGGTGTCCCGCCGTGGGCAAAATTGTTTTTATCCTAGTGTTAGGCCAAAAGAGTCGCCGTACTCTGTTTTAAGGTTTTCCGCCGTGGAATCCCTAATTTAACCCTATTTTAATTTTAATTAACATTTTTTTAACATAGAGATTGGAGTCTCTGAACAAACCTTGGCCACAGTCAAGACGTTTCTAACCTCCCTTTTGAGGGGAACTACAGTTACTCTGATTCCATTCTCGTAAGGATATGTAGGCACAAGATGCGATGTCTTGCCGAGTAAACTTAGAATTAACCCCTAGGTCTTTTTTAATTTTCAATCCTTTGTATATACCCTAAAGCAAAATAATTAATGAAATAAATAAAAAAAATAAACAAAAGGTTCCCGTAGAGTACTACGGAAGTTTAGGGTGCTAATACCTTCCCTAAATTTAACCAACCCCCGAACCTTAGATCTCTCCCTTTTAGGTTTTTCCTTTCTTTAACCTTTCCTTCGGATAAATCAAAGACCGGTTGTAAATGAATTATGATTCAAGTTAATCAATAGCTTGACATCCAAATTTCACCGCAACAGCCACCTATTGTTATTTATCCCAAAGGAGGGAAAGGAAACAATCAGGAAAAAAACCTAGCGAAAAGGAAAAGACGAGGTCATCGCAACTGAGTCTGGGTTCGGGAGTCGGTTACGCAAGGGGAAGCTATTAGCACCCCTCACGTCCGTTGTACTCAACGGGATCCACGCTTGTGTGTTTATCTGACGGGTTGTTTATCTATCTACCTATCAAGGCTAGCTCAAAAGAAAAGAAAAGGGAAAAAATGAATCGGCAAAGCATCGCACTCTGTGCCTACGTATTCCCGTCTGGAACGAGAAATCAGAGTGAACATAGTTCAGCTAACTACGGGTGACGGGGGAAGGTTTGCTCGCCAAGATGTCACGTCTTGTGCCTATGTACTTTCATCTGGTATGAAAGATCAGAGCGAACGTAGTTTGGGATAAAACGAAGAACAAGATTGATTCATCTATTTTTACCCGACTAAAGTTAAACAACAGTTCCAACAGTTTGGTGTATGCAGCTCGCTCGGTGGAGACTTACGCGTTACTATTTGCGGTAGAACTGAGAGTTAACAACACACTTTTCGTCTAAAAAGTTTTCCTTGAATTAAAGGAGCCCACGGGGCAAAAGGAGGTTTGATGTTTGTTTTTTGAGTCTTTTATCGGAGAAGTGTTTTTTATGAATGTTTGCAGATCATACTGCACTATAGACTATGACTTAGGAACGAATGCGTCGCACATCGCCCTAAGGGCATGTACTATACACTCTAGGTAATTGAGGAGAGGCCCCCCAATCACCATTTCCCAAATGGCTTAAGGCTCGTAGCATACAGTAATCATTAGCCTTTATTACGTGTTTTACTGTTGTTTTGAAGATGAGAAGGAGAAAGGACTCTACAAGGAAAACTAAATCCTACAGTTGTCATGCATCATGGTCCTAGAGTTGAGTTTGAAAGGGAAATCTACCCTACTGTTATCATGCATGGATTCATCCTTATGTCTATCATCACCATCCTTGAATAAAGGAGGTGAGAACCCTAAGGGAACATGCAAAGGAAAAAAAACACAGCTAAAATCATTAAGCAGATGAGATAAGAATATAAACAGATGCATATACGATGCAACAATACAAGCAAGGGAGACAAGCTCAGCCTTCAATGCAAACAGGAGATGAAAATAGAAAGCACACAAGCAAAGGGAGACAAGCTCAACCTTTAAATGCAAACATGATAAAAAGGAAAAGAAACAAACAATCAAAGGGAGACAAGCTCAACCTTTAAATGCAAACATGATAAAAAGGAAAAGAAACAAACAAGCAAAGGGAGACAAGATCAACCGTTAATGCAGACATGCACCTAAACAAAAGGGTATCTACACATGCAAGTCTGTCCTAATGCAACACAACAAGCAGGCAAACAGGCAGGAGAGGGGTAAACAAGATGAGCAACAAAGAAATCATCCCAGGCTACACCAGGTTTAGATGTGTGTTAACACAAGAGTCCATCCAAGGCTCAACCTCTTGAGGAATGCATAGAATTCAACCAAGGGAAGAATTAGGCTCTCACAAGAGGGATCCTTGAAATATAGGACATATGAGAATGGTGGAACCTAAATGTCAATCTAAGGTATCTGGTTAATGTGTATCAACACAGAATGTCCATCAAAGTCTCAACCTCTTGAGGAATGCACAGAATCTAACCAAAGGAAGGATTAGGCTCTCCCAAGAGGGATCCTTAGAATATAGGACTTGGAGAAAGAAGATAGTGCAAACCAAAGGAATGTATTATGCCATTGAATGTCCATTCAAGGCTTAACCTCTTGAGGAATGCACAAAATCCAACCAAATGAAGGATTAGGCTCTCCCAAGAGGGATCCTAAGAATAGGACTTGGAGAACGAAGATAGTGCAAACCAAAGGAATGTACTATGCCATTGAATGTCCATTCAAGGCTCAACCTCTTGAGGAATGCACAGAATCTAACCAATGGAAGGATAAGGCTCTCCCAAGAGAGATCCTCAGAATAGGACTAGTTGAATGAATGGACAGGGCAAAGCCAAGAAAAGAAGCCACACGAGGGAGAGAAAACATCACACAAACTTCTAAAGCAAACCTTCAATGTTTAACTCTAAGGAAATCCAACCTAAGGGAGCTTAATGGCATGCTAGAGACTTGAAAATGAACCTATAAAGGTTTCAACCTATATACTAAGGGATCAAACCAAGATTGGGTACTTAAGGTTTGCTAAAAGTTCATTTATGAGGCCAAACTATGAGAAGGTGCAATTAGGAACACACAAACTAAGTCAGAATGTAAAATCTAGGAAAAATAGGAAATCAAGTCCTAAAATCCTAATAAAATTTCTAAGAGATCCTAAATGTGTTAGGAAACTATAGTAAAAGTTTCAAGTCAAAACCCTAATCCTAGGTACACTAACAGAAAGCTAAACCTAAAGGTATACTATGGGAGATGCAAATGGGGAAGGCTCTAGAGATGTGCTTCAAAACCTATTCAAATGGAATATAAAAAATTCAAGAAAAAGACTACAATACTATACAATGTATCAACATTAATCATACAAAAAAATCAGGCATTTATTTGGATTATTGAAAGAGAAAGAAAATCACAAAGCAAGGCATGTCATTTTTCAACTATTAAAAAACATATTAAAAGAGAAAATATGCAATTAATTGAAAAATAAATGGAAAATCAAAATAAAAAATATGACAAATTGCATCACATGTTAAACTAGCTAACACATATTTTTCCATGATTTTATGAATTTATTTTCTATTTAAAACGAATTAAAAGTGAAACAGAAAATAAAATGTGAAATAAGAAAAATGAAATGGAAATAAAAGGGCCAGGGGTGCATTTAGTAAGGCTATCACGTTGTTATCATTTGGGCCAGCGCATGAGGGGGTACGAATATCAAAACTGGCCCAAGTCCAATACGCTTGAGTTAGAATCTGAGTGGTCGTGTGGTTTCAGTCAACATAAGACTACTGTGGGTCTTAGTCACACGCGTACGTTACTTTAGTAATCCAATCCTACGCGTATTACACTGCCACATAATTAAAAAGTCAAAACCCTAATTGAAGCCCCATCTCACGCGTTGGATGAGAAAACTCAGTCAAGTCAGTCACACGATCCAACGACCACGATTAAGACTGGGAGTTTAAAAGGGAATTCGAGGGAGAACGCACCAGACGGCTGCTAGAGCAACTCCGGTCGTCTCCTTCCTTACGCACGGCCACTGTAGCCAGTCTCCAACATCACCAAAACTCAAAATTTAATACCCTAATTGACTCACCTTGTCATGCTAATCACCATTCCAATGTTTATTTTCAGTTTTGAGGCCTAAATCACCTAAAACGCAAGCTACCAAGGTTTGATGCTCTGTCAAGAAATGTCATGATTGCTCACCAAAACTATCCTAAATCGTTCTAATCACCTAAGGGATTGTAAATCTACAAAAATGGCATGTGTTTGCATCAAAAACAGAGAGGAATTTTGAGAAATAAGTTACCTATTGGAGCACCTCCAATGGGCCTTTAGATGATGCTCAAACTCGTGGAAAATATGCAGAATCTTTCACTGAATCACCCTTGAGCCTCTAGCAATCTTTGTTTGGACTGAAACTCATTCAATTGCAGAAATCAAATTTCAATTTTCTTGAGTTTTTCTCTTAACTGAATTCTGTTATGCTTGCTCCAAAATTAGTTATGGCAGTTGGAGAATGACGATATGAATATATAGAATGGACCTAGAGTGATAGAAAGCCCAATTGAAATCCATAACAGCCCAATCGAAAAATCACATTTTTGATTTTTTGAAGCTTCATGACTTTGATGAAAACAGAGTGTCAATGGCTGCAAAATGATTCATATCAGTTGCTTGAGGTATAAGGGATGTAAATGGCTGAGATTGAGGCCTTGGAAATGAATCAAAGGTGGATTTGCATTATGTTACTTAAAAGTGAAGAAACCATGAATTTGGCATAGAAAATGACTTCAAGCTTGATTGGTAATATTCCCATTGTTCTTAAAACATCATTTGGACTCAAAAAAGCACAAATATGACATGAATTAGTTTAAATGGCATTAAATCCAAACTAGCCCTTTTCAAGCTTCCTTCCATGAAAATTTCTTCACACATTCTCATATCCAAGCCATATCAATGGTACCTTGAGGTTTGATTAAGCAAATGGTACCATTTTGAGCAACTTTCAAGTTTGCAAGATTTTCATTTGAGGTATGCAAGGTGGTGAAATGGACCTATAATGAAAATGACCTGTAATCTTACTTTCCCAAAATACCCTTGACTTGCAAGTCTCATATCTTGAGTTCTACAAATCCAAAGGAGGGCTTTTAGTACTCTTTTGAAAGCTAAGATTATGAGAACAACTTTCATGTTTATCAAAAGTTGAGGAGAAACATCCTTCTAGCTCAACAATGTTCTGGAAGTTGGTTGACTTTCAAGTACCAAAATCACATTCATCTAATGACCTGTAACTTGTCTGCTTCATAACTTGAGTTCTAGAAATCCAATGAATGACTTCTAGTACTCAAAAGAAAGAAAAAAACATGCTCTACAAATCTCATGTGGATGTCAAGATGATATGAAACTTTATCTTGAGTTATATGGTCTTGAAGTTAGGCACTGAGATAGAGGATTTTACACTGTCAATCTTAGAAACCCTAGCTCAATTACTTCTCACACTCTTGAATATTGATGAATTGATATTGAAATGATCTCTTAGGTGTCTCAACACAACATTCCATGATCATAGTTGCTTGGAGTTGAGTCTTAATCTCCTCAAGACTCACAGTTGACTGAGGGTTGACCAGGTTAAAACCCTAGTTGCACCACCTTTGGTTGTGGCCTCTTGTACTTTGCATAATGACTTGTATAAACTCCATAATGATGCTCAAGTCATCTCATGAGCTATTGTGATGCTTTCCACCCAAATTAATGGACTTGCAACTCTCTTCTGATTTTCAATTGATCCTTAAGATAGGAGATACAACCATTTCCACCATCCACTTCTTCCACAAGCTTTGACCTTCTCTGATGACTTGATGATGATAAACCTTTACATGCTTGAATGAAGCTTCTTGATTTTGGCTTGACCTTTTGATAATCTCTTCTTGATGAGCACACCCCCTTGATCCCCTGTATATGGATGGTGGTATGCAGATGCTAATGCTATGAATGCAATGCTATATGAATGCAGTGGAACATAAGCTAGGTAAAGAAAAGGTTGGGCAAATTTTGGGGTGCAACAGCTGCCCCTATTCAAACGGCTTGGACTTGACTGGGTGAAAAGCGAACAGCTTTCAGACAATCAAGGTAGAAGACGGTTGAATACCAATAAACTCGGAAATTTGCCAACCGATGAAATAAACTGCAAAATAATTGGTAAAACTCTCCGGTGAAGGGATGAAGGGTAGCATGTCAAATGGTCAGAATCTGGATATTCAATGAACGCAACGAATCAACGAAATCGGCCAGAGCCTAGATACTCAACGAAACGAGGAATACATCATCAATTGGAACTGGCCGGAGTATGGATACTCAACGAGATAAACTGGAATAAACCGGAGCCTAAACGCTCGAGAACGAACGAAGCAAACCGGAGTCAAGACACTCAACGCGATAAATGAACGAACAAACCAGAGCCAAGACGCTCACGCGACAAACGAACGAACAAACCGGAGCCAAGACAGTCACGTTACAAACGAACGAACAAACCGGAGCCAAGACACTCACGTGATATACGAACGAATAAACCATAGCTAAGACACTCACGCGACAAACGAACGAACAAACTGGAGCCAAGACACTCACGCGATATACAACCGAACAAACCGGAGCCAAGATACTCACGCGATATACGAACGAACAAACCGGAGCCATGATACTCACGTGATAAACGAAAAAACAAACCAGAGCCTAGATACTCATGCGATAAACAAACAAACAAACCGGAGCCAAGATACTCACGCGATAAATGAACGAAACAGACCGGAGCCATGATACTCAATGCGATAAACGAACGAAACAAACCGGAGCCAAGATGCTCTACGTGATAAACGAACGATACAAAATAGAGCCAAGACACTCAATGAGATACACAAACGATACAAACCGGAGCCAAGACACTCAACGAGATACACAAACGATACAAACCGGAGCCAAAACGCTCAACGAGAGAACCGAATGAAACGAACCGGAGCCAAGACGCTCAACGCGATATACTAACGAACTAACTAGAGCCATGACACTCAAAGAGATACACGAACGAAATGAACCGGAGCCGGGACGTTCAACGCGATAACTGAATGAAACGAATCGGAGTCAAGACGCTCAACGAGATAAACGAACGAACGAACAAACCGGAGCCATGAAACTCAACGAGATACACGAACGAAACGAACCGGAGCCAAGACGCTCAACGCGATAACCAAATGAAATGAATTGGAGCCAAGATGCTCAACGAGATAAACGAATGAATGAACCGGAGCCAGGACGCTCAACGAGATACACGAACGAAACGAACCGGAGCCAAGACGCTCAACGAGATACACGAAGGAATAAACCAGAGTCATGATACTTAACGCGATAAACGAATAAACAAACCGGAGTCAAGATACTCAACGAGATAAATGAACGAAACAAACCAGAGTCAAGACACTCAACGAGATACACGAACGATAAACAAACCGGAGCCAGGATGCTCAATGTGATAACCGAATGAAACGAACCGGAGCCAAGACGCTCAACGAGATAAACAGACGAACAAACCGGAGCCAAGACGCTCAACGAGATACACGAACAATAAACAAACCAGAGCCAGGACGCTCAACGCGATAACCGAATGAAACGAACCGGAGCCAAGACGGTCAACGAGATAAACGAACGAACGAACCGGAGCCAAGACGCTCAACGAGATACACAAACGAAATGAACCGGAGCCAAGACGCTCAACGAGATACACGAAGGAACAAACCGGAGTCATGATACTCAACGCGATAAACAAACAAACAAACCGGAGCCAAGATACTCAACGAGATAAATGAATGAAACAAACCAGAGCCAAGACACTCAACAAGATACACGAACGATAAATCGAAGCCAAGACGCTCAACGAGATACACGAACGATACGAACTGGAGCCAAGACGCTCAACGAGAGAAACGAACGATACAAACCAGAGCCAAGATACTCAACGAGATAAATCAGAGTCGGGGTACTCAACGAACCAAATCAGAGGCGGAACACTCGATGAAATAAATCAGAGGCGAAACCTCAATGAACAAAAGTCAGAGCCGGAACACTCAATGAACCAAATCAGAGGCAGAACCCTCAATGAAGCAGATTAGAGCCGGAACACTCAATGAACCAAATCAGAGGCAGAACCCTCAATGAAGCAGATTAGAGGCAGAACCCTCAATGAAGCAAAGTCAGAGCCGGAACACTCAATGAACCAAAGTCAGAGCCGGAATCCTCAATGAAGCAAATCCTTACTAGGGATTAATCGGAGTCTGGATAATCAACGGATGCAGGTATACATCATGTACTAAACACTCAACGAAATCTAACAATTCAATGGAGCAGAAGTACCACCATAGAGTTCACCAGGATTAGAATAACCAATCGGAGTCTGGGCACTGTAGGATATAGCAATTACCGGAAACCATAAAGGTAACAATCTAGCTCATGTTTCAAGATGCAGATGTTTGAAAATGGCGTAATGCTCCATACGATATGGAAATGCTACGCATTTGGGTAGATGCTATGCACAATGCAAAATGCACAGAAACGGCTCCAACAAAATAAATGCTGAGAGACGATGCCAACTCCTCTAGGGAAGAAACAATCCTGTTGGGAATAGCTTACACGTGCCAACTACGATTGAACTTACACTGAGGATCGAAACCTGACCGGCTAACTCAGCTGGGAAACGTGCCATGAACGACCTTCCAAAATACGAACTCTTCTGGGAATATCGACGAATCCACTAAGGAGACACAACAGCTTGCCAAATAGCCATTCTCGCCTACTGAAGAGAAACAATGCCACGACTGGCCTTCCGGGATACGACCCTCTTGGGGCTGCAAATTTGGCCGAGGATAGACAACCAGACGCTGGGATTGATCTCACCTACCGGGAAGAATACGAATCTGTGGGGAAATCAACTCTGCCAGAGACCTCGATCCGAACCGCTGAGAGTTGAAGGCTTACAGACAATTTGCTGGAGAAAACCATGTGCTAACTCGCTGCTGGGAATAATACCACCCATGCCCGGTGGAAGGAACCCTGATCTCGACTTGCTGGGGGAGTAAGCATATACCTGCAATCTGTGGGGATTAATTATGCACCGACCAACTGTCGGGGACAAAGGGTACATACTTGACTACTCTTGTTATCTTGCACATGACTCGACTGGGAGTATGAGATGCAAACTCCAATTGCCGGTGAATAGACTCTAGTTGGGGATAATTTGTCTCTGCTTGGGGAGACAACTCAATGCTCACAGTCCAATGTTCAGACTCTGTGGGGAAATACAACTGAATCTGCTGAGGAGTAGGCTCAACTCCGCATATGCCTCTACTGAGGATACACTTCTGTCAGCTGCCTTAAGGGTTACGACCTTGCAAAATGGTCCTGGGGTCATTTTATCCTGAACGGAAAAAGATTGTCATGAAGCGACCTCGAGATGACTTGCCCCAGAATTTTTAACAACTTCTGACAAACTCGGCAGATATGGAGAGGAACGATTCCTTCACTTTCAACTTTTTCCCCAGCCTGTGGGATCTTCGTAACATCCTCTCGAAAGGAAACCTGAGATCTCTGTACACTGATGGTTTGACATGAATGACCTTAGCGCTTTAAACCTCACAGAGGTGCTTCCAGTTAATCGTCTTCAGTATAAGGATAACTTCGGTGCTCTCGAGGTGTCCTGCCTCAGCTTTGTCATGACTTTGCCCCTCATTGGCTGATCTGTGGGGAGCAGTACCCTTGGCTGTGAGAGATTTATCAAATCTCGACCTGATTGCCCCGGATTAGCTGACTCTTGGATGGTTGACTCCCATGTTGTGATCATCTGATATAGCTTGCCCCGGTTCACCGGAATATTCAGGCATTCTGCATTCTGTCCTGATCAAATATTTCCCTCGTGGAAACTTTCCCGCTGTCAAGCGCTTACTCGCTAGTAAAATAATTTATGTGCATAAAAGATATACTAAATACAATGCATATGACCGTTTTTAAAATCCATTCATGTTCACTGGAAAAAAGTTTGTGACATAAAATGTATGAGTCATTCATCAACATGTCAATATTAATACGACGCTGTAAGTGGAACCCTTTCTAGGAGTCAGTTTCGACGCGATCTTTACCGATGTATGCTTTCGAAACAAACCTATTTAAGTTAGGACTTTTAAAGGTTGTAACGTGGTCAGGTTCACGGTTAACAAGGAAACATATAAGGCTCAAAATTCATTTTAACCCACCCATTCTCCTTGATGTTCTCCAATCCTACATTCAACTATTTCGACCTTAGCGTTTACCTTTCAATGGTTGAACGACATGAATGACAGTTCGGGAAACCACACACTTTCGGAGTGACAGTCACTCGTTTTTCGTCTTTTGGCGCCCAGAGTCATACGATTTTGTTCTTTCTCGAGGATTTTTCTTTTGTAATCCTTTTTGCTTTTCATTTTTCGTTTTCCCCTAACTTTTTCCTGGACTAACTCTTTTGAGTTTCTTTTTCGATTTTGAAGTCCAGCGGGGTGCCCTAATTTTTGCCTAAGTCGCTTGTTTTCAAGATTCGACTTAGCGGGCTCTTTTTTCTTCTGATTTTTCTTGCTTTCTCTCTTCTTCTTTTTTGGAACAAATCGCATGACAACGGCTCGTCTGACTTGTTTGAAAATAGATTGTGATTGTTTCACTCCTTGTCGGCAAGGTTTAACCATCATGGCTCTTTAGGCACGACCTATAGAGGTGTGATTGATCCTCGAACGGAACACTCCTTTTGTAATTTGAACGCTTGGTCAAATTAATTGACACCTACCCTGCCCCGGGTTATGATTAGGGTTTTTCATTTTCAGAAAGAAACTCCTACTACTAGGCTCAAAGGGGTTGATAAGGGATTATCTTCCTTATATCTCCAGTGTTTGTGGATTGAAACAATGCCTCTACATCATCTATAGGTTTTTATTCAAAAGCATACATTCGGAAGCTTACGCTTCTCGGAATTTCGTCATCCTCCCCGAAGTCCACTGAAACAAGCGTTTCAAAATAAAAGAAAGCAATAGAGTGAACACAAATGGATTAATTTAAAACATGTATATTTATTTCATTATCAATATCAATTGAAAAACAACAAGTATTACAAACAAAATTTGTATTCTAACAGGAAAGAAACTACAACTGCAAAGAAATAACATGATAAAATGCAGATTGCCAGCTTCTAGGAACTGGGCTTCTTGTGTTTTGACTTGTTGGCGAATCAACCATCTTCAGAATTACTCGTCGAAGTCAGTCTGAAAGGCTTCTGAGCCTTCGTTCTTAGGGAACTCTCCCACGACATTAACTGATGTGCCCACCTGGCTGGATGAAGGGAGGTCGCTAATCTGAATACCCTGAGGCGTGATCGAGAACCTGTTGGCGTCCAATAGAGTCTGAACCTGGCTCTTAAGCACCTTGCAGTTTTCAGTTGAGGGCCCCTGTACCCCAGCGTGGTAATCACAATGGGCGTTTGAAATGAAACCTGGTGGATACAGCGGAATCACCGGGTTAATCTCCTTTGGCACTATCAGACCACCCTTGATCAAATATGGAAATATCTGACTGTATGACATGGGTAACCGTGCGAACTGCCTTTCTAGCCTCTTTGGTCTTTGCTTGGTATGTCATCCATGTTGATGGCGATATGACCGCTGACTCCGGAAGGGAGATGGTTTCTGATGCATGGACCCAAGGGGTTGTTGACTCTGAACGGTCAAGACATCCGAAGATTGGGCCTGAGATACCAAGTACTCCTTTTGCTCGGATGCACTCATCCTCAGGTTTAGCCCCGGAATCGGCAACAGCTGCGAGAACGGAGATTTAGAGGTCATAAATTGCAAGGCATCCTTTGGGTCCAATGCAGTTTTGGGGATGAAAGCAGGAGTGTCCACGTTTTCTGTAATGCTTGGAATAAGACCTTCTGCTATACTCGTGTCGCCCGACGCGAACTTAACGGCCTTTGAGTCAATCAAATCCTGAACTACGTGCTTAAAAGATTTGCAGTTCTCAATGTGATGTCCAAGTGCCCCATCATGAAAATCAAAATGGGCGTTTGCATTATAGCCAGGTGGTGGGGTCCCAGTTAGTGGAGATAACTTCCATAATTCAACCAACCAAAGCTGAAGCAAGACTTGCAGCAACTGGGTATAAGTCATAGGGATCTTGTCAAAGATTCTGTCGGGCAGCTTCAGCCTCAGAGCATATCTCCTGGTCTTAGGAATGTCTTGGGGAGCGAGAGGTAGTTGCTGACGTGGAAAATCTGGGATCTCAGGTTGTGCCATAGGTCTTCGAGGCACATCACGCCTTGGGATAGGTTCCATGGACAGAAGCGGAGCGAGCATCTCTACTGCAGCTTTAGGCACATGGTCACCTTCTTTTCTGAGCACCTTTCTTATTACCTCCATGATCAAACCCACTTGAGTTTTCAACTGCTGGTTCTCCTCTCTGAGTACCTACTAGTTCGAACGTAACTCTTGCATGTCCCTCATAACCTGCTTCATCTGGTCTCGGACCTCTCTCAGCTCTGCTTGAACCTGTTCTATGTCTAGCTTCTTTCTTCCCCACAAGTTGGTGTCTGAAATTCTGAAGAAAACCAGGATCAGGAAAATAAATCCCAGCCTTGAACACCTGCTATGCAAATGGAATGCGAATGTCATGTTCGAGTCTTTCCAAGGAACCTGTCTGCTTCGATTCACGTTTTATACAGACAAACCACAAGGAAAAGATTTAATGTTCAACAGCGAGTTTCGAAGTTAAGATCCTTGGGAATACAGGAACATGTATGTCAAAATGCAAACGTGTTATGATGATGCAAATGCAAATGCGAAAATGCAGCAAGGGATCAAGAGTGTTGTGTTGTTGACTGAAGGACCAGAATTCTGCTTCGGCGAGAATATAACACACCTCTGATAATTAGGACCCACTAGTACCAATAATACTGATTCATACTGTCAAGAAAAACCAAGTTGTCTGAAGGTAAACGTTTCCTGCATAACCCTAGTCCCACTCACAGGTATGGACCTATCCACTAATACGGTACGACATCCTATGCGTTCCTCAGCGTCACAGACTTTCAAGAAATGATGATACGTTCACCATTTCTGGTTTGGCATCATCATCCCCTAAAGAGGCCTCACTTAGCTGAGTCGCAAATGATTGGTCCCTAGAGTCTACAACTCTCAAGTCTAATATCCCCTCAAGCCCAAGGGGCTGGAAAAGAAATCATCCAGGAGAATCTCGTCTGAGCGTCAATTTCATGGCAAACTAGTACATGCAAAGCATGCACGCCTCCACTACTCTCCACTCTAGTGCTATGTTTTCTCTCAAGCCTGGGTCTGGCTTTTCACTCATTAGAATCACCCCTCCCAACAACAAGACATCAAATAATCATATTATATTGAAAGTAAAGTGCAAGAAAGTAAAGTGCGATAAATAAAAGCAAACCCAACAGGTAAACACGCAAGCGCTAGGATTGACTCGCATAGGGAACCGGAGAACCAGAGATTCTGGGTTCAATCCCCAGCAGAGTCGCCAGCTGTCGCTACTGCGAAAAAATGTGTCGGCAAAGACGGAAGAGTCGCCACCTATCATTATTTATCCCAAAGGAGGGAAAGGAAACGATCAGGAAAAAAACCTAGCAAAAAGGAAAAGACGAGGTCATCGCAACCAAGTCTGGGTTCGGGAGTCGGTTACGCAAGGGGAAGGTACTAGCACCCCTCATGTCCGTTGTACTCAACGGGATCCACGCTTTTGTGTTTATCTGATGGGTTGTTTATCTATCTACCTATCAAGGCTGGTTCAAAAGAAAAGAAAAGGGAAAAAGTGACTCGGCAAAGCATCGCACTCCGTGCCTACGTATTCTTGTCTGGAACGAGAAATCAGAGTCAACATAGTTCGGCTAACTACGGGTGACGGGGGAAGGTTTGCTCGCCAAGACGTCGTGTCTTCTGCCTACGTACTTTCATCTGGTATGAAATATCAGAGCGAACGTAGTTCGGGATAAAACGAAGCACATGTTTGATTCATCTGTTTTTACCCGAGTAAAGTTAAACAACAGTTCCAGCAGTTTGGTGTATGCAGCTCGCTCGTTGGAGACTTACGCGTTACCGTTTGCGGTAGAACTGAGAGTTAACAACAGTTTTTTGTATAAAAAGGTTTCCTTGAATTAAAGGAGCCCACGGGGAAAAAAGAGGTTTGATGTTTGTTTTTTGAGTCTTTTATCAGAGAAGTGTTTTTTATGAATGTTTGTAATTCATACTGCACTAGAGACTATGATTATGAACAAATGTGTCGCACATCGCCCTAAGGGCGTGTACTAAACACTCTAGGTAATTGAGGAGAGGCCCCCAATCACCATTTCCCAAATGGCTTAAGGCTTGTAGCGTACAGTAATCATTAGCCTTTATTACGTGTTTTACTGTTGTGTTGAAGATAAGAAGGAGAAAGGACTCTACAGGGAAAACTGAATCCTACAGTTGTCATGCATCATGGTCCTAGAGTTGAGTTTGAAAGGGGAATCTACCCTACTGTATTCATGCATGGATTCATCCTAATGTCTATCATCACCATCCTTGAATAAAGAAGGTGAGAACCCTAAGGGAACATGCAAAGGGAAAAAACACAGCTAAAATCATTAAGCAGATGAGATAAGAATATAAATAGATGCATATACGATGCAATAGTACAAGCAAGGGAGATAAGCTCAACCTTCAATGCAAACAGGAGATGCAAACAGAGAAAGCACACAAGCAAAGGGAGACAAGCTCAACCTTTAAATGAAAACATGATAAAAAGGAAAAGAAACAAATAAGCAAAGGGAGACAAGCTCAACCTTTAATGCAGACATGCACCTAAACAAAAGGGTATCTACACATGCAAGTTTGTCCTAATGCAACACAACAAGCAGGCAAACAGGAAGGAGAGGGGTAAACAAGATGAGCAACAAAGAAATCATCCCAGGCTACACCAGGTTTAGATGTGTGTTAACACAAGAGTCCATCCAAGGCTCAACCTCTTGAGGAATGCACATAATTCAACCAAGGGACGAATTAGGCTCTCACAAGAGGGATCCTAGGAATATAAGACAGATGACAATGGTGGAACCTAGATGTCAATCTAAGGTATCTAGTTAATGTGTATCAACACAGAATGTCCATCAAAGGCTCAAATGCAATCTTGAATCTGAGAATAGTCTGTTAAAGTCAGAAATTGCTGAGCTCAAAGAAAACAATTTGAAAATGAAAAACAATTTTGAAAAAGCTAAACAAGACTCTGAATCTGAAACTAAGTCAAAATGTAAAAATATTTTAGAAGAATATGACTATAGCTTTTAGAAGTTTCTGGCTAAAAGCATAGATAAAAGCAAGATGGCTTCAATGATCTATGGAGTTAGCAGAAACAACAGGAAAGGAATTGGATATGAATCTTCCTCTGGAAAGGATTTAAATCCAATACCTGTTGATAAACTTATCATTAAGAAGACTCCCTTATATTCTCATTTTAAGTTTGGTCATCTGAATGATATTAAACACACACGTTCTAATCAGAATGTTCCTGTGTTTAAACCAAAAGTTAGTCAGAACAAACCTGTTGTAAAAAGACAGAAGTTCAGACAAACTTTTAAGGAAACTAACCCAAAAGGACCCAAAAAGATCTGGGTACCTAAGGATAAGATAATACCTGTTGCAGATGTATTTAGATGCAAAGTCAAGACGCCAATCATGGTACCTGAACTCTGGCTGCTCACGTCACATGACGGGAGAAAGGTTTATGTTCCAAAGCCTGGAGCTAAAATCTAGAGGAGACGTCAAATTTGGAGGGAACCAGAAGGGCAAGATAATTGGCTCTGGTACTATTGGCAATGGTAACCTTTCCTCTATATCTAATGTTTTACTTGTAGAAGGATTAAAACATAATCTATTGTCCATAAGTCAATTAAGTGACAATGGTTATGACATAATCTTTAATAAAAAATGTTGCAAATTTGTTAGTCAGAAAGATGGCTCAATCCTATTTAATGGAAAGAAGAAGAATAACATATATAAAATTAATCTTTCAGAACTTAAGGTTTAAAATGTAAAATACCTTATGTCTGTAAATGATGAGCAATTGGCCCAACACAGAAGATTGGGCCATATTAATATGAGACGTATATCTCAGATTAATAAACTCAATCTGATCAGAGGACTTCCTAAGTTGAAGTTCAACTCAGATGCTCTTTGTGAAGCATGTCAAAAAGGAAAATTTTCAAAATCTTCTTTCAAAACTAAAAATGTTGTTTCAACCTCAAGACCATTAGAGTTACTTCATATTGATCTGTTTGGACCAGTGAAAACTGCATCCATCAGAGGCAAGAAGTATGGATTAGTCATTGTTGATGACTACAATAGATGGACATGGGTGAAATTCCTAAAACACAAGGATGAGTCACATTCTGTGTTCTTTGACTTCTGCAAACAAGTCCAGAATGAAAAAGATTTTAAAATTGTTAAAGTCAGAAGTGATCATGGAGGCGAATTTGAAAACAAATATTTTGAAAAATATTTTAATGAAAATGGCATTGCTCATGATTTCTCCGGCCCTAAAACTCCACAACAAAATGGAGTTATAGAGAGGAAAAATAGAACTTTGCAAGAAATGGCCAGAACCATGATCAAGAGACTAATCTGGGAAAGCATTTTTGGGCAGAAGCAATAAACACAGCTTGTTATATTCAGAATAGAGTGTTTGTAAGACCTCTTATGGAGAAGACTCCCTATGAATTGTGGAGGAATAGAAAGCCCAACATTTCTTATTTTCATCCTTTTGGATGTATATGTTATATGTTGAACACTAAAGAGAATCTAAACAAGTTTGATTCTAAAGCACAGAAGTGTTTCATGCTTGGGTATTCTAAACGCTCTAAAGGCTACAGAGTATACAATACTGAAACACAATTGTGGAAGAATCTATACATGTTAGATTTGATGATAAGCTTGGCATTCAAAAGCCAAAGCAGTTTGAAAGTTCTGCATATAGAGAAGTAATTCTCACAGACTCTGAAGATTCAGGGGCAGATAAAGCTAAAGTAAAAGAGCCAGTGGCAACGCCAGATGCAACTCCTTTGGCTACTCAGATGAACAATTTGAATATTTCTGAAGAACCTAATGTTAGAGGATCATCATCTAGAATCAAGTCTTCCCATCCAGAAGAAATGATCATTGGAAAGAAGGATGACCCTATAAGAACAAGATCCTACCTCAGATCATCTGAAGCGTCATTATTTGGTTTGGTGTCAGTTATTGAACCAACTTCTGTGGATGAAGCTCTGCAAGACAATGACTGGATAATTGCCATGCAAGAAGAGCTCAATCAATTCACAAGAAATGATGTTTGGGATTTGGTTCCAAGACCAAAAGGATTCAACATTATTGGAACTAAATGGGTCTTCAGAAACAAGTTGAATGAAAAAGGAGAAGTTGAAAGAAAGAAAGCAAGGCTTGTTGCTCAAGGTTATAGTCAGCAAGAAGGAATTGATTACATAGAGACTTATGCTCCTATGGCCAGGTTAGAGTCTATTTGTTTACTCATTTCTTTTGCTGCACAAAATAACATCACTCTATATCAGATGGATGTTAAGAGTGCATTCTTAAATGGGATTATAGAAGAGGAAGTGTATGTTCACCAACCTCCTGGTTTTGAAAGTGATAAATTTCTAGAACATGTTTTTAAACTTAAGAAATCTCTTTATGGTTTAAAACAAGCTCCCAGAGCTTGGTATAAGAGATTAAGTAATTTTCTTCTGGAGAAAAATTTTATCAGAGGCAAAGTGGACACAACTCTATTCTGTAAAACATTTAAGAAAGATCTGTTAATTTGTCAAATATATGTAGATGATATTATATTTGGATCTACCAATATTATGCTGGGAAAGGAGTTTGCTCAATGTATGCAGGCTGAATTTGAGATGAGCATGATGGGAGAATTGAGATTCTTTCTGGGAATTCAAGTCAACCAAACTCCAGATTTCACTTACATTCATCAGACTAAATATGTAAAAGAGCTTCTGAAGAAGTTCAACATGACTGATAGTAAGTTAGAAAAGACTCTAATGCATCCAACAAGCACTCTTGGTAAGGAAGAGGTAAGTAAGAAAGTAGATCAGAAACTCTATAGAGGTATGATTGGATCTCTTCTATACTTAACTGCTTCTAGACCTGACATTTTATTCAGTGTATGCTTGTGTGCTAGATTCCAATCAGATCCTAGAGAATCACACTTAACAGCTGTTAAGAGGATTCTAAGGTATCTGAAAGGTACTACTAATGTGGGTTTGTGTTACAGAAGATCTGATGAATTTAAACTAGTTGGATTCTGTGATGCTGATTATGCTAGAGACAGAGTTGAAAGAAAAAGTATTTCTGAAAGTTGCCAATTTTTGGGAAGTAATTTAATCTCCTGGTACAGCAAGAAACAACCTATAATTGCTCTATCAACTACAGAAGCATAATATATTGCTGCTGTTGGATGTAGCACACAGATGCTCTGGATGAAAAGTCAGCTAGAAGACTATAAGATCTTTGAGAGTAATATTTCTATATTCTGTGATAATACTTCTGCTATATGCTTATCTAAAAATCCAATTTTACACTCTAAAGCTAAGCATATAGAAATTAAACATCACTTCGTTAGAGACTATGTTCAAAAGGGTATTATAAACTTAGACTTTGTTGATACAGATCATCAATGGGCTGATTTTTCATAAAACCCCTTGCTGAAGATAGGTTTAAGTTTATTCTGAAAAATATTGGTATGGAATTCTGTCCAGAATAATATTTATCAAAAGCAACTTTCTCAGATGCAAAGTGTTTTAAACTCTGAAGTATTTCATCTGTCATTTATTTAATTTCTTGAATTATTATTTATGTGTGTATCTGAACTAACAAATCTCAGAGGATCTAAATGTTGGCTAACGTTTCATTTCTCAAAGAGTCTTCAGAAGCACATGCAAGCAAACACACGTAACTCAGAATCTGAAAAGATGGAGTGCACAATACTGAAAAGACGTTTGAGGTACTGTTTGAATATTTGGTTTCTCGTTTTCCCCCGAAATTTTTAGAATCATTAATGCTTGAAATGATCATTTTATTTTTATTAAATGCTATTAAATGCTGAATGAGAACGTCATGAACATGTGACCTTTTGTGTGCCCTAATCTTTTTCTCTATAAATGCCACAACCCACAACATTTCACACTTTTCACTCTCACAAACACTTGTATGCATTTCTGCTTGTTCTATTGTTTTCATCTAAACCCAAAACCTAAAACCGTTTGTAACCCTAATTCTTCATCATCTTCAACTATGGCTACTTCATCCTCAACCTCATCTCAGTTCCAATCAACAATGGCAGCTGTATCATCTTCCAATCTGGGTGTTGTTCCTTTCAAGGAACCTGTTAGAACAAATCTCACACCTGTTGAGAAACTGGAAGTTTTGTGTGAATTCTTGGTGAATTTTGCTTCTTTGGCTGAAAATGGATTTAATATGCGTTCTATCATTGATGCTTAAGGATGGACAAAGTACTTTGATAGACTGTTTGGGCCAGTTTACCCAGTTTTGGTAAAAGAGTTATGGATTCATGCTTATGCTTATCCCAAGCTCATTATGTCATCTGTTATGGGAAAAGAAATTGTGATTACTGAAGATCTTATAAGGAAACTCATTGGATATGAAGAAACTGATGGAGTTTCTCATCTGACTGGGCGTGTCAACATGAAAGCTGTTTATGAAGAGGTGATTTCTTTTGGAGAACCCTCTAACAAGTTCAAAGATTTTAAGCCTAATTATAAGATCTGGGCTAAAATCTTCGTGGGTTGCATCCATTACAGAAAGTCTACCAACTCTTCTGACTATGTGAATAATGATCAACTTTACTTCATGTTCTGCCTTAGTCAGAGCACAAAGGTAGATCTACCTCATATGCTCTTCTCTTATCTTTGGAATCATGTTAAGGCATCCAGAAAAGACATGAAGGCAAAACAGGCAAAGGGTAGAAATTGGATTCCTTGTGGATGGTTGATTTCAGACATTCTGATATAGAATGGTCTGGTGGAGCATCTGCATGTGGCTGGACTGAAAGAAGAACTTACATCCATTCTTGGAAAAGTTCTGAATGCTAAACGTTTACAGAGGCTAAAAGTTATAGATGGACTTACTTCTGTTCCTGGCAAACTCAATACATAAGAAGTCAGCAAACGAAGAATTCTGGTAGATAATTTTCCATCGTTTTATGTAGAAGAACCAAAGGAAGTTCTGATCAAGTTTGTTGGATACTGTATGGAAAAAGGACTTCCAATTCTAGAAGGATTTCTAAACCGTGAACCTATGCCAGATCTCTATGCAGAACATAAGAGGCAGAGGAAATGGGAGTTAGAAGAAGAAGAAGCTGCAGACTCACAGCAGAAAAAGCAAAAAACTTTTGAAGAACCTCAGAAGAAGAAGAAAAGAAAAGCTTCTGGAGAAGCTCCTTCTGCTCCTATCAAACGCATTAAGAAAAAAGGTACTAAATTATCCTTACCTATTATTTCTGAAATTGCAATAGAATCATCAACAATTAGCTCTGTTCCTGAATCTCCATTTTCTCAAACTCAAACCACTTCTGTACCATCTAAATCATCTGTACAACCACCTCCATCTTCTAAACAAACTGCATCTGATACCACACCTTTACAATCATCTGAACAACCAAAAACCTCTGAACCAAAACAATCTGAACCTCAAGATCAAACACCGCCAGAAAAACCAACTCCACGACAACCAGAACAACAACAACAACCTCAATCAGAAATTTCTCAACCTGAAATTCCTGAACCCGAACCTATCCAACCCTATGAACCTTTCATACCTGATTCAGAAATTCTGGATATCCAACCCCTCAAAACTCTCTTTAATGTTTCTTCCACATCATATCATTCATCTGAATCATCTGATTCATCTGAATATGATGTTAACCCAGAAGTTTACACACCACCCTCTCTCTGTGGCTATGAACCTAGAACTTATGAGTTTACTTCTTTTACTTCTTTTAAACCATATCCCTCTGATCCCCTTCCTTATGGTCTAAAACTTAACAACTTTTATATCACAAGAGAACCCTCTGCACCTACCATTCCATATAAACTTGTATCTTCAACCATTCTACCATCTGTACTTCAAACCTACCTAAAACAACTACCAGATATCATTCCATCAGAACCTCTGCTTTCTGTTAACTCTGTTTTTACCCCCTACATTTCTACACCATTTGATGTCATTCACTCTGCATCAAATTTTAAACCATTTCTGTTTCCCACTTCATCTTCATCCAGATTCAAAACTTTCACTTCATCATCCGACCATCCCTCTTCACCTTCTTATCCTCGTCCTCTGCTCATTATCCTAACCTTTACCATACCACCCCACCAGTTCAATCTAAACCATCAACTCTGGAAGCCTTTCTTAAACCTAAATCTAGGCTAAATGTTGATGTTTTATTTGCTACTTTCATGAAATAAATAAGGATGAGTTTAGACTCTGTGAAGAAGAGATGCCTCTCAAGCATGAACTCAGATGACTCTGATGCTATTTGGAATAGCTTCATCTCCAGATTGAACACTGTTGCTTCAAATCTGAAGAGTGTCTACTCTGATGATGCGAAGATCAGATTCACTAAGATTACTAGAACCATGCTATGGAATGTGAAAAGATCTCCAAATTTGCTTCTTGAGGATGCACCCTCAACTTCTGGAGTGTCTACTACTTCTGAGACTATTGAAGGATCTGCTTTTGAAGTCATTCTGGAAGAGAATCCTTTATCTCTGACGATTGTGGACAAACCATCTAAATATGTGGCTCCAGAATCTGCAACTGCAATGGATATTGACTCTGCTCCTACTCCTGCTTCTGTGTCTGCTCCCTCTACTTCTTCTGAAATTAAGAAAGAGAATCCAGACTCAGAAGATAAGATTGCTGTGCTGGAAGCTGGTCAATCTGAAATAAAATCCTGGATGGCAAGGCAAGATCAGAAGATTGACAACATTGAGATATGGATGTCCAAGCAAGAACAATATTCATCTGAGATTACCAACCTTTTCTGAAGATGCTTCTCTCCAAACAATCTTAGCTTTATGTTTTTATCTGATGTTTGAGCACTTGTTTGCATTTTTCATCTGATGTCTTTTCTATCTAAATATCTTAATGAATGAATCTGAATGTTTTCTATATATGATTATATCTTTTCTCTCTGTTTCCTTTTATTTGTCTTTAAAAGTTTCTTTTTGATAATGACAAAAAGGGGGAGAAAATGAAAATCTAATCGTTCAAATAAACTTTACCTGAATGAAATTCAGACATATCAAATCATATCTGACATGAAGTTTTAGTCTTTCAGAACTATAATGATAAATCTGAAAAAATTCATTAAAGTAACTCTGAGATCCCCAGATCATGTTTTAACCAATCAGGCTCTGATTCTAAAACGTTCATCCAAATCAACCTCTGATTCTAAAAGAATACTCATGCAAAAAGGGAAGTTTCTATTCTTTCTTAGTATTCAATTCAGGGGGAGATTCATAATCTCAGGGGGAGTTAAATTTATCTCTTTATTGAACAAAATTTCCTATGTTTTTGTCATCATAAAAAAGGGGGAGATTGTTAGAACACAGATTGGTTCTTAGTTATATCTCTATGTTTTGATAATAACACTAATGAAATTTTGTATTAAGAAATTATATACTCTAAATTTGTTCATGTATTTTTGTTGCAGATATTAAATTTAATATTCTTCTGAAAGCAAAAATGAATCTGAACCTTGAACTACGCAAGGCTCTGAGCGTCAGAAGCATCTCGTTAGAAGACTCTGAGCGCTGCCTACAGAAGAATCTGAAGCAGAAGCTATAGAAGCATCTGAAGCGTAGACTGAAGACTTTGTATGAAGAGTTTCAAGCACTGTTTTTCAAAAGACTCTGATAGTACTGTTCACTGCAAGTACTGAGGATCTGATCTCTAAACTCTGCTCTAATCATTACTCACGCTGAAGCACACTTGCTGCAACACTTTGATACAACAAACTCTGATAACATCAAGACTCTGATCACTCAAGGATCTGATGTTGATTGCTATGAAATAGAAGCTTGTTGAAGATTATTCAAAGTTATATCCGTTGGCATATTCCAAATGACTCTTTCCTCTTTTATGCTAGACACAAGAACTCAGGCAAAAAGGATTTCTCTGAACGTTCTACTTCTAGGAAAGGTCAAGTCATGTGAAGACAAAAGGCTACAACTACTTTGCAGTACACGGTCTTCAAGCTTGTAACGTCTTGGACTACTTTGTCTATAAAAGCAAGCCTTCAACAACTTTCTACAGTTGACGAAAATTGACTAATCTATTTAAAATTCCCTCAAAGCTCTCATACAAATTATATTTCTTTGTTGAATAATGTCATTCGTTCTTAAACTTAAGTGTATAAATCACAGTTGTGATATAGCTTTCATAGAAGCATTTTAAACACTTGTTTAGTTTACATTTGATTGTAAAAGTTCCTTAAGAAGACCAAGTTGTGGTCAGTAGTTCTTGAGAAGACTAAGATAGTTATTCTTAGTGGTTGACACTGTAATCTGTTTGATTATAGTGGATTAAGTCCTTGTGGAGAAAGGAAAATCACTCTTGATAGGGTGGACTGGATTAGTTGAGTTCAACGAACCAACATAAAAATCTTTGTGTTTTTATTGCCATAATTTTTTCTAAATCCTTATTCAACCCCCCCCCCCCCCATTCTAAGTATTTTCTCACCTTCACGTAGTTCCACGGAATGGCTCTTGTACTCTCATACGACACAGGACCAGCTTTAGTGATGATAATAGTTGACGACTTCGGAGGCGCTGAAATAGTTATAGTTTTGTAGGGAATCGAGATCATTGCAACCTCATTCCTTTCCTCAATCATTGCGTCTTCAGACTTTTTCTCTGCAACCCGGTCAAATTGCAACATCCCCTCATTCATCATACCCTGCACATAGCTCTTCAACTCTGCGCATCCCTCAGGATAACTTAAACATTCAACACATGATTCATTATAGCCCGGGAATATCCCTCCCTTCAATAACTTTTCCTTTACAATGCCCAACGGCGTCCTCAAATCATTGACATCGGTTATCAGATCCAAACTCTCGTCTTCAATGATTGCACTGACTCCGGCAGCCCTATGGTTGGGCATGGAGTTCTGTACGAAGTTGGGAGCATCGTGAGAAACGTTTATTGCCTTGCTATCCACCAAATCTTGAACTTTTTGTTTGAAGGCTTTGCAGTTATCAATATTGTGCCCCAGTTCCCCAGAGTGAAACTCACATCGTGCGTTTGCATCATAACCGGGTGGAGGTGGTCCTGTTAGTTAAGGTGAGATAATACTTAGAAGGGGGGGTTGAATAATATGAAAGATTAAGCTTAAAAATAATCACACAATTATTTTTATCCTAGTTCGTTTAAACAACTACTCCAGTCCACCCTTTCTAGAGTGATTTGCCTTTCTCAACAAGGACTTAATCCACTATTAAATCAAACTGATTACAATAGTAATACCTAAGAACAACAGTTCTTAGTCTTCTCAAGAGCTACTGATTCCAACTGAATCCTCTTAAGGAAAAACCTTTACAATCAATGTAAATTAAATACAAGAGTATTAATGCTTCTATAAATCTTTTATCACAACAGTGATTTTTCTCTTAAGTTTAAGTACAATAAATTCTAAGAAGAATAAGAATGAATGAGAGCTTAGAATATAATGATTTCTTTTCAGCAAATTGTGTAACTGAAGAATGTGGTGAAGTTCTCCTTTTATAGGCAGCAAATCCAAGGATGCTGAGCGTTGAAAAGAGAGTCCCAAAAGGTCTGAGCCTTTTTGTCTTCACATCAAGTGACCTTTCCTAGAAGTAGATGGCACAGAAAAATCCTTTTTGTCTGTGTAAGTGTGTCTAGCACAAATGAGGAAAGAGACGTTGAATAGCTCCAACGGATATATTCTTGAATATTTCTTCTTCAGTTTTCAGCAAGTTCTTCAGAGTCTGAATGGATCAGAGTCTTCTAATGAAATTCAGAACTATGCTATATCAGAGTCTTCTGCAGCAGGTGTGCTTTCAGCGTGTTGATCATCAGAGCATGTTTGACACAGAACTTCAGTACTTGGCAGCGTTGGTACTTTCTGAAACTTTTGTAGACTAATGCTTTGA
Organism: Lathyrus sativus; assembly: GCA_963859935.3. Lineage (NCBI taxonomy): Eukaryota > Viridiplantae > Streptophyta > Magnoliopsida > Fabales > Fabaceae > Lathyrus > Lathyrus sativus. The sequence goes on along the minus strand of OZ012741.1, from coordinate 31,600,802 downwards.
GAAACTCTTCAATCAATATTCTTCTATACTTTAGATGCTTCTGACTCAGAATGTTCTGGAGCTTCTTGCTTCAGATCCTTCTGGAGACTACGCCCAGGATCTTCTGTAAGGAGCAATCAGATTCTTCTGTAAGGTGCATCTGGCGCTTCAGATTCAGGATAACTTCTTGTATCCAAAACAGGTTTGCTTCTAGAGAGTTAATTTCAATTCAATCTGTAGTAAAACTCTCAAACAAATTTTAGAGTATATAATTCTTAAATATAAATTTCCTAACAGTTATCATCAAAACAAAGAGTTATTATTAAGAACCAATCTGTGTTCTAACAATCTCCCCCTTTTTGATGATGACAAAAAGTATCAGAAATTTTATTTAACTGAACATAAAGAATTATAACTCCCCCTGAGATGATGAATCTCCCCCTGAGTTAAATATGAAAAAGGAATAGAAACTTCCCTTTTATCTTGAGTAATCTTCAGAGTTAGATCTTGTTTGTTCTTATAACAATTTAGGGTCAGAATATCTTGCAGATATAAGATTCAGAGTTTGATAAAAAAAATGATCTGAGAGACTCAGAGATTCTTTTATAGAGTGTTCTTATCAAATGTTCTGAAATAGTCAATTTAAATATTAGATAGAATAGATATGTCTGAAGATTCATTCTAGTGAAGTTATATTAAACAGTTCAGATCTTTATTTTCTCCCCCTTTTTTGTCATAAGCAAAAAGTAAAAACTTTTAAAAAGACAAATAAAAGGAACAATAAATAGATAATTCAATGGAGAAAAACTGATTCATATAAAATAACAGAGCAAGAGTACATAGGTAAACATTAGAAGATATAACAATAAAATTCAGATGCAAACAACAGATGAACAAACATTAGAAAAAAAATCTAAGAGTGTTTTGACAAAAGCATCTTCAATAGGTCTGTAATCTCAGATGATGATTGCTCTTGCTTTGACATCCACTTAGTCATGGTCTCATTCTTCTCATCTTGTTTGGACATCCACTCTGTCATGTCCTCATATTTCTTATCTTGCTTTGCCATCCAAGATTTTATTTCAGACTGACCAGCCTCCAGTGCAGCAATCTTGTCTTCAAAGTCTGGATGTTCTGACTTTATCTCAGATGAAGAAGCTGGAGGTTCTGCAGCCTGAACAGAGTCAATTGCCATTGGTTCTGTAGTTCTTGAAGAGGGTTCTACCAGAGTCATAGTCAATGTATTGGCAGTAGATTCTGTTGGAGGTGGAGGAGCACCTAAACGAAGCAGAGGTTCAGTTTTGTTGACAGTCCAGAATAAAGTCCTTTCAGCTCTGAGCTTTGCATCATCAGAACAGACGTTCTTCAGATTGGAAGCTACAATGTTGAATCTATTGATGAATCCTTTCCAGATGATGTCAGTTTCATTTGCATCCATAGTTTTCAGAGCATCTCTTCTGAACAGTACCTAAAGACATCTGTATTTCTTGCAAAAATGTTTGAAATAAATGATCAATATTAAGTCTGGGTGGTGGTTTAAGCAAGGTTTCCAGAGTCATATGTTTAGGTTTGGGAGTTGGTGGTAACAGTGATTTTGGGATGGAAATTAGAGGAGGGGGATAATAAGGAATGAAGGGAATTTCTGGTTTTTGAGGTAAGGATTTGTTTAACGCATTAAGCAGATGAGGTTTTGGTCTTGTGCGGGGGCAAACATCATCAAAGGGTTCATTAGAGTATGGTATGAAAGCAGAGGTTGATGGTTGATCAGATGCAACTGTGTTATCAGATGCAAGTTGCAGAGCTGAAACAACAGCTTTACCAGATGTAGCAGATATTGTTGCTAAAGATCCTACATTATTCATTGAATGAATATATGAAAGGATTACAGATGGAAGAACTTGTCTGAGTTTTGGTTTCAGAGGGTTCAGGGGTTCAGAAGGTTCAACTCTATCATAAAAATCTTTCAGTTTGAAACCATAAGATAAATTATGATAAAGAGAAGACACTTGGGCACAAGATATACCAGATGATGATGGATTAGAAGTGGGAACAATCATCTCAGATGTTGGTGCAGGTGGAGGTATAGGGTCTGGAATGGGAGTTTTAGCAGGTAAGGTTGATTCAGGTTCAGGTTCAGGTTGATTCATCTCAGAGTATTTGGATGGAGAGACAAGAAAATCTGGATGGATTTCTGATTCAGGTGAATTGGAGGATGTTGTAGGTGTACAAGAGGTAGAAGAAACTTGAAACACTGTTTTTAATGGAGTGATATCAAGAACTTCTGTCTCAGGGATATGAGTAGGTTCTGAAGGAGTATCAGATTGTTTGGATGGTGGTTCTGATGAAACAGGAGCAGAAGTTACTTTTGTGGGTTCAGAAGTAACAGGTGCAACAGGTTCTGAAGATGGATTATTTGATGGTGGTATGACAGAGTCTTTTTCTGGTTGACTTTCTTTGGTTTGGTTTTCTGGATGTTCAGAAGTTTGTGGTTGATCAGAGTTTTGTTTTTCAGATTGTTGTTGTTGTTTTGATGGCAGTGGTTCTGTTGGTTGTGGTTCTGTTGGTTGTGATTCTGTTGGTTGTGAATCTGATGGTGATGGACGTGGAACAAAGTGTTTGATGTGTATTTTGGGTTGAGATGATTTTGATATAGAAGCAGTGTGTTGTTTTTGAGGTGAGACAGAACTAGGGGCAGTAACAGAAGTTGTTTGAGTAACAGGTGGTTTTGGAACAGACTTAATAGTTGAATCATTAATAACAAAATTTTTAGAAATTACAGGAGTCTTAGTACCTTTTACTTTAATCCTCTTGGCAGATGCAGAGGCAGCTTCTTCAGAATCCTTTCTCTTTAAGAGATTCTTGGGCTTCTCAGCAATCTTAGCCTTCTTCTGGACAGGTTCAGATACTTCTGCAGGCTGAGTCCTTTTCCTCTGAAGTGGTACTTCTTCTTCTTCTCCTGCATCTGGTAGTGGTTGTTTGACAAGCTGAAACACATTAGCTGGAACAAGTATTCCTTCCCTCTTGCATTCCTCTATATACATCAGTACTATATGTCTGGGTTCTTCAGCAAAGAATAGAGGAAAGACAGATACTGGAACCCTCTTATTCAAATCAGACATATTCAGCCTCTTTGGAGCAGTAGTGAGTTCATCTATAATTTTGAGTCTCAGAAGACTTTTAGCGTTCAGAGGCTTTCCCATAATAAACTCTAATTCCTCTGTAACCCCAGCAGCGTACAGAGCAGCCACTAAACCATTTTCAGTGAGAAGATCTGAGATCAACCTTCCAAATGGGATCCAAGTCCTGATCTTTTGGCCTTTTTCTTTTACAGATTCTCTAGATGCATTGATGTGATTCCACAGATGCATGAACAGAATGTAAGGAAGATCTACCTTGGTGCTCTGACTAAGGCAGTACATGAAATAGATTTGTTCATTGTTAACATAATCTGGAGAATTGGTTGATTTTCTATGGTGGATGCATCCCATGAAGATCTTGGCCCAGATCTTGTAATCAGGTTTCAGATCTTTGAATCTGTTAGAAGCTTGTCCAGCAGTCATAACTTCCTCATAAACTTCTTCCATGTCCACACGCCCAGCTGGCAAGTGGGAAACACCATTTGTTTCTTCATAACCTATCAATCTTCTTATCAGATCCTCTGTGATGATAATCTCTTTTCCTAGAACAGATGATAAAATAAACTTGGGATAAATAGATGCATGAATCCAGAATTCTTTCACAAGGAGAGGGTAAACTGGTCCAAACAACCTATCAAAGTACTTAACCCATCCTTGAGCTCTAACAATGGAGCGAAAATCAAACCCATTATTAGCCAGAGAGTCAAACTCAACCATGGATTCACACAGAACTTCTAGTTTATTAACAGGTGTTAGAAGTGTTCTCTTGGGAGGAGAATATGGAGCAGCACCTAAGTTGTCTAAAGTCACAGCAGCCATTGTAGATTGGAACTGAGCAGTTGTTGATGAAGAAGACGCCATTGAAGAATGCTTTTTCAAACACTTAGGTTTTGAGTTTTTATGCAGAGAAAATAGGAGATGAAAACGCATGTAAATTCTGAGAGTGAAAAGTGTGAAAGTGAATACAAGACAAGTATTTATACTAAACACTTAAGCACATCAAAAGTCAGAAAAACGCACGTTTGAGCAAGCATTAAATGAAGAGAATAAAATCATTTCAAAACATTAAATGCTTCTGACAATTTGGGGTGAAAACCAAGATTTTTACTATTCAAATTTCACCTCAAACGTCTCTTCAGTTATGTACACGCCACCTCTTCAGATTTTGTGTGACACGTGTTTACTTGCATGCTGTTCTGAATTCTCTCAAGAAATGAAACGTTAGCCAACGTTCATATCCTCTAAAGATGGTTAGTTCAGAGTTTCATATCAGAAAAATTAATCAGAATAAATAAACAGAAGAAATTCTTCAGATGGTTTAAGCATTTTTGCATCTGTAACAATTTACTTCTGATAAATATCATTCTGGACAAAAATCCATACCAATATTTTTCAGAATAAAATTGAATCTATCTTCAACAAGGGGTTTTGTAAAAATATCTGCCCATTGATGATCTGTATCAACAAAGGCTAAATTTATGATTCCCTTATGAACATAGTCTCTGATGAAATGATGCTTAATTTCTATATGTTTTTCCTTAGAATGTAAAATGGGATTCTTGGACAAACATATAGCAGAAGTATTATCACAAAAGATAGAAATGTTACTCTCAAAAATTTGATAATCTTCTAGTTGACTCTTCATCCAGAGCATCTGCGTGCTACATCCAGCAGCAGCAATGTATTCAGCCTCTGTGGTTGAAAGTGCAATTGTGGGTTGCTTCTTGCTGTACCAGGAGATTAGATTTCTTCCTAGAAATTGACAACTTCCAGAAGTACTTTTTCTTTCCACTCTGATTCCAGCGTAGTCAGCATCACAGAATCCAACTAATTTGAAATCATCAGATTTTCTGTAACACAAACCTACATTAGAAGTACCTTTCAGATACCTTAGAATCCTCTTGACAGCTGTCAAGTGTGATTCTCTAGGATCTGATTGGAATCTAGCACACAGACAAACACTGAACAATATGTCAGGTCTAGAAGCAATAAGATAAAGAAGAGAGCCAATCATACCTCTGTAGAGCTTCTGGTCTACTTTCTTACTTACCTCCTCTTTGCCAAGTGAGCTAGTAAGATGCATTGGAGTCTTTGCCAGCTTGCTATCAGACATGTTGAATTTCTTCAGAAGTTCTTTAACATACTTTGTCTGATGTATGTAGGTGCATTCTGGAGTTTGATTAACTTGGATTCCTAGAAAGAATATGAGTTCTCCCATCATGCTCATTTCAAATTCTGCCTGCATACATGTAGCAAACTCCTTTCCAAGCATAATATTTGTTGATCCAAAAATAATATCATCTACATAAATTTGGCAAATTAGAAGATCTTTCTTTATTGTTTTACAGAATAAAGCTGTATCCACTTTGCCTCTGATGAAATTCTTCTCCAGAAGAAAATTACTCAATCTCTCATACCAAGCTCTGGGAGCTTGCTTTAATCCATATAGAGATTTCTTTAATTTGAAAACATGATCTGGAAATTTTTCATTTTCAAAAGCAGGAGGTTGGTGGACATAAACTTCTTCTTCTATAATACCATTAAGAAAGGCACTTTTAACATCCATCTGATACAGAGTGATGTTGTTTTGTGCAGCAAAGGAAATAAGAAGGCGTTAGATTTTAACCTTGCCACTGGAGCATATGTCTCAGTGTAATCAATACCTTCTTGCTGACTGTACCCTTGAGCAACCAGCCTTGCCTTATTCCTCTCAACTTCTCCTTCTCATTTAGCTTATTTCTGAAGACCCATTTTGTACCAATTATATTGAATTCTTGAGGTCTTTGAACTAGATCCCATACATCATTTCTGCTGAATTGGTTTAGCTCTTCTTGCATGGCAATAATCCAGTCATTGTCTTGCAGAGCTTCTTCTACAGAAGAAGGTTCAATTTCTAACACTAGTCCAAATAGTGATGCTTCAGATGATCTTAGAAAGGATCTTGTTCTGATGGGATCATCCTTCTTTCCAATAATGACATCCTCTGGATGAGAAGCTTTAATTCTGGATGATGATCCTCTGATAGTTGACTCTTCAGAAATGTTTAGATTATTCATCTGATAAGTTATGGGAGTAGCATCTGGAGTTGCTTCTGGTTCCTTCACTTGAAATTTGTTTGCTTCTGGAACTTCAGAGTCAATAAAGACTACTTCCCTATCTGCAGAGTTATCAACCTGCTTTGTCTTTTCAGAGCCAAGCTTATCATCAAATCTAACATGAATGGATTCTTCCACAATCTGTGTCTCAGTGTTGTATACTCTGTAGCCTTTAGAGCGTTCAGAATATCCAAGCATGAAACACTTCTGTGCTTTGGAATCAAACTTGCTCAGATTTTACTTAGTGTTTAACATATAACAAATACATCCAAAAGGATGAAAATATGAAATGTTGGGCTTTTTGTTCTTCCATAATTCATAAGGAGTCTTTTTCAGAAGAGGTCTAACAGACACTCTGTTCTGAATGTAGCATGCTGTATTGATTGCTTCTGCCCAAAAATGTTTTGCCAGATTTGTCTCATTGATCATGGTTCTGGACATTTCTTGCAAAGTTCTGTTTTTCCTCTCTACAACCCCATTTTGTTGTGGAGTTCTAGGACAGGAAAAATCATGAGCAATGCCATTTTCAGAAAAATATTTTTCAAAATATTTATTTTCAAATTCACCACCATGATCACTTCTGACTTTTATAATTTTGAAATTCTTTTCATTCTGGACTTGCATGCAGAAGTCAAAGAACACAGAATGTGACTCATCCTTGTGTTTTAAGAACTTTACCCATGTCCATCTGCTAAAGTCATCAACAATGACCAATCCATACTTCTTGCCTCTGATGGATGCAGTTTTCACTGGTCCAAACAAATCAATATGAAGTAGTTCTAGTGGTTTAGAAGTAGAAATAACATTTTTTGATTTGAAAGATGTTTTTGAAAACTTCCCTTTCTGGCATGCTTCACAAAGAGCATCTGAAGTGAACTTCAGATTAGGGAGTCCTCTGACAAGATTAAGTTTATTAATCTGAGATATACGTCTCATATTAATATGGCCCAATCTTCTGTGCCAGACCCATTGCTCTTCATTAACAGACAAGAGGCATTTAACATTTTGAACTTTAAGTTTTCTGAAAGATTTATTTTATAAATGTTGTTTTTCCTCTTACCACTAAATAGGATAGATCCATCCTTCTGACTAATAGCTTTACAACATTTTTGATTAAAGGTAATATCATAACCATTGTCACTTAATTGACTTATGGACAATAAGTTATGCTTTAACCCTTCAACAAGTAAAACATTAGTAATAGAGGGAAGTTTACCATTTCCAATAGTGCCAGATCCAATGATCTTGCCCTTCTGGTTCCCTCCAAACTTCACGTCACCTCCAGATCTAAGTTCCAGGCTTTGGAACATAGACTTTTCTCCTGTCATGTGTCGTGAGCATCCAGAGTCCAGGTACCATGATTGGTGTCCTGACCTTGCTGCTAAGAACATCTGCAACAGGAATTATTTTGTTTTTAGGTACCCAGATCTTCTTGGGTCCTTTGGGGTTAGTTGGTTTATAGGTTTGTCTAAACTTCTGTTTTACAACATAATGTTTATTTTGACTTGCCTTGGGTTTAAACACATAAGTACTCTTCTCAGAGCTTGTGTGTTTAATGTCATTCAAGTGACCAAATTTGAATTGAGAATACAGAGGTGTCTTCCTGATGAAAAGTTTGTCAACAGGTTTTGGATTGCTTCCAGATGAAGATTCATATCCAATGCCTCTTCTGTTGTTTCCACTAACACCATAGATCATGGAAGCCATCTTGCTTCTGTCTATGCTCTTAGTGAGAAATCTCTGAAAAATAGAGTCATATTTTTCTAAAATATTTTCACATGACTTAGTCTCAGATTCAGATTCTAGTTGAGTTATTTCAAGGTCATTTTTGATTTTCAAATTTATTTCTTTTTGCTCAACAAGTTCTGTTTTCAGAAGATCAATCTCAGATTCAAGATTGCTTTTCAGCTTCTTGTATTTGAGTTTGATGTTGTTATAACTTTTAAGAACTTCTGTTAAAACTTTAATGAGTTCTTCTTTGGTAAGTTTAGCCATTACCTCTTCTGCATCATCATCAGATTCAGATTCTGATTCATATCCTGAGGTACCTTCCTCTTGATCCTCTGTGTTGGCCATCAGTGCAACATTTGCACATTCTTCTTCTGATTCAGAAGATGATTCACATTCATCTGAGTCATCCCATGTTGCCATTAGAACCTTCTTCTTTTTGTTAAACTTCTTCTTGGGTTTTTCTTTCTGAAGTTTGGGGCAATCATTCTTGTAGTGCCCAGGTTCTTTGCACTCATAGCACATAACTTCTTTCTTGGCAGATCTTCTGTGACCAGAAGATTCCTTTCTGTTATCAGATCTTCTGAAGCTGTTGAACTTCTTTCCCTTGTGCTTCCAGAGTTTGTTAATCCTTCTGGACAACATGGATAACTCATCTTCTTCTTCAGAAGAAGATTCTTCAGAGCTTTCTTGAATGACCTGCAAAGCTTTAGCAGTTTTGTTAGATTTTAATGCAACATATTTACCTTTTTCTTTCTTCTGAGGTTCATCTTCCTCAAGCTCAATCTCATGGCTCCTCAGTGAGCTGATGAGTTCTTCTAGAGAGATCTTGTTCAGATCTTTGGCCATCTTCAGGGCAGTCACCATTGGTCTCCATCTGATAGGCAGACTTCTGATGATTTTCTTTACATGATCTGATGTAGAATATCCCTTGTCCAGAACTTTCAGCCCAGCAGTGAGTATCTGAAATCTGGAGAACATGGCTTCAACAGATTCAGAGTCTTCCATTTTGAAAGCCTCATACTTCTGGATCAGAGCCAGAGCTTTTGTCTCCTTAACTTGAGAATTTCCCTCATGAGTCATTTTTAGGGATTCAAACATATCAAAAGCAGTCTCCCTGTTTGTAATTTTCTCATACTCTGTATGTGAAATAGCATTCAGTAATATAGTCCTGGCTTTGTGGTGATTTCTGAAGTCTTTCTTCTGAGCATCTGTCATAGATTTTCTGTCAATCTTTTTGCCATCCCCATCTGTGGGATGTACATATCCATCTATGACAAGATCCCATAGATCAGCATCATATCCTAGGAAAAAACTCTCAATTCTGTCTTTCCAGTAGTCAAATTTCTCCCCATTAAACATTGGGGGTTTGGTGCTGATCATATCCCTCTCTTCATATTTATTGTTAATATTGGACATTGAATTATCAGCCATGGTAACAAATAAATATATCAAAGTATTTCTCTCTGGATCTTTACTGACACTGTTAAGTGGTAGCACACTCAGAACTGGAGCTCTGATGCTAACTGAAGGTGAGATAATACTTAGAAGGGGGGGGGGGGGGGTTGAATAAGTATGAAAGATTAAGCTTAAAAATAATCACACAATTATTTTTATCCTGGTTCGTTTAAACAACTAATCCAGTCCACCCTTTCTAGAGTGATTTGCCTTTCTCAACAAGGACTTAATCCACTATTAAATCAAACTGATTACAATAGTAACACCTAAGAACAACAGTTCTTAGTCTTCTCAAGAGCTACTGATTCAAACTGAATCCTCTTAAGGAAAAACCTTTACAATCAATGTAAATTAAATACAAGAGTATTAATGCTTCTATAAAGCTTTTATCACAACAATGATTTTTCTCTTATGTTTAAGTACAATAAATTCTAAGAAGAATAAGAATGAATGAGAGCTTAGAATATAATGATTTCTTTTCAGCAAATTGTGTAACTGAAGAATGTGGTGAAGTTCTCCTTTTATAGGCAGCAAATCCAAGGATGTTGAGCGTTGAAAAGAGAGTCCCAAAAGGTCTGAGCCTTTTTGTCATCACATCAAGTGACCTTTCCTAGAAGTAGATGGCACAGAAAAATCCTTTTTGTCTATGTAAGTGTGTCTAGCACAAATGAGGAAAGAGACATTGAATAGCTCCAACGGATATATTCTTGAATATTTCTTCTTCAGTTTTCAGCAAGTTCTTCAGAGTCTGAATGGATAAGAGTCTTCTAATGAAATTCAGAACTATGCTATATCAGAGTCTTCTGCAGCAGGTGTGCTTTCAGCGTGTTGATCATCAGAGCATGTTTGACACAGAACTTCAGTACTTGGCAGCGTTGGTACTTTCAGAAACTTCTGTAGACTAATGCTTTGAGAAACTCTTCAATCAATATTCTTCTATGCTTCAGATGCTTCAGCTTCAGATGCTTCTGACTATCTTCAGATGCTTCTGACTCAGAATGTTCTGGAGCTTCTTGCTTCAGATCCTTCTGGAGACTACGCTCAGGATCTTCTGTAAGGAGCAATCAGATTCTTCTGTAAGGTGCATCTGGCGCTTCAGAGTCAGGATAACTTCTTGTATCCAAAACAGATTTGCTTCTAGAGAGTTAATTTCAATTCAATCTGTAGTAAAACTCTCAAACAAATTTTAGAGTATATAATTCTTAAATATAAATTTCCTAACAGTTATCATCAAAACAAAGAGTTATTATTAAGAACCAATCTGTGTTCTAACAGTTAGGGGAGCCATAGTCCTCTTCTGGACTAACTGTAGTTGCAATAGATGCTAAAGCAATTGAGCATACGACATCGGAGGTGCATCAAATTGTCTATTTACATTCTGGCCTCGATCCTAAAATCTTCTATAACCCTGTTGATTCTACTGTTGCGGATGTGGTTGTTGTTTTTGTGGAACTATGGGAATTGTAACACTAGCAACTTGCTGCTGCTGACGATTTCTCCTTGATCTTCTATTCCCTCGGGAACTGGACACTGAATTGGTATCTCCTTCCCACTTCTTATTACCAAATACCTTCTTACTTCCTTCTCCTGCTGAGGAACTCTCACTAGATTGGATCTTTCCCAACTTGATGTTGTTTTCTACCCTCTCTCTGGTGATGATCAAATCAGAGAAGCTTCTCGTAATAAACACCAGGCAAAGTGGCGACAAACATATCAATTAGCTCACGCTCAACCATGGGTGGCTGCACCCTGGCTGCAAGCTCCCGCCACCTCTGGGCGTATTCCTTGAAGCATTCACTAGTCTTTTGAGACAAATTCTGGAGTTGGACCCTGTTAGGAGCAAGGTCGCTGTTATACTGATAATGTTTCACGAAGGCCTCAGCTAGGTCCCTCGAACTGTGGATATTCACAGGTTTTAGACTCATGTACCACTCCAACGAAGGACCGGACAAGCTGTCCTGAAAGAAGTGCATAAGAAATTTCTCGTCATCCAAGTAGGCGGACATTTTACGGTAGTCAGGAACTTTGAACTTCAGCGACACTTTCAGATCTTGGATCAGTCCCAAATTAGCCATGTCAAGGCCCATGGAATTTTGGTTCTCATAGCTCTTCATCTTGTCCTCTAACATCTTGAACCTCCTATAAGCTTCAGAGGGCAACTCAGCAATAACAGCCCTTGGTGAGAACACATCATCCTGTCGGTCTTCATTCCATAACCTATCCATATTACCATGTGCAACACAGGTGACATCAGGACCATGAACATTCCCATTAGCAACATTACCATTTCCAGCATTCCCATTTCCAGCATTCCCAAAACCATTGTTATCAAAACCAACAGCATTACCAAAACCAGCAGCATTGACATTACCATTACCATTCCCTCCAGCAGTAGGGATAACCAAGGTAGGAATAGAATGAGCACGGGGAGTCCCAGTTTCATTGGGAGGAGGATTAGCATTTTGCCCTCCATAAAGAACACCATTACTGTCAACCCGTGCAATCAAGGGTTGCACCAAAGTACGAAGTTGTTCCTGTCCGTTAGCCATCCCCTGCATAAGGTCCATAAACTGACTCATCCTTTCAAGGAACTCTTGCATCTCAGCCTGGATTTGCTCCATTGATCTGAGTTAATTCCCCCTTATGGCGTAGCTGTGAATAGTCTGGTTGTCTATCCTGAAACAATCTAACGGAGCAAACAGGGGTAAGATAAATGGTTCCGATGTACCTGCTATGCAAGAATGCTATGCAAAATGCAGATATGTATGTATGCAACAGGGAAATCCCCCCGATTCTAGTTCCAAGAATAACAGCACGACAATGGAGAACCCGTAGACAAGCATAGAGCCAAACACCTCATTTTTACAAGAAAAGGCATCAGGCAATTTAGAATCATACAACTGAGTACAAGAATCAATAGAAAGACCTCAGCCAATAGGTCTGGTGATGGTCGATACAAATATAAGCAACAGGCTATAAAGGGAATGAAAGACATCAAGTATGGCAACGAGCACGAAACTCCTCCAACAGCTCCTGTGTCTCGGGATGGTCTGGTCTGATGAGTAACCCCTGAATGAGCGCCTCTCTCTGTTTGATAGTAGTCTGTAAATCCTCAGCGTAGTCTTCCATGCTCCCTCACCGAAGACTTCCTCTAGCTTGCACCTCTTCGACTCAACCCTCAGCTTGTAATCCTCCAAGGTAGTCAAAGCTTCATTCAATATGCAGTCACTGTCACGTCTGAGTGAAGCTTCATCTGCAATCCTCTCATCCTTCGCTTTGAGCTGCGTCTTCAGTCTAGCAATCTGCTGCTTCAACTTATCCTCACGCTCCTTGTTGCTGGAAAGAGTAGCATTACACTGATCACTGAACTTGGAAATCTCCAGATAAGCCCTGTCTAAGTCCTTCTTCTTAGAAGTGAGAACATCACTGACGAATTTCAGATCTAACCCCAAACGTTCTCGAGCACTAGTTTGCTTGGTCAAGTCCGTACCCAGTTTGTTCATAACCTCAGTTTGCCTCTTGAAAGAGTGCACAACTTCAATCTTCTCACTCCAAAGCTGAATGATCTCTTTTTCTAACTCTTCATTAGCCTTCCTAAGCTCCTCTTTCTCAGACCAAAACCGGTTATACTTCTGGATATCCACAATGGTGGGTTCCTCAATCATGAGAGGACACAAAGGCTCTACAGACAGGAAAGGTATCAGAAACCTCTTTGCTCTATCCTGGATCCAAGTCAGATAAGGGTCGTAGGCTCGACTGTTACTCTTCCCCAGAAAAGCTTTCCCTTTCCTGTGCACACTACTCCAAGCTCTCTCCATTCTAGCCAAAGTATCACCCTCTAAAAATCCAGTGAGATACAGAGATTCATGTATCTCCTCTCCTTTAGGAGGATCTCTTAGCACGTATCCAAACTACCTAACCAACAAGGATGGGTTATAGTTGATGCATCCTTTCCTTCCGACCAAAGGGACGTTAGGAAATCCACTACAACTATAAATGATTTCTGTGCCAAGCATATCCCTGTCAAACCCGATAATGTTCTCTGTAGACAAACCCATCAGCCTCTCCGACCACTCTGAAGTACCAACAGTAGCAAAAAATTGACCTGTCTTGGGCATATGACTAGCAAACCATCTGTACAACAAAGAAACACAGCAGGATACATTCTTTCCCCTTCGGTTCTCATTCTTGTAGTGAACAAAATGATAAACATCGCCTAGAAGCGTAGGTACTGGATTCCCTGAAGCAAAAATATGGAACGCATCCAAATCTACAAAATCCGGAAGATTAGGGAGTAATATAATACCAAAGATACAGAGAGCTAGAATGGCGCTAAACACAATCCAACAACCATCTTTGGAGAACTGCTGAGCCTTATCAACCAGGAAAGAAAAAGGAAAACTAGGAACCCCATTCCACTTGGTCAACTTCCCCTCTAACTCTGAAACATCCACATGTAGTGCAGCAGTCAGCTTAGCCAGATCAGGCTTAGCATCAGTATGGAAGAACGACATCTGATCAAGAATAGGCACGCCTAACAACATGGAATACTCCTCCAAGGTAGGCGCCAGGATATAATCAGGGAAAACAAAACACCTCAGTTGTGGGTCATAGAACTGCCGAAGAGCATAAAGGCCATTTATCTCGTATACTGAAGGTTTGCAGACAACACTGAGAAGCTTCCCATAAGACTACCTAAAGTCTCTCATCACCTTCCTATCAGCCACGACCGTCAAACTTAGCAAAGAAACAATATCAGGAGTTGGAAGCTTGTATGCCACTGTCCTCTTCAAGGTTTCCATGTCAGAAATAAGGAACAAGATCACTAGAATCGAGGAAGAAATATGCACCTGCAACATAAATACATGTTAATGAAAATGCAGATGAAAATGCAAATGCAAATGCACACAGGAGATCAAGATTGTTGTGTTGTTGATCGAGAAGAACCAGCGCTCCGATTTAGTAAGAACATAACACTGTTATTAGGACCCCTTGTATCAAGAACACAGATTCACACTGCAAAGAAAAACGGGTAGTCTGAAAGTCAAGGTTTCCTGCATAACCCAATCCCTCTCACAGGCATGGACCTATCCAGTGATAAGGTTCGGCATCCTATGTGTTCATCAACGTCATAAAATTTCAAGAAACAATGATACGTTCACCATTTCTGGTTTGGCATCATAATCTCCCGAAGAGGCCTCACTTTGCTGAGTTACAAATGATCGGTCCTCAGAGTCGACAACCCTCAGATTCAAAATCCCCTCAAGCCCAAAGGGTTGGAAAGAAAATCATCAAAGAGAATCTCGTCTAAGCACAAATTTCATGGTGAACTAGTACATGTAAAGCATGCACGCCCACCACTACTTTCCACAACTAATGCTATGTCTATACTCAAGCCTGGGTTTTGGCTTATCTCTCAATGGAACATTCCCTCCCCACAGCACAACAATAATTATACAATGCAAAAAGTAAAATGCGAAAGTAAAATAAAGTACAATACATAATACACACCAAAAGAGATAAACAACCAAGCGCTCAGAATGACTCGCATAGGGGATATAACTGTTTCCCCAGCAGAGTCGCCAACTGTTGCATCGCTGCGAAGAGGGGAGGAAAGGACAGAAGAGTCACCACCGTTCGTTATTTATCCCAAAAGAGGGAAAGCAAAAAATCAGAGAAAACCTGACAAAAACGGGAAAAGACAGGTCATCGCAACCATGTCTCGGATTCGGGAGTCGGTTATGCAAGGGGAAGGTATTAGCACCCCTCACGTCTGTCGTACTCGACGGGATCCACGCTTGTTATCTATCTAAAAGGGTTTTGAACTATCTACACTAATGGTCTCAGGGACAAAATAAAAGAAAAGAGACTCGATAGAGGATCGCCTCTCTATGCCTACGTATTCCCTCGTGCAATGGGAAAGTCATAGTCAACGTAGTTCGGCTAACTACGGGTGAAAGGTGGGGGAAGGTTGCTCGCCGAGACATCGTTGTCTCGTGCCTACGTATTCTCATCTAGTATGAGAAATCAGAGCAAACGTAGTTCGGGCTGACACGACCACAGGTTGGTTCAAGTGTTTTACCCGAGTAGGGTTAAAACTTAGTTCTAGCAGTTAGGTGTATGCAGCTCGACCATTAGAGACTTAGGCGTTACCTGTTTGCGGTAGAACCAAGAGTTAACAAAATTGTCCTTATGAAAAAGGTTTTCCACATTATGACCTAGGAGCGAATGCGTCGCATATCAACCAAAGCATGTACACTAAACACTCTAGGCCATTGAGAGGAAGCCCCCCAATCACCATTTTCCAAGTACTTAAGGCTTGTAACGCACAACATTCATTAACCTTTATTAAGTGTATTGGAATTATTTGAAGATGAGAAGAGAAAAGACACTCTAAAGGGAGACTAACTCAAACCTAGTGTTCTCATACAAAATGCACCTATGATTGGGATGAAAGGGAATTCTACCTAATGTTTTCATACATGGGTTCAAACCTAAGGTCTATCATAACCTCTCTTAAACAAAAGAGATTAGAGATCCTAAGGGAACATGGCAAAGAAGGAAGAAGAAGAAGGAAACATAAAATAGAAAGATGCAAGTATGCATATGCAATGAAACACACAAGCAAAGGGAGGAAAAAGTGTGGGGTGAACACCTCCACAAGCACATCTCAACCTTTATTAATGCAAGAAAGAAATGCAAAAGCAAAGAAGAAAACAATCCAAAAGAAAGCACACAATTGCAAAAGTGGGATGAAAATGGGAGAATAAATCCTACAACCATTCACACATCAACCACAATGCCCAAAGGCAAACCAAATGAAAAGAAATGAGGACATAATTGAATGGGAGAATGGGAGGAAATATGAGAACCAAAGGAACTCATAAGGGCACTCAACCAAAGGCAAGCCCAAAATCATGGAAGAAACAAGCAAAAGAAGTCTTCAAGGAAGCACCACTCATGACATGCTTCAAGTACCTCCAAAGGAGGGACCGAGCTATCTCAAATGGGATCCCAAAGTCATTGGACAGAGGTGGGGATGAGAAGAAAAGATGCACAAAACAAAAAGCTCATACATCAAAAGAGAATGCAAGCAAAGGCATGGAAGAAGACCTAAGTCATTCAACACATTCAACATTTGAAGCTCAAATGGAGTGCCTAAAAAGAATGCAAACTTCAACATGCAATGAACATATTTATGACCTAAAAATGAACATCCAAACACCTTAATGTGTTAACAATATGATTCAATAGTATTTAGGAGTTCAATGGATCCACAAAGGTTATTTCCAAATCAAACGAGGTCAAACACTTGTGTGAGCTTCCCTTAGAAGTAACCTAACTTGTAAGTCACCTCAAAAATAGGAAATAGAATAAAAAATAACCAAATAAAATCTCAAATGATCACAAATGTGTTGGCAACCATAAGCCAAAAGCACAAGGGCATTTTTCCATCAAAGCACCACCAAAAGAAATAAACCCCTAAGGTGTACCACTTTGAAATGGAAGAAACGAGGTCAACAAAAATGCCATAAAAGTCAAAGCAAATACCACAAACTAGGGGAAAAATTGTCCTATAAAATTCTTCAACTCATCATAGATATGAGGAAAAAATTTCAATCATTGGAGATGAATATTGATCAAGAAATAAAATCAAGAACAATAAAGAACAAGAAAATTCAATTTAAAAACAACTCCAAACAATTAATTCCATTTTAATTGAAAAATAAATAAAAAATGAAAATAAAAAATGTCAAAAATTATTTAACACATTTAATTGTCTGGAAAATATTTTTGTTGAATTTATTAACATTTGGAGTTAGTTTTAAATGATTAAAACTAAAACAGAATAAAAAAGAAAAAGAAAAATAACAAGAAAATGAGGGCGTGGCAAATAGCAATTGTCTCATTTCATTTCATTGGGATTCTAGGAGAGGGGTGTGCCAATAGCAATGTAAGCCCAATTAAAACCCAGACTGAGCCACAATGAAACACAATGTTTCATTAAGTTGCGTGGTAGTTCAACATTACACATCACCCAGTCAAACGCATCTAGGTCGTTAATCACGTATAGTCAACATTTCAACGCGCACGTGGAGAGCCAAGCTAGAAAATGGAAACCAAGAACCAGATGTCGGAGCACTGTGCTCTGGTCATCTTCTCCGTTCACCTCACCAGAGTTGCAGGTGATTAACTCAACCAAAACGGACAAAATCTTATACCAAATTGATCCTTACGCAACGTAGATCATGATTCTACACTTAGTTTTCATTTATCACTCAAGGATTAGGAGAATCGAAGCATTAAAGAAACGAGCATCATAATTGAATTGCATCAAACAACAACCTAACATATCCAGCATTTGCCTACATACATAGGACTTCAATGTGCAACAAAAATGGCGTGCAATAGATGCATATTAAGAGAGCAATTTTGGAAAGTAAATTACCTAACGGAGCCTCTCCGTTAGGGCTTCTAAATTGCTTGAGCTTGCGCAAAAAGATGCAGAAATGTTCAATGAAGACCAAGGAATAGAATGTTGATCTTAATTTGGCTTGAATTGGCTTGAATTCCAAAATCACGATTTAACTTTGTTCTTGAAAACTCCAACTGTATTTTTGCTCTCTGGGCGCGAAATTGCATGAACGAAGGTGCATTCTTCATCAGAACATTTTATACTATGGATCCAAGAGAGTTTGGAGGCCCAATTTGGCCTGTTATGGTGAATTAGAGAAATCCAAAGTTGGAAGTTTAAGCTTCATGTACACGTGAAAAATGGCTCCAATTGCCTTATTTTTTAATCAAATTGCTTGCTGGTGATGAGTAGTGATCAAATGGATGAGAATTATCCCTTGAATTGATCCAATGATTGAAATTGAATGTGAGACTTATGCTCGAAGTTACTTGAAATTCCATGAATTCTAGCTTTCACCACCCCAATCCAACTTGTGCATTTCACTTATTATGATAATGTGACTCAAAATATGCACAAATATGATATGGAAAGGGATTAAAAACAATTCAAATCAATTCATGACTTTAAAGTCCTTTTTCACTTGTTTTTCTTCACCAATCTTCAAACCCTAGCATAATTCAATCCAATTTAATGTTCCATTATGGAATTGAGCTCATTTGAAGCAAGTTTCATGTTGGAGAAAGTTCCATTTGAAGTGTGCAAAGGGATGAAAATGACCTATAATGGAAATGACCTATAATCTCACTTTCCCAAAATACCCCTGCCTTGCAAGCCTCATAACTTGAGTTCTAAAAATCAGATGAAGGACTTCTAGAACTTTTTGGAAAGCTAAGATCATGAGGAATAACTTTCATGTTTGGGTCAAAGTAATATGAAACATGATTCTAAGTTAAAAGTGCCTTGGAATTTGGTTGACTTTTGTTGACTAAAAATACATTCATCTGAGAACCCATAACTTGTCAACATCATAACTTGAGTTCTAGAAACCCAATGGATGAGTTCTAGTACTTGAAAGAAAGCTAAAAACATGCTCTACAAGTCTCATGTAGCATAAAAGTGAGATGAAACTTGTATCTTGAGATATGTGGTCTTGAAGTCAAGCACTAAACAGGGGATTTTACACTGACAACCCTCTGAAACCCTAATTTAGTAACTTCTCACACTCTTGATTCTTCTTGATGTGATCTCGAAATAACATCTTAGATGCATTAACACAAATTTCCAAGATCACAATGACTTAAAACCAAGTCTTAATCTCCTTCAAATTCACAGTTGATCTTGCATTAGGTAGATGAAACCCTAGGTGTACAATCCTCTGACTGCAACCTCTTGCACATGATGTAACAACTTGGATAAGCTCCACAATGGCTCTCAAAGCACTCCATGAGCTCCCAAAACATTTTAAATCCATAACCATGGACTCATAATCCTCTGATATTCTTCAATTGGCCTCCAAGATAAGAGATAAACGACAACTATCCATCCACTCCCTCAAAGAGCTTTGACCTTCTCCTGATGATGATTAGAACTTGACCACTTGAATAAAACCTATTGCTTAGGCTTAGAACCCTTGGTAACCTTCTCTTTCTATGCCCACCTCTCTTGACCCTCAGCACATGAACAATGATATGCAAATGCAGATGCTAGAAGATGCAATGAAAACATAAGCCAAGTAAAGAAAAGGTTGGGCAAATTTTGGGGTACAACACCGTTAGACATCAAAATCAATCAATGAAAAAAATAAAAAAAACACGTCAAGGAAAAAATTAAGTAAAAATAAACAAAAGAACAAAAATTTAAAAGCGAAAAGGATTACAAAAGAAAATCCTCTATCAAGAACAAAGTCATGTGACTACAAAGCACCAAAGACAAAAAGTGTGACTGACACTCTAAAAACCTTGTGGGTTCCTTAACCATCACTTCTACCATTCAATAACTTTTTTAATGGTGCACTTGTGCCAAATTAACTGAACGTAGGACTGGAGAACATCACGAAGAATGTATGGGCTAAAACAAAATTTTGAGCCATAAATCCTTTTTTCTCAAACCCTGAACCAGGCCACGATACAACCCTCAAAAGTCCTAACAGAAGCATGCTTTATTCTGAAGGCATACTTCAATGAGATGGCATTCTTGACTATCATGAGTTGTGTGTTAGATGGTATTTTGGGGTAGTGTTTTATCGTCTCCATAGGGATTGAAGAGAATATAAATGCTTGTCGTTCAACAGTTTAATGTCTTAAGAAAAGGGTTTTTTAGAATGGTTTCAATTTTCGTAACTAAAGTTTGCAAGAAAGAAAACAGAATAAAATTCCATCTAAGTTTGATAAAAACATGCCAAGATTAGGGTTCGCTAGTCCGTCCTAAACGTATCCATCCGATAAAATATGTGAACAAAGTTTTAACCAACATAACTGTGTATCCTTGCAAAAACGTTCATGTCTAAATCGATTCCGTGGTTGTTATTGTTTCGACTCGTTAAATGATCTCTCTAAGTAATAACCGAAACAATAAGCATTAAAATCAATACAAAGCGGATATCAACTTTCAAACCTATGTCTAGAATTTGTATAGTTGATAGATGAAGATATTAGGTCAAGACATGGAAAGTTCATGTCTAAAGTATTCCAAGCCATAAATGTACAAAGAGTAGCAAATAACTTCATCTATATTGATCACAATATTTGTTCACATACAAAAGATCAATGGAATACATAAAATCTAAACTAACTACTTCTAACCTTGACAAGAGAGGGATTTAGTCAACCATTTCTATGATAGCTTGAGCAACAAGTTTCAGAAGAAGGTTGATCATCATCCGAGTTGAATAATCGAGATTGGATGGGAATCTACCTTCTTTTTGTGAAATATTGCTAAGAGATGATGAGAAATGGAGGGATGAGTTTTCTAGGTCAGAAAATCCTCTCAAATGCAAGTACAAAATAATTACATATTTTTACAAAAAGTAGCTCAAACTAGTTATAGAAGTGACAACTGAGCTGTCAAGTTCGCAGTGCGAACGAATTGTTCGCCTAGCGAACACCCAAAATGGTACCTGAACTGCCTATGTCATGTGGCAGCTCCCCTGACAGAAATCCCAAAGTTCGATGTGCAAAGAATTGTTCGCCTAGCGAAGCCTTCGCTGTAAACTTCACACAGCGAGTTTATCGCCCTTTCCTTACTGTTTTAAGTCTAGGAATGTTCCCTACCTCTTCGCTGACACTTCGCCTAGCGAGCTATTCACTACCTCCTTCGCCTAACGACTTTATGACCCTTTCCTTACTGTTTTAGATTACTAGCCTTCGCTACATAGTTCGCCTAGCAAACTTTATGATGTTTTGGTGGCAGCTTCGCTAGCAAGTTTGCCTAGCGAACTTGCTGTTGTTTGCATATTGTCTTGGTTTCTTTGTCATCTTTTATGTGTCTTAATTTCCATTCTTTAATGCCTAATTCCTGTACAATAACACACAAATCAAAGGTACCAAGATATTTTCACATAATGTTGTAAAACAACCAAAGCAAGAGTGATTTTTAACACTTTCTTGACAAAAAGGAGTGAAAGATGCCCACGTTTGATAGATCAAATAAGAAATGTTGGGCATCTAACATTGTGCTAAAAGATCTTTTTTATTATTGTACGTGCATAATATCTTCCATTCAAAAGTCGGTGTTGCATCTTAACTAGTGACTTGTTCATAGGGTTTGGCAATGTATTTTCAATAAAAACTTCAAGATTATCATGTGTGGTGCATTGGAAATATCATTCTCAGAATAAACATTTTCTTCTTGCATACATTTATTTGACGCCAATGAAGTTTACATAATGAGCATCAATCGAGGAATTTAATCTTGCCAAGAAGAAATTCTTGGACGGTCATATCAAGGAGCAGGTAGCCAAGAAATTTGTTGAGTAGCGGCTTTCTCGGTAAGGTGTATTAAGAAGTTTCTAATCTGGGGCAGTCACATCAAAAACTATCTTCAAAAGTTCATCCAAGTTGAGGAAATCACGTCGACATTAGACACATCCCTCAAATAGTAGTTAGTCTGGGGCATTCCCTTGAAGATTAGTTAGTTAGGGGAAAATTCACTTCAAGGCTTGTATTGAGGCAGCCCACCTTAAGAGCACGAGAAGTTATCATCTCCAAAAGATGGTTAATCAGAATCACCTCTCCAAGGTTCAGAATACTGAGGCAGAATATCTCAAGTTATTATGACACCTCTCGAGGCAGGCTCCTTCATAGACCATTACACATTTTTCAAATTGCATCTGTAGGGTGTATGTCAACACGTAACATCCTCAGTAGAGTCAAGTTCATTGATCTCCTTTCCCGCAACCTTTCAAAGAACATCTTTTCCTAAGCAAGACTTTGAGAGTTCCACTCTGCCTAAGCAGCAATGAAATCTTCCTCTAGCAGACAAGGTTTCTTTATGAGAAATGCATATCCCTAACATGTTGGAGGATTCCTCTTTCTCAAGCAGTTCGGAGATGTCGAGAAGTCAGAATATTCTCTTCCCCACATAGTAGGTCTGATGATCATTCCCCATCAGAGTAATATGCCCGATTTTGTTCCCCAACAGAGTTGGTATCATCAACGATTATCAACAACCTCAGCAGATGGAAGCCCAATAGTGGGTGGTTTCCTTACCAGGTTAGAGCCTAATTGTCGTTGGCATATTCTTCCATCAGGGTTCACAAGTTCCTTTGATGTGCCACATCAGCATTTGCAGGGTCCGTATTGACAACTCAGTTGTTATATCAGATCTTGATGATCTTTTGCCCAGCAGTCGCCTGTTTGTTTGTACTCTTTCTCGTCAAGGTCCTTTCATTTGCATTCTAGCATATAGTAATCATCATTACATTGCATCCTCAAAATGCGTAACATTTCCATTTTATATGGAGAATTACGCCATGGAAATATTCAAACATGCATACGAAGCATAGGCCAGGTTTGATACCTTCCTTTCTAAACATTTATCCTATCAGAGAGTGATATAACTCTAGAGAGAATGTTTAGCTCTATCCCTAAGCAGATGCTCTAACCAATCCGTAGGGTCGAATATTCATCGATCTTACCATTTGCTTGTCTTCTTTCCCTAACAGAGTCGTTTGTATATGACTCCTTTATCCCCTTGCAGAATCGTTTGCCCAGAACTTTGATTCCCCCGCAAATTCGTTTCTTTGTGACTTACTTTCTTGTTTCTTTTCACCCTTCATCCGGGTAGTAGATTAGTTTAATTATCCCCTTAGAGTCGCTCTACGATTGATTTTTTCTATTTTCACACATCATTCGAGTGTTGTGTTTATTGATCTCTATTTATTTCAGATTCACCAATACTTCATTTATATTGATCATGAGCACTCTTCCGTGTTTATTTTCTATTTCATCAATACTTTTTCCATATTGATCATGAACACCCGTTCATGTTTATTTCAGATTCATCAGTACTTTTTTCGTATTGATCATGAACACTCATCCCTGTTTATTTCAGATTCTTTAATACTTCGTCCGTATTGATCATGAACACTCGTCCATGTTTATTTTGGATTCATCAATAATTTGCTTGTATTGATCGTGAAGACTCATCCGTGTTTATTTCAGATTCATCAATACTTCGTCCGTATTTATCGTGAAGACTCGTCCGTGTTTATTTCAGATTCATCAATACTTTGTCCGTATTGATCGTGAATACTCATCCGTGTTTATTTAAGATTCATCAATACTTCTTCTGTATTGATCGTGAACACTCGTCCATATTTACTTTAGATTCATCAATACTTCGTTCGTATTGATCGTGAACACTCGTCCGTGTTTATTTCAGATTCATCAATACTTCGTCCGTATTGATCATGAACACTCGTCTGTGTTTATTCTATATTCATCAATACTTCATTCGTATTAATCGCGAACACTCATCCGTGTTTATTTTAGATTCATCAATACTTCGTCTGTATTGACTGTGAACACTCGTTTGTGTTTATTTCAGATTCATCAATACGTCATCCGTATTGATCGTGAACACTCGCCCGTGTTTATTTTTTGTTTCATCAATACTTCATCCGTATTAATCATGAACACTCGTCCATGTTTATTTTCTGTTCCCTTGATACATTGTTTGTGTTGATCATAGCCATTCGTCCGTGTTTTTCCCCAGTGCATTCGTAACTTGTTTGTGTTTTGATAATTTCTTCAATAATTTGTCCGTATTGATTTTCAAAACACATAGTATTTTTTTCCATTTGTTCAATCCATCGTCTGTATTGATTTTTCAACACTCGCCCGTGTTTATTTATGATTTTTCAATACTTCTTCATTATTGATTCTCAACTCCCGTCCATATTGAGCACATCTTTTTCTGTCACTTGCCTGTGGTGATTCCTTTTCGTTTGCCATATTTTCTCAGAGGAGTTTTACCTTCCCCTACAGAGTGCAAATTTTTGGTTCTTTTGGTATTCAATCCCCTTACACCTAGAATGTCTGAAAGGCGTCACTATTCATACTTTCAGGTTTAATCTGATTGAATAGGGGTAGTTGTTGCACCCCAAAATTTAACTATGGTTTTCTATATTTAATTGGCTTATGTTCGCATCCATATTCACTTGTCATGACATTAATAATGCATCACATTATGCTTCTAAGACATTGGATCATATCTTACTTCTTGCATTTTAAAAAGTTCTTATTTCAAAGAGTGTTTCATCGGCATTCAGGGCTGAGCAGACAGTCATCAAAGTTTTCGAGCATTTATTTTTCTTAGCATATGGTTTGATTTTTTTAGAATCAAGACTAATAACACTGAGTTCATATGATTTGTTCCAGACAAGATATCAATTATATCTCAGGTATTATTCTAGGGCGTTATCAGTGGCCAAGGTTCAAATGCAAAGCCGGGTTCAGAACAGGTTGTAACAAGGTGAATTTTTGCAGTTTTTCCTTGGTGTTATCGATTAACACATATGGTGTAATCGATTACACCCCCTCTAGAAGGCGTCATTTTTCAAAATTTTGGACATGTAATATATTAACCAAATCATGTTAATCGATTACACCGAGTGATTTTTGCTTAGAACAACAGTTTTTCAGCACTGTAGCAATTTCAAGTTCATTTCAATCACTTGGATTCAATCTTACACCAGTAGCATTGCAATTAATTTCATTTTCCCTCCATAATTCAAATGATTCCACTCTTAATTGCAAACCAAAAATCCAATCCTTATTCAAAACCAATTTTTAAACCTCATTTTTATTCCATACCTATGCCATATTTAAACAAATTTGCTCAATTCCAAGGATAAAACCAATTCATTTTTTCTGATTTCTCTACACTTCACACTCCAATTCACTCTCAAATTCTCTCTCATTTTTCATTCTCTATTTTCATCTTCATCCCTAACCTCACCAAAGCTCTATCATTAGAGTTAACAAATTCTACATTAGAGTTTATTAATCCTTGAGCTAAACCTTCATGACTTTGCTTTTCTAGCAACAAATTCTGCATTAGAAGTTAATTTAGATCTAGATCTAAATTTTGGAAGCAATTTCTTGAAGTGATTTTGGAGCAAATTTAGCTTATTACATTTTTCTTTAACTTTTCTCGTGAAGAAGCTTGTGGATCTCTGGTTTTCTTTACTTAATTTATCAAGTTCTATTTTCAAAAATTACCAAAGCAAATGTCAGCTTTGTAATTTGGTGATTCTTAGGTCTAAACTCATTTTAGCTTATCTTACAACTTTCATAATGTAGATCCTTGTGGTTTTGGTGTGAATAGATCCATTAATTCAATTTCGTGATGTTGTTTTTTGTTTGATTGATTCAATATGAGTTCATTCAATCATAACTGTTGTGATTTTCGTGCATAATTGCATGCTATTACATATTGCATTTGGTCATTGAATTAATGTTGGGAAAGTGTTTCTGAAAACTAATTTTTTCTTGTTTTCTGCAGGTGTAATCGATTAACATATATGTGTGAATCGATTACACCCTTACCTATGCATATTTTATGCTTTTTGAATAGAGGTAATCGATTAACATACATGTGTTAATAGATTACACCTGCTACAAAAGGTGTTTTTGGCTTGTTTTTGAGCTCATCTTGATTCCTTTTCTACTTTTAATATTCATGACTTGAGGTATTTGATATTTGTGGAATTTTCTTGAGTTGTTTAGCCTTCATTTACAATGTTTATGCAAATCTTTGATGTACGGTTTGTTGATTATGCATTGTTTGACATTCTTGATATCTGTTCATGATGCTTAATTGCTTACATGTTGACATTTGCTTGTTGTTAATGCATATTTATAGTGAATGATTAATATTTTAATACATGTTTGAATACTTTTCTTGATCTTGCATAACACATACTATGTTGATTCATGCTTGCTCCTTAATTGAATGCATTCATGCTGCTGCTGCATACATGCTTGTCCTGAAAATATGTGATGTTAAATGCTTTTGTACTGCTGTTGTAAATACACTGGTGTTCTGATTGAGCCGCTGTCGTATGCTGCTGTTTCTGTTTCTTCTCTTAGATATTTTCTTGCTCTTGCATGTTTTCTTAGGGCTTCCTATTCCAACTTAGTTTTTTATTAAGATTGGAGTAGAATAAATATTAGGTTATTAATCCAAGCATGACAACATTGGGGTAGCTTCTCCCTAATCCTCAACCTTAGGTGTAGCGGGGAAATTTGTGAGTATAAGCTATTGATTAACTTAACTCCAAAAATGCAAGATTCTCCACCACACTTTTGTTTTATCCAAAAAAAGAAAAGGAAAAAGAGCGAACAAAACCAAAGAGTTCTAAAACAAGAACAAGAAACAGAGATTTGGGTAAGGGGGTTGGTTACCAATGGGAAAGTGTTAGCACCCAAAATGTCTATAGTACTCTATAAGAGCCATTTGAAATATTTACACTTTTTGGCTTGAAAATGGTTTGTTTGAAAAGAGATTGGAGAGATGAGAAGAGAATTGTTTTTTTTTTTTAAATTTTTGTGTTTGGAGAGACTTGTCGCCTCATGCCTACGTAACCACAAAGTGCAATATAGGATCAAAACCCCGTAGTTCATGGTCCAAATGACGAAATAGGTTTGTTATGGTTGATTTTAGGTGAAAAGACAAGTCGTCATTTCCAAGAGAATAGTTTTTCTTAAAGAGATGACTCGTGTCTAAACTTATGGAAAAGTTTTTGAAAGAAAGTGCATAAGGCACAAAAGTCTTGGATGATTTTGATGTTTTTTATGTCTTTTTGAAAACAGTCAAAGTATGGTTAACATTGATTGACATTTATTGAAGAAAAAGAAGTTTGAAAAAAGGCACTTGACAAAAGTCAAGGTTTTTTTGTTAAAGCGGTTTGAAGTTTGAAAGCAAGAAGGTTTTGAAAAAGGGAGAAGGTTTTGAAAATTGAAGAAGGGGAGGAGATGAAGTGACTACCCTAGAAAGAAAAATAAAAGCTAGAGATAAGAAGGATCTAACTAACTTGTAGCACACTCCATAGAAAGCCAAAGGAATTCCATCCATCTTGAGCATAAGCAAATGAACAAGCCAAATAAAGGAAAAGATCCATAATACTCCAAGCAAAGGGAAAGATACCTAATTCTAAGTCCAAGGGTCCAAGAATAGTCCAAGAGCATAGCCAAAAAGTTAAGAGCACCAAGTTTTTAGAGTTTTAGTCCCTTATTAATGCTTTGGACAAGATATGGTTCAAGTGGGAAAAAGAAAAGAGGCGGAAACATAAACATGTGTCCGACGGACAAAGGAAAAATAACGGAAGCATAAACGAAAATATGATATGAGATGATAAGCATAAAGAGAAAAGAGAGATAGGGAGCAAGAAGGAAACATAAACAAAGTTAGTAAAATGATATGATTAGTGAGTTAGTGATTAGTCTTTAGAGCAAATGATCAACGATAATTAACTCTTGCACTTAGACCAAGTTTAATGAAGGCTCATTAGAGGATTGATAAAATCAAAGCCTCATAACAACAAGCTTCATAGGTGATGGACTTAAGACAAGTAGTCAATCATGCTTGGACTTTCAAACATAGGTTTGAGCCACGAATGATCACTCTCCGATTATAGGATAATTTAGCGCTATATTAAGCAATCGTAATCAGGTTTATGTAGAAACCACGACTATCTAAGGCCGGTCAATAACAATGTTAGTTCTAATGCATGCTAGAGTAGTGATATGTAGATCACTCTCCGAAAGCAATACCGCACGAAAAGAAAATAGGTAATGATCTCATCTTCATCAAGAACTTGAAATAAGTTCAAACGATATCGAAGATTTTCATCGATCAAAAGAGAAAAAGAGAAGAGGAGAGGGAATGCCAAATTGAATTACAAGTTTAAGATCATTCCATCTTTAAGTTCATCCACTCATCTTGGTGGATTAAAGTACTAAACATATTGTTAACTCAAAGCATCTAAAATGAATTGAACAATTCACTTTAAAGATAGATTTGAATTGATGAATGTTTATCCAACTTCATTTACACCCTAAGTCCAATGAATTTAAAGAGGAAAATGACCATTAAAAGTGTATTTCAAGGCCAAAATCAAAAGGAAATGAAAGAGAAAGAGGTGGGAACCAAAACAGTCCCAAAACAGAGCCAAAATGGCAAAATTAATACTGAGTAACTGGTTACCTTATATAAGGTAACCGGTTACCTTGCTAACAGTAGCGAAAACAGCAGCAAAACAAAAAACAACATCAAAACAAGGCCAAAAAGGAGCAAAAACTTGATCAATCATTTCCACAAACACCTCATGATCAAGGGTGCAAATGAGCACGAAAATTCAAGTAAAATAACAACAATTAATCACCAATAGAACATGATATGCAAGATCCAAAGATCAAGCAACAATGATCAATAATGGATCACATTGTGAAGGATGTATGAAGAGCAACAATGGTGGATCAAGAAATTACCACTCCAAATTTGAAAATTCTTCAAATCAACTCCATAAACCCCACATCAAAGCTTTGATCTACTAGAATTATGGATGAAAAAGTCAATGGATGAAGGTTTAGCTCAAGGATTAGTAGGTTCTAATGATGAACTTACTAATCTTTCAAAGGGAGAAAAAGCTTTGGTGAATTTGGTAATTGGAGAAAATTGAAAGTTAAGAAAGAGTTTGACAAGGTGATTTTGGCTATCAAAAGCTTCAAAAATGAGAAAAATGAGGCCTTTATTTATAGGATTTAGGCTTGGAAAATTTGATGGATTGGAGTTTGGTTTGGAATCAAAATTAGGCTTGGAATTTGAATTTGGAGGGAAATTCAAGATCAAGTGGTGATTAGTGAAGGTGTATGGTGGGAATTAATTATAATGAGGTAGGGGATTTTAAATGAAGTGATCTAGAATATTATCATGTTGCAATATTTGAATTTGGTGCCAAAAATGTTGTAGAATTTGAATTTGCCCAATTTTCACAAAATTCGTCCAGAGTAACTGGTTACTCTATATTGGGTAACCGGTTACTTCAGGCAAAAATGGTGAAAATTGCCTTTTTGATGTGTTGTCTTGCCTCTGGCTCGATTCTTTTTCTTGTCAAAGAAGGCATGAAAATAAACACTTGAACCTTGGAGTCTCTTGAATAAAAGTCAATCAAATCTTGGGAGACTCTTGATCAGATGATTTTGAATTGTTTGCGGATCAATTTCGAATCTTTTCAGATGAAATTCACTCGAACTGAGGGACTGATATTTGATATCTTTGATCCAAATAATTCCTGAAAAAGTTAATAAAGGAAAAACAAACTTTTTTTTTGGATTTTAATCAATGGTTAGTAAACATAAATATAAAGGCAAATAAGAAACACTCAAATGCTTGGTGATCCCTATAAGGCATAAAACCAAAGATGGAAGCGATAGAGGAACCAAAGCATGATCTTGTTTATGGTATGAAATGCGAAGATGTAAACAAAAGACGTGGGAAATCTTAGGGGTAAAAATTTGGGTATTACATTAGGGCAATCTCGCATGAAAATATTAGGATAGAGTCGTCCTCTAATCTTAACCTTATGACCATATAACTTGATAACATCTAGGGCCAAGTCTCCCTTAGATCTTAAGTGTTGTGTCTTTCTCTTCTCTCTCTTAATCAATTCAAAACACTCAATAAATATGATGTGTATAGTGCGTCACGAGCCTTAAGCACATGGGAAAAGATGATCATGAGTCTTTCCTTACCTCTTCTTAGATTACTTTGTACGCGAGACATTTGGATCGTTTGTACAAAGTACTTGCTCCTATTGTCATAGGCTTTAGCACAATAAGCATCACAAACCAATTCAATACACTTCTTTAAAACACTTCAACAAATGCAAAACCATTTTGTCCTTCGGATTTTCTCTTCAAACCATTTTCAAAAAAGGCATGTTATTTCCGTTCTGCCGCAAATAGGTAATGCGTAGGACTCCAGACAATGAGGAACAAACACCTAAACTGCTAGAACGTGAACATTAGCATTGTCCATAAAAAAACTAACGAACTACAGACGCTTTGATTTCTCATTCTTGTTGAGAATACGTAGGCACAAAGCCCTAATCCTTGACTAGAAACCTTCCCTTTCACCTGTAGTCCTCTGAACTACGATGACTCTGACTTTCCCATTGCACGAGGAAATTCATATGCATAGGATTATGAGATCCTATCAAGACTCCTTTTTGTTTTTTCTTCCTTTTCGTTCCTGTATTCCCTTAGCAGGTAAGCTTTAGATGTACACACCCTTTGATTAGAACAACAAGAATGGATCCCGTTGAGTACAACGGGTGCGAGGGGTGCTAATATATTCCTCTTGCATAATCGATTCCTGAACCCCAAATTTGGTTGCAAGACCATGTTCTTTCCCTTATGAGGTTTTTCTCAATTTTTTGGTTTCCCAGTTTGGATGAATAAAGTTCGATAGCGACTTTGTGTCTTTGTCAGTGGTTTTTCGCGGTAGCGACAATGGTGTTATGCCAAAGTTAATCATTCAAACATAATTCACTGCCTATTATATTTGTATTATGGTTAGAGATCTATGAGGATTCAAGAATGTCTCATAGGTATAGACCAATGGTAACTTGTAGTTATTCCATGAAGGGCGTGATTATTTATAACAGGATATATGGATATAGATGATGCCAAAATATGTTTTTTGATTTTTATATAGATAACCATCTATTATGAGATAGAGTCTAGACATCAATATTCATATGTATTGTTAAATAATAATGCTTTTTATTGTATATTTGAATACCTAATTGTCAATATGTTACTTAAGTGACTTCAAATACGAGAGAGAGAGAGAGAGAGAGAGAGAGAGAGAGAGAGAGAGAGAGAGAGAGAGAGAGAGAGAGAGAGAGAGAGAGAGAGAGAGAGGAGAGAGAGAGAGAGAGAGAGAGAGAGAGAGAGAGAGAGAGAGAGAGAGGAGAGAGAGAGAGAGAGAGAGAGAGAGAGTAAATTGTAATACCAAAAGTGTTTTAAAACTTAATAAAATAAATTGAATTTTAGAATAACTTTAGAGAGGTTTAGAAGAAGAAAGGATAAACAAGTAAATAAGTTCAAGAAAATAAAGAGTTGAGAGATAAGAGAGTAACACCCTAAAACATGTTAAACTTGTTAAGCACATAGAACCATTCAATGAATAATATGATTGACATTGTGATTATATTTCAGACATGATAACATTAATAACAACAAATGATAATATGTATTGGTGTTCAAAATGACCATAACTTATCATTTTCACGTAATCATACCAACTATAATGCCTAACATCATCACTCTCTATCACCAATATTTCTACTATTTTAATTCTTTTCTTTTTATAAAGAAGTATCATTTTCAAATCTAACCCTTTTTTCTAGTTAAATTAATAATCATTAATAATACGTTTTATATTTTATTCTCTATTGATTCGATAATTTACTCACTACAATGTGATTTTTGTTGACATCACAATGCCAAATAAGACCTTTAGCAGCGCTTTTTTTGGCCTTTAGCAGCGCTGCCTAAAGTGGTGCTACTAAAAGTAAAGGCAACGTTTTTTTATGGATAAAGCGCTGCTATATGTAACACCTATTTTAATTATTTAGTCTTTTTGTGTTATTTTATTTTGGGTGTGTACTTTGTGGGGGAGTGTGTCTGAGAGTATGGGTGGGTGTCCTTAATTTATAGGAAATTATTTAATAAAATATAGAGTTTAATAATAATATAATATAATTAATAATGATAATCTAATAATTAGTAATATTATTATTATTATTATTATTATTATTATTATTATTATTATTATTATTATTATTATTATTATTATTATTTGCATTTTTATTATTAGTATCATTATTATTAGATTAATAAAATAAAATAAGGATTTAAGGGGTATTAGAAGAGTTTGGGGAAAAAGGAAGATTAGAACACGATAAAATTCAGTTTTAGAGAGAAGAGCAAAAGGGAAGAACAAGAGGAAGAGAAGAAGGCTAGGGCTAACGATTCTTTAGGTTCTTCATCAATCGGAGCATTAATCGAGATAAGGGGGGAGAACCTGATTGGGATTGGTGTTTACATGAAATTGGGTAGAGGGGATTCCCTAACCCCGTAGGGATTTTGATGAACATGTTTGTTATGTTGATATGTCTTTGATTGTTGTTGATTATGTTGAATTTCGTATGCATGTTGATGTGTTTATGATTGTTGCTGCCATTGATGAATGGGTGCACATATGGTGTGATTTTGGTGAGGTTTTGAGTAACTTTTGTAGTTCTGACGATGGACATAGATGTGGATTCTGGAGATAGATTGATAGAATAATGACTAGAGTAGTGTGTACTGGTTGTGGTAATGATAGGATGGGAGATAGAAGTAGAGTGATAGGCTTGGAATTGAGCAAGATGACATTGTTGGACAGTGAGGGTTTTGAGAGATCGCAGACGCTCGCTATCACCTTCGCTAGGCGAGCAGGTCGCGAGCATTCGCTAGGGACTCGCTAGGCGAGCTGGGTAGCGAACATGTCCAGTAGCTACTGTTTGCCTTCGCTAGGGAGTTCGCTAGGCGAGCAGCTAGCGAGCGTTCGCTAGAGCTTCGCTAAGCGAATGAGCCAGCGAGCATGACAACAAATTATGATTTTGTACGGTGAGGGTGGTTCTGTTGTCGTGTAGTATTCCTTGAGTTGTGACAAGCGTAGATATGGTTATTAATGGTGAAAAGTGTATACTTGACATTGAAAAGTGAAATTATGTAGTGATTGAACTTAATTAAAATAAATAGATTGTGGTGCAAGATATGTATGGGGTATGGTGATGGGATCAGGGGGATCGTGTAACTTTAATTAAAATAATTAATTGATGAACAATACGTATGTATGATGTATGGTGATGTGATCAGGGGATCGTGTGCACCTTGTGTGCTTGAGTTCATTTGTTGTGCATTTGGTGTTATTCATATCATGGTGGTTGGTGGGACGAATCATTGCTCAAGAGGAGTGTATGTGATTCATCCGTACTCCATTGCGGAGAATGGTGGGGATAGATCATGGCCAAGGATGGGTGTATGTGATCTATCCGCGGTTCGATTGGATGAACCAATGAGTCGGTACCGCATGCATGGTGTTGAGTTGCATAATTGCATTATGGTGTGTTGTGTTGATGTTGGACAGTAGGTCGCGTGTGATGAATGTTGGATGATGAATTAAATGATTGCTACCTTTATTTCATGTACTGTATTACCGATAATTTTGATCATGTTTTCTCACCCCTTTGTCTGTGCTTCTTCGGAAGTACAGATAACCAGGTACTTAGCTAGCTTGGATAGAGGTGTGCGAGTCAAGTCTTAGGATGCTCTGATACGTAGCACGGGACTTGGGCATTTTCTTTTGATTTAGATGAAAATGTTTTACTTTCCTATGACGTATCATGTGTTGGTGAGTTTTATTAATGAATATTTTCATGTATTGGCGGATGGCCGAGATTGATGAACTAATGAATATTTTCCGCTGTTTTGATTTGAAAACCTTCTAATGAAGAGTATATTGAATTAGGTGATGTGACATCCCACTTTAGTGGAGAACTCTGATTTTTATTTGAATTAATCGCATATATTTTAATTCGGGAAAGTGGGGTGTTACAATTGGTATCAGAGCAGGTCGGTCGGTCCGGCCAGTGTAGTTGTTGAGTTTGTCCTTAGGATAGAGATTGTGTATCTTTTAACCTGGTGTTGTTATTGTTGAGCAGTATGGCAGGAAGGAATGATGTTGCTTTAGCTGTTGCTATACAAGCGATGGCGCAGGTGGTTGCTAATCAGAACCAAGCTGCGGGCGCGCAATTTGGGGATTTGGCACAATTTTGGGGTAACAAGCCGCCGATGTTTGAAGGAGGAGTTTTGGACCCTGAAGCTGCGCAGAAGTGGCTGAAGGCGATTGAGAAAATTTTCAAGATAATGGGTTGTAGTGATGAGCAAAAGGTGAGGTTTGGTACTCACATGCTGGAAGGTGAAGCTGAGGCTTGGTGGGACAACAGTCGCCAGAGATGGGTGACTGCAAGAACTGCGATCACTTGGGATGTAGTTCGAAAGGGCTTTCTGGAGAAGTACTTTCCGGAAGACATATGAAGTGATAAGGAGGTAGAGTTCCTAGAGCTGAAGCAGGGTAATCTGACCGTAGCAGAGTATACTGCGAAATTTGAAGCGCTGATGCAGTATTGTCCTTATTACAATACTGAAGATGCGATGACCTCTAAGTGTTTGAAATTTGAGAATGGATTGCATCTGGAAGTTAAGTTGGGGATTGCTTGTCAGAAGATCAAGAATTATCCTGAGCTGGTAAGCAGAAGCAGGATTTACGATAATGATAACAGGGCCAGGATTGCACATTATAAGGTTGTGAATGACCGTAAAGGTAAGCAGAGATTTGGTGGTACTCGTTACAGTGTTCCTGCTGATAAGGGAAAGCATAAGGCTACTTCTGATAAGAAGCCCAGAGAAAGGAAAACATCTGCTGATTTGAAATGTTTCTGGTGCGGTGGCGCGGGTCATCGTGGTAATGAGTGTCCTAATAAAGTGAAGAAGTGCTTCAGGTGTGGTAAGCCAGGCCATGTAATAGCTGATTGCAAAGCCATTATGCCTACCTGTTAAACTGTGGTGAGAAAGGTCATATCAGTACGTATTGCAAGATGCCGAAGAAGTCTCAGGCCAGTGGTAAAGTGTTTGCTGTAGTGGGAACTCAAGCTGCCAGTGAAGAGCGTTCTATCAAAGGTACTTATTTCATTAATAATATTCCTTTGACTGCTATTGTTGATACGGGTGCAACCCACTCGTTCATTCCTGTTGATTGTGTGAAGAGGTTAGGATTGGTGTCGTCTACTCTTGATCGAAGGATGACTATTGAAACTCCCTCTATTGGTTCAGTGACTACTTCTTTAATGTGTTTGAAGTGTCCACTGACTATTTTTGGTAGAGACTTTGGAGTAGATCTGATTTGTCTGCCACTTGGTAATTTGGATGTTATTCTGGGTATGAACTGGTTGGAGTTCAACCGAGTCTACATCGATTGTTTTCGGAAGGTGTTGTTGTTCCTTACTCCAGAAGAGGAAGCATTGGCGAATTCCTTGTCTAATAAGGAATTGAGGACCCTGTTGGAGGACGAAGCTAATATGTTTGCTTTATTTGCGTCATTGTTTGTTGACAGCTAGACATCAGTGAAAGAGTTGGCAGTGGTGAATGAATTTCCTGAAGTATTTCCTGATGACATTACGGAATTACCTCCGACGAGAGAAGTTGAATTTAGCATTGATCTTGTTCCTGGTACGAGACCTATATCTATGGCGCCGTACAGGATGTCGGTAGTGGAATTGGCTGAATTGAAATCTCAGAGTGGAGAATTGTTGGATAGGAAGTTTATCAGACCGAGTGTGTCACCGTGGGGAGCTCCAGTGCTGTTGGTAAAGAAAAAGGATGGTAGTATGCGTCTGTGTATCGATTACCGTCAGTTGAATAAAGTGACCATTAAGAATAAATATCCTCTTCCAAGGATTGACGATTTGATGGATCAGTTGGTGGGAGCTAGGGTGTTCAGTAAAGTTGACTTGAGGTCGGGTTACCATCAGATCAGAGTGAAAGAAGGTGATATTCAGATGACGGCATTTAGAACTCGATATGGGCATTACGAATATGCTGTAATGCCTTTTGGAGTGTCTAATGCGCTAGGAGTGTTTATGGAGTATATGAACCGAATTTTCCATTCTTATTTTTATCAGTTCATTGTTGTGTTTATTGACGACATACTGATTTATTCTAAGTCTGAGGAAGAACATGCCAGACATTTGAGAATTGCTTTGCAGGTGTTGAAAGATAATAAGCTGATTGCTAAACTATCAAAGTGTGAGTTCTGGTTGAAGACAGTGAGTTTCTTGGGGCATGTAATATCCGGTGATGGTATATCGGTGGACCCATCGAAAGTAAGTGCAGTGTTGCAGTGGGAACCACCGAAGACAGCGACGGAAATTAGAAGCTTTTTGGGTTTGGCAGGATACTACCGATGGTTTATTGAAGGGTTTTCTAATTTGGCATTGCCATTGACTCAGTTGACGAGAAAGAATCAAGTTTTCATGTGGGATGCTGCTTGTGAAGAAAGCTTTGAGGAATTGAAAATGAAATTGACTACGACACCGGTGTTAGTGTTGCCGACTCCGAGTGAACGTTTTGTGGTGTACTGTGATGCGTCTAAGATGGGATTAGGAGGAGTTCTTATGCAAGATGGTAAGGTGGTAGCGTATGCTTCGTAGCAACTGAGGGAGCATGGAAGGAATTACCCTACTCATGACCTTGAGTTGGCTGCGGTAGTTTTCGTGTTGAAGATCTGGAGGCACTACATGTATGGTTCGAGGTTTGAGGTGTTCAGTGACCATAAGAGTCTGAAATATATGTTCGATCAGAAAGAGCTAAATATGAGACAGAGAAGATGGTTGGAGTTCTTGAAAGATTATGATTTCAACTTGAGTTATCATCCAGGAAAGGCGAATGTAGTAGCAGATGCCTTGAGCAGGAAAGCAATTCATATGTCGGCTTTAATGGTGAAAGAGATGGAACTAATTGAGCAGTTTGGAGATCTAAGCATGGTTTGTGAGACTACGACCGATGGTGTGATGTTGGGCAAGTTGCAGGTGAATAATGATTTCTTGGATTTGATTAAGGAGAGCCAAAAGCTAGATGTGAAGTTAGTAGATTTGATGCTTGGAGTAGAGAGCGACCCCAATAGTGATTTTAAGTTGGATAGTGCAGGTGTGTTAAGATTCAGAGGCAAGATTTGTGTGCCAGATAATGACGAATTGAAGAAGTCAATTCTGAATATGGGACATCGTAGTAGTCTGAGTATCCATCCGGGAGCTACGAAGATGTACCATGATTTAAGGAAGTTATTTTGGTGGTCCGGTATGAAAAGAGATATAGCTCGATTTGTTTACGCCTGTTTGACATGTCAGAAGTCGAAGGTAGAGCATCAGAGACCTTCTGGATTTGTGCAACCGTTGGAAGTTCCGGTTTGGAAATAGGATTGTATCACTATGGATTTTGTTACGGGTTTGCCGAACACGGCAGGGGGATTTGATGCTATTTGGGTAATCGTGGATCGACTTACGAAGTCTGCACATTTTGTGCTGATTAATATCAGTTTTCCGTTGGTGAAGCTGGCAGAGATTTATATTCGGGTAATTGTGAAGCTACATGGTGTTCCGTCGAGTATTGTGTTGGATAGAGATCTGAGGTTTACTTCAGAATTTTGGAGGAGTTTATAGGAAGCTTTGGGTACTAAGTTGAAGTTGAGTTCAGCTTACCATCCGCAAACTGATGGTCAGTCAGAAAGGACTCTTCAGTCGCTGGAAGATTTGCTGAGAGCTTGTGTGTTAGAAAAAGGTGGTGCGTGGGATACTCATTTACCGTTGATAGAGTTCACGTACAACAACAGTTACCATTCTAGCATCGGAATGGCACCATTTAAGGCTTTATACGGTAGGAGGTGCAGAACTCCTCTGTGTTGGTATGAAACAGGTGAGAATGTGGTATTGGGACCGGAAATTATGCAGCAGACTACTGAGACCATTCAGATGATTCGTGAGAAAATGAAAGCGTCTCAGAGTAGTTAGAAAAGTTATCATCATAACCGAAGGAAAGAACTGGAATTCAGTGAAGGTAATCATGTGTTCCTAAGAGTTAACCCGGTGACCGGTGTGGGTCGTGCATTGAAGTCCAAGAAGTTGGATCCTAAGTTTATTGGACCGTATCAGATTTTGCAGAGAATTGGTGATGTAGCTCACAGAGTGGCGTTACTGCATGAGATTTCGAATTTGCATGACGTGTTTCATGTGTCGCAACTTCGAAAGTATGTCTCGGACCCATCTCATGTGATTCCGAGAGATGACGTTCAAGTCCGGGAGAATCTTACTGTTGAGACGACGCCGTTGAGGATCGAAGATCGTAAGATGAAACAACTCCGAGGGAAGGAGATATCCTTGGTGAAAGTAGTTTGGGGAGGTGCTGCAGGAGGTAGTGTGACCTGGTAATTGGAAAGCAGGATGCGGGAAGCATATCCGGAATTGTTTCCAACAGGTAATTTTCGAGGACGAAAATAATTAAAGTGCGGGAGAGTTGTAACACTCATTTTAATTATTTAGTCTTTTGGTTTTATTTTATTTTGGGTGTGTACTTTGTGGGGGAGTGTGTCTGAGAGCGTGGGTGGGTGTCCTTAATTTATAGGAAATTATTTAATAAAATATAGAGTTTAATAATAATATAATATAATTAATAATGATGATAATATAATAATTAGTAATATTATTATTATTATTAATATTATTATTATTATTATTATTATTATTATTATTATTATTATTTGCATTTAAATTTTTATTATTAGTATTATTATTATTATTAGATTTATAAAATAAAATAAGGATTTAAGGGGTATTAGAAGAGTTTGGGGGAAAATGGAAGATTAGAACACGATAAAAGTCAGTTTTAGAGAGAAGAGCAAAGGGGAAGAACAAGAGGAAGAGAAGAAGGCTATGGCTAACGATTCTTCAGGTTCTTCGTCAATCGGAGCATTAATCGAGATAAGGGGGGAGAAACTGATTGGGATTGGTGTTTACATGAAATTGGGTAGAGGGGATTCCTTAACCCCGTAGGGATTTTGATGAACATGTTTGTTATGTTGATATGTCTTTGATTGTTGTTGATTATGATGAATTTCGTGTGCATGTTGATGTGTTTATGATTGTTGCTTCCATTGATGAATGGGTGCACATATTGTGTGATTTTGGTGAGGTTCTGAGTAACGTCTGTAGTTCTGATGGTGGACATAGATGTGGGTTCTGGAGATAGATATATAGAATAATGACTAGAGTAGTGTGTACTGATTGTGGTAATGATAGGATGGGAGATGGAAGTAGAGTGATAGGCTTGGAATTGAGCAAGAGGACATTGTTGGACAATGAGGGTTTTGAGAGATCGCAGACGCTCGTTATCACCTTCGCTAGGCTAGCAGGTCGCGAGCATTCACTAGGGACTCGCTAGGCAAGCTGGGTAGCGAACTTGTCCAGTAGCTACTATTTTCCTTCGCTAGGGAGTTCGCTAGGCGAGCAGCTAGCGACCGTTCGCTAAGCGAATGAGCCAGCGAGCATGACATCAAATTGTGATTTTGTACGGTGAGGGTGGTTCTGTTGTCGTGTAGTATTCCTTGAGTTGTGACCAGCGTAGATATGGTGATTAGTGGTGAAGAGTGTATACTTGACATTGAAAAGTGAAATTATGTAGTGATTGAACTTAATTAAAATAAATAGATTGTGGTGCAAAATATGTATGGGGTATGGTGATGGGATCAGGGGGATCGTGTGACTTTAATTAAAATAATTAATTGATGAACAATACGTATGTATGATGTATGGTGATGTGATCAGGGGATCGTGTGCACCTTATATGCTTAAGTTCATTTGTTGTGCATTTGGTGTTATGCATATCATGGTGGTTGGTGGGACGAATCATTGCTCAAGAGGAGTGTATGTGATTCATCCGTACTCCATTACGGAGAATGGTGGGGATAGATCATGGCCAAGGACGGGTGTATGTGATCTATCTGGGGTTCGATTGAATGAACCAATGAGTCGGTACCGCATGCATGGTGTTGAGTTGCATAATTGCATTATGGTGTGTTGTGTTGATGTTGGACAGTAGGTCGCGTGTGATGAATGTTGGGTGATGAATTAAATGATTGCTACCTTTATTTCATGTACTGTATTACCGATAATTTTGATCATGTTTTCTCACCCCTTTGTTGTTATTGTGGTCTGTGCTTCTTCGGAAGTACAGATAATCCAGGTACTTAGCTAGCTTGGATAGAGGTGTGCGAGTCGAGTCTTAGGATGCTCTGATACGTAGCACGGGACTTGGGCATTTTCTTTTGATTTAGTTGAAAATGTTTTACTTTCTTGTGACGTATCATGTGTTGGGGAATTTTATTAATGAATATTTTCATGTATTGGTGGATGGCCAAGATTGATGAACTAATTAATGAATATTTTCTGCTGTTTTGATTTGAAAACCTTCTAATGAAGAGTATGTTGAATTAGGTGATGTGATATCCCACTTTAGTGGAGAACTCTAATGTTTATTTGAATTAATCGCGTATTAGTTTAATTCGGGAAAGTGGGGCGTTACACTATAGGCCCCATTTAGCAGCGCTTTCCCCCCCCCCCCCCCCCCCCCCTTTAGTAGCGCTTTTCAAAAGCGCTGCCTATTCCCCCTCCCCTCCCCCCTTCCCTTTTTAGTAGCGCTTATGAAAAGCGTTGCCTATTCCACCCTCTTTTACAGCGCTTTTCAAAAGCGCTGCCTATTCCCCCTATTTTAGTAGCGCTTCTCAAAAGCGCTGCCTATTCCCCCATTTAAATAATCACTTTTTTTATATTTTTTTCGATAAATCAGCTTATAACAATTACAGTTACTTTACACATAATCATTGTAATTCACATAAACCTGCTTATATATAATTCAACACAAGCCGATCCTCATAATAACTTCACAAATACAGTTACTTTACATATGATTACAAAACCGATAACTTTACAAATACATACGACTTCCAAAAATATTATTATCCCGCATCAATATTCGACGATAGATATACCTTATACAATTCTCAACTCAAGAATGTATTGGCACCATTCCTCCTTAATTTCTTCAAATCCTGCTTTCGAGTAAGTACCACACTTGAATTCATCAAAGTACTACATAATATAACAGAACATGCCCGATTTAGTTTTAAAACTAACTACTCAGATGAAATATCGATTAATTATTAAAATAAATCATATAACTTATGAATTTATCCATACCATGATTGGAATATCTATTTGACCCGAGTGAATAATTTCCTTCATAAAGCGCAATACAAAATATCTGCAATCAAACCCATTGCGCTGACGAGGACACTATAAATGGAAAAAACAAACGATCATTTATCAGGATATATAGTTTAAATAGTTTTATCAAGTAGAATCACTATAACAGTCAAAAATGTGAAAATATACCTGCACTCTGATCCAGCTAATGTTGTTAGCCTTCCTTTTTGGCACTCTTGCTTCTCTTTACGATCGAAATATTTGTATAGCTCTAACATAATATAAACAAATATTTAGAATAGTCTCACGTAATAAATAAAGATAATTATTCAGAACAGTATATCTCATCACTTACGTATCAACCATAGTCTTCATATCAGGATATTTTGTTTGATCATCCAATGAATCCAGATAATACACTATTTCTTTCATCGGATTAATCGCGACCAACAACCAGTGTCCACTGTAAAATAAGACAAAAGTTTAGACGGAAATGTTATATAGAATGGAAAAAAATGAATAATTATAATAAATGAATTTAGAATGAAATCTAACCCATGACCAGTATTATATGGCAAAAAGTACAACTTCTCTGTATCTGCGGCCATAAATGATTTGACAAAGTAATCTCTGACTACATCTGGAGTGTGATCGATTGACTGTGCTTTGATACAGCTAGCAGATAAGAATGCGAATATTGAAGTCAAATCATGCAGGACCAACATCTTGTCATACAATAACCTTATTTAAAAACATAATCAACATTAGAATATTCATTTAAATGAGCAAATAAATTGTTCAATTATTTAATTAAAATTGATTGGAGTATTACCTGATGTAGGAATGCATAACACTGATGCCCAATTCAGAATGTTGGAAAATCTGGTCCAAATCCTCCTTGGCAATTGTTTTGGCATATTCAAAACCGAAAATACCCTTGCTATTGTTCCTACATATGTTTCAAGGCACAGCCTAAATCGAGGAACATATGCTTTTTTTGGCTCGACCTTTTTTTTGTTAGGCACTTTGCTAGATTCAGGCATCTTACCCTTGCTGACTTGTTTCAACTGTTGATCATGAACCTAAAAGTCATATAAATTCAGTAATTAATGTATAATAATATCATCATGTAACTCTAATAGTACCTATTTTTTTGATGCAGCTGAATCGGTTTCCCGCACAATAATTCCTTTATCTTTTGATTTGGATTTTGTAGGAATCTAAGATCATCATGTAAATAAGTAAATGTAAATGTAAGAATAACTTTCATGTATGGGTCGTGTTGCACCCCAAAATTTGACCAACAATTATTTATCCATCAAGTGTTTGAAGATTGATACCTTCATCAGAAAGTTCAAGAGATCCTCAGAGGAATTGGTTGAAACCAAGGTTATGTGTCTCCTAACTTGAGAGTTGTGGGTGCTTCTCAGATGACTCTGAGACTTTGAGAATGAACTTGAAGCTTTGAGAAAGCCTATGAGATGTCTTGAAAGCCATCATGAAGCCCAGAGAGGTCATTGTGCAAGAATTCAGAAGATTCAACCATGAATGGTAGAATTAGGGTTTTGACTGGGTCAATCCTAGGTCAGCTGAAGATTTGGAGAAGGTTGAGACCTAATCCAAGGGCCATGAGATCATGGAATGATGTATGGAGATGTTATAAAGATGATTCCTAGACCAACTCATCATGATTGAGGAGTTTGAGAAGTTTTGAGTTAGGGTTTCTAAGGATGGACAGTGAAAAAACCCTAGTTTGATCCCTATCTTCCAGGCAGTTTTAGCTCAAGATGTGATTGATATCTCATCTTCCCCATAACATGAATGTTGTAGAGCTTGTTCTTAGATTTAATTTGAGTGGTAGAAGTCCTTGATAGGATGTGCAGAGCTCAAGTTATGGTTTTGACAAATTACAGGTCATCTGAGGTGTGTGAATCTGGGTCCTTGAAAGTCACCCAACTTGCAGACAACTTTTGCCCTAGTAGGATGATTCCTATGATCTCTTGGTCAACATGAATGTTGAAGAGTATCTTCTTAGCTTTCTATAGAGTACTAGAAGTCCTTGATAGGATTTGTAGAACTCAACTTATGGTTTAAACAAGACAGGGGTATTTTGGTCATTTGGTGATTATAGGTCATTTTAAGCAAAGGCCATATCTCCTATTTCCAAGCCTCAAATGAAAAAACTCAAAACATCAAAGTTGTTCAAAATGGCATTTTAAGCCTAGAAAAGTGGTCATGAGTTGTTGTAAAAGCTTGTATCAAGGATTGACAAGAATGGGTGAAAATGACCTAAAAATGGCTTATAAGTTAAATGGATCCAAGTTGGAAATTGGTTTGGGAGATCTATGAATCCAAAATAGGTCATCCAATATGTCATTTTGAATCCAAACATAATTTTAAAAACAATGGTTCAAGCACATTTTTGGTTTGAGGTCTTAAAATGGGGGTTACTTTGTAAAGTTCTTTCTTGCATATTAAGGAACCCTTGAGAAACTTCACCAAAGGCAAGGAATCAGCTTGTTTTTGCACATTCCATTTCAATATCTCACAAGGGGATATTTTGGCACAAAATTAAGAGGCTTAATGCATGAAATGAGATAATACCACATATCACTTCAT
Organism: Lathyrus sativus; assembly: GCA_963859935.3. Classification (NCBI taxonomy): domain Eukaryota; kingdom Viridiplantae; phylum Streptophyta; class Magnoliopsida; order Fabales; family Fabaceae; genus Lathyrus; species Lathyrus sativus. Next base: position 31,556,945 of record OZ012741.1, on the reverse strand, counting down.
GAGAAATTCCAAAGCTTTCTAGCTCTTTCTAGATGAATCTAGGGCCTTCCATTGGTTGTTATATATTGAGGGGATCATAATGAAGAAAAAGGTTGGTGAAATCAGTGGTGAAGAGTGAAGGAGAAAGTGATATTCAAGGTTTCTTCAAAATCAAGCAAGACTCCATTTCTTCATCTACAAGCTTTCTTCCTCAAGATTCTTGCAAACAGAACCATCTCCACCATTAGAGGAGTGTTTGGCATCAATTACAAGACTTGAAACCACCTCTAGCTGCACTCACCATTACCATTTGACAGGTTTGGATTCTTATCCATACCACCTTATTTATATGCATTCAATTAGATTCTTAGATGTAGAATGATTAGGTTTTATTAGGTGATCATTTTCTGAAACTTAGAGGAGATTCTATGAGGTTCCATGGCAGGTCACTTTTTCTTTAAAGATTAAGAACAAGCTGTTTAGTAGGTTGTAATGATCATGTTATGGTTTAGATTGGTGAGGGTGACATAAGGAACAAGTTTAGATCATTAGAATTGAGTTCCATTGAGGTTGATCTCAGAAGAACATGTTGAAACCCTAATCTTGATGCATTCTGTTTGAGAGATATAAGAGGTTTTAGTGAGAGCTATGCGTACCATCGTATTCTTGGGAAAAAGTGGAGCAACTTTGGTCTTTGGATCGTGGCTTTTGATGGCCATGTGAGAGAGCACGAGCTTGAAGAAAAGTCACGCATGGAATGTAATTTTCTGAAACCCTAGCATGTATTTGGGGAAGATGACCATCGTGCGTTGGATCACCCCTGGATATTTGACCCTTTCATCCCATCCAACGGCCACAATTCAAATCAGAAAACGGAGGGAAAGACTAGAAGTAAAACGTTGCGTTTTCATTAAAACTCAACCGTGGGCCTCAGCATATCTTGTTACTCACACCCCCACCCAAACGGCCTAATTGAAATAACACATTAAACTCTTGCTAAATACACCGTGCTCATGTTTTTTTCTTTTTAATTTTTTTCAAGTGATTTCTGATAACAATTGGGCCCAGGCGCGCCATGCTAGGCGCACCCCCCTTCCTGGGCCCATCATAGAAAACCAACTGGGCGCTTTACTGTTCTCACCCCCCCCCCCAGCCATTTTATTTCAATTTCTAGTATTTTGATTTTCTTTTATAATTTCTTGCTTTTAAATAAATCATATAAAATCCAAAAATTAATATTTTTCAATTCTTGTTTTTTCTATAGGTTTATAATTTTGTCTAGAAAATTAATAAAAATAAAAATTCCATTTTATTTTAGTTTTATATTTTTAGTATATTTTCCATTTAAATAGCTTTTAAATAGGTTTAGTTTGATACTCAATTTTGTAGAATTTATTCTAGGACTTTCCCTTAGGCTTTTTGGTTCATTCTTTTTGGTGTTATTAGATATTGAATCATAGTTCCCCATAGGATTAATTCATGATTTTTAGATTAAAGTTTGATTAGTTTAATTAGGTTAGCATTAGAGTAATCATAATTAGGGTTTAGGTTTAGCATAGGTGAAGTAATTCATTTTCTTTTGAGAGTTTTGTCTTGATTTTTGGGTATGGGACCATTGGGCTAGTATGGGTAGGTGTGATAGACCCTTGTGGATAAGTGTTAGATTTTTCCCCCTTGCTTTAGTATTTTCAAGTATTTTCTGAAGTGGACTGATTGTATTGGCTGTCTGTGTGTTATTTGTCTATCTCTGGGATTTATCTTTGGGGGATTCTTGTGGGCTTGGTTTGCTTTGAAGACCTTGTTGAAGGAGCATGATGAAGGAGAAGATTGAAGATCAAGACTCAGAGGTTGAGAGGTTGGAGCTTGTTCTCTTTCTGTGAGGTTTGAGATCCTGAAGTTTGAGGGAAATCTATGGTACTTTCCTGAGGAAGGCACTATGGATGTCTTCCATTCTTTCTTCTCACCTCTTTCTTAAGTATCCAATGATGTTGGAGCCTTCATGTGAGTTTAGTTTCTCCTGAGGAGGAATGTAAACTGATCACAGTTGTTGAGCCACATGGGATATAATTCCTAAGTGGAAGCCTCCTAGTACTTTCCTGAGGAAGGTCCTATGGGTCTGTTCACTTAGTTCTCTTAGTTCATCTAGGATTTCTTAAGTATCTAATGATGTTGGAGCCTTCATGTGAGTTTAATTTCTCCTGAGGAGGAATGCAAACTGATCACAGTTGTTGAGCCACATGGGATACAATTCCTAAGTGGAAGCCCCCTAGTACTTTCCTGAGGAAGGTCCTATGGGTCTATTCACTTAGTTCCATTAGTTCATGTAGGATTTCTCAAGTATCCAATGATGTTGGAGCCTTCATGTGAGTTTAATTTCTCCTGAGGAGGAATGTAAACTGATCACAGTTGTTGAGCCACGTAGGATATGATTCCTGAGTATAAGCCTCCTAGTGCTTTCCTGAGGAAGACACTATGAGTCTGCCTACTTAGCTCCCTTTCTTTGGTAAGCTTGTTTTGAAGCTTGAAGACTGGGATTGATTTCTTTTGTTTAGGGTTTTGCTTTAGGGCTTTGCTTAGATCTGATCAGGATTCTGTTTTAGATTTAGGATTAGAGCTTAGATTAGATGATTTCTTTCTCAAGCATGTGGTTTGTTTGCCTGATGGCACTTCATTTCTTTTATCTGTTTATTGCTTGATAGCATGTTGTTTATTTTTCAGTATGATTACTGTTATTTCATGACTGGCTTGGGGTCGAGACGAGCTTGTGGAGGCTGAAGCCCCACACACATTTCCTCCCTCACTTGCATTGCATGCATTTTACTGTTAAGCTGATGCTTTGTCTATTTTGGTGTATCATTGACATGATCCCTTAGGACTCTCATTTCCTTTGATAAGGATTTGATGATAGACTTTTAGGTTGAAACCTATGCATGACAACTTCTAGGAGTTCCCTGTTCAAACCTCAACCATAGGATGAATCCATGGCATGATAACAGTAGGACTTGATAGTCTCCCTCCTAGTTGGGCCTGTTCTCTTCTCATCTTAAAACAGTTTAAGATACAGTAATCATGAATGATTTCTTTCGTACGTTACGAACCTTAAGCTATTTAAGATTAGATGTTTAGTATGGTACCCTTTGGGTGACATGCGACGCATTCACTCTCAGGTCATAGTCTCTAGTGCGGTTGAAATCGCAAACACAATAAAAAACACTTCTTTCAAAACAGGAAATAAACCGTAGTTTCCCGAACTACGTGAGCTCTGATCTTCCATGCAGTGTGGAAGTACGTAGGCATAGGATGCGATATCCTAGCGAGCAACCTTTCCCCCATAACCCTTCGTAGGCCGAACTACGTTGACTCTGATTTCTCATTCTCTGATGAGAATACGTAGGCATAAAGTGCGACGCTTTGCCGAGTCATTTTTCTTTTCTCTTTGAGCCAGCCTTGATAGGTAGATAGAATAAAACCAACCCGTCCAAGTAAACAAACAAGCGTGGATCCCGTCGAGTACGACGGACGTGAGGGGTGCTAATACCTTCCCCTTGCGTAACCGACTCCCGAACCCAGACAATGGTTGCGATGACCTTGTCTTACCCTTTTTCGTCAGGTTTTTCCGATTGTTTCCTTTCCCGCTCTGAGGGATAAATAACGAAAGGTGGCTACTCTTCTGTCATGTCGGCACCTTATTTTCGCGCAAGCGACAGCTGGCGACTCTGTTGGGGACTGCGATGGTTCCCTATGCGAGTCTCGCCTTGGGTTTTCTTCCTAGCTGTCTGGGCCTGTCCCCAGCAGCTGGCGACTCTGCTGGGGACCGAACCCAGAATCTCTGGTTCTTCGGTTCCGTATGAGAGTCAATCCTAGCGCTTGTATGTTTGCTTGTTGGGGTTGCGTTTATTTATCGCATTTTTACTTCTCGCACTTTATTTCCCGCATTTTATTTTTAGTTTGATATGATTATCTGTGCTGCTGTGGGAGAGGGATGTTACTATGAGTGAGAAGTCGGACCTGGGCTTGAGTACACACCTAGACATAGTTGCGGAGAGTAGTAGACGAACCTGTCTGCTGAGAAGGCACAGTTCCCTACGAAATCTGCGCTCAGACGAGGTTCTCGCAGAGGTGCTCCTTTCCGGTCCTGAGGATCTGAGGGGAGTCCAGACGTGAGGATTGTCGACTCTGGGGACCGATCATTTTGAAGTCAGCTAAGTGAGGCCTCTTCATGACTTGATGATGCCACTCCTTCTGGGATTCGTATCATCACTCATGAAAGTCTGTGACACTGATGACCGCATAGGATGCCGTACCTTTGTCCGTGGATTAGGTCCATACCTGTGAGGGGGATTGGGTTTATTGCAGGAAACTTATACCTTCAGACCACCTGGTTTTCTTGACAGTGGATTAGTTATGTTGGTACCAATGTTCTCAGTTGCAGATTTGTCTGTTCTTGATAGAGCAGGTTTGGATAAGAGGATCTTATCATCGGGTGTTTGACTGTTCTTGATAGAGCAGGTTTTGATCAGAGGATCTTGTCATCAGGTGTATGGCTGTTCTTGAGAGAGCAGGTTTTGATCAGAGTATTGTCATCAGTGGTTTGTTCTTGATAGGGCAGATTTTGAGTGGGGTCTGAAGATCTCATCAGCAGATGTTGTTTGTTCTTGATAGGGCAGATTTTGAGTGGGGTCTGAAGATCTCATCAGCAGATGTTGTTTGTTCTTGATAGGGCATATTTTGAGTGGGGTCTGAAGATCTCATAAGCAGATGTTGTTTGTTCTTGATAGGGCAGATTTTGGGTGGGGTCTGAAGATCTCATCAGCAGATGTTGTTTGTTCTTGATAGGGCAGATTTTGAGGGGGGTCTGAAGATCTCATCAGCAGATGTTATTTGTTCTTGATAGGGCAGATTTTGAGTGGGGTCTGAAGATCTCATCAGCAGCTGTATGTTTGTTCTTGATAGGGCAGATGTTTGATTTGGGGTCTGGAGACTTCATCAGCAGATATTTCTTGATCATACATCCGGGGTCCTTGTTATCAGACATTTGTTCTCGACAGAGCAGAATTTTGGTCTTATATATATGGTCCTATCAGAAGGTCGTTCTTAGCAGATCAGATTAGTGGTCTTACACCGGGGTTTTCTTCTCATCAGTGACTGTTGATACCGAATCTCCACAGCAGCCACCTGGATATATCATTGCATGACTGCATTTTGCATTAGTTCGCATATTCATTTTTGAATCCCATTAGCATGTGTCTGTGCTGCAGGCGCATTTCGTACCCTGATTCTGGTGTCCCGAGCAATATGAGATACTTTCTTCCTTGAATGGATCCAGTCTTATCATTGCATTGACACTATGTTGGCACGTTGACACCAGAATTAGGGGTGATCTCCTGAACGTACAGACACCCATGGCATTAGCATAATTCATCTTGCATGACAGAAGCCGGGGCTTGTCTTCTAACCCTTGTGTTTGCAGGTTTGACTCAGAATCGAGCAGCTCAGACTAATGGAGCAGGTACAAGCTGAGTTGGGGAGAATCCAAAGCCAGTTGGGGCAGGTCATGAATGACATACAGGCAGTGCGCCTGGACCAGCAAGTACTCAGAGAAGAGAATCAGCAGCTGCAGAATCACATGAGCTTCCTCATGGGAGTGGTGAGAAGTATGCTAAAAAAGGAGAGTGGTCAAGCACCCAAGGAGGAGACCAAAGTGCTTCCTCCGTTGCCGTCAGTGCCACCTGTGCTGAAGCCAAATGGAACTCATAGATCCTCTACACAGCATGAAGCTCGAGGCCTGTCTCGCCAGCAGCCGCGCCAGGCATCTCAGAATAACCCTGAAGGTCATAATCAAAAGAAGAAGCTACTGGACAGAGCGGTGGACCCAATACCTGTGAGTTATGCCCAGCTGTTGCCACTGTTGGTTCAGAACCGTGTTCTCAAGCTTCGGACCTCGGATCCACCAGGTGACGTGTCACCAGACGTTGATCTCAACACACGTTGTGATTTCCACTCAGGAGCACCTGGGCACCATGTTGAAACATGTAGGGCTCTCAAGAATAAGATTCAAGATCTTATTGACTCAAGGAAAATTAGGCTTGTGCCGGGCGGCATGAGAGCATCGGGAAAGTTCATCCCGTACCCTGCAGAAGAGGTGAATGATTCCACTCCGTTGCCTGAAACTGAGAAAGATCTTGAATATGTCCTGCGACCTTTGGTGACTGCATCGCCTCGCTCGCAGTTTCTACCTGGATCAAGTTCAAGGACGCAAGCGCCTAAACAAGGGACCATTGCCACTCAGAAACGACGACCTCTTGCTCCTGGGCGAAAAGAATACCAACACCAGGATCAAAAGAGGCCTCGCAACCACTTAGAACGAAGGAATACTTGTTCCATCCAGTGCCTGTGCCGTATAGCCAGATTCTTCCACAGTTGATTCAGAATTCTTTGGTGGAACCGAAAGCTCTCAAGCCCGTGCCAGAGCCTTACCCTCCAGGGTACGATCCTCATGCTCAGTGTGGTTACCATGGTGGATCTCCGGGGCATTCAACTGAAGATTGCAAGGCTTTCCAGGCGAAAGTGCAACAATTGATCGACCAAGGGTGTATTTCTTTTCCAGACGGAGTTTTGGTTGTACGTGACAACCTCTTAGCTGTTTGAGCTCGCAGATTCAGAGGGTTATTTCCAGAAGCCAGTGATCCAGACAGGCAGACGTCCTCAGCATTGGCAGTCCTCGGACTTTTTATCATTTGCATTTGTAGTTTCTTTTCTGTTAGTTACTACTTGCTGTTAAACATTGTATGTTTCGAATGGCAATATTAATAAAGTGACTATGCATTTTTTCTGAATTAGTTATGTCGTTGTCACTCATTTACTGCATTGCACTGACACTTGCATTTTATTCACTCTGCTTTATTACTATGATTAGCAATGAGTGGAGGGAGGATGATGAAGCTGAATACTCATAGCCGATGATCGTATGCTTTCGGATAAAACCTTGTCGATGACGTACAAGGCATTGTTTCAAATCCCCTAAACACCGGAGAGATAAGGAAGAGAATCCCTTGTTATCCACTTCGAGCCGAGAAGTAGGAGTTCCTTTTGGACTTTTAAACCCTCACATCTTAACCCGGGGCAGGGTAGTTGTCAGTTAGCTTGATCGAGCGTTCAAGTCTTATAGAGGAGTGTTGTCCTTCGAGGACCAATCACATCGTATTCCTCTCCAGAGGTCGTACCTCATCAACCACAATGGTTAAACCTCACCAATCAGGAGTGAGACAGTTACAAGCCTCTCGGATAAATCCAGACAGCCAGTGTCGCACGACTTGTTCCAAAAGAAAAAAAAAAGGAATAAGAAAGCCCGCTAAGTAAAAAAAGAAAAGCTAGAAAGCAAATACTTAGGCAAAAAATCAGGGCATCCCGCTGGACTTCAGAAGGAAAAATCGAAAAGAACTCAAAAGGAGTCAGTCCAGGCAAAAATTAGGGAATCAAAAAAAAATGAATGAAAAAGAAAGGATTATAAAAGAGAAAAATTCTCAAACAAGGACAAATTCGTGTAGATACAGACACCGAAAACGAAAAAGGAGTAACTGTCACTCCGAAACACCTTGTGAATTCTTTAACCAGTTGTTCCCAATGTTCAACATACCTCTCGAAGAGGCGAGCGCTCGAGCTAAGTTAACTGGACTTTAGGATCAGAGGTCATCACGTAGAAGGGGTGGGTACAAATCATAATTTGAGCCAAATGTCCTTTGTTTCACGAACCGTGAACCCGACCACGATACAACCCTTAAAAGACCTAATTGAGGCAGGGTTTGTTCTGAAAGCGCATTACGATAAGGTTGAGTAACCTGACTCCTTCATGATTTACTAATCATATCCTTATTGTATTTTTCACTGATCACATCAGCACTACGTTTGAGCTCTTTGGTTCATTCGTCACTCACTAGCATGACACGTAAATGAGTGACAGTACAACATTTTTTCGAAATTTGCATGGACACTGCATTAAAATTACCATTCGTGAATAAACAATTTTAATTGCAGGTTAGTAGCTGATACGAAGGAACTTCAACAGGGAATAGTCAATCAAGACTGAATCGTCAGAGGTCTGGATCAGGGTGGTATGCTGTGAAACCCTGTGAATCTGGGGCATTGACTTCCAGTGAGTTTGGAATCAGTTTGTCTGAGGACAAGTCCCAGAGCATCAGTTGATTATGGGGCAGTTTATGCAAGAAGCGGTTGGTCGGAAGTGAATCTTCTCGAGACCTAATCAGGGGCAGTTATCCAGAATTCTTGCGATTTGAGGGAAGATCCCTCCAGTGTTCAATCAGAGCATGTTGAGTCTCTCATCGCTCGTTCAGGGGCAAACTACTTCAGAGATATTGAAGCCGACCATGCTGAGAGTTGATTAGTGGAGGATGAATCCTCCCGTTGTACAGATGTTGGGGCAAGCCATCTGAGGATTGTCTTGTGGCCAGCTGCTTTCGGTTCAGAATGAATTATCCCCAAAGGTCGGATTGGGGCAAGTTGAATTGTACTGGGGCAAGTTGTTCAAGTGAGCTTATTCGCCCTAGCAAGAATTGAGTGTCGGGGAATCGCGCCATTACCCTTCCAAAACCTGAGTCTTCTGAAGAAGCCTTGTTGTCATTGGATTGTTACCCTACGACCTAACCTGTTACTCGGTTCCATGATTGGTAGTCTGTATTCCCTGTGTTGACGTTGTGGAATCAGGATTGTTTCTCAGCAGAGATGTACGGTTTGAGGTTGTTCCCCCTGTACAGTTCGAGACTGCAGCAGATTGAGATGGCGTTTATCCCTTATCAGATTAGGGTCAAGATTACCCTCAGCAGACCAGGATTGATATCCGCGAAGCAGGGCGAGTCCTCCTTCTCCAGCAGAGTTCAGTAGTCTCTCCTCCGCAGAGTCTGAATGCGAAGCCGTGAGCATTGATATGTCTCCCTAGGCAGAGAGGATTCTCTTCCCCAAGCAGACGCATCCTGAAGGAACGTCACCTCATCAGCTAAGTCAAGGGCCGAAGCTCATGTCCCCCAGCACCGGGTCACAAGTACAGATTTCATAGAGATGTTCGGGTGCCGAAGCTCGTGTTTTCCCCAGTAAGGTCGCCGAAGCAGGATTCATTCCCCGGCACCGGGTCATAAGTGCGGGTTTCGCAGGAAGCTATTCTTGCGCCGAAGTATGCAGTAACTGATGGCGCCAGACTGAAGTCTCCAGCGAAATTGAGATTCCCCACCAGAGTCGTATTCTCTCCTGAAGCCGGATGATTCCCTCTTCCCCAGTAGAGTGTTGGAACAGCTGATGTTGTATTCCCCTGCAGAGTTGTACTCTCCCCCCGAAGTCAGATGATTCTTTCTTCCCCAGCGAAATTGAAATTCCTCATCAGAGTCGTACTCTCCAGTGACGTAGAATGATTTCTCTCTCCCCGGCTGAGTCTACAAACCCCCAAGAGATCCGAATCCTTGGAAGCAGTTGGGACCTTGAGTGGGTGTTCCCTAGCAGATGTTAAACAGTTGGTGCTGTATTTTCCCCAGAGTCGTGCTCTCTCCAGTGAAGCAGAATGATTTCTCCTTCCCCAGCCGAGTTTGCGGAGGTCCACGAGAGCCGAGTCCTCGGAAGTTGATCAGACCATGTTTAGTTTTTTCCCCAGTGGAGTGTTGAGCAGCTGAAGTTGTTTCCCCACAGAGTGGTTATCCCCAGAAAAGTAGCCGAGACGGCCACGCAGTTTATTCTCGCAATTGACACCACTTTCTCTCAGCAGGACCAAGTTCTCGTAGAGCTTCGTCCCCCTGCAGTAATCAGCTGAAGTTGTTTTCCCTGCAGCAGTCAACGGAAGATCAATTCCCCATACAGAGTCCGATTGATATTGGCATGACCACGTTCTCCTCAGCAGGATGATTCCTCTATCGGAGTAGTTCTTTTCTCCTTGACAGGAGAATTCCCCTTCGACATTTATTTTGCTGACGGGATCGTATCATTGTGCATGATTGCATAGCATTTAGCATAAACGCATAACATTTCTACCATGTGGGGCATGGCGCAGAAGCATATGCATCATAAGCATGATCTAGGTTATTATCATTCTTGTTTTACAGGTGTTCAACCGAAGGATCAGTTGCTCAGGATGATTCCTGACTTTCTCCCCAACGAAGTCGTTTGCTCAAGATGATTTTTGAGATCCCCAATGAAGTTTTCAGTTCGAGATGATTCTCGAATCCCTCGGCAGGGCCGTTTGCTCAAGCCGTGATTGGTTTGTACCCGGCAAGAGTTGTCCAGGAAGATTCCTGGAATCCCCAGCAGAATAAAGTCTCCAGAATGGTTATCGGTTCAGGATGATTCTTGAAGGTGCCCGACGGAGTTGTTTGTTCAAGATGATACTTGAAGTCCTTAGCAGCATGATATGTTTGCTCCAACAGTGATGTCTAATTTGAAGATTGACTTCGTAAACGCCTGAAGGCGATATCAGAAGGTTCCTGTGGATTCAGATTTCCGTGTTGATGAATCAACATTTGTCTGAAGACAAGGTTCAAAAGTTTGTAGATCCAACTTTTGTATGCAAGGTGATCCGTGTTGGCCTGAAGACCAAGTCAGTTGTCCTGAGGTGATGATTGATTGCGATCAAGTGAATAGTGTTTCTTCTGACTGAAGTCGAAGATGTTTCTCCAGCTGAAGCGGAGTTTGCCTGAAGGCAAAGTGTTTGAATCCCCGTAGAGTCATGAATGGCTCAGGATGCCACTTCTCTGACTGAAGTCACAGATTTCCCAAGCTGAAGCGAAGGTGCCTGAAGGCAAGGTTATCCCCAAGGTCATGAATGACCTAGGATTCATTTTTCGGACTGAAGGCCGAAGTATATCCCTGACTGAAGTCACGGATACTCTATAGCAGAGGCGGAGTTGCCTGAAGGCACATCCATGTATCCTTGAAGGCCAAGGACCATTTCTTCAGACTGAAGTCGAAGATACCTCCTGCAGAGTTGCCGACGGGCAAAGTTTACATCCTTGAAGGCCAAGGATGCTTATCTTCAGAAATACTTGAAGATCTTTTCTAGCTGAAGCTGGAATCGCCGACGGGCAAAGTTTATATCCTTGAAGGCCAAGGATGATTATCTTCATAAATATTTGAAGATCTTTTCTAGCTGAAGCTGGAAGTGGCCAGGGGCCAGGGTTTCATATAGCTTTGATGTTGAAGTTCTACGGTTTCTCAGTATGCAGTAGTATTTGGATGTTCGTTATGGTTCTGAGGGAGAACCCCAGATCAGAGTGTGCTTGGCTAAGTCTCTCATTCCCAGCGGAGCAGTTTCAAATACGCAAGTGTACCTTTTGTTCCATTTACCAGGGGTGAACCCCAGGTCAGAGTTGTTCAGTGTTGTATGTTCTCCAACGGCGATGCGGGGTATTTTGATTGTCCGACGGCGATGTCAGGTGGTTTAGTCTTCCAGCGGTGATGTTGGGTGTTGTAGTTGTCTGAAGGCAATGTCAGAAGAAGCTAGCGTGGATAACTGGCGGCAATGTCAGATCAGTATTTCTCCATCTAGTTGCCATGCAGCTAGTATTGCAGTATTCGAAGAGTTGAGCAGTTGGCAAATTTTCGGGTTTACAGGTATTCAACCGTCTCGCACCTTGATTGGCTGAGAGCTGTTCGCTTCTCACCCCGTCAGGTTCAAGCCGTTTGAATAGGGGCAGCTGTTGCACCCCAAAATTTGACCAACAATTATTTATCCATCAAGTGTTTGAAGATTGATACCTTCATCAGAAAGTTCAAGAGATGCTCAGAGGAATTGGTTGAAACCAAGGTTATGTGTCTCCTAACTTGAGAGTTGTGGGTGCTTCTCAGATGACTCTGAGACTTTGAGAATGAACTTGAAGCTTTGAGAAAGCCTATGAGATGTCTTGAAAGCCATCATGAAGCCCAGAGAGGTCATTGTGCAAGAATTCAGAAGATTCAACCATGAATGGTAGAATTAGGGTTTTGACTGGGTCAATCCTAGGTCAGCTGAAGATTTGGAGAAGGTTGAGACCTAATCCAAGGGCCATGAGATCATGGAATGATGTATGGAGTTGTTATAAAGATGATTCCTAGACCAACTCATCATGATTGAGGAGTTTGAGAAGTTTTGAGTTAGGGTTTCTAAGATTGGACAGTGAAAAAACCCTAGTTTGATCCCTATCTTCCAGGCAGTTTTAGCTCAAGATGTGATTGATATCTCATCTTCCCCATAACATGAATGTTGTAGAGCTTGTTCTTAGATTTAATTTGAGTGGTAGAAGTCCTTGATAGGATGTGCAGAGCTCAAGTTATGGTTTTGACAAATTACAGGTCATCTGAGGTGTGTGAATCTGGGTCCTTGAAAGTCACCCAACTTGCAGACAACTTTTGCCCTAGTAGGATGATTCCTATGATCTCTTGGTCAACATGAATGTTGAAGAGTATCTTCTTAGCTTTTTATAGAGTACTAGAAGTCCTTGATAGGATTTGTAGAACTCAACTTATGGTTTGAACAAGACAGGGGTATTTTGGTCATTTGGTGATTATAGGTCATTTTAAGCAAAGGCCATATCTCCTATTTCCAAGCCTCAAATGAAAAAACTCAAAACATCAAAGTTGTTCAAAATGGCATTTTAAGCCTAGACAAGGGGTCATGAGTTGTTGGAAAAGCTTGTATCAAGGATTGACAAGAATGGGTGAAAATGACCTAAAAATGGCTTATAAGTTAAATGGATCCAAGTTGGAAATTGGTTTGAGAGATCTATGAATCCAAAATAGGTCATCCAATATGTCATTTTGAATCCAAACATAATTTTAAAAACAATGGTTCAAGCACATTTTTGGTTTGAGGTCTTAAAATGGGGGTTACTTTGTAAAGTTCTTTCTTGCATATTAAGGAACCCTTGGGAAACTTCACCAAAGGCAAGGAATCAGCTTGTTTTTGCACATTCCATTTCAATATCTCACAAGGGGATATTTTGGCACAAAATTAAGAGGCTTAATGCATGAAATGAGATAATACCACATATCACTTCATGAGAAATTCCAAAGCTTTCTAGCTCTTTCTAGATGAATCTAGGGCCTTCCATTGGTTGTTAAATATTGAGGGGATCATAATGAAGAAAAAGGTTGGTGAAATCAGTGGTGAAGAGTGAAGGAGAAAGTGATATTCAAGGTTTCTTCAAAATCAAGCAAGACTCCATTTCTTCATCTACAAGCTTTCTTCCTCAAGATTCTTGCAAACAGAACCATCTCCACCATTAGAGGAGTGTTTGGCATCAATTACAAGACTTGAAACCACCTCTAGCTGCACTCACCATTACCATTTGACAGGTTTGGATTCTTCTCCATACCACCTTATTTATATGCATTCAATTAGATTCTTAGATGTAGAATGATTAGGTTTTATTAGGTGATCATTTTCTGAAACTTAGAGGAGATTCTATGAGGTTCCATGGCAGGTCACTTTTTCTTTAAAGATTAAGAACAAGTTGTTTAGTAAGTTGTAATGATCATGTTATGGTTTAGATTGGTGAGGGTGACATAAGGAACAAGTTTAGATCATTAGAATTGAGTTCCATTGAGGTTGATCTCAGAAGAACATGTTGAAACCCTAATCTTGATGCATTCTGTTTGAGAGATATAGGAGGTTTTAGTGAGAGCTATGCGTACCATCGTATTCTTGGGAAAAAGTGGAGCAACTTTGGTCTTTGGATCGTGGCTTTTCATGGCCATGTGAGAGAGCACGAGCTTGAAGAAAAGTCACGCATGGAATGTAATTTTCTGAAACCCTAGCATGTATTTGGGGAAGATGACCATCGTGCGTTGGATCACCCCTGGATATTTGACCCTTTCATCCCATCCAACAACCATAATTCAAATCAGAAAACGGAGGGAAAGACTAGAAGTAAAACGCTGCATTTTCATTAAAACTCAACCGTGGGCTTCAGCATATCTTGTTACTCACACCCCCACCCAGACGGCCCAATTGAAATAACACATTAAACTCTTGCTAAATACATCGTGCTCATGTTTTTTTCTTTTTAATTTTTTTCAAGTGATTTCTGATAACAATTGGGCCCAGGCGCGCCATGCTAGGCGCACCCCCCTTCCTGGGCCCATCATAGAAAACCAACTGGGCGCTTTACTGTTCTCACCCCCCCAGCCATTTTATTTCAATTTCTAGTATTTTGATTTTCTTTTATAATTTCTTTCTTTTAAATAAATCATATAAAATCCAAAAATTAATATTTTTCAATTCTTGTTTTTTCTATAGGTTTATAATTTTGTCTAGAAAATTAATAAAAATAAAAATTCCATTTTATTTTAGTTTTATATTTTTAGTATATTTTCCATTTAAATAGCTTTTAAATAGGTTTAGTTTGATACTCAATTTTGTAGAATTTATTCTAGGACTTTCCCTTAGGCTTTTTGGTTCATTCTTTTTGGTGTGATTAGATATTGAATCATAGTTTCCCATAGGATTAATTCATGATTTTTAGATTAAAGTTTGATTAGTTTAATTAGGTTAGCATTAGAGTAATCATAATTAGGGTTTAGGTTTAGCATAGGTGAAGTAATTCATTTTCTTTTGAGAGTTTTGTCTTGATTTTTGGGTATGGGACTATTGGGCTAGTATGGGCAGGTGTGATAGACCCTTGTGAATAAGTGTTAAATTTTTCCCCCTTGCTTTAGTATTTTCAAGTATTTTCTGAAGTGGACTGATTGTATTGGCTGTCTGTGTGTTATTTGTCTATCTCTGGGATTTATCTTTGGGGGATTGTTGTGGGCTTGGTTTGCTTTGAAGACCTTGTTGAAGGAGCATGATGAAGGAGAAGATTGAAGATCAAAACTCAGAGGTTGAGAGGTTGGAGCTTGTTCTCTTTCTGTGAGGTTTGAGATCCTGAAGTTTGAGGGAAATCTATGGTACTTTCCTGAGGAAGGCACTATGGATGTCTTTCATTCTTTCTTCTCACCTCTTTCTTAAGTATCCAATGATGTTGGAGCCTTCATGTGAGTTTAGTTTCTCCTGAGGAGGAATGTAAACTGATCACAGTTGTTGAGCCACATGGGATACAATTCCTAAGTGGAAGCCTCCTAGTACTTTCCTGAGGAAGGTCCTATGGGTCTGTTCACTTAGTTCTCTTAGTTCATCTAGGATTTCTTAAGTATCCAATGATGTTGGAGCCTTCATGTGAGTTTAATTTCTCCTGAGGAGGAATGTAAACTGATCACAGTTGTTGAGCCACATGGGATACAATTCCTAAGTGGAAGCCCCCTAGTACTTTCCTGAGGAAGGTCCTATGGGTCTATTCACTTAGTTCCATTAGTTCATGTAGGATTTCTCAAGTATCCAATGATGTTGGAGCCTTCATGTGAGTTTAATTTCTCCTGAGGAGGAATGTAAACTGATCACAGTTGTTGAGCCACGTAGGATATGATTCCTGAGTATAAGCCTCCTAGTGCTTTCCTGAGGAAGACACTATGAGTCTGCCTACTTAGCTCCCTTTCTTTGGTAAGCTTGTTTTGAAGCTTGAAGACTGGGATTGATTTCTTTTGTTTAGGGTTTTGCTTTAGGGCTTTGCTTAGATCTGATCAGGATTCTGTTTTAGGTTTAGGATTAGAGCTTAGATTAGATGATTTCTTTCTCAAGCATGTGGTTTGTTTGCCTGATGGCACTTCATTTCTTTTATCTGTTTATTGCTTGATAGCATGTTGTTTATTTTTCAGTATGATTACTGTTATTTCATGACTGGCTTGGGGTCGAGACGAGCTTGTGGAGGCTGAAGCCCCACACACATTTCCTCCCTCACTTGCATTGCATGCATTTTACTGTTAAGCTGATGCTTTGTCTATTTTGGTGTATCATTGACATGATCCCTTAGGACTCTCATTTCCTTTGATAAGGATTTGATGATAGACTTTTAGGTTGAAACCTATGCATGACAACTTCTAGGAGTTCCCTGTTCAAACCTCAACCATAGGATGAATCCATGGCATGATAACAGTAGGACTTGATAGTCTCCCTCCTAGTTGGGCCTGTTCTCTTCTCATCTCAAAACAGTTTAAGATACAGTAATCATGAATGATTTCTTTCGTACGTTACGAGCCTTAAGCTATTTGAGATTGGATGTTTAGTATGGTACCCTTTGGGTGACATGCAACGCATTCACTCTCAGGTCATAGTCTCTAGTGCGGTTGAAATCGCAAACACAATAAAAAACACTTCTTTCAAAACAGGAAATAAACCGTAGTTTCCCGAACTACGTGAGCTCTGATCTTCCATGCAGTGTGGAAGTACATAGGCATAGGATGCGATATCCTAGCGAGCAACCTTTCCCCCATAACCCTTCGTAGGCCGAACTACGTTGAATCTGATTTCTCATTCTCTGATGAGAATACGTAGGCATAAAGTGCGACGCTTTGCCGAGTCATTTTTCTTTTCTCTTTGAGCCAGCCTTGATAGGTAGATAGAATAAAACCAACCCGTCCAAGTAAACAAACAAGCGTGGATCCCGTCGAGTACGACGGACGTGAGGGGTGTTAATACCTTCCCCTTGTGTAACCGACTCCCGAACCCAGACAATGGTTGCGATGACCTTGTCTTACCCTTTTTCGTCAGGTTTTTCCGATCGTTTCCTTTCCCGCTCTGAGGGATAAATAACGAAAGGTGGCGACTCTTCTGTCATGCAGGCACCTTATTTTCGCGCAAGCGACAGGTCGTAAAACATTTGAATACTTCATAATGGTGTTCAACCTATCTTATCATCTATGAAAATGAGATGTGACAGCCATGCAATAGACGATCCTATTGCGTCTCCTACCACTGTTGCGTCCGAAACATCATCTAGTATAGATAACAACGCACCCCCCTCTAACGCAATATCAACCGATACTTTCAAAAATCCAGCAGGGAGCGGTTTATGGTGAAGTAGGTCTCCCAAAGTGTTATGCAGTTTTCCCTGGCCAACCATGCGATAAGTCGGTGAAGATAAATATAGCCGACAAGGTGAAATGCCTTAAATAAATAATGAATATGATCAATGTGTCAATTAAGAAAATTGTGCTATATTAATTTCAATTTAATATATACAATTACCTTTGGAAGCTTCTGCGGACAATTGATATTATTTTTGTCGCTAGTATCTTTACACTCTGGACCACGCCTTTTTGACATGTATCTCTCTTTGTCCTTCTGTAATTCACGAATCTGAGCTTTCAATTCCTCCAACGTCTCCATCACTTCTTTATTGCTAGGATTTTTATTCTTTAGCTGCTTATACAATTTTGATGGAGTAACACCAAATCCCTTACCCCTCACACGCCCAGAATACTCAGGAATATTTAACAACCGACTCAGTAAGCTCCTGCAATCATCGTCCTCAGCTGCAGTTATAGTATGGGATAGAGTCTCCTGAAATATAGATAAAAGAATATATAAATATATTATACACTTTTGAGTTACTGACAAAACTAATGTTGTACTTACACATTGTTCAAATACTTGTTGAACTTCTTCCTGAACGACTCCATCTCTTCCCACACGAGCAGCCTTCCACAAAACATGGTCCGGAAGAGATGTTGCATCACTTTTCTCCTCTTCTAACTACACATTAAGACAGAAAATAAAGCATTAATATCCCATTATATAAACTTACTATTTTTTGTAACTATATCATATTAAAGTATTTATATATAGTTACTATTTTTTGTTGTAAGCGTGCATATCTCAAACGCCCTTTTTTGTATGGATATGTGGGTTTTGATGCCCGTTTCCGATTTACGTCACTCGCAACCTGAAAAAACAAGTTTAAGTCATATCAGAACTCTTGTGGAAGAATTATATATATTATACATTGTTCATGATAAGTTGTACTTACGCAAAATTCTTAGGTTCTTTGCTTGGCAACAAATGTCTCCCATTCTTCATCTGAAATCAGATCAGCGTACTTCTTTGGACGCTCCGATTCGACAAAGTTTCCATCAGAATCTTTAAGAAACTTGTTCGTTAAAAACGCTCTAAATTGTCTCATTCGTTTTCCGGCCAATTGAAGACAATATTTTCTCCTGCAATCATCAATATTAAAAGATCTCTGCAAACAAATAAACATACATATAACATGTTAGTATAATTAATTTAAAGATGTAACTGTCGACATAATTAAAAAATATCAAATATCATACCTGTATCTCGCTCCAAATTTTGTCTTTAGCCGGTTGTAACGAAGGAATTCTCTAATTATCGCAAGTAATTGAAATTTGCGAACGAACAAGTGCTCCAATGTAACTTGTCAGCATCGCACTGTTAGGCTCAATTAATTGATATCTTTTATTCCAATGCACATCATACTTTACACCTTTATCTCTCGCACGAATGATTTTTTTCATAATTGTTATTCCTCTTTTAATTTCGCCTTCCACGTCTTTTATTGTTTAATTTCCATCATGTGATTTTTCCTCGTTGGTGGCCATAATACCTGTAATTCAGAAAAACCAAATTATCAAATGAATGGGTTTTTCCATCATGTGATTTCAAAAATGGTGAATTGTACTCTAGCATCTAGACCAAGTTAACAAGCAACTTAACAAAGCACAAGCAAAATTCATTAAAAAAACTGCCAAAGATCATGAAGTCCACTCACATCTTGCAATGATTGGAAATGGACACTATATGATATAAGAGGTTAATGTGTTGACAGAGTTACAACACATCATTGGATTCACAAAAGCTTGACATAATTAGTGAACCTATGCAGAACTAACATGCTATGAGTTTGATCCAAATGAACTTTTAAAAAACAAAGGAAACCTTGATGAAGGATTCAGTTTGGCAAACTCTTATCAAATGGCAGACAGTGAGTACAGTCAGCTTTGAAAAAAATCAAATCATAATGCAAGCAGTTTATGAAGGCTGGATAGTTTACTCTAGCATGATTGTGAGTTCAAGAACATGACAATGTTCAACTAAACTAACCTACTCCAATGACATTTACTAAATCCCAACAGACTTTAGCATGAGGAACAAAATTTGACAGCCATAGGCATGAGTTGATAAACTCAGATTCAAAACAGTTTTGGGTGGCAAGCATGGTATAAAAATGGAATTCTCAACCTGTTAGTGAATTCAAGTAGGTTTTTTTGTATGGAAACAGCCTCCCCCACATTTCACTGTATTAGCAAAGAAAAACCAATTGAGGCCTAACCCTTCAAGTTCAACTATCCTACTAAAACCTAACCTATGCGCGAGCGGGAAAGAAAGAAAAACCACGACTGTTCTGTTTTATTAAAAATTCTGGGATTTTTTAAGTTTATGCTACTTAAACCTATAGCAGCGCTTTATAAATGCGCTCTCTAAGGTCTGCCTAAGGCAGAATCTATAGTAGCGCTTTTATAAAAATGCTTTCTTTTGTACCCCACATAGCAGCGCTTTTGGAAAAGCGCTTTCTTATACTGACACCTTTAGCAGCGCTTTTAGAAAGCACTTTCGTAGGTTACCCCTTTAGCAGCGTTTTCTAAAAGCGCTTTCGTAGGGCCTACTTTTAGCAGCGCTTTTTGTAAAGCGCTTTCTATTGTTAACCATAGCTGCCACCTTTAGCAGCGCTTTTCTAAAAGCACTGTTTAAAGTCTGCTATTTTTTCCCTATTTTTTTCCTGACTCTTTAGCAGCGCTTTTTCAAAAAGCGATGTCTTTTCTGCGCTCCCAAAAATCATTTCTGTAGTAGTGCATAATCACTACAATAATTTCTAATTAAATAGTATAAAAGGAAACCAACAAAAGGCTCACTCTTCGAGGAATGGCACATTTGTAGTTATTATCATTTTAATTTATTGTAAAATTTTGCATGTCTTTTCTATTATTTTATTGTCAATATTATATTTCTTTTTACTTCTAACATGTAAAAAAAAGTGTATTTCCTTTTGATCCTCAAATTGAAAGGAAGGTTCATAGGAATCTAATGAAAGCAACACAAACACCCACGTCAAAAATAGAAAAATATCAAGATGATTTTGAAATTTTCAACACTAATAAGAACAACTACAATGATACCAACAACAACGGAAATAATAGCCATAATAAGAATTATGGTCACGAAATTCCATGCTTTAATAGTTCGACAAGATTAGCTCACTTGGGATGGAATCCAAGGAACACAATGCATATTTTCACCCTTTTGTAGGCCTTGATCATAAAGATCCCCACTACGATGAAAAAAATTCTTTAAGATATCAAGAACCCTTGGTGTCAAGATAAAAGTTTTAGAAACTTTATTTCTGAGATTTTTTCCAAATTCAACAATAAAAAAGGCTAAATGTTAATGTACAAACCCTAACTAATTAGAATATGTTATAATGGAATTTAGTTAACCATTTGTTCTCTTAAAATAAATTCATGAAGGAAAAGACAACAATAACAATTGATCTAACTTGATCGAAAAGGAATCAGCAGTCCGCCACGCATCGTGAGCTCTTGTGTTCACCAATATTGTAGAGGAGGAAGGGTGTACCTACAAGGTACTCCGATGCTTAAGTGAGTAACAGAGTTAGAAAGTGCAAGTACAAAGTGAATAGGTGTAGAGAATAGAATACTTGATCCTCAAGTGAAAGAGGATATTTATAATGTGCCCCTAACGCTGGGTCATTAGTTACATTCGTTGGGCCGGATTGCTAAGCCCAACACAAGTAACTGTTAGGGATTATGTGGCATAGTAAAGACCAGTATGTGTTCTTCACCCTGGATCAACTGCCCCGTGATCTTCGGAAGGTGGACTGACCATCTCTTTCGAAAGTTGATAGTTGCCTGATGACGTGTCCCCACGTGGGGGGCATGTGGAGAACATGGGGGAAGCGTATGGGTTTCCCCTTCAAGAGAGTCTTCTTCCCGGCTAATGTGCCTTGTTAAGGCTTGTGCCCGATAGAAGGGGATTGGGCCTTGTTGGGCCTCATTAGCATAATATTGGGTTGGGCATGCCTGCCTAAGGGGCAGGTCCCGACTTAGTCCAGAATAATAGCCCCTCAAGTCATTGCTCCTAGATGGAGAAGTAATGACTTAAGGGCAGTTTGAGACGTCGAAGACCTCTTCGAGAGATGGTATTTTACCCGACGCGTAGGATTGAGAGTCACGGATCAGGTCGAGAATGGAGGCTGCTCAACAAGACAGTGTGTCAGGGAGATGGGTAGTGAGCGGATGTGCTTGATATCTGAGCCCGAGAGGGAGACAAATAGGTGTGAAGCTTCAGGTGATGCCATGTGTCAGGAAATTATTGCTTAGCTAGGTGTTGCGGTGAAAATGAGATATCAAGCTATTGAATTAACTTGAATCTTAATTATTTTACAACCGAACTTTAATTTATCCAAAGGAAAGGTCTAAAGAAAGAAAAACCCTTTTCGCGATGTAACAACAACGCTAAGAGATTCGGGGATCGGGGGTTGGTTATACTTAGGGAAGGTGTTAGCACCCTAAGCATCTGTAGTACTCTACAGGAACCTTTTGTTTGTTTGTGCTAAGTTTGTATAATGTTTTCTATGTATTGGGAAAAGGTATAAGTGAAAACCTAAAGATATATACACTAAGTTTACTCGCAAAGACATCGCATCCTCTGCCTACGTATCCTAACTAGGATAGAATCAGAGTAATCGTAGTTCACCTCACTAGGTTTGAAGAACACTTGATTATTATCAAGGTTCAAAGGGAAAGAAACATTACAATGCGTGTGTAGAGTTTAAGGAAACTCTCTAGATCTAAATTGAACACTCAAGAAGGGGAAGTAAGTAATCATGACAATGATTCTTACGTAGAGTTAACAAACTCTATCCTAAGTTCTAATTGAAAGAGCACTCCTAACAAGGGGTAGGCTTCTTAGACTTAAGAAAAGTCTAGAGGACAAGTTCTAACTTAACTAAGTGGGTAGATGACTTGACAAAGTCAAGGGAGGGAGATGAGCTATCTATGACCCAAAGGTCAACAGAGAGACTTTCCTTTGGAAGGATAGAAAGGGAGGCCACTTGGATGAGAACTAACAAGTTTCATCACTTGGGGAACATAAAAAAAACTTAACAAACAAAAATATCATGAAGAAAATAAGCATGATGACAACCATTAAATGAACATGTTAAAGGTAAAAAAACCAAAGAGGCATTGATGACGATCAAAGCAAATAAGCAAAGCAAAAAAATGTGACGACAGATCAAGCTTAAAGTAATTTCTCAGAGGAAACAAAATAATATATGGTAACAACCAAAAAAAACATCCTATCATGTTGACTAACACAAAGGAAATGAAAGATAAGCAAATAAACAAACATGAACAAGCATGGTGAGAAAGAAATTCATCAAGACGTGCGATAACGATCTCAAAACATAAACAACTTGCAAATGGTCAAGAAGCAAGAAAATATAAACAACATGGAATTTTAATACATCACATGGAAATATACTTCAAAAGGAGCACAACACAAAAGAAGAGATGAAAAATGATGAAAAATGAGAATATGAAGTTTGATGGAAAATGAACAAAAATAAAACAAATGACTAAAAATAAATGGGGCAAGGTGGGTTTTGAACCCACGCCCTCTAGCAAGCAACCCTCAAACAAGAACCACTGGGCCACAGGGGGAGCGTGTGATGAAGAGGGAAAGAGAAAAGACAAAATATACAACATGTGAAAAATTAAAAAAAGACCAAAAGGGTTGATCTCCACGCACGGATTGAACCCAGGTCTTAGAGGTGAAAGGCGCGCTATGTGCAAGTGTGTTTACCACTGGGGTGGCTATACATCCGTTATGTAAAGCCACCCCATAAATATATGGGATACTTTCTTGGATTTTTGGGCAAACACAAGGCCACAAGAACAAGTGAAAAATTGATTTGCGTTTTGATGTGTAACTTGGTCGATTCTTTATGGATTGCAATGAAATTTTAGTGTAACTTGAGTGAAATTACATGAGGATCATAGTGGTGGTATTAGTTTTGAAAGATCATGCCTTCTTTTCAAAATTCGATAGCACAAGCAATGTGGGTGTGTGAGATGCATATTGATGTGCAGGTCAAATTCCAATCAGTTTCAAGTCAAATCAAATACACACATACACTACATACATATGGATGAGTGAATTCAAACAAAAGTTTTGGTTCAACACAACCTGTAGTGAAATGTGGCACTCAAGTTGCAAGGTTGGTATGTTTTATGCATGAATGAGCTCAGTTCAGTATTAATGCACAATTACATCAAGTAAATCACATACACACATTGCAAATATATTGGCAAATGAATTTAAGCACATGAATTGGTCTAAAATAGATTGGTATGGGAAATGGTGTTCAAGCTGCAACATGGTATTTTGATGTGTCCATGAAAAGTTCAAAATAGTTTTAATTCACAATTAAGTCAAACAAGCTATGCACACAAACTTTAAACATTTTGAGGGATATTTCTATGCCAAAAATTCAGACTCATTCTCCTTAAAATAATAACTGATATAATGATGGTTCAATTGGCTCAAAAAAAAGCATTTTGAAAATAAGGAATCAAGTTATGTGAAAACAGGCCCTACCACTCATACATACACATTATAAATATGAAAACAAATAGGATCCAACTCACAAATCAAGCACATTGCATTCAAAGCAGAATTTAACATGTTTGATGGTTATGCAAAAGCTGTTTTGAAAATGCAGCAGGTGTTTTAAAAAATGAATGAGATTCATGCTAACCAATGATACACACATGCCATATACATGAAAGTGAATGTGGTCAAGCTCATAAAACAGGCATATTACAATCATAGTGAAATTAGACATGTTGATGCTAGGCAAAAAGCAGTTTGAAAATGCAGCAGGTGTACAGCAGGTGTTCTTTTCAATTGAATGCAGCTCAAGATAAACAAAGGTATATCACATATGCAATAACAACTGGTTTTGTGTTCAAACCACAAACATACTTTTTTCAAAACTCAAACTAACATGTTGATGGCCTGTTGAATGAAAATGCAAAACTGTTTTTTTTTTTATGTGGAAAATGAATTTGAATGGTTATGTGTGAAAATTTGATGTGAACAAATTCAAAAACAGTCATACAGACATTTCAAATATGTCACTTATGATTATGCTCACAAAGAAAATCTCCAATTCCTACTGAAACAAGAATTGACCATCCAATTGCAATTGAAAGAAGTGGTTTTAGAACAGACTTGGGATTTGCAAAGTTTAGAACATCATGCTTAAATAACAGTAATGGTATAAATTGCAGACATGAAATTTGAGAGAAGAATGACAAAGGCAAATGCAGTTTTGAACTAAACATCAAATTTGTACACAATTGGCTTTTCAGCCTCACACAACAAAAACTCACAAACTGCCTATCTCACTCAAGTCATGAGGTACATCTTAAAAATCCAATTGAGGACCAACAACAAACATTTAAGAACAAGCACTGCATCAAAATCAAATCAAATCAACAAGGCTTGGCTTGAAACAAAATGTCATACATGAGTTGAAAGAGCTTGCAAGAGAATGCATTTTTGAAACCATAGATAAAAATAGATGCCTACATGCCTAAGTGATGGTCTGAGGATATTATATATGAGATGTTTGATGAATTCTAGTGGCAAGTTCAAACAAAACAGCATTAGAGCAGAAAAGTAGTGTGTGGTGTGCAAATGTGCAGTTTGAATATGAAAACCCACAACAGGTAGAAACAACTCATACAAATCATCCACACACATCATAAACATGATAATAAGTGTGTCCAAACCCAAAAAACAAGTAAACTTCAATCAATACAAAGTTTGACATATTGAATGCTATGCAAAATAGTGGCAAAAATCAAGTAAAGCCAAGTTTCATGTCAAACTCCTAATGCTACTTCCTTGGACAGCTTCTAAAAAAATAGTTGGAACACAACATAAGGCACAAACTATCATCAATACATCACTCATAATCATTGTACCTCAACAAAAACAACAACATTGCAATGAACATGAACTTTGACAAAAAACAACTTTGGGACAGTATGAGTACATTTTCAACATGTGACCTCAAATTGATACAACATGGTAATGTAATGTATGAGATGAAGTTCAAAGTCACATACCTCTTGTAGACACTCTTAATCAAGCAATAGAATAAAGAAAACCAGAGAACTTCGAGTACCACCTAGCCTTGAAACTTCCTTCCTTTTGAAGCAAAATGCAATTTTTCTGACAGTTGGAGCAAACTCAATTCCATCTGGTTTTTGAGCTTTTGGATAGTTAGAACGTCATAAACATGAAGTGTTGGTAGTGTTGAAAGATTCAAAACTGGTCCAAGTGAGGATTTGTGAGGTTTGGCATGTGAAGTCAAACTTTCTTGGATTGAAAGTTGTCTTTGTGGAAAATGGTGATTTTGAGTGGCTTGAGGGCTTGAGCACCTTCTATACCATATTTAAGGATTGTGTGGATGATTTTTGGTGAGTTTGAAGGTGTGGAAATGAGTTTAGGGGCTAGGCTGCCAAGACAGCTTTTTGGTGTTTTTGTGATTTTTGAGATTTTGTGAATTTGAAGTAAAGAGGGAAAGAGTAAGAACTTTGGATTTCTCTGGTTTTTGAGAGTACTCTTGTGTGTAGAATGAGGTAGAGAAGGCCTCTATTTATAGGGAAATGAGAGGGTAAGGACAGATTGAGAGATTTCCTTCTTAAGAGGGAAAGGTGGGATTTTGGCTTCAATATTCCAAAAGTGTTTTCTTGGCTTGGAGGTAAGCTGAAAGTCAAGTGTGATGATGGATTTAGAGTCGTTGAAGTGAGGCTAGGGAGAGTAAGGACATGGCTGGTTGCAGATTTTCACTTTCCACCTTTTTGTATTTTGAATATTATAATGCAAGTTGCATTTGCAACTTGCAAGCCACTTGCCTTGGCTTCAAATTTCATTTCCTCTGCATAACTTTCACACTTCTACATTTCAAAATATCCAAATATCAGAAATAACAAGATCTAAAGGCTGAGAATGGTCCACCTTGATGAAAATCTCACTTGTGGAAAAACCAGAATTTTGTGTCTCATGTGTGACAGTCCCAACTTCACTAATCCATAACTCTCACCTCACAAATGCCATTGAGATGTTATAGTACTCTTTAGAAATCCCTCAAATAGCTCTAAAACATTCATGTTTTCATGAGTTTCAAATTCTCAAAGGAACTTGGCCAAAAAGCCTCTCAAAGTTGCTAAAAAACAAGCTTAAAAGTGAAATTTCTCTAAGTCATTTTCCCTTCTTGAAATGAATTTGATCATAACTCCAAATATATGCATTTTATGATCATGGACCACTTTGAGGCTTTTGTAGTATTTGTCAAGAGCTTTCCAATGAGCTTTGAACCACTTCATTTGGATGTGTGGTTAAGGAGTTATCCCTTTCGAAACCCTAATTCCCGACTTTCGCGATTACTCCTCAACCCTTGATCCAATTGTCATGAAATTTTATGGGTAGATGCAATATGTCATTAGGAACATTTTTGATTCACATCTTGAGGTTAGATTCCTTATTGTTGAAGAGCTGACGTTTCGGTCAACCGAACGATTGATTAGTGGCTACCGAGTCGACTGTTGATGCTCTGGACCTCTTGAGGCTTTGAAACTTCTTAAATGGACTTTACCAAGCCATATGAACATTATGGCCCATAATCCCACCATTATAACACATTCTAAATTAAAAGTCAAACCACAGTTGACTTTTCCTGCTGGAAAACCCTAATCGGGTATCCTGAACTTCACTCCTTTTGATTCTTGGGTGACAACCTCAAATTGGATTCATGCTTGATCCGGTGGAATATTCTTGATGATGTGGAGACCCAATCTCAAAGAAAACCAATCCAAAACATTGATCGGCCAACCCTCGAAACCTCGATTTCGGCTGTATGAAACCCTGATTCTCCTGTAACTTGACAAAGACCACTTGGAAAGGGTTAAGGTTAGATAAACATGTGAATATGATCCTACAATGATGATGAGGATCTAAGGGGTCAAAATTTGGGGTATGACACTAGGGCTGCTATGGGTAGGGGCGTTTGAGTGCCTAGGGGCGCCTCGAGTCCCATTCTAGGCTTATAAATAGGACTGAGTCGGCTTCTGTCTCACTTTTCCCCTTCTTCTATTCAAAACACTTCCTCTTCTTCTTGTCGCGCTTCTCTATCTTCTGCACCAAGGCGTTCTTCGTCTGCCATCGTATCATCCTCCCAGAACCGTTGTATCAAGTAAGTCACCGCTGCTTTACTCTCATTTTTCCTATTTTATGACGGTTTCTTCGTGGACTTGATGAATGCCCTAGGTGTCGCACCTCGAAAAAAAATCACGGAGACATTTTGGAGAAACGACCCTCGTGCGAAAGGCACGGAAATGCGGTTCGACAGGGTTGCCACCGAACTTTATTTATCCCGAATAAACGGGAGAGGAAAATATCGAGAAAACCTCTTAAAACGAAAGGGATAGGAACAGGGTTGTCGCAACCAAGTTCCAGGTTCGGGAGTCGGTTACGCGAGGGGAAGGTATTAGCACCCCTCACGTCCGTTGTACTCAACGGGAACCTCTTAAGGTATTTTGTGGAGAGTGTTGTCTAGGTTTACTTGTTTTTCTTCTCGTTGATAAGGCGAATTGGTAGGATAAAAGGTTAAAGGCGCTAAAGGGAAAATGGGTGTTAGAGGATAGGGTGCTCGCCAAGGATTGGGGCCCTTGTGCCTACGTATACTCATTCGGACGAGAATGAGAAACTAGAGCGTCGTAGTTCGACTACGGGAAAGGTTGGGAATGAGTGAAATAATGGAGAAGATAGAAGAGTGGACAGAATAATGGAGAAGGATAGAAGTGTGCTCGCCAAGATCATCGCAATCTTGTGCCTACATATCTTATATTCAAGAATGAATAAAGAATCAGAGTGTCTGTAGTTTGTGGTAACAACCATGAAAAGAAACGAGATTGAAATGGATTGAAGTTTGAGTTGAGACGAAAGAGTGATTGGCAAGAAACCCAAGGGCGTGCCTCAAGAGCTTGTCCCTCAAGAATTCAAAGAATGTGAGATCCCAAGAACTCAATTCTTTCGAAAATGAGGTTGAAAAGAGTTGGATATTTTGAAATTGAAAGAACAAACTAATAACAACTCAAGAGCACGCCTTGAGAGTTACTCGTTCGAATATTCAAAGAATGCTAGATTCTAAGAATATCCCTCTTTCGTAAGTTTAAAAAACGTTTGTGAAAAGATTGAATCGAAAAACGGAATGTGAGGCAAAAGGATATTGTTTTGAAGTAGCTCGACAACGTGTCGAGCATTTTGATTGAAGACGGAACCGACTTGACGATGTGTCAAGGATTAGATTGTGAGAAATGATATTAGTCCCTAAGGGTGCCCCCAATATCGAAACCACGAGGAGTTTGTGTATGTGTGCGAAGTGTGGGTTGCGAATGCGTACGAGCACTCGACCTAGGAGAACGTTTGAAAATGATTTGGTTTGAAAAGGTCGAAAGATTGAGTGAATAATAACTCAAGAGCGTGCCTCGAGAATTATTCACTCGAATATTCAAGGAATGCTAGATTCCAAGAACCTCCTTATTTTGAAGTTTGAATTGAGAAAAATGTTGAGAAAATGATTTGAATCGGATCGAGGGTATGAAAAGGGTTTGTGGTATGAGAATTGAGAATACGAGATTGGATCTGAAAAAATAGGAGAAATGACGATTATTTGGTTAATGAGACGTCGGCCTCACACCTAATTAATCGGGGTATCATTTGGATGCTAGGTCCTAACAACACCTTTTTTATTCGAAAAATGTTTGGATGAACAACGGATATATCACACGGAATGCTAGATTCCTATGATATCTCTTTGTTCTAAATAGTGTACTAAAATGAAAAGTCGAACGACATATTATTTAAGGTGTACACCTCCATAATGTTCGTCCAAAAATCCAAGAAGTGCTAGACTTCAAAGATTTAATTTGCTTTGAAAAATACTCAAGGTGAGTCGAGATTTTGAATTTAAATTTTAAGCATGTGCACTAGCAAAGTGGGTTAGTCTTCTAAGTGACCAACTAGAAATAATTGATCAAATAGGTATCACTGTAAGGAAGCCCAGGATTAAGCTTTAAAATGTTATGTATGGTGATCAAAGGTCGATGGCGAAGCTTTAAAAGCACTCGACTTACATGGGTGAAAAATGACTCGATGAATCGAGAATTTAATTTTAAAAATAACTTTAAAGCATTAAAGCATAATTAAGGAAAAAACTATAAAAATTATTACATCTGGAGGGAGAGGGTACCTTGTTATCAAATGGGAGAAGACGGAACAACGAAAGTGTATAATCGAGATGTGGTTTTGGAACCTCTTGATCTTAGCCTAGTTTATTTAACAAAGTCAAATGATCCAAATTTATTAAGTCTTTTAATTATATTAATCTAAACCAATTACCAAAATTATTCAGTTACAAATTAATGCAATCAAATAATTGAATTAATTGAAGTAGATTAATAGAGTTAAATGATTTTAAATCTAAATCAACATCAACTTGTTACGATTTCTTGGAATCTACAATCACTAAGTAATGAGAAAAAGGAAACGTAAGCTTAAATCTTCACTCCAAGCAGCCCTAAGATCTTCCGACAGCACCTGCACTAACATAAACATCTCCAACAAATTTTCTCAACATTTATGCCAATAATTAACAAAAACTTATTTACCAAAACTTGCCTCAAGACAGTACCAAGGTGTTCAACGTTAGAAATTTAGATTCACATATTAAAATCCAACACTTAAAGAGTATTTGTGAAATCACCATAACTTTGCATTACATGAACCAAAGGCAAAATGAAATTAAATAATTTGTGAGAACACCACCAAATGTCGTGAAACTCAGTTGAACCCAAAATTCAAATATAAAGATAACAGAATCACACTACATCATAATAAAACTATTCCAAACTGAACATGAAATCAAGTTGTCATTAACGCCTTATAGCATGGGTGCCATTGCAATTTGTAAACTTTCGAAGACACAAAAACAAACAACTCAGCATATTCGAATTGAACTAATAACTCAGACTATAGCCATCTTAACAACAACAATCTATTGATAGAACTATGAGGCATCTAAATAACAAAACCGTAAAGCCGTAGAATTTATTAACAGAGCTTAAACCGCAAAGCCACTTTTACATAAAGCCATTCTACCCGAAGTATTACGTTACACTATCAGCATATACTCAAGTTACAACGCTGCAGACGACATAAGCGGTAGCAACAGCCACTGAATTAGGACGTTTATTATTGCTGTTTTGAATATTGTAACAGAACTAAAAACATACAAGAACAAAAACAGGATATGCCTAATATATATTGAATTTTAACAGAAAATCCTGAATATTAATGACGTCATGTCGTATATTCGACAAAGTTTTAGAACAACATAAACAACTACAAAATGCCTTAAAAATAATGATAAATACATCGAAACTTCAGTAGCAATCAAGCCTAATTGGGTGCTGATATATAATCGAACCAAATAACAAGGATTCAAAGATTTACCAACGCCGACTTCACATTTTGGACTCGTGTGAACTGGGTTGTCATGACTTTGGACCTTGCTTGTCACGGCTGTCACTGAGCTATTGTTGCTGTTGAAAGTCGTTCTTCATCTTCCCTTTCATTCTCGCACCATTAGGTGCGGTTGTTGAAGAGAAAATCACGGCTGTTGTCGCAACTGCTGTTGCTTATGACCGAACGCTCTTGCTGTTGTGGAACTACTGAGTTATATGGATCCGGTGTTTTCATGTTGAAATTGAATCGAACCACTATCGCTAATCACCTCTCAACCTGCGCATAAATAATCACACACAAAAAAAACAGTACAGGGAGCCAACACGAAAATTGAAAATAAAGAGAGCAGTCTATATACATAATCCATGTTCTCCTCTTTCCAATGAATCTTCAACATAAAACATACTAATGTACATCAGCAGAACATAGCACAATTGATTCAAATACAAGGGTGGTAGCTACAGGTTCAAACCACGAAGTTGAAAATTCTCACTGCACAACTGATTTTCCTAACAAGAATGTCTACTGCAAGACAATGCTTCATATACATTTACAATATGATAAGGGAATTTAAACAAACTAGCATACAATGATTTTACAAACGTAAATGAAATTAAATTTAAGAAAATCTATACAGCAGCAATATTTCATTTACAAAGGTCTATGTATCCTTACCCAGAAACTGAATGCGAACTTCAATAATCTATTCCACAGAAAATCTAGAAAAATGAACACAAACTGGGTCGTTACCATATTGAGACAGGTACAAACATGATGTTGTCGACTTGTCGTTGTGGTACATTGGTCGTAGTCTTGCTGAGTCGTGGCCGAAAATCAGGTTGAGGAGGAACTTCGCAACATCGTCACCTGCATTCCATAAATACAAAAGTAAGAGTTAGCCACGCCGAGTCGCTTGTTGAACGGTCGGAGAGATGATTCCGTCGCGTTTGCGGTTATTGTTGATGTCGGCGCTTGCTGTTTTGGGCTTGTGGTGTGAATGTTGTTGATCTTACAAAACTGAAACACAAAGAAATCAACACGCGATTGTTCTTGGCGACGGAGAAACCTCATCTTCTTCGGTCATTAGGGTTTGTTAAGTTCTCAAGCCACCGCAGCTCCGCTTGCAATGAGTTGGCTTTAACTTTCCTTGATGGAGACGAGATCGAGGGTGGAGTTAAGAAGGTGGTTGGCGGCGGATATTTTAGGGAAGAAGAAGAGGAAAGGTTGGCGATGAAGAAGATTGAAGAAGGTGGAGGACCAAAATGGCGGCAGATTAGGGTTAGGGTTGAAGAATATTTTCCGGTGATAGTGATGATGATTTGAGGAAAGTGGAAGCTGAAGAGTGACGAGGACTCTAGGGTTTGGGGCGACACCGTTTTGGGGAAATTGGGAGTAATGAATAGTCAATTAGGGTTCTCCTCATTTCTTGGTGATTCCCTTGTTTTAATAACACATCAGGTGGGCCTCTAACCATGGGCTTTCCAATTCACAATCTCAAAAATCTGACCTCTTTTTTTTAATATTCTTTTCAATATTTATTAATACTAATATTAAATAACATAAATAATGACAATAATAATGTGAACTAAATATGATAAATAAGTCATTAACATAAAATAAACTCATCATTAGCATAAATAAAATATTATCTAACATAAACTAATATAATCTCTAATAAGTAAAATATTAACAAATATAATTAAATAAATATTAACAAATATATATAAAAACAAACATAAAACTCATAAGGGAAGGTGTTAGCATCCTAAGCATCTGTAGTACTCTACATGAACCTTTTGTTTGATTGCTTGCTAAGTTTGTGGTATGTACTACGGATTGGGAAAAAAGGTGTAGGTTAAACCTAAAGATATATACACTAAGTTTGCTCGCAAAGATATCGCATCTTCTGCCTACGTATCCTAACTAGGATAGAATCAGAGCAATCGTAGTTCACCTCACAAGGGATGAAGAACACTTGATTAGGATCAAGGTTCAAGGGGGAACAAACATAACTATGTTTGTGTGGAGTTTGACAAAACTCCCTAATCTAAGTTGGACACTCAAAAGGGGAAGTAAGAAATCATGACAATGATTCTTACATAGAGTTGACAAACTCTATCCTAAGGTTCTAGTTGAAGAACAATCCTAGTACAAGTGGGTTTTTTAGACTTAAAGCAAAGTCCAATGGATTCTAAACTAAGGTTAAAGTGACTTAACAAAGTCAAGGGAAGGGTGAAAGATCTATCCATGACATGAGGGTCAATGGAAAGACTTTTCCTTTACAAAGGAGAGAGAGGAGGCAACTTGGATGAGAACTAACAAGTTTCATCACATGGGGAAAGTAAAAATTTAACAAAGTAATAAACATGATGAAGATAAAGGCATGGTGACAACCATTAAATGAACATGTTAAAAGTAAAAACAAAAGAGGCATTGATGACAATCAAAGCAGATGATCAAGCGAGAAATGTGACGACAGATCAAGCTTAAGTGAATTCCTCAGAGGAAGCAAAATAATCATGGTAACCACCCAAAGACACAATCATAGCATGTTGAATAACATTTAAGGACATGAGTGTAAGCAAATATCACAAACATACATAAGTATGACAGGAAAGACATTCATCAGTATACGCGATAACGATCACGAAACGTAACCAATTTGCAAGTGGTCAAAAGGGATGAAAATTCAAACAAACATGGAATTTTAAAATATTACATAAAAATGGACATGAAAATAAACACAATGCAAAAAGAATGGGTGCCAAATGATAAAAAATGAGTGAGATATGATTTTTTAAAGATGGGATGAAAAATGACAAAAATTAACAAAAGGGTTACCCTCCTCAGGGGTCGAACCCAGGTTCATGGCATGCAAGGCGCTTAAGTGACAAGGTGACTACCACTGGGGTGGCTATAAATCCATTTGTAAATGTCATCCCATAAGTATATGAGGTGTGTTTCAAAACCAGGCTGGGCATAAAACAAAGTCAAAACTCAGGATTGCATTTTCATCACAACTTTCTCAAATCTTAATGTTTTTTTGACAAAATTTAAGTCTAAATTGTGTAGAATTTCACAAGGAACAAAATGGAAATTTTAGTTTTTTGAAATTCTCCTTCTATTTGAAAACCCGATAGTACATGCCTTTTGGTTTTTGAAAATGCAATTTGATATGAAGCTCATGTTGCAGCTAGCTCTAAATCAAAATGATCATGCACACACACCATAAAATTGATAATGAATGATTCTAACCACAAATTTAGGTTGAAAACCAACTGTTGTGAAAAATAATGTTCAAGTTGCAAATCATATGGACATGATGCATGATGAAGTGTATGTCATGTTTCAGTCAGCTTTAAGTTCAAACAATCATGCAAACATATTACATATGAGTTACATGATTACATTCAAAACAAACTGTAACTCAGATTGACACTCAAGTTGCAACTTTTAACATGAGGAGACATGATAATATGAGAATCTAATTATAGACCAATTTAGATCAAATTAAACATGTGTACACATCATACATATGGTATAGAGTGAGAATCAAGCAAAAACAAAGTTTTAAAACAGACTGTTATGCAAAGTGTCATTTGGAATTGCAATTATGGCATGTTCATGGCATGAAGATATCAGTTGAAAGTTACAGCTGATTTCAGTTCAAGTCAAACATACACACATGTTGCAAATATACATTTAAGTGGATTCAAATGACCAAATTGGTGCAGAGCAAGTTTTTGTGAGAATTGGTGCTCATGCTGCTCAAATGTGCTTGTGAAGTGTGGTGTGAAGTCAGGTTTGAGTTCCAAACATTTCCAGGTCAATCAAAACATGTGTACATGCTATAAATGTGTTATGGAGTGGATCCAAACAGGTGTTGATTTTAAAAACAGGTGAACATGAAAAATGACATTTCAATTGCAAGTAAAACATGATATGATGCAGTTGGAGAACCAAGTCAGAATTGATGCAAAATTAGGTCATGTAAACCATATGTACATCTCACATATTTGATAATGAATGAGTGCAAACAAAGAAACCAGACCAGAATGCTTTGGAATGCAAAGTGAGGTGTATGCTGCAAATTGGCTTTTATTGTAATGCAGTAGGATGTTCAAATTCAATTTCAAGCACATTTTGACCATATGAATCACATACACATCTCTCATATATACAAACAAGTGGATTCAAACAAGGAAAATGGTTCAAACATGGCTGATATGAAACTTGGTGAGTTAAGTGCAAGTTTTGTGAAGTGAGATGCATGAACATGTTCAATTTCTGTTCAAAGCAATTTCAGACCAATTCAAACACATACACATCTTATATTCATGATATTGAGTGGATTCAAACACCAAAATAAGTTGGAAACAGACTGTCATGAAAAGTGATTCACAAAATGCAAGTTGTCATGAAAATGAGGCATGAGATATGAATTTTCAGTTCCACATACTTTCTGATTCAATTAATCACACACATAGCATGCCTACATGATATTGAGTAAGTTCAAACACAATTCGGGGCTAACATAGGACTGTCATGAAAAATGAGGGTTTGAGTGAAAACTTGGCCATTTTGATACAAGACATGAAAAATGCAGTTCATCATTTTAAGCACTAATGACCAAATTAACTCCACACACATATTGAATGCATGATGTTGGATGAATTTGAGCACAAATTTAACCATCTATAGGCCTGAGATCACAGCTGGTATATTCATGGTAGAGTTTGATACAAGACATGACATACTTCCAACATAATGAACCAAAATGTTAGAACATGAAATTATGGTGCAAAGCATAGATGTAGTGTTTACATACCTCTAGTAGACTGTGTTGAGTAGATTACAACACCAAGAAACCCAGAGGAACTTCCAAATAACACTAGCTTTGAAGCTTTCTTCTTTTTGAAGCAAGAATGCAATCCTTGTGACAGTTGGAGAAATAAACTCCACCAATGATATTTAACACTTTAGACAGTTGAGATATGATATATGAGAGGTTTTTGAATGATTAGAACACCAAGCAAATGCATAGAACAAGTTTTGGCTGATTTTGTGGCTTTTGGTCAAAGTAACTTGGTATGGAAGTTGACTTTTTGAATGGTGAGGTTTTGGAATGGTTTAAGGTCTTGAACACCTTCTATATTATATTTAGAGATTGTGTGGATGATTGTTGGGGTGTTTGAATGTAGAGAACTGAGTTTGGCAGCAAAACTTCCAAGACAAATTTTTGGTGGTTTTTGACAATTTTGTGATTTTGGTGGTTTTTGAAGTAAGATGTGAAAGAGTGAGAGCTTTGTGTTTCTCTGGTTTTTAGAAGAATTTTTTTGTATAAAATGAAGTGACGAGGGCTCCCTTTTATATGCAAATGAAGAGAGGGGGCAGATTTGGAGATTTCTTCACATGAAAGAAAGGTTTTACACCTTTGGATCAAACCTCCACAAAAGGGATTTCCTTGGCTGATAGGTAAGCCCAATAGTCAAGTAAAATGATGATTTTGAAAGGGATAAATGCAGGCTAGAGGCATAGCTTGATGGCTATTTTCAGATTCACCTTTCCACCTCATGCTTGCTTTATGATTTCAAAGGCAAGTTGTAAAGCCACTTGCAAGCCCACTTGCAAGTTTGGCTAATTCCATCTCCTCTGCATTTTCTTCAAATTTCTATGCTTCAAACCCTCTACATATCAGAAACAACAACATCCAAAGGTTGAGTCTGGTCAAATTTGAGGAAAGAATGATTTCTTGAAATTTTGACAATGTGGGACTAAAGTGTGAAAACACCAACTTGCCATACCCATAACTTTCAGCTCATAAATCCTTTTGAGATGTGCTAGTAATTTTTATAAAGCCCTCAAATAACTCTAAAACATTCATGTTTTCATGAGTTTCAATTTCCCAAAGGAACTTGGTCAAAAAGTCTCTCAAAGTTGCTAAAAAATGAACTTAAAAGTGAAATTTCTCCAAGTCTTTTTCCCTTCTAGAAATGAATTTGATCATAACTCCAAATCTATGCATTTTCTGACCATGGACAACTTAGGGACTTTTGTAGTATTTGTCAAAAGCTTTCCAATGAGCTTTGAACCACTTCATTTGGATGTGTGGTTAAGGAGTTATGGTCTTGCCCCTTTCGAAACCCTAATTCCCAACTTTTGCGATTACTCCTCAACCCTTGATCCAATTGTCATGAAATTTTATGGGTAGATGCAATATGTCATAGGAATATTTTTTATTCACATCTTGAGGTCAGATTCCTTATTGTTTAAGAGTTGACGTTTTGGTCAACCGAACGATCGATCGGCGGCTACCGAGTCGACTGTTGATGCTCTGGACCTCCTGAGACTTTGAAACTTCTTGAATGGACTTTACCAAGCCATATGAACATTATGTACCACAATCCCATAATTATGACACCTTTTAAATCAAAAGTCAACCACAATTGACTTTTTCTTGCTTGAAAAACCCTAATCGGGTATCCTGGATTTCACTGCTTTTGATTCCTGAATAACAACCTCAAATTGGATTCGTGCTTGATCCAATGGAATACTCCTGATGATGTGGAGATCCAATCTCAAAGAAAACCAATCCAAAACATTGACCGGTCAAACCTCGAAACCTCGATTTCGGCTGTATAAAACCCTGATTCTCCTGTAACTTGACAAAGACCACTTGGAAAGGGTTAAGGTTAGATAAATATGTGAACATGCTCTTAAAATGATGATGAAGATCTAAGGGTTCAAAATTTGTGGTATGACAATTGCCCCTATTTAAATATCTTTCACTGGATGGCGGCGAAAGATAACAATCCTTGCGGAATCGTAGTGAAAGGTATTTAAATATAGCGAACCGAAAATTTTGTCCCTTAGATCCAATGATATGCAAAAGGACAAATGCGGATATGCTATGATTCTATATGATGTTTTATGATGTATGAGTGCGAGACAGATGCAGACACACGAATAAAGATAAAAGAACGGCAATGCAACGAGTAACTACTCATGGGGACTCGCACACTGGGGGAAGATTCGAAGCAAACAAAGATAGTTCAAATGTGACTAAGGACGCTGCTCAGGGGAAACTTTCACATAGGGGACGCCAACTTCAATGGGGAGACAAAACTTCATTGGGGAAAAAGAGGTGACACTCCGCGGGAAAAAAGGCAATTCTCCATCGGGGAAATGAAAGAAAAGAGACACAAACCTCATTGGGGATGAACAGCTGAGGAATCTCCTATAGTGAAGAGTTCGAATGGGATCTTCAGGAAACAAAAGAAATAGAGGAAAAAACAGACTTTGCATAATAGCAAAAAGGGATAAGATTACCAAAGACGAGTGGTCCTTCAAACAATGCCAGTCACCACTGGACTTTAACAGAAAACACCAGTCACCACTGAACTTTAACAGAAAACGCCAGTCACCACTGGACTTAAGAAAGAAATGCTAGTCACCACTGGACTTAAACAAGAAATGCCAGTCACTACTGGACTTACTAGGGACCTCACCAAGAGATGTGGGACAATTGCTTTACAAGCCAAACTTTCTCAAACAAAGAGAAATAACCAAAAGAAATTCCTCAACTCCTCAAGGATATGCCATTTAATCCAAAGAGAGGTTGTTACCACAACACTACTGGAGAAGGATTTTTCTTCGAATAGGATCTGTAAAAGATTCCTCCTGGGGGTACAACGCACGATAAGTGTACGCCCAACATAGATTTGGAAGCCACTTCCCAGGGATCAAAGTTCAATCTAGGAAAGAGCTAGAAAGAAACGGTCAAACAAGACTCCAACCATTGAGGATTGAACTCAAATGGGAATTTATCTTATCCAGGCGTGGAAAAGATAACTGAAACAACCACCACCCACGAGGATTGAACTCTGTGGGGAAATTAGAATTGGCGGGCATTTTATGCCTAAGGGATGACAACTCTATTAGAGAGAAGAGACAAACCCAATCATTTGGTGAAAAACACCAAAGTGGACCCGTAATAGGTAATAACCAGAGATAGCAAAAAATGCATGGATGCTATGTGTATGCTTTATGCCATGCTTGTGTTTATGTTGACAAAACAGACAAAACAAAACAGGAGATGAAATAAACATCTCGACACGGATACCTAGCCAACTTTACCAGATGGACCATCACTGGGGATGATCATAAAGATTGACAATTCCACTTCAAAGTGACCACCTTCTTTGGGAAAATAGTACTCCCCTTAAGATACAACACCAAGCTTTACTTGAGGGTCTGGCTGAATGAGTCTGATTTCTTTGTTGGAGGAGGAACCCATGGGAAACTTCCAATATCAACTGAAGTAACGACTTATTGGGGAACTTCCAGAAGACGCCATAAGAACCAAATAGCTTTGTACCCTATCTTGCATAACGATTATCACAACGAGTAATGACCCTTGTAACCAATGATCTCTCAAACTTCTCTTCCCCAGAATACATGATCTGTGAGAAGAAATTGCCAAGAGGATTTTACAGAAGAATTGACATACAAGATGCCCCAATATCTTCAAACTCTGTGAGATTCACGAATCTCAGCATAACTGCCTCAGTTTAACTGTCTTTGAGAGATTAATCTAATCTCGACTTGATTGCTTCTGATTAACTGGTCTAGAGTGGCCGACCTTGAAAGGATCTAAGAAACAACTTGTTTACAAGACCCCAAACGACGTGCCCCAGAACACATGGTCTGCAAGAAGAAATCACCAAGAGGATTTTACAGAAGAATTGACATACAAGATGCCTCAATATCTTCAAACTCTTGGAGAGGTTCACGAACCTCGACGTAACTGCCCCTATTCAATGGTACTTGCCCCACAAAGTCTCGGACTAGAAGTAACAACTGGGGAACAAACTTGCCCCTGCAACAGAGTTGCCCCAGACTAAACTGTTCTTTGAGAGCTTCATCGGCTTCTGACCTGCAGTCGTGACAAGTGATGAACAAATCTTTTAACTTGGTTGCCCCAGGCTAAGCCTCCTTTATCAAATCAAATTCCCTAGCTGACAGCGTTTGTTAGGATTCCTTTGACATTGGATTGTCTAGCAAACAATATTGTTTATTTAGCAATTGGCAAATTTCAATGTAAAATTCATGCAATCTTTTGAAAACATTTTGATGAAACACACGCGGCGGAGTGATCAAACGATCAAAGTGAAAGCGATCCAATCATTTTATGGATGATGGATAAAGTGATGAACATACACAAACATCAAAGATCATTTAGGAGTCAGGTTATCCAACCTTGCTGTAATATGCTTTCAAAACAACCTTACCTCAATTAGGTCTCTTAAGGGTTGTAACGTGGTTTGGTTCACAGCTCATGAAACAAAGGATAAAGGCTCAAAGTTATTTGTCCCACTCATCTTCATGATGAACTCCAATCCTACGCTCAGTTAACTCAAACTATACATTCAGGTTCCTACAGGCTGATAGTTGGTGATGATTCACAAATCTAAGGTAGTCACAACTCTCTTACAGTATTTGATAGCTTTTTGCTAGTTGAGGATTTCAAAGTGAAAGTTTTAAAGGTTTCCCTTTTTTATTATCCCTTACTTTTTGCCTGAACTGTTTTCTTTTAGATATACAGTCAGCGGGATGCCCTATTTTTGCCTAAGTCCCCTTCATAGGTTTTTGACTTAGCGGGCTTTTTAATTTTTCTTTTTTCTTCTTCTTCTTTTTCTTTTTTTGAGAAAGGAGGTGACTACCTAGTTTAATGGCTACGGCAGACCATCCTCATCTTTTGGATTTCGACACTTGTTTGTTGTGTGCGAAGGAAAACCTGAATGCACCACTTTTAAAGTGTCTTGTATGCATATATCTCCGAGTTAACTGAGAACTACCTGCCCCAGGTTTGAGATTTAAGGTTTGTTTTTGTAGAGAAAGAAAACTCCTACTTCTAGGCTCGAAGGGGTTAACGAGGGATTATCTTCCTTATTTCTCTGATGTTTAGGGATTTGAAACAATGCCTTACATCATCGGCAAAGTTAAATTGAAAGCATATCAATATCAGTTATGGATATAGTTCTCATCATCCTCCCCAATCTTTGCTTTAAACAACAGTTTTAGTAAAGAAATTTTTTTCATTTTTGTATTTCATAACAATGAAAAGAAGAGTGAAACGAATGGACTTAATCAAAGATGCACAAGCATTTCATTAATATTGCCAATTCAAAATGAACAACAGCTTACAAGCAATTCAAATTAAACAACAAGGGAAATACAACTGAAAATACCGAAACAAACAGAATACAACCAGCTTAGGAGAATTGATTTAACAACTTTAGTTTCCAGGCCCAAACGGGGGAACCCCTCTATCACTGATTACTTGCTCCTTCTGGTATAGAACCTTGAGAGGCCTCGTAGGTCCTTTGTCTTTTGCTTCGAGAGCTGAGACACTGATACCTGGTTTACCTTCTTGAGGTTTTAACAACTCCAACAAGCTTTGCACCTTCCACCCAAAACCTTTGCACTCTTCTACCAAATTCCCCATTGTCCCAGTATGGTACTTGAATTCACAAATCCCAATGCCAAACAAGTGTCTAGTTCATGTCCTTCAGCCCCTTTGTGAAACTCACAAGTCAAGTTTGCATTATGCCATGGTCCTGGAACAAGTTTAAGAGCTCGTGGAGTCACCAACGAATTCTGAATTAGTAGCGGATAAAGCTTACTTAGCGGCACAGGAACTGTCTTGTAGCATGCCTTGTTACTCTTGACAAGATTCTTCTTATTCGTGTTCTGGCTTCGAGAACCTTGAGGGAAAACAGCCAATGAATGCTGAGATGCTCTTTTGGTAACCACCTGACAAGGACGACGTTTTGGCGCAAGCCCAAATGCTGGTTGACTGTTGAAGCTTAGGAGATCCCTGAGCTGAGAGAGTCACCGGAAGTGATGGACTCACGACCTCTCTAGGCGCAATAGGGGGAGAATACCCTTCATTCTTCAACAAATTATGCACAGTCTCCAAAACCCAATTCATCTGATCTTTGAGGAGCCTGATTTCCTCCTTCAAGGCCTCTTGCCCTTTCAAAAGCTCTTTCATCGTTTCCTTTGGTCCAGGATGCGTGCTAGGTATCCCTCTCTAGTAGACTGGAAAAGGAACATGAGACTCAAGGCTGAGAAATGCAAATGCAAATGCAAATCTGACGACATGCTCATACAATGCAAAAAAAATTTCATGGAACTCAAAACATTCACAAACATCAAGATAGACCAAAAACTTCTTTTCATTAACCAACAATTTGAATTGCAACATGTCAGTACTTCTTACAAGAGTTTTAACCAGAGAGCTAAATAAAAGCTAACAAAAGTCCTAAAGAGGTTCTCTGGACAGGTTCGAGTTGAGCTTCTCAATCTACTTTTCCATCTGGGCTTTCTCGAGGATAAGCTTCTCCACAATTAGCTTCTACGGAGTCAACTGAGGACTAAGTGAAGATAAATCATCTGATACTTTTCT
The DNA here is from genome assembly GCA_963859935.3 of Lathyrus sativus. Lineage (NCBI taxonomy): Eukaryota > Viridiplantae > Streptophyta > Magnoliopsida > Fabales > Fabaceae > Lathyrus > Lathyrus sativus. The sequence goes on along the minus strand of OZ012741.1, from coordinate 31,514,958 downwards.
CTTCTTACAAGAGAGAACTTCTTTATTCTTCAACTGAAATTCTGCATTTTCTTCAACAACCACTTGATTTTGTGCTTCAATGCTTCTTCTTGCTTGTTGTGCTTTGTTCAAAGGGATTCCCAAACGTGTATCCTTAACAATATCTTTCTCCATGTGGTCTTTCCCTATGATTGGAAAAGGAGATTCGTCAAGAATGAGCAATCCAACCAAATAAGAGTTTTCCTTTAGTGGGTATTAGTTGATAGTCGGAAAAGTGAAACGATGATAGACTGGATCATAGAACTGGAGAAGCATGGAGAGGAGTCCATTATCCATCTTTATCTTCAACAATAACAACAGTTTCCCATATATGCTCTTGAATCTCTCTGGATTTGTCACTAAGGTACTCAACCTCTTTAGGTCATCTAAGTTAAGACTCTTGTAAGTGTACTTCAAAGTCTCTTTCTTTTACTGTCCATAACAACCTTGATGTTTACCAACCAAACTATGAGTTCCATGAAACTTCTATGACATGATGTCATGAATGCAAGAATGCACAAACACAAGTAAATGCAAAGATCACATATATGCACAAGCACAGGCCTAGGTTTAAGGGTCGAGCGTGGATCCAAGGTCTACCCATCCCCAAAAGGTATGTACTGGGGGTTTCAAACCTGTAGAACGAGGTTTTAAATGGTTCCCAGAGTCATCAACCCATCTTTCGGATATTATCAACTTCCCAAATCACTTGGTAATCGATAATATTCTCAAGAGAGTCTCGTCTAAGTGTAGTATCGCGTATCAACTATTTCGGAAATACATCCTTATAGCCACCGCACTACATCCTAGTAAGGTCAAAGTGGGGTAGAAGGTAATCTAAAAGTCCACAGTGTCATGGGCTCCTTCGTCGAAAGTAGCATTGTTTTCACGAATACTCGATCAACAATACTAAACTCTCAAAAAGGGCCTACACTGAGCGGTGGTTTCTCAAGTTAGCTTGGTCGGGAATCAACTCCCTATAAGCCTTCTTGAATATACCACCATCCTATCATAATTATGCTCAAGTCCGGTATAGGACCACCTTACCACTCAAAAGATCCCAAGATCCAATAAGCAAATATGCACAAATATACATGTAAAGCAAATATTCACAAATATAGCAAATAAACAAACAAAATAGGCTAAACCCTCAAGTTCAACAGATCCCCAGTGAAGTCGCCATTTCTGTTGCGGTGAAAATTAGATATCAAGCTATTAAATTAACTTGAATATTAATTCTTTTACAACCGAACTTTATTTTATCCAAAGGAAAGGTCTAAAGAAAGAAAAACCTTTTTCGCGATGTAACGACAACGCTTAAGAGATTCGGGGATCGGGGGTTGGTTATACCTAGGGAAGGTGTTAGCAGCCTAAGCATCTGTAGTACTCTACAGGAACCTTTTGTTTGATTGCTTGCTAAGTTTGTGATATGTACTATGGATTAGGAAAAAAGGTGTAGGTTAAACCTAAAGATATATACACTAAGTTTGCTCGCAAAGATATTGCATCTTCTGCCTACGTATCCTAACTAGGATAGAATCAGAGCAATCGTAGTTCACCTCACAAGGGATGAAGAACACTTGATTAGGATCAAGGTTCAAGGGGGAACAAACATAACTATGTTTGTGTGGAGTTTGACAAAACTCCCTAATCTAAGTTGGACACTCAAAAGGGGAAGTAAGAAATCATGACAATGATTCTTACATAGAGTTGACAAACTCTATCCTAAGGTTCTAGTTGAAGAACAATCCTAGTACAGGTGGGTTTCTTAGACTTAAATCAAAGTTCAATGGCTTCTAAACTAAGGTTAAAGTGACTTAACAAAGTCAAGGGAAGGGTGAAAGAGCTATCCATGACATGAGGGTCAATGGAAAGACTTTTCCTTTGGAAAGAAGAGAGAGGAGGCAACTTGGATGAGAACTAACAAGTTTCATCACTTGGGGAAAGTAAACATTTAACAAAGTAATAAACATGATGAAGATAAAGGCATGGTGACAACCATTAAATGAACATGTTAAAAGTAAAAACAAAAGAGGCATTGATGACAATCAAAGCAGATGATCAAGCGAGAAATGTGACGACAGATCAAGCTTAAGTGAATTCCTCAGAGGAAGCAAAATAATCATGGCAACCACCCAAAGACACAATCCTAGCATGTTGACTAACATTTAAGGACATGAGTATAAGCAAATATCACAAACATACATAAGTATGACAGGAAAGACATTCATCAGTATACGCGATAACGATCACGAAACGTAACCAACTTGCAAGTGGTCAAAAGGGATGAAAATTCAAACAAACATGGAATTTTAAAATATTACATAAAAATAGACATGAAAATAAACACAATGCAAAAATAATGGGTGCAAAATTATAACAAATGAGTGAGATATGATTTTTTAAAGGTGGGATGAAAAATGACAAAAATTAACAAAAGGGTTGCCCTCCTCAGGGGTCAAACCCAGGTTCATGGCATGCAAGGCGCTTAAGTGACAAGGTGACTACCACTGGGGTGGCTATACATCCGTTTGTAAATGCCACCCCATAAGTATATGAGGGGTGTTTCAAAACCAGGTTGGGCATAAAACAAAGTCAAAACTCAGGATTGCATTTTCATCACAACTTTCTCAAATCTTAATGTTTTTTGACAAAATTTAAGTCTAAATTGTGTAGAATTTCACAAGGAACAAAATGGAAATTTTAGTTTTTTGAAATTCTCCTTCTATTTGAAAACCCGATAGTACATGCCTTTTGGTTTTTGAAAATGCAAATTGATATGAAGCTCATGTTGCAGCTAGCTCTAAATCAAAATGATCATGCACACACACCATAAAATTGATAATGAATGATTCTAACCACAAATTTAGGTTGAAAACCAACTGTTGTGAAAAATAGTGTTCAAGTTGCAAACCATATGGACATGATGCATGATGAAGTGTATGTCATGTTTCACTCAGCTTTAAGTTCAAACAATCATGCAAACATATTACATATGAGTTAATAAGTGAGTCCAAACACATGATTACATTCAAAACAAACTGTAACTCAGATTGACACTCAAGTTGCAACTTTTAACATGAGGAGACATGATAACATGAGAATCTAATTCTAGACCAATTTAGATCAAATTAAGCATGTGTACACATCATACATATGGTATAGAGTGAGAATCAAGCAAAAATAAAGTTTTGAAACAGACTGTTATGCAAAGTGTCATTTGGAATTGCAATTATGGCATGTTCAAGGCATGAAGATATCAGTTCAAGGTTACAGCTCATTTTAGTTCAAGTCAAACATACACACATGTTGCAAATATACATTTAAGTGGATTCAAATGACCAAATTGGTGCAGAGCAAGTTTTTGTGAGAATTGGTGCTCATGCTGCTCAAATGTGCTTGTGAAGTGTGGTGTGAAGTCAGGTTTGAGTTCCAAACATTTCCAGGTCAATCAAAACATGTGTCCATGCTATAAATGTGTTATGGAGTGGATCCAAATAGGTGTTGATGTTAAAAACAGGTTAACATGAAAAATGGCATTTCAATTGCAAGTAAAACATGATATGATGCAGTTGGAGAACCTAGTCAGAATTGATGCAAAATTAGGTCATGTAAACCATATGTACATCTCACATATTTGATAATGAGTGAGTGCAAACAAAGAAACCAGACCAGAATGCTTTGGAATGCAAAGTGAGGTGTATGCTGCAAATTGGCTTTTATTGTAATGCAGTAGGATGTTCAAATTCAATTTCAAGCACATTTTGACCATATGAATCACATACACATCTCTCATATATACAAACAAGTGGATTCAAACAAGGAAAATGGTTCAAACATGGCTGATATGAAACTTGGTGAGTTAAGTGCAAGTTTTGTGAAGTGAGATGCATGAACATGTTCAATTTCTGTTCAAAGCAATTTCAGACCAATTCAAACACATACACATCTTATATTCATGATATTGAGTGGATTCAAACACCAAAATAAGTTGGAAACATACTGTCATGAAAAGTGATTCACAAAATGCAAGTTGGCATGAAAATGAGGCATGAGATATGAATTTTCAGTTCCACATACTTTCTGATTCAATTAATCACACACATAGCATGCTTACATGATATTGAGTAAGTTCAAACACAATTTGGGGCTAACATGGGACTGTCATGAAAAATGAGGGTTTGAGTGAAAACTTGGCCATTTTGATACAAGACATGAAAAATGCAGTTCATCATTTTAAGCACTATTTACCAAATTAACTCCACACACATATTGAATGCATGATGTTGGATGAATTTGAGCACAAATTTAACCATCTATAGGCCTGAGATCACAGCTGGTATATTCATGGTAGAGTTTGATACAAGACATGACATACTTCCAACATAATGAACCAAAATGCTAGAACATGAAATTATGGTGCAAAGCAAAGATGTAGTGTTTACATACCTCTAGTAGAGTGTGTTGAGTAGATTAAAACACCAAGAAACCCAGAGGAACTTCCAAATAACACTAGCTTTGAAGCTTTCTTCTTTTTGAAGCAAGAATGCAATCCTTGTGACAGTTGGAGAAATAAACTCCACCAATGATCTTTAACACTTTAGAGAGTTGAGAAATGATATATGAGAGTTTTTTGAGTGATTAGAACACCAAGCAAATGCATAGAACAAGTTTTGGCTGATTTTGTGGCTTTTGGTCAAAGTAACTTGGTATGGAAGTTGACTTTTTGAATGGTGAGGTTTTGGAATGGTTTAAGGTCTTGAACACCTTCTATATCATATTTATAGATTGTGTGGATGATTGTTGGGGTGTTTGAATGTAGAGAACTGAGTTTGGCAGCAAAACTTCCAAGACAGATTTTTGGTGGTTTTTGACAATTTTGTGATTTTGGTGATTTTTGAAGTAACATGTGAAAGAGTGAGAGCTTTGTGTTTCTCTGGTTTTTAGAAGAGTTCTTGTGTATCAAATGAAGTGATGAGGGCTCCCTTTTATAGGCAAGTGAAGAGAGGGGGCAGATTTGGAGATTTCTTCACATGAAAGAAAGGTTTTACACCTTTGGATCAAACCTCCACAAAGGGGTTTCCTTGGCTGATAGGTAAGCCCAATAGTCAAGTAAAATGATGATTTTGAAAGGGCTAAATGCAGGCTAGAGGCATAGCTTGATGGCTGTTTGCAGATTCACCTTTCCACCTCATGCTTGCTTTATGATTTCAAAGGCAAGTTGTAAAGCCACTTGCAAGTTTGGCTAATTCCATCTCCTCTGCATTTTCTTCACATTTCTATGCTTCAAACCCTCTACATATCAGAAACAACAAGATCCAAAGGCTGAGTTTGGTCAGATTTGAGGAAAGAATGATTTCTTGAAATTTTGACAATGTGGGACTAAAGTTTGAAAACACCAACTTGCCATACCCATAACTTTCAGCTCATAAATCCTTTTGAGATGTGTTAGTACTTTTTAGAAAACCCTCAAATATCTATAAAACATTCATGCCTTCATGAGTTTCAATTTCCCAAAGGAACTTGGTCAAAAAGTCTCTCAAAGTTGCTAAAAAATAAGCTTAAAAGTGAAATTTCTTTTAAGTCTTTTTCCCTTCTAGAAATGAATTTGATCATAACTCCAAACCTATGCATTTTCTGATCATGGAATACTTAGGGACTTTTTTAGGATTTATCAAGAGCTTTCCAATGAGCTTTGAACCACTTCATTTGGATGTGTGGTTAAGGAGTTATGGTCTTGCCCCTTTCGAAACCCTAATTCCCGACTTTTGGGATTACTCCTCAACCCTTGATCCAATTGTCATGAAATTTTATGGGTAGATGCAATATGTCATTAGGAACATTTTTGATTCACATCTTGAGGTCAGATTCCTTATTGTTGAAGAGTTGACGTTTCGGTCAACCGAACGATCGATCGGCGGCTACCGAGTCGACTGTTGATGCTCTGGACCTCTTGAGACTTTGAAACTTCTTGAATGGACTTTACCAAGCCATATTAAAATTATGTACCACAATCCCATCATTATGACACCTTTTAAATCAAAAGTCAACCACAGTTGACTTTTTCTTGCTTGAAAAACCCTAATCGGGTATCCTAGATTTCACTGCTTTTGATTCCTAGGTAACAACCTCAAATTGGATTCGTGCTTGATCCAATGGAATACTCCTGATGATGTGGAGATCCAATCTCAAAGAAAACGAATCCAAAACATTGACCGGTCAACCCTCGAAACCTCGATTTCGGCTGTATAAAACCCTGATTCTCCTGTAACTTGACAAAGACCACTTGGAAAGGGTTAAGGTTAGATAAATATGTGAACATGCTCTTAAAATGATGATGAAGATCTAAGGGGTCAAAATTTGGGGTATGACATAAGCGGACACATATCTAAATAACAAGAAAATAAGCGGGCCATGTAAAACATGAAAGAATAATAAAAAACGAAAATATTTAAAAATGGGTAGGACAAATTTAGGGTATGACACCAGGGAGATTGTGAAGTTTCTGGAAAATACGCCAGAACTTTTTTTAAATTAATGCAGAGTTAGGATGAACCTCTCGGGGACGAGCGATGAAGCCCCTAGGGACGTATAATAGTTTTGGATGGACCTCTTGGGGACAAGCGATGAAGCCCCCGGGACGTAGGATAGTTTTGGATGAACTTCCCAGGGATGTAGGAATAACGCACCAGGGACTCGATGAACGTCTCGGGGGTCCGTGCTAGCCTGTCGACTTTGAGGGAAGGGGCCCTGCCCCTAGGGGTGCCCCCATTTTCGCCATTTCACTTGATCTGCGGTGGAAGGGTGGATTTGATCTGGAATGTCGAATTCACCAATTTCCTCTGCTTTTCAGGTGAAGATGGCTGCTTGGATAAAGGGGGTTATTGAAATTGACGACGAGCCTGATTCCCCGGTGGCACAGGCTGGTGAAGAGCAAAGACGGACTGCCACGGATTGGGCCGGGGAGGAGACCAGCCCCTGAGTTTCTCTACTCGCTTTGCCATGGACGAGTCTGACGCCTATGCTACGATCAAGAACTGCTGTGAGGGTTCCCCCTTGAACTGGAAGGTGTACAAATCACAAGCAAACCATCGAATATGCTCAGCCTTTAAGGGGATGGGGTTACCTATGTATGAGTTTACTTTCCGGGAAGCGGGATTGCGTCTGCCCTTCACTGACTTCTAACTGAGAGTTTTTTGACTGGCTGCGGCTGGCGCCCTTGCAACTACATCCCAATGTAATCGCATTCGTGCGGGTGTACGAGCTCATCTGTCGACATCTCAACATCGGGGCCACTCTCACCCTTTTCTTCCGCATCTTCTACCTTCAAAGACAAACATTTGATGGTCGACACCCAACTGGGTGTCTTTGAAGCAACCGATGAGACTTTTCCGGGCATATTTGGATTCTATATGAACTTTCAAGGACCAGTATTAAGTTGTCAAGCCCGTCACTCACACGATGGTGGAATCGCTTTTCAACCTCGAGGTCCGAGAAAAAGACGGGCAACTAGATGAAGGCTTAGTGCCAAAGTTTCCGCTGATTTGGATGGAGGAGCATTTCAACAAGGGCACGAACAACTACATAATACGGGCGAGCTCCTTGGATTCCGACGACCAGACGGCCTATCAAAAGCTGGTCACACTTGTCGCCAGCTTCACCCCTGCAGAGTGTGTGATGCTGAACGAGAATTTTATCCTCGACTTAAACGGGGAGATTCTTAGGAAGTCGCGGTTGATCAACACGAAGGCCCTCCTCGAGCGAGCGTCCGATGAGGAAGGCATGCGTTTCTAGGTAGTGCGACCGCTTTTCGCTTGGGCCTTCTTTGTGCATTCGTTGTTGGTTTGCGGTTTACTGACTTGTTTATTTTTCTTTTGTAAGATAAATGTCGAGCATGTAGGAGCGTGAGAAGAGGTTGGCAGCCATCAGAGGTGCGAAGAAAGCTGGTAAAGGGAGAGTTTCCCAGGTACAACACATGCCAGGTCCTGATCAGGGGCCCGGTGGCTCCTCCTCTTTCCCCCAGGGCAGCCAGTCCCCATCCTCACAGGGGACATCTAAGAGGTCGCAGGTTAACGAGCCCGAGACCGTCGACCTCACCAAGGGCAATGCTGAGGAGAGGTTATTGCTCCCGTCGTGTCATCTGCAATCCGCTTTCTTCTCTAGGGCCAACTCCACGGTTGTGGGTGCCGTTGAGACCAAAGCTATTCTGGGTGCTAACCGGAAGACGAGGAAGAAGGCTCTGACGAAGGACCTGGCCGCGGTGATGCGGGTCTTCGATACGGCTTTGGTCCTCAATGATGAGGCCTGCTCTTCCACCGACCTATCCAAATTATAGGACGACCTTGCGACCTTCGAGGCAGAAAGGAACAAACTGGTGGATGATCTCGACTAGGCCAAAGAAAAGAGTGTTGCCCAAGTTAAGCTCCATGCCAAGGTGGAAAAGCAGTTGAAGGCTGCTGGTGAAGAGAGGACGAGACTCTTGGTGCAGATTGTAGAGTTGGAGGCGGCTTTCGAGCCTGTGGAGGACGTGACTGCTGAGGAGAAGCTCATGGCATCTCAGGCGACTCTAGTATCGAGGATCTGGCAGCTCGAGCAGGACTGTGTGGGGGGCCTTGAGGTGGGCTACGATAGTGCCTGGAGCAGCTCCGGATCGTGAACCCGAACATTTAGTTCATCACCAAAGGGACGGGGCCCTTTCATCAGGTCATCGAGGGTCGCACTGGGAACCGTAGAGGAAGATGACGGCCCAATCGAGGTGGGAGATGAGTAGGAGGAGAATGAAGCCTCTTAGTGTTGTAGTGTTTCTGTCTTTCTGGCATGTGTGCCTACTTTTGATGTATCTGTTTCTGGCCTGCGTGTGATTCTTGTAATTCTTGAACAATGGGCTCTGCCTACTATTTTTTGGGAATGTACTAACTTTACTTTTATGCTGCGTGTGCTTTATTTTCTATGTTTCCTTGTTTTCTATGTATGAATTGCATTTCTGTTTATTTTCTTGCTCGACCTATTTTATGGCCGACCGTGTGGGGAATTGGTCGGGTGATCGGAATTAGTATCCGATTGATGATGGGGCCAAGATCTCAATCAAGGTCTTTGCCTGAGCGTGAACTTCCCATCGCGAGATAGGTGTTTTGTCTTAATGTTACCACAGCGGTGGAGCTCGGTTGAGGGGTCCCCGCTGGATCAAGGGTCTTTCCCGCACACACAAAGGGATGACTCTTATCTTTTTGTTTTAAAATTAGGAGTCGCATTTGTACCGTGTCGCGCCCCTGTGGTCGCGACACCAATGGGTCGCGGGCAGTATCTAACTGTATTGTGTCAGAGGGAGGTGACACTTCTTTGACCTTTTTGGCTTCGCAGGTCTCTAGTCGAGGAACCTCACCTCTCCGGGTGTACTCCTTCAGGTGCCCTTCTTTAATTAAGATTCTGATTGCATCCTTGAGGTGGATGCAATCCTCCGTGACATGTATATGACTCCGGTGAAACCTGTAACACCCATTTTAATTATTTAGTCACTTTATTATTATTTTAAAAATTATATGTTGGTGTGCCCTTTGGTGGGGGTGTATTTGATGATGTTTGGTGGGTGTCCCTAATGTGGGAGGACTATTGGTGATATTTTGGTGTGAAATATAGTAATATAGAAATAATAGTAACATTGGTGGGGGTGTTATTATTATTATTATATTTATTATATTTGTTACTATTATTAATATTATTATTATTTTGGTGAAATAATAATATTAGTATTATTATATTATTATTATATTATTTTTATTAATATTATTATTATTATTGGTGTGATAATATTATTATTATTATAATTATAATTATTGTTGGGTGTATCACTATTATTATTATTATGTTGAATATTACTATAATATTATAATAGTATTATATTATATTATATTATTATTATTATTATAATGATTATTATAATTATTATTATTAGAATTATTATTGGGAATATTAGTGGTTGGAATAAGTAAAATAAGAGGTGAAAGAGTTATTGGGAAGTTAGAATGGAAATATGAAAAGTCACGATAGAAACCGTGAGGAAGGAAATATGAAGGGGTAGCAAGGAGATATTAGAAAAGTTGGAATGGAGAGGAAAGGGATTACCATAGGCGTGGGATATTGGTGTGATAATAATAATAGTATTATTATTATTATTATTATTACTATTATTATTATTAGTGTTATTATTATTAAAAGTATTATTATGATTATTGGAGAGATAATAATATTATTATTATTGTTATTATTAATAGTATTATTATTATTAAGATTATTATTATTATTATCATTATTATTATTATTAGAATTATTAATATTATTATTATTATTATTATTATTATTATTATTATTATTAATATGTGGTATTATTAATATTAGTAAGATTATATTAGTATTATTATTATTATTAAGATTATTAATATTATATTATTTTATTAGTTATTATTATTGGGATTAGAATAATTAAAAAGGGAAATAGAATATGAGGGGTTAGGAGAGTTACGATACATTTTAGAAAATTGAGAAAAAAGAGCGATAGAAAGAGAGAAGAGGAAAGAACGAGGAAAGTGAAAAAGAACGAAGGAAAAAGGGAACGAAGAACGGAAGAGGAAGGAGAAGGACAAGAGACCAATTCTAGGAGGAATTCTATCGATCGACCAATTGTCAAGGTAAGGGGGGAGAAATTTGATTGGGAATGGTTTATACATGTATAGGGTAGAGGGGATTCCTTAACCCCGTAGGAATTTATCGTTATATAAAGTTTTATATTGGCATGCTATGATTATTGTTAAGGTTGGGGGATTGATGAATGATGATGATGCATTTTGGGGTATATATATATGGTGATGATGTTACTGTAGTATTGATCCATTTTGTTGGATTGTTGATGTTACTGTAGTGTTGATAGTAACTAGGAATATAAAGCTGATGAGATTATGTGTTGTTACCGTAGTGTTGGCAATGACAGTGATTATAGCTTTGGGAAAAGTTATGTGTTGTTTCCCTATAGTGTCGTTAATGACTATGGTTAGGACCTTGGTGAGATTCAGAGTGACTCTGAAGTGTCGGTAATGTACCGTAATGTCGGTTCTAGAGTAGAAATTATAGGATAATTGGTAAGTATAATATCTATTGGCATGTTTGTGATTGTGGATTGATGTTGATGAATTATTGATTTTGGTGTATAGGCTGAGGTGTTGGTTTAGGGAGGTTCTGAGTAACCTCAGAGACTTTTGGTGAGATGTCTGAATTGGTCTCGTGTGATCCTTCTAGCCTTGCTGTAGTGTGAAAATGATGAGTATGGGATATAACTTGTGTACTTGGGGATAGTACGCGTTTCCCTTAATATTGTTGGTGAGCAATTAGTAATGTATATGTGTGTAGTGATCAGTAGGATCGTGTATCCCCGAGTGGGGGGGGGGGGGACGTAGTTATATCCGGTGTGATAGTATGAATTCGTTTACTATCTGATTGATTTATATGGTGTTGGTGTAATATATCTATACATATGCATTGTTGTATGATGATATGATCAGGAGGATCGTGTGCACTTAGCGTGCCAGAATATAATAATTATGCATTGGTGTCTTGCATATCATGGTGTTTTGGTGGGATGAATCATGTCTCAGGAGGAGCGTAAGTGATTCATCCGTACTCCTTTGTGGAGAATGGTGGGGGATAGATCATGTCTCAGGAGGAGCGTAAGTGATCTATCCAGGTTCGATTGAATGAACCAATGAGTCGGTACCGCATGCATGGTGTTGAGTTGCATAATTGCATTATAATATGTTATATTGTAATTTGAACAGTAGGTTCGTTATATGGTGTTGTTGGGGTGAATAATTGATGTGTTGGTGTGTTTTACTGCCTTATTACATGTATTACATTACCATTATATTTTTGATCATGATTTCTCACCCCTTGTTGTTGTTGTGGTCTGTGCTTCTTCGGAAGTACAGATAATCCAGGTGCTTAGCTAGCTTGGATATTGGTGTGACTGTCGAGTCTAGGATGCTCTGATACGTAGCACGGGACTTGGGCATTTTTATTGTTTCATGTTGAACTCCTATTTTTTTCCTGCGAACGTATCAAAATTTTTATTTAATTGTATTATTTAAATATTCCGCTGTATTTGGAGAAAAACCTTTTTATAAGGAAACGTGATTTTTATGTGATATCCCACTTGGGAAGGAAACTCTGATTTTTATTATGTTATTCATATTTTATTTGTTTTGGGAAGTGGGGTGTTACAATTGGTATCAAAGCAGGTCGGTCCGTCCGGCCAGTGTTGTTGAGTCGAGTTGAGTCTGTCCTTTATGATGTAGTTGAATATCTTTTAACTTGGTGTTGCTATGTTTGAGCAGTATGGCAGGAAGGAACGATGCTGCATTGGCTGCTGCTATGCAAGCAATGGCGCAGGCAGTTGCTAATCAGAATCAAACTGCAGATGCCCAATTCAGGAGTTTGGCGCAGTTTCGGAGCAACAAGCCACCAACGTTTGAAGGAGGAATTCTGGACCCAGAAGCTGCTCAGAAGTGGCTGAAGGCAATTGAGAAGATCTTCAGAACGATGGAATGTACTGATGAGCAGAAGGTGAGATTTGGTACTCACATGCTGGAAGGTGAGGCTGAAGCCTGGTGGGACAATAGTCGCCAAAGATTGGAAGCTGCTGGAACCGCCATTACTTGGGAGGTGGTTCGGAAGGGTTTTTTGGAAAAGTATTTTCCAGAAGATATTCGCAGTGCTAAGGAAATTGAATTCTTAGAGTTGAAGCAGGGTAGTATGACGGTAGCGGAGTATGCTGCTAAATTTGAGGAGCTAGTGCAGTATTGTCCTCACTATAATGTGGAGGGGGCGATGACTTCTAAGTGCTTAAAGTTTGAGAATGGACTGCGTCCAGAGATTAAGTTGGGAATTGCTTGTCAGAAGATCAGGAGCTATCCTGAGCTAGTAAGTAGGAGCAGGATATATGATAACGATAACCGAGCTAGGATTGCGCACTACAAAGCTGTTAATGACCGTAAGGGTAAGCAAAGGTTTAGTGGTACTCCTTATAGTGTTGCTGCTGATAAGGGAAAACGTAAAGCTGTTGTTGATAAGAAGCCTAGAGATGGGAGAGCATCTGCTGAAGGGAAATGTTTTCGGTGCGGTGGTATAGGACACCGTGCTAATGATTGTCCTAATGAAGCCAAGAAGTGTTTTAAGTGTGGGAAACCAGGTCATGTGATAGCTGACTGCAGAGCAACCATGCCAACCTGTTATAACTGTGGTGAGAAGGGTCATATCAGTACACATTGTGAGAAGCCGAAGAAGCCTCAGACGTCTCCGGCTGGTGGAAAAGTGTTTGCTTTGGCAGGAACTCAAGCTGCCAGTGATGAGCGTGTTATCAAAGGTACTTGTATTATCAATAATATTCCTTTGATTGCTATTATTGATACGGGTGCAACACACTCGTTTATTTCTGTGGATTGTGTGGAGAGAATAGGATTGGTGCCGTCTACTCTGGAGAGACGAATGACTATTGAGACACCCTCTATAGGTTCAGTGACTACTTCTTTGGTATGCCTGAAGTGTCCGCTGACTATTTTCGGTAGAGAATTTGAAGTGGATTTGATTTGTCTACCACTTGGTAAATTGGATGTTATTCTGGGTATGAACTGGTTAGAGTTCAACCGAGTCTACATCGACTGTTTTCGGAAGGAATTGTTGTTCTTGACCCCTGAAGAGGAAGCTTTAGCAAGTTCTTTGTCTAATAAAGAATTGAGGGCCTTGTTGGAAGATGAAACTAGAGTGTTTGCTTTATTTGCAACTTTATCGGTGGATAGCAAAGTGTCAATGGAGGAATTGGCAGTGGTGAATGAATTTCCGGAAGTGTTTCCTGACGACATTACGGAATTGCCTCCGACGCGAGAAGTGGAATTTGGTATTGATCTTGTTCCTGGTACGAGGCCTATTTCTATGGCACCGTACAGGATGTCTGCAGTGGAATTGGCTGAGTTGAAGTCTCAGATTGGAGAATTGTTGGATAGAAAGTTTATTAGGCCAAGTGTATCGCCGTGGGGAGCTCCAGTGTTGTTGGTGAAGAAGAAGGATGGTAGTATGCGTTTGTGCATCGATTACCGTCAGTTGAATAAAGTGACGATTAAGAATAAGTATCCTCTCCCGAGGATTGATGATTTGATGGACCAGCTGGTGGGAGCTCGTGTGTTTAGTAAGATTGACTTAAGGTCGGGTTATCATCAAATAAGAGTAAAAGAAGGTGATATTCAGAAGACTGCTTTTAGAACTCGATATGGACATTATGAATATGCTGTAATGCCGTTTGGAGTGACTAATGCGCCGGGAGTATTTATGGAGTATATGAACAGAATTTTCCATTCTTATTTGGATCAATTCATTGTAGTGTTTATTGATGATATATTAATTTATTCTAAATCTGATGAAGAACATGCAGGACATTTGAGAATTGCCTTGCAAGTGTTGAAGGAAAATAAACTATTTGCTAAATTGTCAAAGTGTGACTTCTGGTTGAGGAAAGTGAGTTTCTTGGGGCATGTAATATCTGAAGATGGAATAGCGGTGGATCCGTCAAAAGTAAGTGCGGTATTGCAGTGGGAACCGCCGAAGACAGCGACAGAAATTAGGAGCTTTCTGGGTTTAGCTGGTTATTACCGCAGGTTTATTGAAGGGTTCTCTAATTTGGCGTTGCCATTAACTCAGTTGACGAGAAAGAACCAAGTTTTCGTATGGGACGCTGCTTGTGAAGAAAGTTTTGAAGAGTTGAAAAAGAGATTGACTACGGCACCGGTGTTAGTGTTACCGACTCCGAGTGAACCGTTTGTGGTGTACTGTGATGCGTCTAAGATGGGATTAGGAGGAGTTCTTATGCAGAATGGTAAGGTAGTAGCATATGCTTCGCGGCAACTGAGAGTGCATGAGCGAAATTATCCTACTCATGATCTTGAGTTAGCTGCGGTTGTTTTTGTGTTGAAAATTTGGAGGCATTACCTGTATGGTTCAAGATTTGAAGTGTTTAGTGATCATAAGAGTCTGAGATACCTGTTTGATCAGAAAGAGCTGAATATGAGGCAGAGAAGATGGTTGGAATTTTTGAAGGATTATGACTTCAGTTTGAGTTATCATCCAGGAAAGGCCAATGTAGTGGCAGATGCTTTGAGTAGGAAAGCAATTCACATGGCAGCTCTGATGGTGAAAGAAATTGAGTTAATTGAACAATTTAGAGATTTGAGCATGGTTTGTGAGACTACTGCAGATAGTGTAATGTTGGGTATGTTGCAGGTAAATAATGACTTCTTGGATAAGATTAGAGAAAATCAGAAGTTGGATGTGAAATTGGTAGATTTGATGCCTGGAGTAGGAAGTGACTCCGATAGTGACTTTAAATTGGATAGTACAGGTGTGTTGAGATTTAGAGGCAGGATTTGTGTACCAGATAATGAGGAATTAAAAAAGTCAATTTTGCGTGAAGGACACCGTAGTAATCTGAGTATTCATCCTGGAGCTACGAAGATGTATCATGATTTAAAGAAATTATTTTGGTGGTCTGGTATGAAAAGAGACATTGCTCAATTTGTTTATGCCTGTTTGACGTGTCAGAAATCGAAGGTAGAACACCAGAGACCTTCTGGATTTATGCAACCGTTGGAAATTCCGGTTTGGAAATGGGATTGCATTTCTATGGACTTTGTTACAGGATTGCCAAATACGGCGAGAGGTTTTGATGCTATATGGGTGATTGTGGATCGGTTAACGAAGTCTGCACACTTTGTGCCAATTAATATTAGTTTTCCGTTGACGAAGCTGGCGGAGATTTATATTCGAGTAATTGTGAAGTTACATGGTGTTCCGTCCAGTATTGTGTCGGATAGAGATCCGAGGTTTACTTCAGAATTTTGGAAGAGCTTGCAAGAAGCTTTGGGTACTAAGTTGAAATTAAGTTCAGCTTATCATCCACAAACTGATGGTCAATCGGAAAGGACTATTCAGTCGCTTGAGGATTTATTAAGAGCTTGTGTATTGGAAAAGGGTGGTGCGTGGGACACTCATTTATCATTGATTGAATTCACGTACAATAATAGTTACCATTCGAGTATTGGAATGGCACCCTTTGAAGCTTTGTATGGGAGGAGGTGTAGGACTCCTCTGTGTTGGTATGAGACCGGTGAGAGTGTGGTGCTTGGACCAGAAATTGTTCAGCAGACTACTGAGACGATTCAGATGATTCGTGAGAAAATGAAAGTGTCTCAGAGTAGGCAGAAGAGTTATCATGATAATCGGAGGAAAGAGTTGGAATTCTGTGTAGGTGATCACGTATTCCTAAGAGTTAACCCGATGACTGGTGTGGGTCGGGCGTTGAAGTCCAAGAAGCTGGATCCTAAGTTTATTGGACCTTATGAAATTTTGCAAAGAGTTGGTGTTGTGGCCTATAGGGTGGCGTTGCCGCCGGAGTTGTCGAATCTACATGATGTGTTTCATGTGTCGCAATTGCGAAAATATGTTTCTGATCCATCTCATGTGATTCAGAGAGATGATGTTCAGGTTCGGGAGAATCTTACTATTGAGACGATGCCGTTGAGGATCGAGGACCGTAAGATGAAACAGCTCCGAGGGAAAGAGATACCTTTGGTGAAGGTAGCTTGGGGAGGTGCTGCAGGAGGCAGTGTGACCTGGGAGTTGGAAAGCAGGATGCGAGAAGCGTATCCGGAGCTATTTCCATCAGGTAATTTTCGAGGACGAAAATAATTAAAGTGGGGGAGAGTTGTAACACCCATTTTAATTATTTAGTCACTTTATTATTATTTTAAAAATTATATGTTGGTGTGCCCTTTGATGGGGGTGTATTTGATGATGTTAGGTGGGTGTCCCTAATGTGGGAGGACTATTGGTGATATTTTGGTGTGAAATATAGTAATATAGAAATAATAGTAACATTGGTGGGGGTGTTATTATTATTATTATATTTATTATATTTGTTACTATTATTAATATTATTATTATTTTGGTGAAATAATAATATTAGTATTATTATATTATTATTATATTATTTTTATTAATATTATTATTATTATTGGTGTGATAATATTATTATTATTATAATTATAATTATTGTTGGGTGTATCACTATTATTATTATTATGTTGAATATTACTATAATATTATAATAGTATTATATTATATTATATTATTATTATTATTATAATGATTATTATAATTATTATTATTAGAATTATTATTGGGAATATTAGTGGTTGGAATAAGTAAAATAAGAGGTGAAAGAGTTATTGGGAAGTTAGAATGGAAATATGAAAAGTCACGATAGAAACCGTGAGGAAGGAAATATGAAGGGGTAGCAAGGAGATATTAGAAAAGTTGGAATGGAGAGGAAAGGGATTACCATAGGCGTGGGATATTGGTGTGATAATAATAATAGTATTATTATTATTATTATTATTACTATTATTATTATTAGTGTTATTATTATTATTATTATTAAAAGTATTATTATGATTATTGGAGAGATAATAATATTATTATTATTGTTATTATTAATAGTATTATTATTATTAAGATTATTATTATTATTATCATTATTATTATTATTAGAATTATTAATATTATTATTATTATTATTATTATTATTATTATTATTATTAATATGTGGTATTATTAATATTAGTAAGATTATATTAGTATTATTATTATTATTAAGATTATTAATATTATATTATTTTATTAGTTATTATTATTGGGATTAGAATAATTAAAAAGGGAAATAGAATATGAGGGGTTAGGAGAGTTACGATACATTTTAGAAAATTGAGAAAAAAGAGCGATAGAAAGAGAGAAGAGGAAAGAACGAGGAAAGTGAAAAAGAACGAAGGAAAAAGGGAACGAAGAACGGAAGAGGAAGGAGAAGGACAAGAGACCAATTCTAGGAGGAATTCTATCGATCGACCAATTGTCAAGGTAAGGGGGGAGAAATTTGATTGGGAATGGTTTATACATGTATAGGGTAGAGGGGATTCCTTAACCCCGTAGGAATTTATCGTTATATAAAGTTTTATATTGGCATGCTATGATTATTGTTGAGGTTGGGGGATTGATGAATGATGATGATGCATTTTGGGGTATATATATATGGTGATGATGTTACTGTAGTATTGATCCATTTTGTTGGATTGTTGATGTTACTGTAGTGTTGATAGTAACTAGGAATATAAAGCTGATGAGATTATGTGTTGTTACCGTAGTGTTGGCAATGACAGTGATTATAGCTTTGGGAAAAGTTATGTGTTGTTTCCCTATAGTGTCGTTAATGACTATGGTTAGGACCTTGGTGAGATTCAGAGTGACTCTGAAGTGTCGGTAATGTACCGTAATGTCGGTTCTAGAGTAGAAATTATAGGATAATTGGTAAGTATAATATCTATTGGCATGTTTGTGATTGTGGATTGATGTTGATGAATTATTGATTTTGGTGTATAGGCTGAGGTGTTGGTTTAGGGAGGTTCTGAGTAACCTCAGAGACTTTTGGTGAGATGTCTGAATTGGTCTCGTGTGATCCTTCTAGCCTTGCTGTAGTGTGAAAATGATGAGTATGGGATATAACTTGTGTACTTGGGGATAGTACGCGTTTCCCTTAATATTGTTGGTGAGCAATTAGTAATGTATATGTGTGTAGTGATCAGTAGGATCGTGTATCCCCGAGTGGGGGGGGGGGGACGTAGTTATATCCGGTGTGATAGTATGAATTCGTTTACTATCTGATTGATTTATATGGTGTTGGTGTAATATATCTATACATATGCATTGTTGTATGATGATATGATCAGGAGGATCGTGTGCACTTAGCGTGCCAGAATATAATAATTATGCATTGGTGTCTTGCATATCATGGTGTTTTGGTGGGATGAATCATGTCTCAGGAGGAGCGTAAGTGATTCATCCGTACTCCTTTGTGGAGAATGGTGGGGGATAGATCATGTCTCAGGAGGAGCGTAAGTGATCTATCCAGGTTCGATTGAATGAACCAATGAGTCGGTACCGCATGCATGGTGTTGAGTTGCATAATTGCATTATAATATGTTATATTGTAATTTGAACAGTAGGTTCGTTATATGGTATTGTTGGGGTGAATAATTGATGTGTTGGTGTGTTTTACTGCCTTATTACATGTATTACATTACCATTATATTTTTGATCATGATTTCTCACCCCTTGTTGTTGTTGTGGTCTGTGCTTCTTCGGAAGTACAGATAATCCAGGTGCTTAGCTAGCTTGGATATTGGTGTGACTGTCGAGTCTAGGATGCTCTGATACGTAGCACGGGACTTGGGCATTTTTATTGTTTCATGTTGAACTCCTATTTTTTTCCTGCGAACGTATCAAAATTTTTATTTAATTGTATTATTTAAATATTCCGCTGTATTTGGAGAAAAACCTTTTTATAAGGAAACGTGATTTTTATGTGATATCCCACTTGGGAAGGAAACTCTGATTTTTATTATGTTATTCATATTTTATTTGTTTTGGGAAGTGGGGTGTTACAAAACCAGGAGTATTTGAATTTGTCCACTTTGGGCTTCGGGGGTGTTAGTTTCGGGAAACGGACCCCGCCCCTCTGGAATTTGAATTGATACACTCGGACAAGATGCGCACATGGGGAGCTGTGAGCAGCGTGTACTCAATGAATTGGCCCGCTGGTCCTCTCTGCTCACAGGGTCGGTCTTCTCTTCTTCTTTCTCCTCTTCGTCGAGGAGGAGTGACCTCTTCTTCTTTGTCACTAACATCTCTTTCTTTTCTTCGTTGGAATGTAGTTTACTTATCTCTTAACAACACGGACAGATGGATTGATCCAAATTCCCTCGTTATGATCATTTCTAATATATAAGATTCCTTCTCAACATCAACATCACGCTTGTCTCCAATGTTTTCATCGATTACTTTGTTGGAAAAAAGAACTATAGACCCTTCCGTACTTGTCAGATCAGTGACATAGAACACTTGTTTAGCTTGCGTGGCTAGAATAAAAGGCTCATCTTTATACCCCACCTTATTAAGATCCACTTGCAAAAATCCTGAGTTATCCATTCGTATGCCACTATTATTTTCAACCCACTTGCATCCAAAGATAGGAATCTGAAACTTCTCATAATCAAACACCCAAATGCGCTCGATAACCCCCAAAATACGACAGATTTGCATAATAGGGTTTAAGTCCTTCACACTTGAAATGTGCATTGCTTCGGCAAGCACGATGACACCACTATTTTGCATTGTACTTTTATCATCTTGTTCTTTGGTATAAAATGTGTATCCATTAATTGTGTATGCGCTATTAGAAAACACATGCAAACTTGGACCATATGCTAAACATCTCAACCTTTCTGTTATTAAAGCGGGATCAGAATAAAACTTTGACAAAATATGATCCTTGAACCATGTTATAAAACTTCGATTGTGCTCACGTACTATCCAATTTTCATTTCTATTTAGATTTAAACCTCGGAGAACGTCCTTGTGCATTTCAATATACGGCTCAACCTCAATGTCATTGTGCAGAACATACAAATGCACTTGCTCCAGTTCATCCCTTGAAACTGTCACAACTTTATTTCCAATTAACTGTTTTCCTACTATTTTTTCAACAACATGAGATTTTGGGAGGCCAGTGGATTGAACATTGGACAAATATTCAGTACAAAACTCAATCGTTTCTTCAACAATGTATCGTTCAACAATACAACCCTCTGGTCGACTTCAGTTTTTCACATACCCTTTCAATATTTTCATATAACGTTCAACAGGGTACATCGATCTCATATAAGTTGTTCCACACAGTTGTGTCTCTTTCACAAGATGTACCATTATGTCAAAAAATGATGGAGGAAAATACATTTCAAGCTCACACAAAGTAATAACTATTTCTTTTTGCAATGTTGGTAAGATCGTAGGATCGATCACCTTACTACAAATTGACCTAAAGAAAAAACACAATTTAGTTATTGCACTTCTCACTTTTTCTGAAAAAATAGAACGTATACCTAATGGTAGAAAGTGTTTCATTATAACATGGCAATCATGTGTATAGAAACAAGTTTTCTAATATCTGAAGAGTATCCTTCTGGAACTTTAACTTCACTCAGAAACTTACACAATATATTTTTATCCTTTCTAGATAAAGTATAAGCAGCAGGTGGTAGATATGTTCGATTTCATTTCTTCAAGGGTCCTAATTCATTTCTTATTCCCATTGCTACCAAGTCCTTTCTTGCTTTAAGGCCATCCTTAGACTTTCCTTGTATATTGAGTAGCGTACCAATAACACTTTCAAATACATTTTTTTCAATATGCATAACATCAAGAAAATGCCTTACATACAACGACTTCCAATATGGCAACTCAAACAAAATTGACCTCTTCTTCCACCCACGCATGACAATCGTATGAGAAAAAGGCTTGCCAAACTTAGTACTCACATCTTTCACCTTTTCAAATATTTGTTCGCCGGTCAATGTAGGTGGAGCTCTACATTATTCTGAATTTCCATTGAATGCTTTTCTCCATCCACGGTAGTGATGATTAGAATTTAAGAATCTACGATGACCAAGAAAGACATTCTTCTGACCAAATTCCAATCGCGTCCAATCTGTGTTTTCCTCACAGATAGGACACGCTCATTGACCTTTAATGCTATACCCCGATAGATTTCCGCATGCTGGAAAACCATTAATTGTGCCAAACAACATCGCCCTCAAATTGAAACTTTCTTTCCTATATCCATCATAAACCTCCACACTATTTTCCCATAAACTCTTTAAGTCTTCGATTAAAGGTGTCAAGTATACGTTTATGTCATTCCCTGGTTGTTTAGGGCCAGAAATTAACATAGATAACATCGTGTACTTACGCTTCATACATAGCCATTGACGTAGGTTATAAATAATAATAATTATAGGCCATGTGGAATGTGAGATACTTTTTAGACCATGCGGATTCATTCCATCATTCGATAATGCCAAGCGAAGGTTTCTAGCTTCTTCTCCAAAATCAGGATACTCATTATCAAATTTCATCCACTATGGTGAATCTGCCGGATGTCGATACTTCCCATCTATAATTCTATTATCTCCATGCCAAGTCAAGTGTTTTGCATCTGTTTCACTATGAAACATGCATCTAAATCTCAGAATTATAGGAAAATACCATAAGACTTTTGCTTGTGACAACTTTTTCTTATACCGAGATACACCGCATTTAGGAAACTTGTTTGGTGATGCATATTCATTTCAAAACAAAATGCCATCATTTGGACAAGCATGTATCTTATCATAGCTCATGCCAATAGAGCATAACATTTTTTTAGCTTTATAAGTTCGATTGGAAGAACATTATCCTCCGGAAGCATCTCTTTCATAAGGGCTAATAACTCTGTGAAACTTTTATCCGACCATCCATTATCAGCCTTTAAGTTGTACAACTTTAATAGCGCAGACAATCTTGTGAAAGTAGTGCAACCTTTATACAACGGTTTCTCTGCATCGCTTACCAACGTCTCAAACATCTTGGGAAAATCCTGAAGATCTTCTTCAAGTGCTTCTGCAATCTCTTCGACTCGATCACAATCATATGAATCCCTACCATTGTCCTTTGAAGAATAGGTCGTATATCCCCCGGTTCGACATTCTCGTTACTTATCTCACCATGTAATGTCCAACATGTATAACTTCGATCAATTCCATGTCTCATTAAATGAGATTCCAACTGAACTGTATCAATCCGACGCTCATAACAGCAACCTAAGCAAGGACATGTGATCCTACTGGGGTCTTTAGCGTGTTCAACAGCAAACTTAACAAATTTTGATATCCCATTCTCGTACTCTTTTGACAATCGATTAGAAGATATCCATTGTTTTATCCATACTAATTAAGTAGACTAAACTAAACTAAGAAAGCTAAACAAAAACATCAAATACATGTAGCACTGGCTTGTAGAGAAATCACCAACTTCTATAACTACACTGTAGGATTCTTGGAAACGATCACAATCTTGCTCTACACAGGTAACCCCTATAACAGACAAAATTAATAACATCATCAACATTAAATAATTCTTGGAAACGATCAAAATTAACAGACATAAATAATTCATTTACTTTCATCAACAACAATAACATTTATAACATCAACAACACTAATTCATTTACTTTTATTCTAGTTTCCATCAACAACAATAAGATTAACATATATACGAAATTAATTCATTTGTTTCCGTCAACAATACCAACAACAATATCATTAGAATCAACACTAACAACAACAACATTAACATTATTATTTTCCATCAACAACAACACTAACAACAACAATATTCCATTTTAACATCAACAACAATACTAACAACAACAATATTCCATTTTCACAACCAATACTTCACTAACCTCTAATTCAATTTAATTGCATCCTAACAACTAACTTTAATAGAATTTCTAACTTTGTTAACTCTTTAACAAATTTCTACATGGCATGGCATTAGACAATATCAAAGTTGTATCAAAATAGTGGAAACAATATCAAACCTAAACAAAATGTTAATCTTGTATCAAAGAACTAACAACAACATAATGCCACCAAGAACAAACAACATAATGCCACCAAGAACAAACAACAACATAATGGCTCCAAGAACAAACAACAACATAATGCAACACTTAGATATATTTTACTCATCATTGCTGAAATTTTAAAAAGCAAACTTAGTAAGAAAACAAATCCATTACATATACCATTGCAGCAAAATACAATATGAAAACAAACCTGTAGATTTCATACAGAATGGGTGGAGGACGAAGATGGAACAATGCCAAAAACAGACGGACGAAATGGAAGAATATTGCTAAAAACAGACGAATGGAGGCGGTAATGGAAGTGGCGACGGGTGAAAACAAACGGCGACGGAAACGGAAATGGAAGAATGCCAAAAACAGACGGAAACAGACGGCGACAGAGGCGGAAATGGAAGATTGTTGTTTCTGAGTTTTTAAGGGTTTTTCTGGGTTACGAGCGGGAGAATCATGACTTTTTCTATTTATGATTTTTTCTGGGTTTTTTTTTAGTTTATGTCACTTAAACCTATAGCAGCGCTTTTGCATGGCCTTTAGCAGCGCTTTATAAAAGCGCTCTCTAAGGTCTGATAAGGCAGGACCTATAGCAGCGCTTTTATAAAAGCGTTATCTTTTGTAGCACCTATAGCAGCGCTTTTCTAAAAGAGTTTTCTTTGAATGCCCCTATAGCAGCGCTTTTTGAAAGCGCTCTCGTAGGTGACCCCTATAGCAGCGCTTTCTAAAAGCGCTTTCGTAGGGCCTAATTTTAGCGGCGCTTTCGTAGGTTCCACCTTTAGCAGCGCTTTTTTAAAAGCGCTGTCTAAAGTCTACTATTTTTTTCTTTTTTTTTTGTGACTCTTTAGTTGCACTTTTTCTTAAAGCGCTGTCTTTTCATGCGCTGCCAAAAATCATTTCTGTAGTAGTGATATCTCCTTATATTGAATGTATGATTGGGCTTTATGGAGAAGGGCATTCAAGGTGCGAGGATGTTCAATCCTGACGGCTTTGGCGAAGTCAGAGTGAGGTTTTATGCCTCTCTAGATCAATAATTTTTTCATATCGTCTGTGGTGGATACCTGGAAGGCCTCTTGGTTGAACCTGTCTATGTAATCTCAGAGAGATTCATTCCTCCCTTGGATAATGGCTTCCAGGGTTGCCTCTGTCTTCGGATGGCGCCGAGGAGCCGTGAAGTGTCTGGAAAACTGCCTCTTCAGTTCACCCCAGGAGGTGATGGATTCGGGTGCGAGGCGTTTGTACCACACCATGACACCCTTCCTCAAGGTAGTGGGGAACAACCGACACTTGATGGCTCCCTGGACGTTCCGATCATCAAGCATCTTGTCGATGCTTTCGATGTGGTCGTCTGGGTTGGTTGTGACATCGTATGTTGCCAAGGACGGAGGTTTTCCATCTCGAAGGGTAGTGGGGCCTCCCTGATGGCCCTACATAGTGACGAGCGCTAGACATCTTCGTCGCTCCTGACGGGCGACAATGAGGGGGAGACTGATCCCTGGTTGTTTCTGTTCCGTCGGGGTGGACTCCTCGGTCAGGCTCTTGGTCTGGAGGAACCCTCTTCGGCTTTGTTCTTCTTCTGAACAGGGGAGGGTCGTTCCATCCGAGAAGGTGACTAGTCCAGCTTCTGGGAAGCCAACTATTGTGGTTGCTCCAAACGAGGACGACGCCCAATCGGTCGAGGAGAAACGCTCTGAGAATCATCGATGTGTCGCATCCTCCGTGAGGGATGAGAGGGGTTTTGGAAACTGGACGACGATGTCTCCGCGGAGGAGAGCGTGATGGTCGTTCGCTCTCGAACATCCCTATTTGCTCATTCTACTGGAAGATCATCAAGTTAGTCTGGTTGATCACTGCGAACAGAGCCACCATGGTAGGGTCGGCGCCAGCTGGCACCGGGATGAGCTGGTAGGCAGTCGGGCTGTCAAAATACTGAGCAGCGTTGAAGGTCGCATCTTCTGAGGAGGGAGAGGCGGTGTGTCCGTCCCTGTATTTGCCTTCTTCGTTGCGGACGATCACGTTAGGGTTATGGCCTTCCCCGTTGGAGAAGGGGACGATGCCACTGACATAACCTGATCAGAAAGGAATTAGCAGTCTGCCACGCGTCTTGAGCTCTTGTGTTTACCGGTGTTGTAGAGGAGGAGGGGTGTACCAGCAAGGTACTCCGATGCTTAAGTGAGTAGCGTAGTTAGAAAGTTCAAGTACATAGAGAATAGATGTAGAGAATGGAATACCTGACCCTCTAGTGAAAGAGAGTATTTATAATGTACCTCCAGCGCAGGGCCAACGGTTACATTGCGTTGGACCGAATTGTCAAGCCACACAAGTAACTGCCAGGGATTATGTGGCGTAATGAAGACCAACACGTGGTCTTCACCCTGGATCAACTGCCCCGTAATCTTCGGAAGATGGGCTGACCATCTCTTTCAGAAGTTGGTAGTTGCCTGATGACGTGTCTTCGCGTGGGGGGCACGTGGAGAACGTGGGAGAAACACGTGGGCTTCCCCGTCAAGAGAGTCATCTGCCCGACTAATGTGCCTTAATGATGCTTGTGATTAACAAAAGGGGATTGGACCTTGTTGGATCTTATCAGCATAGTATTGAGTTAGGTCTGTCCAATTGAGGGGCAGATTTCGGTCCAGTCCAGAACAACACTCTTTTTAAAAAGATGTAACTAAGACATAGTGAAGTATGAGAGAGATACAAGTCAACATTTATATGTTTTCCAAATCATAGTTTTTATGACTTGAATCAAATCCACATATTTATTGAAAAGGGAGTAATTATTAGCTTATCATTATCATATTGACACACACTTATTAACTTACTTAAACACAAAGTAGCACAGAAAGCCTCTATGTTTTGTTTAATTTAGAATTATGTAGATAAATATGCATTGATTTTTTTCATATCATTTTAATCATGCTAAATTGAAATATGAAAAATACGCATAAAAGGAATACCCACCGAACCAAAAAAAAAAGTATCAGACCAAAATACCTAAAATCAAGGCATTCTAAATTTGTCGTACGAGTTAGAGCTTGAGCGGCGAATCTGAGGCACAATGAATTGCTTGAAACAAAGAGTAAATCATGGAGGAAAAGAAAACAATAGAAATCTTTTGGCAAATTGCAACTAAGACGACACTATGTGAAGCTTGGGATAAAAACAAGTCAATGTTTATATGTTGTCTAAATCATAATTTTGATGACTTGACTCAGATTCACATAGTTATTGAAAAACATGTTTGCTTAAAAAAAATGTATGTATGTATTTATAAAACTGTGTTTGTATGTTTGTCTCACTTTTATTTGAATGCAAAAAAAAATTATATGATGGTTATTAACTTACATAGATATGAAGTAACATAGAAACACCCCAACTTTTGCTTACTTAAGAATTATATAAAGAGATACATCATAGAAACACAACTTATTAAACAAGAAACCAACAGAATTATATAAAGAGATACATCTACATATGGATTTTGGCAACAAGGTGAAGAGGATTCTTTTTATGTTGAGCGAGTCCTGGCAACATTTCAGTATCTATATCTTCTTCGACTAATCCATGTGGCAATTTCCAATCAAAAGAGTATATAAGATTTGCAAGAATAAGTTCCAATGATGCAACTGCCATGGACATACCCGGGCAAATTCTACGACCAGCTCCAAAGGGAATTAGTTCAAAATCTTGTCCAAAAAAATTTATAGAACTTTCTAAGAATCTTTCTGGATAAAATTCCTCTGAGTTTTTCCAAATATTAGGGTCTCTTTGAATAGCCCAAGCATTCACAAACAATATAGTCTTAGCAGGAATGTTGTAGCCACTTATAGTGCAATTTTCTCTTGATTCTCTTGACACAAGCAGTGCGGTTGGTAGGTACAATCTTAGTATCTCTTTAATCACTGCTTTGAAATAAGGAAAGTGTTGAATATCATGTTCTTCTACAAAATCTTTTATAGATTCCAAATTCCTAATTTCTTCTTGTACTTTTTTCATTACTCTTGGATTTTTTATTAGAGCAGTCATAGCCCAAACTAATGTGGCTGATGTAGTATCTGTTGCACCAACAAGCATGTTCTACAAACAAATGAGTTATTAAATATCATATAATAAGGAAAATTAATATATATATATATATATATATATATATATATATATATATATATATATATATATATATATATATATATATATATATATATATATATATATATATATATATATATATATATATAATGAATTAAAATATCATACCATAAGAACCCCTTTGATGTGATCAAAAGTGATATCAAAAGGAAGTGAAGGTTCTTTCATCAACTGGAGTAAGACATCAACAATAACTTCTTCATCTTTAATTTGTTTTCTATTTGGATCCAAATGTTGATCAATAATCTCTTGATAAAACTCATCAAACTCTTTGAAACTTTTATCAACACGACCATGCAATCCTCTCAATTTATCAATCCAACCCGTAAATGGAATATAATCAGCAACAAAAAATTCTGTAAGCAAAGATTGAAACTCATGCAACATTTCATGAAACCTACTTCTCTCATGTCCTTCATCTTCATAGCTTTTTCCAAAAGCCATCCTACATATCAGAGTACTTGAGAATGAAATTGATAACTCACTCAAATTTGTAACAACTGAAGAATTAGCATGCCCTGATATTTTTGTAATCATTTTCATCACCTCAAATTTTCTTATCGAAGAATAGTTCGACACACGTTTCGAACTAAATAGATGAACAGCACATATTTTTCTTAACTCTCTCCAATGATCATTGTATGGAGAAAACACAATTTCTGAACCATTATAAGATAGTTTTTGTTGACTATATAATATAGGTCTATTAGAAAACACAAGATCATTGTTTTTCAATACTTCTTTGGCTATTTCAGCTGAAGAAACAACAATAGCTGGTTTTAAGCCAAGTTGAAGTGAAAACAAGGGACCATATATTTTTGAGAATTGTGAAAATTGAAGATGAAGATTAGAAATATCTAGTTGATGAAGATTTCCTATTATGGGAAGACCTTTAGGACCAGGTGGCATGGTTCTATGTTTGAGGAAGAACAAAAACAAAGGAAGAATGAGACACAAAGCAAGAAGAACTAGTAGCAACACCATTGTTACAATCACCTATGTTTTTTTATGAGAAAGAGTTATACATATTTTTGAATGAAATGAGAATGAGTTATAAGTTGTGTTACTATGATGTACTAACATGTGCGTCCACATATTTTGACTCATATTCTTTTGTCACGCGACAACTTGCATATATTTTATATGTAAGGTTCAGAATAATATAATGGAGATTCTTAGGACAAATAGACAGTGTCATTAATCACATTTTATGTGAGTTTTTTTAACAAAATGGAACACGAGGTTTTGTCTTACTATGGTTTAGATCTAAATTGAAATCTTTGACAGGTTAAATAAAAGCAACGGCTGAATGATATTGACTTATATGTCAAATTTTACTGAGATCAAGACACATAGAAGAAGGAACTTTACTCGAAATTAGTTAAAACTCGTTCATTTGCATGTGAAAGATAATTGATAGTATTATATTTTGAAAATAATAAATTAAGTGTGAGTTGAAGTTTTATATTAGTCATGTATGTGGAAACTTAGTATTTATAAATGATAAAATTCACATATCTATCAATTTTAAGTTTTGCGTGAATATGCGGTATCTTTCTCATTTAGTTGTATCGAAATGTCTTGGAAGAGATGTCCCATAGAAATGGAAATGCTTGGAAAGAGACGGAAGTATTTGTTAGTGCAGGAGGTACTTTTCGTAGGAAGAGAAAGACAGAAAATAAAGAAACATGAATTGATATTATAGAATTAATAAAATTGAATTACAAAGTGTCTATTTATATACACTAAAATAACAAACTTTAAACCTTAAGTAGCTTTGGGCTTGAGCCACATAATGCAACTTGGATTATATATATAATATCTCAACATACCCCCTTATAATCCAACTTGTTGAAACACATTAATCATTGTCAATCTGAACTATTTCTAATTTCTTTCTCAAAGTTAGGATTCTGTCGATCTTTAATCATTTAATGAAAATGTCGGTCAATTGTACTTCACTTGAGCAATGCCTTACTTCAAATTTCCCTCTATTCACCTTCTCTCTTAAGAAGTGAAATTTAGCTTCGATGTGCTTATTTCTTTCATGCAAAACTAGATTATTCGCCAGATTTATGGCTGAGTTGTTGTCGATCTGCAGTACCAGAGGTTTCTTCACTTCGACCTCCATTTATTCAAGCACAAATCTGATCCAAATTGCTTGCCACGCAACATAGGATCTTGCTATATATTCAGCCTCACACAATGGGAATGCCACCACAAGTTGCTTTCTCAAGCACCATGAAATTGGGGTACCAAATATTTGAAAGAAATATCCAGTATTGCTTCTTAGATCTTCCTTATCTCCGCACAAGTCAGCATCTGAATAACAAGTAACCATAGATTCTTTACTTTCAGAGTCTCATTGAAATAAAATTTTATAGTTTGCCGATCCTTTTAAGTATCTCATGATTCTTCTTAGAGCCTTCATGTGTGACACCTTGGTTCACTCATGTATTTGCTCACTAATCCGATTGAGAAACATATATCAGGCCAACTGTTGCGCGCATATCTCAGAGATCCGACAATCTGTTTGAACAAAGTTGCATCATCTTTTTCTTCCTCTTCATGTTTCTCTAACTTTAAATTTGGTTCGATATGCTAAGATGCAGGAGTCGAATAATCCATTCTGAATCTCTTGAGTATGTCTTTGACATTCTTTCTTTGACGTAGTACCATACCTTGCTTCGACATTTAAAACTTTATGCCTAAAAACTATGACAACTTTTCCAGATTCGACATTTCAAATTTCTTCTTCATCAGCTATTTGAACTTCGACAAGTTCTTTAAGCTATTTCTAGTTACTAGCAAGTCATTGACATATAAGCAGATTATTGTTATATCTTATGCAACAACCTGAACATCGACATCATACTTAGATTTGCATTTTACGAATCCCAATTCAACCATGTATGAGTCAAACTTCTTGTTCCATGCCCTAGGTGTCTGCTTGAGACCATAAAGCGCTTTGTGCAACTTGTATACTTTACTTGCTTCTTCCTGAATCACAAACCAAGAGGTTGTGTGACATACACCTCTTCATCTAAAGGTCCATTCAAAAATGCCGATTTCACATCTAAGTGAAATGTTGATCAGCCTTGCTTGCATGCCAAGGCCACCACTAGTCGAACATTTTCTAATCTTGCGACAAGTGAAAATACTTTAGAGTAGTCGAGTCCTGCTCTCTGGAGAAATCATCGAGCTACCAATCTCGCCTTATGCATTGTTATTGACCCATTAGCATTGTGCTTCAACTTGAACAGCCATTTTACTTCGATAACTTTTGTATGAGCTGAAAATTCGACCAACTCCCATGTGTTGTTTCTTTCAATTTTTTATAACTCTTTGACCATAGCAAACTTCCATTGTTTCTTTTTGAAGGCTTCACTATAGTTGATTGGTTCAACACCTGCATGTAAAGAAAACTGAAAGAGTTCCCCATCTATTATGACTTCATCATCACCAACTACTTCATAGTCTTGAAGTCTTGCTGGACGAGCTCTAGTTTGTTGAGGTATCTGACTTGTGCTAGTCATATCCTCTTCGACTTAGACTGTGTCGAGAGTGTCAGCAACTTCTTCAACTTTTTCTTCGACTGGAGTATCAACAATGTCTTCAACTTTGATATCATTACTTGTTTCTTCGAAATCATAGCTCATCAGTGGCTTGTCAATTGCATTACTAGAATTCCAATCCCAGGAAAAAATTTCATCAATCACAATGTCTCGACTCATCACAATCTTCTGAATAATTGGATTGAACAACCTGTATGCTACAGTCTAATGATATCCTACCAGAATCATAAGTTCACTCTTATCATCAAGCTTCCTTCTCCTAGTGCAAAATATGCTTGTAGCAAATAGATCCAAACACCTTTAGGTGACTTATTGATAGTCGTTTGTCACTCTGCACTTCTCCAAGAATCTTGTTCTTTAGCTTCTTGGTAGAGCACTTGTTCAGAATATAAACAGCAGTCGAAACAGCTTCACCGCATAAGGATTTTGACAAATTCTTCTGCTTCAGCATGCTTCTCGCCATGTCCAATATTGTCCTGTTTCTTTTTTCTGCTATTATATTATATTGAGGAGTATAAGAAGCAGTTCTCTCATGATCAATACCATGTTCTGCACAAAATGCTTCAAATATCTTGGATGTGTATTCACCACCTTCATCTGTTCGCAGAACTTTAATTTTCTTTTCACCCTGGTGTTTGACAAGTATCTTGAATCTCTTAAAGATTTCAAATACTTCGTCCTTTCCTTTGATCACATAGATCCAGAGCTTTCGACTGTACTCATTGACAAATGAGACAAAATACCTGTTGCCACCAATGGTGTGCTCTTCAAAAGGACCACATACATCTGAATATACAACTTCAAGTATGCAGGATGATCTCATTGGCATAGTCGAGACGAAAGACTTCCTGGACTACTTTCTGACTAGACAACCTTCATAGATTTTGTCTGGCATCTCATGACTTGGTATACCAGTTGCCATATCTTAAGTGGTCAGTTGATTTAGCGACCTAAAGTTCAGATGGCCAACCTAAGATGCCACGACCAACTATTCTTATGGTAGACAGCTGTTTTCAAATATTGTACCTCAGTCAAACAGATCATGGTTTTAAATGTTCTATTCTTTGACAGAAGAGATTTCAAGACCAAGTTATTCTGGATGTCAAAAACTTCTAAGGCTCCATCTTTCATAACACTACGCCAAAATTGATATTTTGTATCGCCTAATTTAATAGTGCTTTTAAAGAAAGTGCTATTAAAAAGGAAACAAACACATTTATAATAGCACTTTATAGTCGGGGGCTATTATAGAGTACAAAGAATGTGATTTTGATAGCACTTTGTAAAAAAATGCTATTATTAAACTTCACTAAGATAGCACTTTCTTTAAAACGCTATTAATATTCTTCACTAAGATAGCGCTTTTCAAAAAAATGCTACTAAAAGTTTTCACTAAAATAGCACTTTTAAAAAAAAACGCTATTATTAGACTATTTTATGATAGCATTTACACTAAAGCGCTATTTAATTATAAAATATATAATAAATAATAAAATTAATTAAAAAACCAAAGTCTTTTCCTGGATAAGTTTTTCGTTTTGGCGCACAACACGGTCTTCCACTCACTCATCTTTTTCCTCCATCGACCTAGCCTGCCTTCCTTCAAACACGGTATCCACTCACTCATCTTCTTCCTCTGATTTACTCACGCCATCTCCTTCCTTCATTCATCGATTCACCACTGGCAAGAGGAAACACAGTCAATTCAGATTCACCTTGGATTCACCACTCGAATAGAAAGAGGAAACACGGGAAAGAAAGAACAAAGAAAGCTCATTGTCCGTCGAACTCAGCCCTTTATCAGCTCACCACCGTCACTCTTCTCTTCATTGGTATCTGATAATCTTTCTTTTCTCAGATTATTGCTTTGTGTTCTAAATTGTAAAATTAGGGATTTGAATTTGAAGATAATTTAGTTTCTACCAATGTTGACTAATTATAAGTGAATCCCTAATTTTTCCGAGCTTTACAATATTTTAACCTAAGGTATTATCGAATACACTTTCGAATGTATGAGAGACAACTTGTATGGCAAAAAGATTTATGAATTTTGAGACATAGGCGTAATCTTGTTTATTTTAATTGAAAAAAATTAACTAGCATATCACCATTGATTTTGATGATTGGGATTAGTATTAATATGAGGTATTATTGTCAAATTAAGAATATGATAGTAGCTTTTTTCCGGTCATGGACACAGCTTTGACAGAATTGGCAGCTTTTGTCTGCTATGGATTTTGTAGAATGAAACTGTCATTCTAAACCAAACAAAATAATCAATTTCAATTATGATTGCATTAAACTTGTGAATTCATATTCGTTGGAGGTGTCAGATGGATTCACTCTGACTTAGCTGTAGTTTGCGCAATGATAGAGGTTGATAGTGAGGGCCTTAGAACCTTTGTTAATGGTATCACTGATACTGGAAGAAGCCAAAAACCTTTGTCAAACCTGCATATTGTACTAGCATTAAATATCTTTGTCAAACCTGCGTGTCCGTGCTTCGAAAGCGCATGGATTAGTCTATTATAAGTAATCTGATATGGTATTAAATCACTATTTCGAACCATATTCTCCATTAAACGCTTCACTTCTTCGACTTTTCTATCCTTACAGAGGAAACCCATCACAATATAGTAACTAACTTTATCCGGAGAGCATCCCTTAGACGGCAATTCTGCGATAAGCATTGAAACGAAATCTGCACCTAACAAGATCTGGTTGGCCAAAACCAAAGATATCATCGGCATGTTATAGAGTTGTTGCAAAACCTGTCAAAACATCAAGTTAATGTCAGGTTCTGTGCATTAAACTTATCTGATATTTATATTCAGTGACATGGAGTTTGATCAACCTTCTGCAAACTCTTGGGAGACAGATTACCAAGCAATCACTAGGAAGTATAAAGAGAAAGGGTATGGTTCTGTTGTGCCTTAGATTACCATTTTGCGTTGTTGTTAGGCCCATTATTATTATTTATATTGTCCATTTCCTGCTTCTTGTTCTGTTAAGTGCTCTTAATATCTTGAGAATGTATTGTGGAGTCAATGACCGTATAGACTTGCTTAGTTGATTGGATGCTTCATTCCGGGTTCAGTCTTGTACGTTAGCTCCAAACGTTTATATCTAATATTTTTGTTTGTTTTTAATTATCAAATAATGAACATATGCAGTGTTTTCAATCTTCCACAATGTCAGTATTTATCCTCAAGTTTGAATAATCAGCAACGCAGTGCTGCAGATTCCGCTGAAAGTTGTGATAAAACCGCTACCAAACAGAGGTATGGTTTTATATGAAGATATGTAGTGGTGTTAAATTGTTACCAAAAATCTAGTGTTGTTCTACTGACTGATTCTAACTAATTTAATTGTTGACATCCTTGGGGCTTGAACTCTATCACTAAGATTTCTATTGTAACTGTCCATCTACTTGGCCAAACTTCAGAATAAGTTTGCTGGGAGTATGAATGAAAAATCAAGGCAGCAATTAAAATTGAAAAGTGCAACATTTTGGCATTAAACAAATAAGGAAAAGCATCTCAGTTGCTTGTTGCTTTTAAAGAAAAAATATTATCATTGAGCTTGGGGAAAAATCCTCCGGTATCCTTGAATTTATACTTACTGCATTTATAGGCAATGCCATGTCGCCAGATCTTGGCATCGATGGAGGCTCCATACCATGAAAACCAGCATTGAAAGATGTACCAGTATTTGGTTGATGGATTGGACGCTAAGCATTAGGGGGAGGCATACGGTCACCCATAGGATCAGAATTATTTGATGGAAGTCTACAAACAGTAATTACAAAAATAAAGCATTGCACTGATTAACAAGACAAGAATATAAAAGATTAACTATTCAAAAGACAGTAATAAAGCTGGTCCTTTGCACACACAAAAGTAATAGTAAAGCTGGTGGGAGAATACCTAGTGCCTGGTGCATCCAATCTAGGACCAAATCCTGCAGCTCCAAATACAGGACCCCTGGAAACCAAACAAAAGTTCAAAAACTACTCATTCGTTCATGCACTTGAGTCAAACATTGGATGCCTAAAACATGGGCTAAGTAGTCAAAATTAAGTTAATATGCTAGTGTGACTAGAGTATATTGTTAAAGTTGTCAAGTATAAAATAACACTCTAGCTTACGCATGATCCCCCATATTCACAAGTCTAAACACACATCAATTTCTGGATAAAATGAAAAAAATCCATGGATTTAATGTGTCATTAATTGATTATATGACAAGATTTTAGGCTTAAGAATCATAAACTAATGCCAGAAAACAAACCTGGAATCTCCTTGGCGAGGTCTCTTAGAATCAGCAAACCAAACAATCAGTGGTTGATCACAACCTTAGGCAAAGGCATACATGATAAACATAAAGCTTTTATATGAAGAAATCTATTGTTGTTCTACTGACTGATTCTAACTAATTTAATTGTTGACATCCTTAGGAATTGAACTCTATCACTAAGTTAGTATCTACTAGTATGTTTGTCATTGAAATAGTATTATTCAATCAAACAGTGCCATGAAAGTTGGACTTCAATAATGTTACATCTCTATAAAATGGGGAAAAATTAAGATAAGTATTATTCAATTGTTGTCTCCTTGCATAACTTAGCAGCTTAGTAGTCAAATGTTGGGTGTTGAGGAGTTTAAGTTTCGGCGGTTTTGAAGATATGAGTTCCACTTTGTTTGTGAAGGTTCGAGCGAATAGTTCATGGACACCAGAAGGACAAGGAAGGTCTAATAACAATTCTTCTGATGGAATGGGGAGTGCTAAGGAAAAGGTTGTGATTATTCCAATTGTTCTAGGCATGATAATTCTCATTATTTTACTCTCTATGTTACTGTATTATAGTGTTTATAAAAAAAGAACTTTGATATTGTTGCAGGGTGTAAATAGTGGGAATGTCGAGAATCATTCTTTCAAAGCGGCAAATGTTGGTGAACCTGTCTATCTGCGTTTTGGTAGGTCTAAAAGCGCTCCTTCTGTCGATGCTAGAAGCTTGCCTGGAAAAGCAGCAGATCAAAGGAGGAGGATTTATGCAGAGAGATGGCCAACTATGGTTGTTGTGTCCCACACTTTTCATATTGCAGGTAATTACACTGCATGGCAACTTACAACATATGTTAGTTACTCAAGTTTTTGGAAAATTAGTCTTTTGGTTACAATTGTTTGAGTTATGTGTGATTTGGTTCCTCTATTTTTTTTATATTCAGTACATCCATAACTTTGACAGTTGGAGGAAAAAATAAACACTTTATTGTAATTGTTGTTATGTATGTATCTTGAGATAAACAAACACTTTTTCACATACTGACATGTTGTGAGGTGAAAAGTGCAAGATTATTTTTTACAGCTTTTTCATTGGTTGAGCAATAAATGGAGTAAAGACAGTTGTGCCCAGCTAGTTATGGTCATTGGGCACAATCTATTTATTAATTTCATACATACTTATGTTGTAAGCTTTTTTGACCAAAGTTAATGTCTTTCACACCACTAAACCATAACCTGTTGTTTTTTGGTGCAAAAGTGACTCTGTCATGTAATGACAACAGTGGTCAAATAACAATGTCAAATAACGATTTTATGGTAATGTTTTGCCATGTCATTTAATGAGTTTCTCAATTGGCATCTCATTTTATTAATTTATTCAAACAAGCTCATTGAGTGCAATCCCAAAACAACATTGGATGATAGTGTTAAAAAGTTTACATTCACAGTGCATCAAAAGCAAAGTATTATACTTATTTACTATTTCCAATTCCAAGATGATTTATGAAGTATTTGTAACTGTAGCATTATTTTTTTCCATGTATGCAGGTTAGGTCTGTTCGTATCAGGCTGAAAAGTTTAGGTCTTCATGTGTCGCCTTGTGTCCTTGACTTTTTGAGTAAGACAATATTTCGGTGATGTTGCTGAAACCACATTGAGGGATATTGATTGTGATAAGGATTATGGTTAAAGTTGTACTGCTCTACCGTGTGGGATTTTCTTATTTGGTGAGCATAACACACTGCTGCTATTGGACTGCGCATGATTTATGAGCAGGCTTTTCGTGTTAGTCGTCATTTTTTCTGATATTTATATACTGTTAGAAATATTGTCTATACCTTATCTTGTTGTTGAAGCTTCTCAAACATTTGAGAGAGTTGTAGCACGAGGTGCAATAGGTGCTTAGTCTGTAGCCTTGGTGTTGGAAAGTCTTCTTTCCTGAAGATTGAACAATAATGCAGAACTGATAATTTTCAACATTTAGATAGTGCAACATAGGAGGATGCCTGTGAGCAATTGGGAGTTCAAAGGGATGATATTACATTAGTTTTTGGTCTTGCTGAAACTTTTGGCTTCTCATGGGACTTATTTGTGCTAGAATTTGTGAAACTGCTTTATGTGATAATCTTTAAATGGTATGCTAATGAATCTTACCGTGGGAGGATGCTGAAGAGAGGCTTGTTGACTGTGTCATCAACACTACTGATAATGGCAGCGGAGTAGATTTTGATTTGGATATATTGGTTACTTTGGTCTGTGAGGAACAGGAGTATATTTCGCCTCTTTTGAGTATGATGTGAGGAGTTGTCGAACTTCCCAAATATTGATCGAGCTGCTCTGTGGCACCAGTTATGTGTTAGCGAAGATGAAATTATCTGAGTTCGTGAAGAAAGCAAAACTGAGATTCCTATCACAGAAGCTAAGTGAATACGAGGCCACTTAAACAGTCGTCTCAAGGTGTTTTGTATGTCTTGGTTGATAATTTAGTGGGTTAATGGAAAATTTACTTATGAATTCTGATACATTTTATGATTCAACAGTCTGAAATGAAGGCAGAGGTAGATCAGTTTTCTCAGGAAAAGAAGGAAGTAGGAGAAATGTGTTATTTGTTCTTAAATAAGATTTTCGTTCTGGCTCCTTCATTCTGTCCATCTTGTGCAAATTGTAATTAAATCTTTGATGAGCTTGCACATCTCAAATAAGGAACAGTTTAACTGCAATTCATTTTTACTGCGGCAAGGGTTTCTGCATGTAGGCTATGGTCATGTAGTGACAACAGTGGTCAAATAACAATGTCAAGAGAAGAAACAACAAATTGGTTTGGAAGTTATACAATGAGATTTGATGGTGCACCAGATTTAGGTGGTTGTTCTGTACATGTCTCAGGAAGTAATGATGGACAAGGTGGATCAATGAGTTGTAGTGAAGTTTCTGGTCCTGCTCAAAATCCTAGACTCATGTTTAGGATGTTTGACATAGAAATGTATGTTGTTGATGCTCTTCTTGCTCAGCCTCCTCAACCTATGCAATACTGCTCAACATCTTCCAAACCAGCCCCTAAACCATCTTTGCCACCACCAACGTTGGCGCCACCAACGTTGACACCACCAGTTTCTTCACCTCCTCATTTCAAGCTACCACCAATGCCACCACTTCCGCCACTACTTCCAATGCCGCAACTTCCACCGTTACCACCATTAGCTGTGTTTATAAAATATTTTGGTTTGAAGTACTCTTAGCCAAATTAATACATAGATACAATTCCTTCTATGTTTATTATGACAGTGGTATAGATATATATGGTATCACATTTGTCATTATTATTTTATTTTCAAATATTTTAGTTGCATAGTCATTATTATTTTATGAATTCTAATATCGTAAAATGCAAAAGTCATATATATACCAAAAGAATGCTTTTGTGTAAAAAAAAAGTGTACTACAATAGCGTTTTGAAAAGAGAGTGTTATTAATGATACGTACTATAATAACACTTTTTATGGAAAAATGTTATCTAATATGTGTCTTATAATAGCGCTTTGTTTGAAAGTGATATCAAAATCAAAACAAATTACCGGTATTATAATAGCGCTTTGTTTGAAAGTGTTATCTAATATGTGTCTTATAATAGCGTTTTTGGAAAAAATGCTATTAAATACCGGTACTATAATAGCGCTTTTGAAAAAACGCTATTAATTATCAGTACTATAATAGCGCTTTTAAAGCGCTATCAAAAATTTTGTTTTACAATAGCAGCTTGGTTAATAGCGCTTTTAAGCGTTATCAAAAAGAAAAAAAATGCTATTAAATAGCTTTTTTGGAGTAGTGTAACCACTGAGAACCTATTTTCGACTAATTGTTCAACACTTAGCAAATTAAATAACAAACTCTAAACTCTAATTAGCTTTAGTCTTGGGTCACATAATACAATTTGGATTATATCTAATATCTCAACATTATTGTGGACTCATATTTAAAAGGAAGTGTTGAAAATAATAAGTCAAGTATCAGTTGAAATCCCATATTAATTATAAATGTAGAGGCTTAAAGATTTATGAATAGGAGAAAGACTT
This sequence comes from Lathyrus sativus, assembly GCA_963859935.3. Lineage (NCBI taxonomy): Eukaryota > Viridiplantae > Streptophyta > Magnoliopsida > Fabales > Fabaceae > Lathyrus > Lathyrus sativus. The sequence goes on along the minus strand of OZ012741.1, from coordinate 31,475,203 downwards.
TTTTTTACAAAAGATGATTAAATATCAATGAAACATGTGACAAAAAAGTATCCGTCTCAAAAATTTTTTGGGGTAATGTTCATTATAAAAATCATAAATTAGGTGAAGTATAAAATTAATGTTAGACATTTTATAATATATACATCAATAACAAAAGAAGAGGAATCAATATTGATAGTTAGTAATCCTTCCAAGGGAGTAATCCTTCCAAATTATTTGATGCAAAATGGAAGTAGGTATCACCTTGGAAGTGTTAGTTTTTTAAGCATCGCATATTCAACAAATTATTCATTGAGCAATTTAAATAAAGTATGATATCATTTGATTTATAATAAAATATTCTATCGTTATTGATATAAGATTTTCTTAATTATTTAATTAAAACTAGTGTGAGTTGTATATTATGTATGAATCACTTATTAATAGTGTACAAAAGTCATAGTAAACTCATTAAAGAAAAACTATTCGGAACATTCTTATAAATGCAACGCTGGCAGTTTATTATCATTGTTTTAATAAATAAAAAAACATTAGTTGTAAACTTTAAAACAAAATTAAATTACGACCATTTGTATCTTGCTATGTTTTTTTCATTCAAAAAGATAAGAATGGTCATAGATTATACTTAAAGAATTGTGAGCCGATAAAAGAACCCTTTCAAAAGAAATAAAAAGCCAAGTTGAAATACATTACTTATAATTAATGTATGTCTAAAATTCTGGTGAGAGGATAAAATCAAACACATTAATTAATGAAATTGATGATAGTTCCATAATAAATCTGAAAATAACATATTTCTTATCCCATGCGGCTATTAAAAAAAACATGAAATATACAGAAAACTCAACCAATCAAAATTATTTCATTGCAATAGTAGATATCAATTCAGTTCAATCCATAAAAATTATAGAGAAAACTCGGCCAACAAAAAGTAGATTAAAACAAAAATAAAAAAAATTACCTTGAAATGATTATTTCTCATGGATGAAAATCATTAATACTTTGCATCACACATAATAAAAATATTGAGTCAACCATCATAATAAAAAAAATATTCAAAATATAATCAATCCATTAACACCCAATATTTTATTTTGAATTCCTCTTTAACATGAACCCAAGAAAAGTAAATAAAAAAAAAACGGTTGAACAAACCATTTGAATCCCTATTACTTTTCCCGTTTGGAGATTTATGGTCCAGAAACGACGGTCGAAAAAACAAAAATATAATTGGTTCATTGCAAAGAATGTGAGATAAAGATTACAACTATAAATTTGGTTTTTCCATTTGATGTGGTTGTGGTAGAAGACAAGATTGAAACAGGACGGCGGCGATTAGGGTTTTCGGGAAGAGAAACACGTGAGAGAGAAAGAAAGAAAATGTTATGCTTGTGTAACAGAGAGAAATATATGAGAAATTTGAAATGTAAAGCTGTCATGTGGGTGTTTACCGTGTTTTTTGGTAAACAACCTCTGGTCTATCAATTTGGTGTCAAATTGACTAACTTGCAGGATTGACCATACGAAATCCTAGGATATGTGCTAAAGGGTATTTCTATTTGAACCTATCTAAAAATGTGTTTCGACAATACCAAGAAGAAATGATTTAAAAGGGGGCAGAACTATCCACTACGTTTAGAAAAGGGAAGGAGGAAGAATTGCAAGAAGGAAAAGAGATAAAGATTTTTTCTGGGAGAGAAAGACTTAGTCGAAGTAGTAATGGTGAACAAAAGGAAAGACGAAATAAATATGTAAAAGTACTTGACAAAAGTAAAGAAAACAAAGTAACTTCATTGAAAAGATAAAGGATGGTGTGTTTACATCACGTACATTCTCTATAATACTCTTTTTCTCTACACTCGGATACTTGGAGTAATTTTAAGAGTGACTTGTACAACAGTAAATTACAACACACTTAAGTTTATGTCTAAGACTCCTATTTATAATAATAATAATAATAGTAACTGCTAATAACCTCCTTAGGTCATCTATTTTTGACAAGTGTCACACCGCATGCAGTCCTTTGTCCGATGAGCGCCACTTGTCCTTCTTAGTCATAAGAAAATATAACTACTCCCTCCAATATTTAAATTTCAAAACTCAATTCATCCCCACTTCTAAATCTCGGTCGAAGACTAATTTCGCTACTTAGGTCGAAATGTTTAGTTCTAAGACTTCAATTTTTCTAAGTCCTTAGAGGACCTGTAGGTCCTTTAACAAACTGAAAATAGCCTCAAAACATGGGTCGTCGAATTGGCGAGCTAACAAATTGCCCCCCAAAAATGTAGTTTTCGACACTACCAAAAGTACATTTTTTGACAGCATCCAAATTCGACGCCGTTTACCTTCGACTGTATCCTGATCGTTGACCCACTTCAACTACTTCGAGCTTAGGAAGCTGGAAGGTAATGGGAGAGGACATATCCACAATCTCACACAAAAAAGGAACTGTTACGCCACCTTGATGCACGATCTCTGACGTCATGAACATCATGGCAAATTTCTCGGGAATCACCAAAATCGTGAGCCATCATTACTCCTACAGAGCATAGGTTACAACCGCCACCCCTACTAACTCATCCTGAGTATACACGTGGCCCACTAACCCCAACCACTTATGAGAAAAAAACTCTTGATTTTCCTCTTTCTCTTTCAAATAACTTTTCAAAACGTCTTTTTCACTTTTACTTCCTCAATCTTTTTACAACATTTCCTCGCATTTTCTTCCCACAATATTTTCTTCTAAGAACACTCCTCCAACTCTCATCATGGCTGAACTAAGATCCCAGAAACAAAAAACCCAGTCTCACAAACAAACCTCTTCTTCCATCCTTCCCCCTTTTGCCGCTCTGAGCGGCCCGAAGGTGGCAAAAAATCAGCAACTCGTTCGTGAGCCTTTATTGGAGGAGAAACTCCATATCTACGAATCCCAGATAATCATACCCGTTACTATTGCGAATAAACCATTGGCTATGTTTGGGCCTCTATCCCCCTTAGGTTTAAACTATTCCAATTTGAATGAGTTTTTTCCTTCTTACCGAAAAACCAAACCTCTAGGGCAAAAAGACTCCCAAAAGGTTCCCTTGGATAATCCAGATAGCTTGGATGTTTATAATGTGGATCTCAAGTACCTCCACGATGGCGCAAGATTATTTAGGGCTACGCCATATTTCAAGGATTCTGAACTCTACCTCAACTGGTTGAAGAAGGTAGAAAAGGCAAAAGCTCAAGACTGGAAGACATGGGCATCTACGACCTTATTATGATGTCGAAAGTAGGTCCCAACTACTGCCCCCTGATGTTGGCTGCATCTTTGTTCTTTCGGGACAACACGCATTACACCTTTCATCTTCCATGTGGGATGATGACGCCTACTTTATTCGACGTTGCTGCTATTGTAGGGCTGAAACCTCATGGGCTGGTTTACGACCCTGAAGATGATAGCCAAGACACCATTGGTTTCTCAACCATCAAACACACTTACACCCATTTCATCAATGATTATCATGATAAGAATAATGTCGCTGTTAGAGACGAGGAACATATACCCTTTCTGGCCATGTGGTTGTCTCGTTGTATTTTCTGTACTAAATCTTTGCAGGTGGCACGAAAATACTTAACACTAGCGAACCAGCTGCATAAAAAGAGAGAAATATGTTTGAGCGAAATGATCCTTGCATATCTATACGAAGCCTTAAGCGAAAGTGCCGGAAAATTAAAGGACCCTGAGAATAACGACAACTTGGTAATGTCAGGGCCGTTTTGGTTACTTCAATTGTGGTTAAACGCCACCTTTGAAGGCAGCCTACCAAATAAGGGTGAAGTCGATGAAGGGTCTCCTTCGATCTCTGGAAGGCGAGTCGAATGGCCTCGCTTAGTTCAGCTTACTCCCAACGAAGAAGGGCAGACACTTCGGGCCAACCTCTCAGGCTTCGTCCAGATGTTCGCGAAGCGCTATATCTTCACACCTGGGATGGCTCCCTTCGCAGAACAGAAATGCGGCCCTGAATGGTTCACTAGGCCTTTTCCCAGCTTTGCTCAAGAGACAGGAAGAAGAATCGAAGCTGATTTGGGAGTGATTCCTTACGCCTCGACTGGTTGTCCACAAGCTCAATCTGACAAAAGGGCAAGCTTCCTTGATAGCTTATCAACCAAATCTGGTGTCGAGACAGTTTGGGCTTATCCAAACCCTGCCTAGGTGTTTATACGAGAAAAAGTCTCATATTCTGTTTCCACACCACATCGTTAGCCCCATCGAATGTTTGACCCAATTGGCGCGCCATGCCCATAAATCCTTACTTACCCCACTCTATTTTGAACCCTCTTATTTCTGTTCCCCAGAATTTTATAACTGGTGGTCCAGACATTATTCTTCTGAATTTCTTGATGCTGCTAGTCTTACTCGAATTATTGATCAAGCTTTCGTTGATGTGCAGGAAAAAACCAAGAAAGGTAGGTCCACTCACATAAAGGAGATACAAGCCTTCCAAAAATACTTTGAAACTGCTTATCGACCGGATGATATTAGTCGAAGTGTCCGCGAGGCTGCTGTCACTTAGAGGGGAAAATTTCTAAAAAAGATGGAGAATTTAAAAATTCCTTCATCCGTCCCCCGTGAGAAACGGTATGAGATGGATTTCAAATTATTTCCCCCTAAGATTCCTCGATTGCCATCTGTTGATTTTGGAGTGGCCCTTGCCCCTCCATTTCCATATTGGTTCATTTATAAGGGTCCTATAAAAATCCTCAGATAGCAGTCGAAGCCTAAAGCACAGCGGGTGGTTCCGACTAAACATACCGTCGATACTTTCAAAGGGCACCTTCATATTAATATCGAAGATGTTCGCATCGAATCCGACATTCTCGAAGGTCGACTCTTCTTCTTTTTAGACTTCTTAAACAAAGCTTTATCGTTACTAACGGATGGCACTGTCATTTGTCTTTTGCAGCTGCTCCCAAAAAGACTGCCATTTCGGTGAAGACTGAAAGTTCCGTCGAGGATCAGAAGGTAAAATTAATGCACCATCTTAATCCTTTCAACATTCTGGGTTTAAAAACCTAACGCTTTCTCGATGCTTTTTTAGGTAAGCCGAAAACCACCTACCCCTCAGGAAAAAAAATTAAAGAGGGGCGTCAACCTAGTCATCGTTGACTCAGAAGATGAAGATGGTTCTCCTCGATAGGAGGTTCCAATGAAGAGGCGGCGAAGGGTTGTCTGCGGTCTCGACGCCACTGACTCAGATCCTCCATCGACTCAAATCTCTGAATCACAAGCTCATTGTGCAGACCTTGGTAAGGCTTCTATCGGAGGTACCCCGATTCCCCAAACTGCTGCTGTTGAAAGCGACAACTCCAGTCCGGCTGATGAAGGCCCTAAGGTCCAACTCCTATCTTCGACTACTTTCTCTCTGAATTTCAAACTGCTTTTGGATTATTTTCCTCATGTTTAGATTCTTTCTTTTCAGCCTGACGTTGTGATGATAGAAAGCATCCCAACTACATCTCTTCTTGAGGCTTATCCTTTGAATAGTCGAGGTGAGCCCACCTATCGTTCTTCTTCGGACTTAGGTTCTGGTGTGAGTTCTCTTGGGGAAATCAATAAACCTGAGATTCCTGTAGTTCCCCTGCCTTCTCCTTTAAAAGTTGTCACCCAACAATCTCAAACCGATGGGTCTGATCATGACAAGGGGAACAATTCCCATAATCCCATCGAAGCAGGTGAAGAAGAAAACTTTTTGGATGAGGGCGTAAATCCTGCTGATGGTTCTCCTTAGGGTACCACAATGGAGGTTGATGACAAACCTGTGGAGGAAAAGGATCCGGCAGATGGAGCTATGCATCAATCTGAGTTGGAAGAGTCTAGTGAGGAAGACGTCGAAGAAGACGAGGACGAGGATACTACCAATGCTGTCCCAATTAAAGAAATTGTTGTCGAGAGTCCTCCCATCCAGCAAGTCAAGCCTGTTGAGACAGCTCCAATTGCTCCTGCCAACACCCCCGCAAAAGCGGAAGTGATGCCTGCCAAGAGTGCGACAGATCTTACTGCGGCAGAACTTGAGGCTCTAAAAGCGTCTGACCGTCGACAGTACATCCAACTCCTCCTCCGTAGGCGAAATAGTTCCTCAGGCAAATCCCAAAGCACTTCAACCTCTGAAGGTCCAACTTCAACTCCAATCAACAGTGCTCTTGA